>CM022083.1:7393779-8593779 GCA_011114355.1 Carex littledalei | reverse complement strand
CCTTCACCAAGCAATCATTGGTTGAAATTCGATTGAAAACATGTCGGTAAATGGGAGTTGTTGAAGCAAAAAATCCGCATGCGATGTGCACGTCTTTCACCGGTGCATAATTCATGTTAAAGATGTGAACGGTGTATTTCGGGATGTGGCCTGCTGCACATCCTGATGGATATTGATGGATCAGTACATGACTAGCACTGCACTTCTTCCAAAACATTTCTGGCTCACCTTAAAAAACAAAGAAAGGTAACTGCTTAAGAAGTTAAATATAGAAAATAAACAAAAACCATAACAGAATAGCAAAATAAAACAATAATGGACAGTAATATCATTCATTTGAATTTTAGTTACAAAATTTAAAATACATATCCCGGTAGGTGAAACGCCAAAATTTGGAACTAAAAGGATCGCAAACAAAGTTTGCGAGATAGAAGGCAGTCAAGTTTGTGCACAATATAAGGGATCCGTTGTACTTTCGAAGTCAGCACAAAATTGAAAGATAATGAAGTATATATCTGTTGATGAACTGATAATTTCTATTATAAGGAAATTTTACATATCCAAATACCCGACATTTTTATTAATATCCAAAGTTTAATACAAATTATTAATTATACCCAGAACTCAACTCAATATCGAAATATACCCAAGCCGGCCATTTTCTGGCCGGCTATGTTCCCTCCCTAAGCCGGCCATTTTATGGCCGGCTATGTACCCTTTTTTTTTTTTTTTTTTTTTCCCTAAGCCGGCCATTTTATAGCCGGCTATGTACCTTTTTTTTTTTTTTTTTTTTTTTTTTTTTTTAGAGAGAGACTATGAAGATCAAAATATTGAAATCTAACTCTGAAATACGATAAATTTTTGTTTAAATTATTTGTTATATTACTTCTTTGATGTATAATTAGCATATTTATACTAAAATACGATAGATTAATTGAAATTATGTTGAATAACACTAAATTATGTTAAATTACGTTAAATTACGTTAAAATACGGTAAATTACGCTAAAATACGATATGAATAGGGACGATATCTTCACTGAAAAGGAGAAAAACAACGATGAAACTTCAAACGGTCATAAAACGGTGCTCGAGTGTCCGATTTCAGCAAATGAGCACTTTTCGGAAAGCTTGCGAAAATACGCATGCGTCTGAACCGTCTATGACGGATTTCAAAATTCAGAATCGCCAGAAAACAAAGGGAAGAGCCTCAAAACTTGAGTTGAAGTTTCCGATTAAGATTTTCATTTCTATCATTCAATCCAAGTAGCTCAGTAAATTAGTTACATAATGAACTTGCAGATTACCAATTTTTACTATTTTTGGAATTTTTTTACTATTTTTTATGATTCATGAAAGATGAGCAAAATCAGTCTACTATAGCGTAATTTTGTGTAGTTTAGTGTTTTTTTACTGTATTTCAGCATAATTAGCGAAGTTATTGTAATTTAACGTAATTTAGTATAATTGAACATAATTTATTGTAATATAGTGATTCAACATAATTTCAAGTATTCTAGCGTATTTTAGTATAAATATGTTAATTATACATCAAAAGAAGTAGAGGAGGGATCAAGTTACAACAACTATTTTTTTTCATTTTCAAAGTCCAAATCGTCGATCCAAACCGTTCAACATGATTATCTAAATAAAATGTGCTTGCAGATCAAATTTTACATTTTTTTGAATTTTTTTACTATTTATTAAGATGGGTACAAAATTCAATGGTCTGAATATGACTATTTTTTGTAAAATACTTAATAAATAGTAAAAAAATTCAAAAAAATGTAAAATTTGATCTGCAAGCACATTTTATTTAGATAATCATGTTAAACGGTTTGGATCGACGATTTGGACTTTGAAAATAAAAAAAATAATTGTTGTAATTTGATCCCTCCTCAAAGAAGTAATATAACAAATAATTTAAACAAAAATTTAAAATTTTCAGAGTTAGATTTTAATATTTTGATCATCATAGTGTCTCTCTCTAAAAAAAAAAAAAAAAAAAAAAAAAAAAAAAAAAAAAAAAAAAAAAAAAAAAAAAAAAGGTACATAGCCGGCCAGAAAATGGCCGGCTTGGGTATATATCAATATTGAGTTGACTTCTGGGTATAATTAATAATTTGTATTAAACTTTGGATATTAATAAAAATGTCGGTCCAAATACATACTAAAATGGAAATTTTGTGGTCCATATCACCTTGATCGAATTAGCATGAGAATAAGATCTCAGTTGTCTGGTAAGACCTAGCTTTATAATAAACCAACTCTAAGTCCTTTTTAATTCCTCCAATCTCAACAATTAACAAAGAAGGTTGTTGTCGCCATTACCAGCATGATAGGATCCGACGGGTTCTAGAGGAGAGGAAGAGAAAGATAAGACATGGGAATGGTGGAAATGAAGATAAACAAATCCCCTTAGTCGCTGCCGTTTTAAATTTTTCCTCTGTAATATTTAATTGTATCTTATTTTTGCGAACCTAACCTTTTCTTCATTTTCCTTTGATTTTTTATGTCAGAAAAATTAAACTTTGGTATGTAGCCTGTGTACAAACAATATTCTAACTTGGACCATGTACAAGTAATGTTCTTACTGCCAGAAATTAACTTTTTTTTTAGTTTAGGGACCTGTACATGTGTTTTGGTACCAGATTAAATTTGGATATGAATGTTTGAAATTAATTTGAGCAGGGTTGGTAAATTTCAAATAATTTTTTTTTCTCTTCATCCATTTGGGCTTGGTTCAAATCAGACCATAGATCACAGACAGATAGAGAGAGAGCAAGCGAGAGAGAGATGCCTGATACAACAACGCATGCACAAAGCAGTAGAAGGAGAATCAATGATAAAATAGACGACATCCCAAATAGTTGCAAAGAGGAAATCTGAGGTGTTTATTTTTCTTTTTCTTTTTTTGAGATGGTGTTTATTTTTCTTGATATTGAATGTAAACTATGAATGGTTCAAATTATAACTTTTTTTGAGGAAAAACAAGGGTCATGCCCTCATTTGATTTAATAAAGTCTGTTACAAAAGTTTTGTACCAGTATCGGTATCTAAAAAAAACACAAGAGGCTCAAAAGTATTGAGCTAATTACCCTAAACCCCCTAAAAGTAAATAAAAATTAAAAAGAAAGCAGAAACCCGCAACCCGTTAAGTAATTAACATGTCAGCAGGCGAAAAGGTAAAAAGAAAGAAAGAAGAAAGAAGAAAAGCAACAGAAAACTCAATTTTTCAACCGAATACAATCTATTGAAAATCGGATATCATCTTGTACCAGTAGCCCTCCCAGTAGCTGCACTCATGCTGTGTGTTCTGCTGGCTGTGACCGTTCCCATTGCTCCTTTATTTCCATCTTTAATTGATCAATCTCTTTGATTTTGTCGGTAAAAATCCTGCTGCATCGCTCTCTCCATATTACAAACTGTGTTATAAGTAGAAGAGATTTTTCCTTTGGTTCACAGTGTGTGCTCAGTATATTATCCGGTCTTAACACCGCTGTTCTTATCCCGACCTCTCTTGTGACCTGCGCATATAGCTGAATAATGGTGTCGCATTTGCCAAATAAGTGAGATACCGATTCGCTGTTCGCTTTGCACATGACACACCAATTCGCTATGTTCCAGCCTCTCTTCATCAAATTTTCTAGAGTAAGCAATCTATTCATTCTCATGAGCCAGGCGAATACCCTCATTCTTGGTGGGGCCCGAATCTTCCATAACCGATTTAGTTTTGATTTCACCCTAGGGCCTCCTTTAATTGCCGCATAAGCAGTTTTAACAGAAAATTGCCCTGTGGATGACCATCTCCAGATTGTTTGGTCCGCCTCTTCATTTATTACTCCGCTTATTTCTCTGATGGCATCTTGAAAAAGACCGAGTTCTTCTTGCGCCGATTGTGTTAAGGAGCCCCTGAGTTGGATGTTTGTTGCGACACCCATTGCCAGTGTCATGTTCTGATTCCTGGCATATGTGTGTAATTGTGCGAGCTCATATTTCATAATTCCTCTCCCCCAATTCTGGTCCCATAGTGCAATTGTACTGCCATTCCCCGGCTTCCTTACTATAGATAGATTCATGAATTGTTCAGAACCTTTTAGTGTGACATCAAATAGGTAAGATTTTGGTTGTGGGAAAGGTTCTGTACTTGTTGCCTGAAAAATGGATTTCCATAGTCGCGTTTCCGGCGACAGCCACTGCCATCGCCACTTTAACAGTAGTGCAGTATTGAAGACCTGTAGGTCCATAATTCCAAGGCCGCCCAATTTCTTTGGAGTACATACGATATTCCAGTTAACTAGGTTGATCTTGTTGGTCTGTTGTGATACCCCGTGCCAAAGGAAATGCCTTCGTATTCTATCTATCTCTTTGATCGTCCATACCGGCAACTTGATGCATTGCATATAATATACCGGCAAGGCCGATAACACCGCATTTATCAATACAATCCTTCCCGCTATGCTCAAATATCTAGCTTTCCAACCCGACAATCTGTTATTGAATTTCTAAATTAGGGGTAGGTAAGCTGACCTCTTTAGCCCCTTATTTGATAATGGTAGACCTAAATATGTAAATGGGAATGAACCTAGTCTACACCCCATAACTATTGCGAGTTGTTGAGCCACCTCTTCTTCTACCTCAGTAATTATTAGCTCCGATTTGTGAAAGTTTACCGAAAGGCCGGATATATTTTGGAAAGCTATAAAAGCAATCTTTAACATCTGTATCTGGCGTATCTCCGGTTTGAGGAAGAATAGTGCATCGTCCGCGTAAAGCAAACAAGGTCTCATTTCCGGGTAAGGTAAAATAATTGCTCCATTTTCTTTTAATTTCTTGAACCACCGATTAATGAAATCCATTGCAATAATGAATAGAAATGGTGAAAGAGGGCTACCTTGTCTGACTCCTCTTCTTAGTATGAGTTTCTTGCCCGCTAACCCGTTGATTATGATCTGTGAGCTCCCTTGTAGCACCAGATTTTTTATCCATTGTACGACCTTATTTGGGAAGGATAATCTTAGCAACACTTCCAATACGAATTCCCAACTTATGGTGTCAAAAGCTTTATGTATATCCGCCTTGAAGATTGCCATCGGAATTTTTGTCTTGTGTGCGTGATTCAAGATATGTTGAGCATATACAAACCCTTCGGTTATCTGCCTATTTTGTATGAACCCGGTTTGCGCTCCATCGACCAAATTTTGTATGTGTGGTTGTATTCGATTTGCTATGATTTTGGAGAGAATTCGCTGCACACAATGAATGAGGCTTATGGGTCTGTAGTCTTGTGGGGTTGTGGCATTTTCTTTTTTTGGTATTAGGATTATGTGTGAGGTATTCAGAGGATCGAGGGGCCTTGCATCTGCTGTTGCAATAGAAAGTATCTTGTGTATATCCGGCGCCATTATATGCACGTACTTCTTGAAAAATTCTCACGTAAAGCCGTCCGTCCCCGGACTCTTATTGTTTGGCCATCTTTTTATTACCTCTTCTACTTCCTGTATGGATATCGGTCTCTCTAAGTCAGATAGGTCATGAGCCTCTGTATACAAATTTGGCCAGTGAATTTGCGGCATTGCATTCGGTGTTGCTCCCATCAGCTCTTTGTAAAACTCAAAAAATACCTTTGACTTTGTCTTTTGATCAGAGAAGAGCTGACCTTGATATTCAATATGAGGAATGGAATTTCGGTTTTTTGAAGTGGAAGCTATTGCATGAAAGTAACGAGTATTATGATCCCCATGTATGTCCCACTTTGTCTTTGCTCTTTGCCTCCATACCTCTTCTTCCAACTTAGCAAGATCTGTGAATCTCCTTCTGATTATGCAATGTGTGAATTTCTCCAGTTCTGTCATTTTTCTTAACTCCTTTACCCTATCTATCCACCCCATGAATTCTCTACATATTTCAATTTGAGCCTTGATCGATCCCACCTTTGCTGCTGCCCATGTTTTAATTTCTCGTTGTAGTGCTCTAAACTTGTCGTGAAGTGTTTCCGGTGTTGTAACCGGCTGACCCGTCTTCCACGAGTCTTCAACTACTTTGTCTAGCGTTTTAAATTTTAACCAGCAATTTTCAAATCTGAAAAAGTTGGTCTTTCTAAACCCTGTTTTGGCCGTGTACCTTAACGGGCAATGATCCGATGAGGTGTTCGGCAAAGCTTGTTGCTGAGAGTTTGGGTATTTTGCATTCCATTCCGGGGAGATTAGAAATCTATCTAGTTTCGCCATTGTTGGATCCTCTCGCTCATTTGACCACGTGTATCTCCTACCATGCAAGGCAATATTTAATAATCCCAGATCTAGTACAATTCTTGCAAAAGATTGTGTTCCTCTCCTATCTGAATTCGGGTTGCTCCTATCCATATCCGACAATGTCACGTTGAAATCGCCACAGAGAATCCATGGTGTATTATTGTTTGGCCTGATCTCCTTTAATTCATTGAAAAATTCTGTTATGTGTAGTCTCATCGAGGGTCCATATACCCCCGTAAACCAAAAGTCAGATTTGTCTTCCCTGTTTTCAAGCCGAACTGATAGTGAGTAGCCTCTTATGTCCACCTCTTGAAGTGTGAATTTGTAATCGGACCATGCAACTAATATGCCTCCTTTGGTGCCCACTGCGTCCAGTGTTTTGAATTGTTTGAAACTCCAACCACACACCTCTCTGGCCATTTTGTCACTCATAACCGCAATTTTTGTCTCTTGCAAACATATAATATCCGGTTTTTCTAATAATATCGTTTCTCTGATTGCTAATCTTTTTTCCTTTGCATTAATTCCCCTTACATTCCATGCAATGAATTTGTAGGTTGTGCTATAATCCATTAAAGCTTAGTGACTTCCTCATGTAGCAGAGAACCAAATATTTTTTAAAGGAAAGGTGATACATAGACAGATCGGGGTACCCCTTTGTATTTCCAAAATCCCTCTGTCCTAGATTAGCAAAACAGCCATACTGAGCATAGTCCATGTTATAATTTGGACCCAACCTCCATCTTCTACCCGACTCTAACCTTCTGCACTGGTCATTTGCCGTGCTTACATCTAAACATCTAAACCTAACTTGATCACTGCTATTCAGCCACTCCCACAATGAGATTGATTGAATGGAAAAAAAGAAATTAAGATTCTTAAACATAGGTAACAGTAAACTGCTGGAGTCTTGGTCTCGCGATTTAGGCTGCTGTAGCCCGATCGCCCGTTGTCACAATTTGTTCAATCCGGTCACTCATGGCCTCATCAATCTCCACCCCCGCTGTGTAAATTACCAATTCTGCTTGCGGTGCTGTCAGTGGGCTAAGAGATTCTAAGTATCGAAAATCTGGCTGCCTCATCGGTTTGCTCCTCTCACTTCTCATGGGTTTGAGTACCGCCTGATTACCTCCCTTTAACCGGCTAGCCTTCTCCAGTACCGATATATAGGCACCTGATTCTTTCGCTTGCAACCTCTTGCTCCTCCTCACCTGTTCTGTTGTTCGGTTTGCTTCCATCTCGAAGGCGATGTCAGTTTGGGAGAAATAAGCACCCTCAAATCCAGGTGGCCCGTTGGGGTATTCCTCAAGTATGTGTGTATCGGCTTGATGTGGTGAGGCTGTGCCGTTTTGAGTTCTGCAAAGCTCCTCACTGGCCTGTAAGTTCGGTCCAACATCTATTGCAGTTGCCGGCCCCGCAACCCGAGTACTAGTCCCCAGCCTCGCAACAGTAGTCTCTTTCGGCCCAAACTCGACCGCCTCCTTTGGCCCAGCAGCATCCATTATCTTCGGCCCAGCAGTAATCACTTCTTTCGGCCCTGCTGTCATACCCTCTTTCGGTGCAGTAGACTGAGCCATATTCTGCGGCCCAGTATCCACCACTTCCTTTGGCCCAGCATCTACAGTAGTCTCCAGCCCAACAAGCTCAGTAAGAATGGTAGGTCGTGGTTGAGCAGAAATCTTCTCCTGTGGCCCGGCAATCCGAGCAGGCCCAAAATTCAGCCCATCAGTTGGCACCTGTCCATACGGGTGTGCCATGCCAGTGGTTTGGTCCATCACTGTTCCCCATGTCTCTGCTGTGCCATTAATTCCTTCTGCTAACCCATCTCTCTTTTGTACTCTTTTCTCCACTCCTGTTGCTTTAGCGTAATATATCTGCAAAATATTTATTAGCCTAGGGAGAGTAGTGTTGATGAGACCTGGTATTTGTACTTGAATACAGATCTGTTTCCCCACGCCAATTTGAAAAATACCTCCCTCATTAAATGCTGCAGTGATTTTCTGTGGCTGTTGTTGTGGTATTGCCCTTTGTATGGCCGGCCTGTTGATCGCCATGGCTGTGTTCCTACTCGATGCTTGCTTAACCCTCCAAACCTGTATTTTAGCGGGTTTCTTCTTTCTTTTCAGCGCCCATATCATTTTGCTATGTCCTTTGAATCCCTTGGATATCCTTTGGCCAAATGAACCTCTCCAGTGCATTCCGCTTGTAGCCCCATTACTGTCGTCTGAGCCCGAACCACCCGAGTCAGGAGGAGACCTGCGATTCTGGTAAAATTCGGTATTGTATGGTATACCTTTTTGCGGTTCTTCAGGGGGAGGGAAGAACCCTGGCTGTGCAAATCGCCAAGTTAGTAGGATGACTCGCACTCTTTTGGTATAGTGGCCTTGTCTGAGTTTGAGATACTTCGGTAGTTTCTTGGGGTGTTGAGTTGAGAGGAACATGGTTATGCTTTCCATCTGTGCCTCCTGTTGGCCATATGGCAGAGTGTGTTTGATGACCCCCAGCTTGGTCGTAACAAGCTCTATGGTTTGATCATTCCACATGTGTAAGGGTATCCCTAGTATTTTTACCCAGGCTTCATATCCCGGCAGTTGAAATGCCATGCCATCTGTGTCCTTCCATTTCTCAAACCCAATGATAATCCCATGCGAATGTATTTCATAGGGTCCTCTCTCAGTGACATTGGCCAGAACTTGCTCAGATTCACATATGAGTATGAAGGTTGTGGGAGTTGTTTTATATATTCTGTACTGCCTGCGATGACCCCCCACCCGAGCTGCCAGTGTCATTGTTAGTTCGAACACCGACTCTTCATCTAACGCACCTCCTGCAAGAACTCGTACCCACGCTGCACCTTTCAGGAATGCGTTATCCGGATGTAAGTCTGTAAACGGTGGAAGGTATACATCTTCCTCCTCCGGCCGTTCCTCTAGGAACTCCTCTGCCATTGTTTTTGGCTGTGTGCCTTTTGCTCTCAAGCATGCAGCATAAGAGTGGTGCTGTATGTTTGTTGTAGGTGGTAGCTGTGTGGTTGTTTTGATTGGTGGTTGTGTTTTTGGGAGGTGGTAGGATGGGTTCTTTATAGTTTGAGCACAACTACCCGCTATATGTCCATATTTAAGACATTTAAAGCATCTGACTGGTTCTCGGCAGTGAGCTTTGAGATGTCCTGTTGCTAGGCAACGGAAGCATTTCCTTTCCTTAAAGGCTCTGTCATACGCCATCTTTAATGCTGTAGAGGAGAATTGTCTATTCACGTTTGGTTTTGTCACTGCAGCTGTTCTCTTCAATTTTCTATTCACTACAGTCTGCCATCCGCCATTAACTTCTTCCTCAGCTGTTACCGTGTGGTTGGTGGTCCCTTGTGGGCCTCGTGAAGCACCTTGTCGGGAGGATTCACCTGCTTCCCAGAAGAGTGTTGTTGCTGCCCCAGACCGCCAGGTGTTTGCTTGCCGTGTCGCCTTCGCCTTCGCCTTTGCTCTTTCCATCAATTTCAGGATCACCAATATTCGGTTCAAATTATAACTTGGGTTTGCATTATAACAATTCTACAATTAATTATTGCCTGTTTGGTAGCTTCTACCAACATTAAAAAAAAAACAATTAATTATTGCCAAAAAAAGAAATGAAAATTCATGCACTCTCCATCCTTTTACGTTATTATTATTAATTTGTAACATTGATATACAGCAAACCAAGCCTCTTTTGGACAATGTTAATATGGAAGGAGAGCTATAGCTTAATTTTTTTACTATGTAAAAATATATGTAGTCCATTGGTAGTCGGTCAATTTTGATATTTTGCACCGGCTATTCCATGAGAATCTCATGTTGGAATTGTTTCATTAGAAAAAGAGCCCACTAAGATTCACCATGAGCATTTGATTTAGGCCTTGATTTTGGTGAAGGTTTCAATGGGCCTAGATCAATGGGCCTTGAATTTAGGACCTTTTATAAAAAAAAATTTGGTTATGACCATTTTTGGAAAAATATAATTTAGGTAATAGTTAGTTTAAATATGAACTTAATTTTTTTTTTTGTTGAGTAGGATTGAAATGCCTCGTGTCTTAATTTCATGTCTCACATTTTTATCTCTGCTTTTAAAGTCGAAACAGTCGATCTGAACAATTCAATAACATCTCCAGATAAAAATGTGCTTCAATATTAAAAATTATGAAAAATATTGTTCAAAGGGATATATGGAGAGCAACTGGGAGGAATATGCAACTCTTATTTCTACAAAAAAAATCTCAAAGCAATACAACTTTTCTGTGACTGTTTTACTTGAGAATAGTTGGCATAGGAGACACAATCAGTTTGTGGGAACAAGATTGGGGAATAGGAGTTGCAAAACATATATTCGAAACGATGTACACTTTCACAACACAAAGGGAGGCAACATTGCAAGACTTCATACGGACCCAAAGGATAGAGTCCATGTTCAGACCGGTATTGTCAGTACGGGCGAACCAACAGCTGTCAAGGATGGTACAGGCAAGAATAGTGCTGGTACAAGAACATGGAAGATATCAACTAGAGAAAGATGATGCAAAATGGAAAATGGACGTCAACGGGCAATTTGTGAGATGTAAGCTGTTGTACCATCTGGCGTGCACAGAGAATCAAGAGCAGGCTGCTGGTTTTTAGCTATTTTAATGCTAAGATTAGTTTTCTATTTTTAGAGATTTAGATAATATCTTTATTATTCTGTTTCTTTATTTCTTGTTATATCCAGCGAGTGGAAAATAAGAAACCACACGCTATATTTAGTAGTTAATGTATTAGGATTTTATTACTATGTTTTGTTATATGTTTTTGAATAAAAGGCAATCAGAAAACAGAAAATGGTGCGGCTCTTTTGCACCACAAAACTCTTCTTCTCTATTTCTTTAAACACATAATTATCTCTGAAATCCAACATTTGGTATCAGAGCCAGGTTGAATCATGGCAGATGGGAGTGGAGTGCAAACGCCCCCTGTAGAGAGAACACAACCTAGAACGATTGCAAGAGTAGGTGTCCCAATTCAGTACCCTTTACTGAATGACACAAACTACGGGCTGTGGGCGGTGAAGATGAAGACAATCCTGGGAGCACTGGGTGTATGGGAAGCAGTGGTGGGCGAGGCACCTGTCGAAAAAGAAAAGGATCAGGGAGCCCTAGCCGCCATTTTCCAAGCCGTGCCTGATGCCGTGATAATGGCAATAGCTGAAAAGGAGACAGCAAAAGAAGCATGGGAGACGATCAAGCAGATGAGTGTAGGGGAAGACCGTGTCAGAAAAGCAAGGGCACAGGTATTAAAACGACAGTTCGATCGAATGATTATGTCGGATACTACTAGTATAGTAGAATTCTCTCAAAAATTAACAAGTGCAGTAGGAGAAATTAGATCCCTGGGGGTGGATCTGAAAGATAGTATTGTGGTAGAAAGGTTATTTAGCGCCGTACCCGACAAATTTTTGCCAATTATTGGAACCATAGAACAGTGGGGTGACATATCTTCAATGTCAGTGGCAGAAGCTGTAGGGCGGTTGAGAGTTTTTGAGGAGAGTATAAAAGGGAGACAACAAAATAAAGAAGAAGATGAGAAACTAATGTTCACGCGTTCACAGTGGGAGGCACTATCCTTGCAAGAAAGGAAGAGTGGAGAAGGGTCTGACAGTAAAGAAAGATGGCAGAAAGGGGAATATGAGAAAAAACCATACAAGAAATTCGACAAGTCAAAGATCAAGTGTTTTAATTGCTCGATTTTCGGGCATTTTGCATCAGAGTGTCGTAAACCAAAGAAGGAAAGGGTGAATCTGGTAGAGAAAGAAGAAGAGGAGCCAGCCTTACTAATGCATGAGTTAATAAGAACTCGAGAAGTAAATTGGGGCAGTGAGGGAACTGTTGAAAGGTCTGGTGAACTGCACATGGGGGCAGAGGTGAACCAGCTTTGGTATCTGGACTCAGGGGCCAGCAATCACATGACGGGTTGCATGAAATACTTCACAAATCTTGATACAACTGTTCGAGGTTTAGTGAAACTTGGAGATGGCTCGGAAGTGCCTATAGGAGGGCGTGGCACTGTGATGATAAAGGGGCGCTCAGGAGAACAAAGGGCAATATCTGAAGTGTATTACATTCCAAGGTTGACCACTAATATCATCAGTCTGGGGCAGCTTGAGGAAAAAGGGTGCCGAGTACAAATTGAAGGTGGTGTGTTAAAGGTGCTAGACAGAAGTGGGAGGTTAGTAATCCGAGTTCAAAGATCAAAGAACCGATTATATACTCTGAATTTAAACTTGGCGCAGACTATGTGTCTAAGCACGAGTGTTGAATCAGATACTCGGATGTGGCATGCGAGATACGGGCACATTAATTTTCAATTTTTGAAAAAGATGTGTCAAGAAAGGTTGGTGGAAGGATTGCCAA
Organism: Carex littledalei; assembly: GCA_011114355.1. Classification (NCBI taxonomy): domain Eukaryota; kingdom Viridiplantae; phylum Streptophyta; class Magnoliopsida; order Poales; family Cyperaceae; genus Carex; species Carex littledalei. The sequence continues at coordinate 8,581,113 of CM022083.1, read as the reverse complement.
AAATTGAATGTCTGAAGGAAGCATGTAGAGGATGCACGGTTGGGAAGCAGCGCCGACTACCATTTCCTCAAGAGGCAAATTTCAGAGCAAGCGAAACACTCGAGTTACTTCATGGTGACTTGTGTGGGCCCATTACACCCCCGACTCCAGCTGGTAACAGGTTTTTCTTGTTACTGGTAGATGATTATAGCAGGTACATGTGGATTGTGCTGATGAAAACCAAGAACCAAGCTTTCTCCTCATTCAAAGAAGTCAAGGAAGAAATTGAAGTAGAGAAGGATGCAAAATTAAAAGCATTTAGAACTGATCGAGGAGGTGAGTTCAGATCAGACGAATTTGGTGAATATTGCAAGAAAACGGGTATTAAGAGGTATTTCACTGCACCATATTCTCCACAACAGAACGGTGTGGTTGAAAGGCGAAATCAAGCAGTAATGGGAATGGCCCGAAGCATGATGAAAAGCATGAGTGTTCCATCTGAGTTCTGGGGAGAAGGTGTGACCACTGCTGTGTACATCTTGAACCGAGCAACAACCAAAAGTGTGATAGGTATGACCCCATATGAAGCATGGCACAAGAGAAAGCCTAGGGTAGATCATTTTCGAATATTTGGCTGTTTGGTGCATGTGAAGGTAACAAAACCTCATCTCTCGAAGCTCGATGATAGGAGTACTTTGATGGTGTTTATTGGGTACGAAAAAGGGTCCAAAGCTTACAGGGTATACAATCCTGTTACAAAGAGGGTGCAAGTGACACGAGATGCGATATTTGAGGAAGATAAGGCATGGGACTGGAATATCGGAGAAAAATGCTCAAATGTTCACACCAGTGATGTTTTCAGAGTTGATCATGAAATTCATGAGCTGCACAGTGAGCAAAGTGGTCAGTATCAATCTGATAGTGAAGATGCAGAACATCAAACTCCAGACTCTCCCGCATCCACACATGGCTCAGCAGAGAGCGCAAACCATGAGGAGTTTGAAGATTCGCTTGGCACACCAGTGAGATTCCGAAGTATTGATGAGATATATGCCGAAACTGAACCGATTCAGCTGAACTATTCTGATGTGTGTTTGATTGGAATGGAAGAACCAACACATTTCACTGATGCAGCAAAGGATAAGAACTGGTTTAGTGCCATGGAAGAAGAGATCGAAGCCATTCAAGAAAACAAAACATGGAGTCTGGTGGAGCCTCCTCCGGGACAGAAAGTCATCGGACTCAAATGGGTGTACAAGTTAAAGAAAACTCCAGAAGGCAGAGTTGCAAAGTACAAGGCGCGCATTGTAGCAAAGGGTTTTGTGCAACAGCAAGGGATTGATTTTGAGGAAGTGTTTGCTCCTGTGGCAAGAATGGAGACAGTGCGAATGATCATGGTGATAGCAGTGCTACAAGGGTGGTCACTACATCATATGGATGTCAAATCTGCCTTTTTGAATGGAGAATTAAAAGAAGAGGTGTATGTCACACAACCACCTGGTTTCGAGGTGAAAGGGAAAGAACATAAAGTGCTAAAGTTGCATAAGGCGCTTTATGGTTTGAAACAGGCTCCAAGAGCTTGGAATTCGAAGTTAGATAGCACTTTGAGGTCAATGAATTTCGAAAGAAGACAATTGGAGCATGCAGTTTATAGAAGGAGGCATGAGGAAGGAAGCATCCTGGTAGGAGTTTATGTGGATGATCTGTTAATCACAGGAGCCAGTGAATCAGAGATTGCAAAGTTCAAGTTAGAGATGATGAAGAAATTCAAGATGAGTGATCTAGGTTTGTTAACCTACTATCTTGGCATAGAGGTGCAACAGACATCTGACATGATCAGTTTGTGTCAGAAGAACTTTGCTCAGAAGATATTGAAAGAATGTAGTATGGAGGAATGCAATCCAACCCAAGCACCCATGGAAGCCAGGCTCAAACTTAGCAAGACCAGTAAGTTCCCTCCAGTTGATCAAACTAGATACAGGAGCATTGTGGGCAGCCTTCGGTACCTATTGCATACTAGACCTGATCTGGCATACTCTGTGGGGATTGTCAGCCGATTCATGGAGGCTCCTACGACTGAGCATATGGCAGCTGTAAAACACATACTAAGGTACGTAAAGGGAACAATTGATATGGGGTTGTGTTACAAGAAAATGCCAGATGAAGACCCGACTTTTGTTGGGTTCTCTGATAGTGATATGGCTGGGGATTTAGACGACAGGAAGAGTACTACTGGGGTAATTTACTTCTTGGGAGGCAATCCAATTAGTTGGATCTCGAGGAAGCAAAAGGTAGTAGCTCTATCTTCATGTGAAGCTGAGTATATAGCAGCTGCATCAGCGGCATGCCAGGGCGTTTGGCTAGAGTCACTGCGTGCAGATTTTCTGAGTGAGTCATCTCAGAAGATAAAGCTCAAAGTTGATAATAAGTCTGCAATTTCGCTGTGCAAGAACCCTGTATATCATGAACGGAGTAAACATATTGATACTCGATACCATTTTATAAGAGAGTGTGTGGAAGAAGGGAAAGTAGAGGTTGAACACATCAGGACCAACAATCAGCTTGCTGACATATTAACTAAACCATTGGGAAGAGTTCAATTTCTGGTGCTAAGGGAGAAAATAGGAGTGCAGATTGTCAAAAGGAGTACAACGAGCTTAGGGGGGAGAATGTGAGATGTAAGCTGTTGTACCATCTGGCGTGCACAGAGAATCAAGAGCAAGCTGCTGGTTTTTAGCTATTTTAATGCTAAGATTAGTTTCCTATTTTTAGAGATTTAGATAATATCTTTATTATTCTGTTTCTTTATTTCTTGTTATATCCAGCGAGTGGAAAATAAGAAACCACACGCTATATTTAGTAGTTAATGTATTAGGATTTTATTACTATGTTTTGTTATATGTTTTTGAATAAAAGGCAATCAGAAAACAGAAAATGGTGCGGCTCTTTTGCACCACAAAACTCTTCTTCTCTATTTCTTTAAACACATAATTATCTCTGAAATCCAACACAATTCACAGTAAAAGGGGCGTATAATGCAATGGAGTACACACCGGAAATTGAATCGGATATCCACAAAGTTTGGCGGATCTGGGTACCACCAAGTATGCGAGTTTTTGGATGGTTGTTATTACACAACAAGATACTGACGGCTGACATTCTCAGAGTCAAAGGGTTTCATATTGTGGGGATGTGCTATATGTGTAGAAGAAATGACGAAACAATCAGACACCTATTCAGAGAATGCCCTATAAGTGAACAAGTCTACAGAAGAGTGTTACAGGACATTCTGGTACAGATACCAGGACAGGATAAAGTTCAACTTCTGATCGAAACAAGTGTAAATGATAAGATAAAGGAGCTTATGTTGATCACACACTTTGTAATTTGGAGGGAGAGATGTAATCGCATCTTTAGGGAATTAAGCAAAGACACGGTCCAACTAGTACAAGAAGTAATTGCACAGTTCAGGATCAGTACGCCTAATCAGTCAGAAGAATCAAATGTGGAGTGAGAAGTAAAACCTGAGCGACGTGGCTAAAGTTAGGACTATTTTATGTATTAAGCTTATATTTTCTACTCTTTTTGTATTGCTTTTCTTTGTTTTCTTTCTCTTCTATCTTTCTTTCATTTTTATTATAGTCTTCTTTTTGTAATCCGGATTTTTTACTCAGTAACCCAAAAACTTTTGCCAATTATGGTTAATGAAATGTGGGCTAGACCCTCATTGATTACTCAAAAAAAATATATCAACTTTTTTTATTTTTTTAGATAGATATAAAATCAATTTCTTTTGAAAACCACATTTATGAAAATGATACAGAATCGAAAAAGTGTGAATTGGTTGGGGGAGACAGAGAGAGAGAGAGAGAGAGTTACTTGACAGCATACTTCAAATAAAGAGAGAGAGAGAAAGAGGACGAGGACCACGTAATCAAATTTCTGAATTTTACACGATCTATTTTCTAAAAATAGAAATATGAACTAATTTGATTTTACCAAATATTATTAAATAAAGAATATCACATGAGTGGACACATGCATCTCAAAAGAAAAATAAATAAAGTAAAAACTATAAAAATGGATACAACTACAACAGTAGACCCACAACCTTTTGGAATTACTGTAAGTGCTATGGACGTAGGGTGTTCTTAATCTCACTGAGATCTTTAGTGAGCTTACCTCAAAAAATCTTTTGGAATGATTTCAAACAAAACGATCAAATTTTATAAAATTTGGACTTAATTTATTATAAAGTCATGATCTACAAAAGAAGGTCTATAAATGTGTTCAATTTTTCATTATTTTTTATGGCCTTGCCTCTAAGGGAGTTTTTTACGCTTACATAAGCTGTTCTTTTTTTTTGTTGCAATAGCCCTTGGGCATCACTTAACAAGAGTACTGTTACATGAATATCAGCAACTCGTACCAGTAACCACCAAAACATAGCTATAAATATACATCACATCTTAGCCTTAAATATAAGCCGTTGTTGTGGATAGGTTACTGTTTCCATATGAACACTACAGTTCCATTGGTCTATGAGGCAATTAGTGTTGCCAAATTTAGCTTGAGCATATTCAAAATCAAAGAATACTATCTTTTTCTTGGTTGGTAGCGATGTGATAAAGAATTGTTTGATTATGAGAATAATATTTAAATGGCCACATCTTAAGATCATATTCCAAATTAGTGCCACAACGGTTAGAACGATCAATAAAACAACAAACATATATTTTTCATCCATACATATATATAGAACAAGAAAAAATTAATTACAGAAGGTACACCAAACTGTGAGTGTCACATGCAACTATATAGATTTCTCATTTGTAGATATAATCACATTAAATGCACATTTAATTAGAACCTGAAATTTTAGTTTTAACTAATCTTGAAAATAGTGCCGTATATATGACCTCTACAACTACGTACAGCAGTGTTCCGCTCAATGCATGTTCTTTTAAAAAAGAAAATACTATTGCTAAGTATTAAGTAGCTGAATACCAATATATAAACCATAAATTTCTATTTTAAATATAATAAGCTGAACTAATCTGTTTGCTTCATGGTTGTCTCGTAGGTGCATATTAACCACAAAAAACTGAAGTATCTAGCATGCACGGTGCAAGTAAATGTGATAATATTGTAAAAATTATAATAAATCTGTGACAAGACAGAAATTAAACATGTGCGTTGGTTTAACTCAAGGTTTTTTATTATGTAAATTGCACAAAATTTCAGGGGCTGGTACACAAACTTGAGAAATTTAAATTGCGTAAATGGTATATTTGTAGCTGCTGGAATGAATAATATTATATATTCTAAGCAAATGATAATTTCCTTGTCCATAATTAATGCTATTGGTCATGTTTGGTTGTAGAGTGAAGTTACTCTCGATTAAATTGTTTACTTCAAGTTAAAATAAATTAAATTAATTATGTTTAATTGGTTGGAACTTGTTGGAGTAAGTCCATAAAGAGAGAAAATTACAAGTAAGATGTTACTTTAACTACGAGATCCCCCGGTAGAGTAAGCTATTTCATCTGAAGAAATAAAATAACTTATTTCAGATTAACTCAAATGTTACTCCATATTAATTCTTTACTCCACCACTTACTCTACCACAATATTAAATGCTAAATTGATTAACAAATAGAGCATATCTTTTCAATATGGACTAGTTGCTTTGTGCATTATACAAATTTAGTATGCATGAGAAATAAATAATATAATCAATTATTATAAATCTTCTATCATATCTTTTCAATATGGACCAATTGCTTTTGTACATTGAACAATGTCGGGGAATAAATAAAAAATTAACCAATTGCTGTCCCAGAATATTAATTTTCATTTAGTAATAATGACCAAATTCATCTCCTATTTACTAAACTAGTCAAGTGCCCGTGCGTTGCAACGGGAAACAAAATTTTTAGTTATCAAATATTTATTCATGTAATAACTATGCTAGTTAAGTGTAAAGGAGAATAAAAATGAAATGACAAAACAATGTACAAATAAAGAAGAATACATAAAAGTAAAGGAGAATAAAAATGAAATGACAAAACAAGTAAAGGAGAATTCATTTTTATTCTCTTCTTCTCGATAGCAATTCTAATTGGATTCCAATCACAAATGATATAAAATACATAAAAGTTATTCTAATTCTAATTAACAATTCATCAATACAAGTCAAAACATTATAATAAAAAAACATTATTCTCATACATCCATAACAATTACAATAAAAAAAGGACACATAATAATTTCAAAAAGAAAAAAACATTTAAAAATCTCAACATGAAACATCATCCAAAACATACTAAACCTGTAACATAATCCTTTCTATAAGCAATAGTAATGGAAGTGAACAAAAAAAGATCCTTAATGGGTAAATAAAAACTGACAGCAAAAACAGAAATAAATTTGTCAAATAAAATTTGTTCCATATTGTACATTAGTTGTTCGTATGTTGGTGATTACTGATCTTGAAGCATATTTTGTCAGAGTCTAGAGTGCAGAATTTACTATGAAAATTGGGCTTCCAAACATTATTATGATTTTCTTTCATATGAAACCGTTTTTACCAAAAGTTCTCATGAGAGTATCTCCTGCCGAACAGGGCCGAAGGCCCAATAACAATAACATAGTTCAATACAAAATCCAACATTGCACAAAATCTAATAGGCCGATAATCCAGATCTGATTCGCCTGAACATACACCTCGATTCATTAAATCCGACATATAACGTAATTGCATATTTTCATCCAACAAAAAAAAAGCTCAAAAAGAATCTCTATGAAGTCAATAAAAAGTGGCAATAGCATCCTCAAATTTTATACAAATTATTAACATGACAAAAAACCAGCATGTAAATTCAAATCCTAAATACTTAACAATTAAAATAGATTGTAAGCGTACCAATATCAGAGAATGAAACTACAAACACTAATGCTCTCTGATTATTTCTCAACTCTCTTCAATAAGAGATCACATCACATCACTCTTCTGATCTAAATTAAATTGGAAAAAAAAACATCCAAAAAATTGTTATTCACTCCATCAAATAACCGTATGCTTACATCCATTTTGAGATACACATGTTTGATTGCAAATATAAGAGATCCCCTAAAATTCATGGGTGCTGAGTTTTTTTTACAAGCAGTGGAAAAATCGGGAATATCGGGGAAATAGTTGACTAAAACCAGTGATCTCGACACTGTGCTCATGGGTGCTGACTCAGCACGGTTTCGGCATGAACCAACAGTCATGCCTACAGTTCCATTTGCTTAAAACAAGACCAATTCTCAAAAATGTAATTACTGTGCTTAACCACGGATGATTATAACTGATTTTAATACCATATATAAATTCTGCTACATGCTGTAGGGTCAGGTAAGATTCCAGCTTTATGTTCTTGTTGATTCTTTAATGAAAGAGAAGGTTCTCTGTGCAGTGATTTGGGCTTGATATAGCGGAATTGCACATCAATTGCCAGTTGCAGTACTAATTCATAATATTACTCAGATCATATTAAAATCCAAATAATTGAGTATATACTAATAACTGAAGAAATTTAGATGATGATTTTCAATTCATACAGAGTCAAGAAGTATATTTGAAGCCTTGAAATCATGGTAAATAACCGGCTTCTCGGCATCATGGAGAAATGCAAGTCCCTTGGCTGTTTCTACCGCAATCTTCAGTCTTTGTGACCATGAAAAAGTTTCAATCAAACCTGTAATCCAAACCAAATTTAATTTAGCATTCAGACATAATTAAACCCAAAATTAACAAAACTATAGAAAATAAATGAATTCAACTTACTATTGAATAGATGATTTTCTAAGCTGCCGCATGGCATGCATTCATAAACCAGCATCCTGTGCTGCTCCTCACAGCAATACCCAATTAATTTTACCAAATTGGGATGTCTATATTGGCCCAGGCATATAACTTCAGCCTTCAAAACAAAATTATAAGAAACCCAAATTAGTCACATATATTACATAGAAAAACAGAAGTAAAAAAGCTAATAAACCAAAATATTCATAAGGTTGAATGAATAACTGTATGCCAGGTTATGGTATCATGCAGGTCAAGTCCATACCGGTCAGGTACCAAGCTAGTGAATTATTGATGCCAGGTCAGGTACAGGTACATTTTGCAACAAAGACATGAAAATTCTCACTCACCATCCATTCCCGATGACCTTGAGTTCCTTCTTGATCAAGGTACTTAACTGCCACGTGTTGCGTCTCTAAACCAGGTCAATATCCAACCGTTTCTTCATTAAGAGAGTGTACTTTTGAAGTAACACTTTATCTGCTTCTGTTTCTCCAGCCGGCACTGCAAGCTTTGAGCTTAAAGCTGTTTTATCTTGGTTTCCTTCATAAATATGAGAAATTAGTACGAACTTGCCTTCTTTGTTGCATAACCAACCATGAGTTGCTCTCACCGCAGCACCAAGAGACGCTGAATCTGGAAAGTAGGTGCAATATAAGTGGGCAGTTTGAGAAAAGTCTATAGAATTTGAGAAAAAAAGGAAGGTTCAAGACTATATTTATTACAGTATAAAAAAAATTGTACTTAAACCAGGTTAGCGCTCTACCCCCATTCTCATTCTAATAACTAATGTAAGCTTAGGTATGTTATTATTTTCAAAAGTAGTTCATATATAAGTATGCAGTTTGAGTATATATTAATTCTCATTGAAGGTCAGTAAGCACAGGCTGTTGCAAATTCATAATATGCCCAATGAACAGTGAAACATTCATCAAACCTCGTCATTATTTTGCAATTGGCATGATACATATATTATGAGATTGCATACAAATTACTGGATTTCAATTTGAGAATTTAATTATGAAAAATTAACAGGATTGTCAAAATTAATCCATCATCAATGATCCCAACCCTCGGTTCAGAACAAAATATTAAAAAAACACGATGCTTATATATGATAACAATAATTAATTCATTTCACTTTCACTTTCATCTTTCTGAATGAATTATGCAAGTATCGATTGTCAACCTACGTAAATCCAGGTCAACATCATTTTGTAATATACTAAAGACGTGGAAAAAATAACAATCATGTAACTTCTAATTTGCAAAACATTATTTCCTTGCAATGACAAAGGGGAGGGTTACTTTGCAATTTTCAAAAGTAGTTCTATCAGTAAATACCTGGCCTTTGAACAGTATAGACAGAAGAACCAAAAATTTGTGCAACCGACTTGAGAATGCTAGCATTAGCAGACGCACCACCAGTGGCTATAATCCTGTTAGGAGGGCTGGGCATACCAAATCTCTCAGCATGACCTCTCATGGATAGCAATAGAAAGGTTGACAGAAATCAGCTAATCACATATGAATTAAAGGGTAAGCAAGATATTTCTGCTAGAGAGAAGTAAGAGCAGAGAGGGAAGTAAGAATGTCATTTTGAATTACCTCGGTAATTTTACCAGAGTATTAGTAAGGTGCCGACTGGAGAAGGTCGTCAAAAACAGGAAAAATTCATTTAGCATATGTTTAAATGTTACCAGCAATCAATTTTTCCAGAGGTGAGATCGGTAATTGCAACACTACCAAAGGGATCAACTGAGGCAAATAAATTGTTTAGAAAGAAAGATTGCAAATATATGCATGTACCTTTGAGCTTTCTGTAAACTGTGCAGTTGCTGTCTCAAGGTTTCTGCCTCCCTTTGCCAGAACTAAAAAAGGAAAACAGAAATTATGAATAATCTCAAAATTAATATCTTAGCTAATATATTGAGAATATTAACAACTATGTTAAGCTAATGCATTCTGATAAAATTATTGAAGATATATGTACCTTTAGTTGTGAATTCGGGTTCTGCAACGGACGGTGTTCTTCCTTTGACTTCACATAGCGATCAATTATTGCTTTCATGCTATAAAAGACACCAAGCAGAACATTTATTCTAGAAACTACGTACATGTCATGCTCAAGCCATATAAATTTAACATTGAAACAAGAATAGTTCTTGTTGCTAGTTTTGAAAAGGCTGTTTCATATATGTTGGCAGTTGGTCCATAGGCACTATGTCCTCACTAAATCCGAACCATATACATATACATCAATCTAAGTACGTCATGCATGTAATTAATTAAATCAGCATAAATATTTCACACCAAATATATACCGCATGCATTATGAATATATATTTACATTTGCTATGAAAACTGTAAGAAGTTTCAAGATATTGTATAAGACTAACTATTGGATGAAGCAAATTAAATTCACCAAAGAGAATTTTAGCTGTTAATAAGAATATCATGATTTTTTATAATAATTAATTCTGGCTTAATCCATCTAGTCATGCTTGTAGGCTGATTTCCACAAGGCATAGAATTTCAGGAGGGAGGTATTCTTTGGGTCATGATGGTCCACCTGTCAGAGAAATAAGATATAAGTAACTGCTTTAAAGGTTTTATTAACATCTCGCTGGCTAACATGGTGTCTAGGTGATGTTTCAAGTTCAAAATTCAAATCCCATCGGGCCCCTATGGACATGTAATTGAGTGGCTACAAACAAGGGGCATTAAGAAATTTTAAAAATAAAGACATGATGGAGGCATTTGAACTCTCCTTATTGAAAGCTAAAAGAGCAACAAAATTACTTATTCATTCGCTTCAATTTGAATTAACCAAACACAAAGAGGAACAATTTTAAACCCCTTATAACTGAGATTTCACATAATCAATCCGAGCTCCCTGCAAAATTTAAATTGAAATTAGTGTAAGTTGCAAAAATAAATAAAATACAAAAAAAACATATTTCATACAGGCCCTATATAGTATGGTGCTATTCTTAGAAAATACAAAGCCAAGCAAAAATTAATTAAACCTTAATTGAACTAAAGAAGACAGTACCATGAAACATATTTCATACAGGACCGAATTTTTTTTTCCGGTTCTTTCTACCAAATCAAAATACCCATGTAATCCATCTAGACCCAATATTATTTTAATATTATTTCTATAAATAAAAAATTCTGTGAAAATATGGGTTATATGGATCAGATTTGTGCAGTTTTTTCAGGTTTGGTCAGATTTTTTCAGTGCAGCAATGGAAATTTGCAACATAAAGATGCAGGATATTATTTCAAGCATCAAAACTGTAAACCCATAATAATAAAATTTTAAAAGATTGCTTCTTACAAGAGATAATCCTCTAATTGCTCTTTCTGCTAGATAATCGCATGGCTTGAAAAATCCACCGTATAATTTGCACCAAGTCGTCAGAACAGAAAGATAATTAAAGCCTAAAAACAGATAACACCTGTCTAAATAAATTTGGATAACATGGACATGAATCATAAGATCAATGAAAAGATTTTGAGGAAATTACCTTTCGGCTAGATACTCTAATCCCCATATCTAACGATTTTATCCCAAGCCCTATTTTTTGTTTATGTTTCTCATTTACCCTAAACTTGCCAACACCAATTAATTCTTCATTTCTGTACATAATTATCATTATTAGTTCAATTCTTAAAGAACTACAAACCCCTTCTATTGAAAAAATGTGAAACACTAATTTCATTGACAAATAATAAGCAAAGAAAAAAAGGGCAGAAGAGAGACAAGATAACCAAGCCCAGGTAGCGATGAACATAGCACCAAGCAGAGAAAAAAGAAACCCAAATTTTAAGTTCTAAAATCACAATTTCTAAAGCTTAAGTGAAAAAAATAACAAAGTGAGAGAAAGAGAGAGGGCGATACCTCGAAACCTGAGAAGCGTTGACTGAACACACTGCTCCGTCTCTTGACCAGGTGAAGAAGTGCTAGGGTTTACACTTCGGGGAAACGGAGAGGAGAGAGGAAATCTGACTTGGGGTGGCGGAGAGGAGAGGCAGGTAGCTAGGGTTTGGGTCTGGCGCTTGATTTGTTGTGAACTTTGTGTACCAGCAAGTTTAACAGAGAGAGAAGAGTCGCCGACAGAAGAAAAAAAAAAGAAAGAGGGAGGAGATCGTCTTTGTGTACCTCTGACTCCTTTTTACTCCATCAAGATCTAAGAGAGAAAAGAAGATCCGAAGAGAGAAGAGAGGGAGGAGGTGTTCTTCTGGAGGAGCGGTGGAACGGAAGAGAGGAAAGCAAAAGGAGAAAGACGCGTTTTCAGTGCGTCGGGAAAGGAAAAAGATGAAAAAGTGAGAAACGCGTGGGGAAGAAAGAAAAAGATATACAATTTTCATACGACTCAGTATGTGGCGAGTTAGTTTATAACTAATTCATGACTTGTACACAAATGGATACATAAAATGTATGCATAATATCTCATATTCAACAAAATGATTCTGAATCGTTGGATCTGCTGGATGGACGGCTGAGATTTCCTCTTGACAGGTAGAGGATTGGATCCCAAAAAAATATGCGTGATATTTAGTAGTCCTGATATCAACTCCCACTCTCTCTCTCTCTTCATTTACTGGTAGTGGGTCCTGAGTACTCTATTAATTAATCATTGTTTGATTAGAATCCTTGCAACACTTCATGTGACCCTTGGTGCAACCAGGAATGTTCCTGTCCCTAAGATTTTTTGCAACCTGTTGGGCCCAGATGGCAGTGCAGTATACTCTTCATTTCAGTGATTGATCTGCTACAGCTTTTTCCATAGACCAAGTCCTAAAATGAAAATTTCCTTTTTGAGTAAGCAAGCTCTCTATATAGGGATGAAGTACCAAACATATGCTCAGATGGGGACATCATGCCCTTTCCTTACTGGGTAACCAACATAATTAATTTCGATCGAAACATCATGCCCTATCATTAAAAGGGAAACATAAGTAACAACCTATGAGCAAAACTAGAGTGTGATGTGCTCACCAAGAGGGATTGGTGAGCACACCTCCAAAAGACTATCGGATTGACTTCGAACTACGAATTCAAACCGTTGAAATTCATGTACTTCGTGAGTGATGCATGTACATGCAAAAATTGTAAAGTTTCGAATTCATTTAGTACATGATCAAACGGTCAAAACAATGATGAAAAATGAATACATAAAACAATTTAAAAAACAACTTATTGTAGTTCGAAGTCAATTCAATAGCCTTTTGGAGGTGTGCTCACCAATCCCTCTTAGTGAGCACATCACACTCTAGTTTTGGTCACAGCCTATTATTAAAGTATGGGAGATTTCAATAAGAAAAGTCAGAAAATTAAAAATAAATAGCTTTGGTGAATAGCTTTGCGTACCCCTGTCGCTACCCGCTACTTTGGTGAATATCACGTTGGAGCCTAATACAGTAATACTTCTTGAGCGCAACTCATTTTCTTTCTTCTTTTTTGCAGCCTCAGTAATTTCCATGTCACTACTCTCTATTTTTTCAACTGTACAGCCTACAATGCTCTATTGGAGACCTGCTACAAACAACAATACAACTTCAAATCCCAATCATTAAAGGAGAAACCGAGAAGGAACAGTTGCTAGATGGAGAATTGTGGAAGGAAAAAGGGAAACATCGAGGAGCGTAGGACGAGCCGTGGCAGTTTGGAAGATGCTTTAGTGATAATAACCTATCAGTGATGGTTCCTAAGCCTAGAACCATTAGTGATAGATCTGATACTATAAGTAACGATTTATAATTAAGGAACCATCACCACTAAATTGAATCTTCAGTGTGAAGAGTCGCCACTGATTATAAGCCTAGACTTAGAACTGATATATAGTTACCAACTTGGCGCAAAGCGGCTCAGTTACAATCTTGCCCGTTAAGCTCATGTATCGGTTAACTAGTAATAGAGAAGATGACAAAATAAAGTCTCAAATAAACACACAAAATAAACTTTTCTATTCAAACTTCGCTACCCAACGGGGGGTTTTCATATATATTTAAAGGAAAAAAACGAAATTAAAACTTCATAGGAAATGCAAACACATTAAATACTATTAATACTAATTTTTAGTAAACCAACGGAAGTTTTGACTCTTATCAAAACCCAATCTGTCAAACTATTTATTTGATTCTTTGAAGACCGCCATACATTCTTAGAATACCATCCATTCAGTCAAACTATTTAATTGCTTCTTTGAAGACCGCCATGCACTCTTAGATTACCACCCATCCAGTCAAACTTGCTTAAGAGTTTTCCTTGGAAACACGGCCATAATTATGTGGATAAAATTTCAAGTTGTATGTACAACTCCTTGATCGGCTTGGATCTAGTGTGGCCATCGTTTACGTCCGAATCTGAATCAGACATTTCTTCAATGCGCACTGCGTCAGGCTCCCTGGGTTGGATGAAACTTGACCTCAAGCTTGCATCTTCTTCGTAGTATTTGTGGAGATGACTAACATTGAACGTGTTGGAGATATGCAAATCATCGATCGGGTAATTTCACGCGGTAAGCATTTGCTCCAAACTTCTCCAAAATCTCACACGGTCCCACATTTCTTCTTTTAAGTTTATGATATTCACCACGTGGAAAGCGTTCCTTCGGCAGATAGACCCAAACCAATTCTCCCACTTCAAATTGTACGTCACGGCGCATCTGGTCTGCTTTAGCTTTGTATTGAGAGTAAGATTGCTTTAATTTTTCCCTCAAATCTTCAAGTCTTTCTACCACCTTTTTAACTTTAGACTTTGGCCCTTCAATATAAAGAGTATCAAGAGGGCCTCGGGGAATATTCCCGTACAAGATTTTGAAAGGTGCAAATTTTGTAGATTGGTTTACCGAACAATTGTATTCAAACTCAATTTTTGGTAGCAAAGTATCCCACATGCCAAAAGTTTTAACTTGTGCGCGTTGCATGTTTCCAAGGGTTTTGTTTACGACTTCCGTTTGACCGTCTGTTTGAGGGTGGAAAGTGGAGCTAAATTTTAAGTCGGTCTTTAATTTCTTCCAAAGTTCCATCTAGAATTTGCTCAAAAATTTCGTATCACGATCAGAAACAATGACACTCGTCAAGCGATGATGCCGAACAACTTCCTTGAAATAATGTTCAGCTACTTTCGTTGCATGTAGAGTGATTTTGCACGCAATGAAGATCGCCATTTTGTTAAAACGGTCAACAACCACCATATTGCTATCATTCTTTCTTCTCGTTTGTGGTAATCCTGTCATGAAGTCCATCGAAATGTCGCGCCAAATTTCAAATGGAATAGGCAACGAATTGTAGAGGCCATGATTGGTGTTGGTGCCTTTTGATGTTTGACACACATGGCAAGCTCGAACAAAATGCTTAACATCCCGCCAAATACTTGGCCAAAAGAATCTCTCCCGCACAAGATGTAAAGTCTTTTCTAGTCCGTAATGACCTTGGTTATGCATTTCCTTCATGATGAGATAGCGTAAAGATGTTGCTGGAATACAAAGTGCAATACCTCAAAACAAATACCCATTATGTAATGAGTAATCATCCCGTAACCTCTTCTTCACGTCTTCAAAGATTTGTCCAAAATCTGGGTCCTCTTTAACAATTTCTATCAAGTGTTCAAACCAAAGAGTGTAGGTTGACATGGCTGAAAGCAACCCATGACGGCGGCTCAAACCGTCAGTGACTTGTTGCTTGATCCCGCCTTGTGCACAATGGAGAAAGGGTACTCTTGGAGGTATTTGTAGCACTCTCTAGTTGTGTCGTTTCATGGCAAGAGAAGAGGGTAGTTAGAACCCTAACATAACACTCTAATTGAAGGTCTTTGTAGCAATCTCTAGTTGTGTCATTAGATGGCAAGAGAAGAGGGTAGTTGCAACCCCAATACAACAATCTAATTGAAGATCTTCAAACCACTATAGAAGTGTCACATGATGGCAAAAGAAGGGGTAGTTGTAACCAGAATACAACACTCTCATAGAAAGTCTTTGCAGCAGTCTAGTACTGTCGCCAAATGGAAAGAGAAGAAGGTAGTTGCAACCCTAATGCAGCACTCTAATCTAATGTCTTTGCAACACTCTAGTATTGTTGTTAGATTACAAGAGAAAAGGACAGTTGCAACCCAACTACAACACTCTAATTGAAGGTCTTTAAAGAACTCTCTTGTTGTGTCGTTAGATGGCAAGAGAAGAACTCTCTAATTAATGGTCTTTGTAGCAATCTCTAGTTGTGTCATTAGATGACAAGGGAAGAGTGTAGTTGCAACACCAATACAATATTATAATTGAAGGTCTTTAATGCACTACAGAACTGTCACATGATGGAAAGAGAAAAATGTAGTTGCAACCAGAATACAACACTCTCATTGACAGTCATTGCATCAGTCTAGTATTGTCGCCAAATGGAAAGAGAAGAGTGTAGTTGCAACCCTAATGCAACACTCTAATCTTTGGTATTTGTAGTACTCTAGTATTGTTGTTAGAAGGCAAGAAAGAGGGTAGTTGCAACACTACTACAACACTCTAATTGAAGGTTTTAAAGCACTCTCATGTTGTGTCGTTTGATGGCAAGAGAAGAGGGTAGTTGCAACTCTACTACAACACTCTAATTGAAGGTATTTGCAGTACTCTCTAGTTGTGTCGTTTGATGGCAAGAAAAGAAGGTAGTTAGAACCCTACTATAACACTCTAATTGAAGGTTTTTCTAGCAATCTCTAGTTGTGTCATTGGATGGCAAGAGAAGATGGTAGTTGCAACCCCAATACAACATTATAATTGAAGGTCGTTAAAACACTGTAGAAATGTAACATGATGGCAGGAGAAGGGGGTAGTTGTAACCAGAATACAACACTCTCATTGAAAGTCTTTGCAACAGTCTAATACTGTCGCTAAATGGAAAGAGAAGGGTGGTTGCAATCCTAAGGCATCACTCTAATCTAATGTCTTTACAACACTCTTGTGTTGTTCGATGGCAAGAGAAAAAGGTAGTTGCAACCCTAGTACAACACTCTAATTGAAAATCTTTATAGAACTCTCTTGTTGTGTCGTTAGATGGCATGAGAAGAGGGTAGTTGCAACCCTACTGCAACACTCCAATTGAAGTTATTTGCAGCACTCTCTAATTGTGTCATTAGGTGGCAAGAGAAGAAGGTAGTTAGAACCCTGCTATAACACTCTAATTGAAGGTCTTTGTGGCAATCTCTAGTTGTGTCATTAGATGGCAAGAGAAGAGAGTAGTTGCAACCCCAATACAATAATCTAATTGAAGGTCTTTAATGCACTATAGAAGTGTCACATAATGAAAAGAGAGAAGGTTAGTTGTAACCACAATACAACACTCCCACAGAAAGTTTTTACCGCAGTTTAGTACAACACTCTAACTGAAGGTAGTTGCAACCCTAATGCAACCCTCTAATCTATGGTCTTTGCAGTACTCTAGTATTGTTGTTAGATGGCAAGGGAAGAGGGTAGTTGCAACCCTACTACAACACTCTAATTGAAGGTCTTCAAAGCACTCTTTTGTTGTGTCGTTTGATGGCAAGAGAAGAGGGTAGTTGCAACTCTAATACAACACTCTAACTGAAGGTATTTGCAGCACTCTATAGTTGTGTCGTTTGATGGCAAGAGAAGAGGGTAGTTAGAACCCTAATTGAAGGTCTTTGTAGCAATCTCTAGTTGTGTCATTAGATGGCAAGAGCAAACGGTAGTTGCAACCCCAATACAACAATCTCATTGAAGGTCTTCAAAACACTATAGAAGTGTCACATGATGGCAAGAGGTAGGTGTAACCAGAATACAACACTCTCATTGAAAATCTTTGCAGCAGTCTAGTACTGTCGCCAAATGGAAAGAGAAGAGGGTTGTTGCAACCCTAATGCAACACTCTAATCTAATGTTTTTGCCTCACTCTAGTACTGTAGTTAAATGACAACAGAAAAGGATAGTTGCAACCCAACTACAACACTCTAATTGAACATCTTTAAAGAACTCTCTTGTTGTGTCGTTAGATGGCAAGAGAAGAGGGTGGCTGCAACTCTACTATAAGACTCTAATTAAAGGTCTTTATATCAATCTCCAGTTGTGTCATTAGATGGTAAGGGAATATGGTAGTTGCAACCCCAATACAACAATCTAATTGAAGGCCTTCAAAACACTATAGAAGTGTCACATGATGGCAAGAAAAGGAGATAGTTGTAACCAGAATACAACACTCTCATTGAAAGTCTTTGCAGCAGTCTAGTACTGTCGCCAAATGAAAAGAGAAGAGGGTAGTTGCAACCGTAATACATCACTATAATCTAACGTCTTTACAGCACTCTAGTATTGTTGTTAGATGACAAGAGATAGTTGCAACCCAACTACAACATTCTAATTGAAGGTCTTTAAAAAACTCTCTTATTGTGTCGTTAAATGGCAAAAGAAGAGGATAATTGCAACTCTACTACAACACTCTAATTAAAGGTCTTTCTAGCAATCTCTCGTTGTGTCATTAGATGGCAAGAGAAGAGGGTAGTTGCAACCACAATACAACACTCTCATTGAAAGTCTTTGCAGCAGTCTAGTATTGTCGCCAAATAGAAAGAGAAGTGGGTGGTTGCAGCCCTAATGCAACACTCTAATCTATAGTCTTTGCAGTACTCTAGTATTGTTGTTAGAAGGCAAGAGAAGAGGGTAGTTGCAACCCTACAACAACACTCTAATTGAAGGTCTTTAAATCACTCTCTTGTTCTGTCGTTTCATGGCAAGAGAAGAGGGTAGTTAGAACCCTACTATAACACTCTAATTGAAGGTTTTTGTAGCAATCTCTAGTTGAGTCATTGGATGGCAAGAGAAGAGGGTACTTGCAATCCCAATACAACATTTTAATTGAAGGTCTTTAAAACATTATAGAAATGTAACATGATGGAAGGACAAGGGGGTAGTTGTAACCAGAATACAACACTCTCATTGAAAGTCTTTGCAGTAGTCTAGTACAGTGGCCAAATGGAAAAAGAAGAGGGTGGTTGCAATCCTAAGGCATCACTCTAATCTAATGTCTTTACAACACTCTAGTGTTGTCAGATGGCAAGAGAAGAGGGTAGTTGCAACCCTAGTACAACACTCTAATTGAAAATCTTTATAGAACTCTCTTGTTGTGTCGTTAGATGGCATGAGAAGGGGGTAGTTGCAACCCTACTGCAACACTCCAATTGAAGTTATTTGCAGCACTCTCTAATTGTGTCGTTAGGTGGCAAGAGAAGAGAGTAGTTGTAACCCCAATACAATAATCTAATTGAAGGTCTCTAATGCAATATAAAAGTGTCACATAATGGAAAGTGAGAAGGGTAGTTGTAACCACAATACAACACTCCCACAGAAAGTTTTGGCAGCAGTTTAGTACTATCGCCAAATGGAATGAGAAGAGGGTAGTTGCAACCCTAATGCAACACTCTAATCTATGGTCTTTGCAGTACTCTAGTATTGTTGTTAGATGGCATGGGATGAGGGTAGTTACAGCCCTACTACAACACTCTAATTGAAGGTCTTCAAAGCACTCTCTTCTTGTGTCGTTTGATGGCAAGAGAAGAGGGTAGTTGCAACTCTAATACAACACTCTAACTGAAGGTATTTGCAGCACTCTCTAGTTGTGTCGTTTCATGGCAAGAGAAGAGGGTAGTTAGAATCCTAAGATAACACTCTAATTGAAGGTCTTTGTAGCAATCTCTAGCTGTGTCATTAGATGGCAAGAAAAGAGGGTAGTTGCAACCCCAATACAACATTCTAATTGAAGGTCTTGACAACACTACAGAATTGTCACATGATGGAAAGAGAAAAAGGTTGTTGTAACCATAATACATCACTCTAATTGAAAGTCTTTGCAGCAGTCTAGTATTGTGGCCAAATGGAAAGAGGGTGGTTGCAACCCTAATGCAACACTCTAATATATGGTCTTTGCAATACTCTAGTACTACTGTTAGAAAGCAAGGGAAGATGGTAGTTGCAACTCTACTACAACACTCTAATTAAAAGCCTATCTAGCAATCCTTAGTTGTGTCATTAGATGGCAAGAGAAGAGGGTAGTTGCAACCCCAATACAACATTCTAATTGATGGTCTTTAATGCACTATAGAAGTGTCACAGAATGGAAAGAGAAAATGGTAGTTGTAACCACAATACAACACTCTCATTGAAAGTCTTTGCCAGCAGTCTAGTATTGTAGCCAATTGGAAAGAGACAAGGGTGGTTGCAACCCTAATGCAACACTCTAACCTATGGCCTCTCCAGTAGAGTATTGTTGTTAGATGGCAAGGGAAGAAGATAGTTGCAACCCTACTACAACACTCTAATTGAAAGTATTTAAAGCACTCTCTTGTTGTGTCGATTGATGACAAGAGAAGAGGTAGTTGCAACTCTACTACAACACTCTAATTGAAGGTATTTGCAGTTGTGTCGTTTGATGGCAAGAGAAGAGGGTAATTAGAACCCTACTCTAACACTCTAATTGAAGGTTTTTGCAGCAATCTCTAAAAGTGTCATTAGATGGCAAGAGAAGAGGGTAGTTGCAACCCCAATATAACATTCTAATTGAACGTCTTAAAACACGATAAAAGTGTCACATGATGGAAAGAGAAAATGGTAGTTTTAACCACAATACAACACTCTCAATTAAAGACTTTGCTGCAGTCTAGTACTGTCGCCAATTGGAAAGAGAAGAGGGTGCTTACAACCCTAATGCAACACTCTAATCTATGGTCTTTGCAGTACTCTAGTATTGTCGTTAGATGGCAAGAGAAGAGGATAGTTGCAACCCTACTACAACAGTATAATTGACGGTCTTTAAAGCACTATAGAAGTGTCACATGATGAAAAGAGAAAAGGGAAAGAGAAGAGGGTAGTTGTCACATGATAGCAGGAGAAGAGGATACTTGTAACTACAATACAACACTCATTGAAAGTCTTTGCAGCAGTTTAGTACTGTCGCCAAATAGAAAGATAAGAGAGTAGTTGCAACACTAATGCAGCACTCTAGTATTGTTGTTAGATGGTAAGAGAAAAGGCTACTTGCAACCCAACTACAACACTATAATTGAAGGTCTTTCAAGAACTCTCTTGTTGTGTCGTTAGATGTCAAGAGAAGAGGGTAGTTGCCACCCTACTGCAATACTCTAATTGAATGTATTTGCAGTACTCTCTAATTGTGTCGTTTGATGGCAAAAGAAGAGGGTAGTTAGAACCCTACTGTAACACTTTAATTGAAGGTCTTTGTAGCAATCTCTAGTTGTGTCATTAGATGGCAAGATAAGAGGGTAGTTGCAACCCAAATACAACATTATAATTGAAGGTCATTAAAGAACTATAGAAGTGTCACATGGTGGTAAGAGAAAATGGTAGTTGTAACCACAACACAACACCGTCATTGAAAGTCTTTGCTGCAGTATAGTACTGTCGCCAATTGGAAAGAGAAGAGGCTGGTTGCAACCCTAATGCAACACTCTAATCTATGGCCTTTGCTGTACTCTGGTATGGTCGTTACATGGCAAGAGAAGATTGTAATTGCAACTCTACTACAACACTCTAATTGAAGGTATTTGCAGCACTCTCTACTAGTGTCGTTTGAAGGCAAGAGAAGAGGGCACTTAGAACCCTACTATAACAATCTAATTGAAGGTCTTTGTAGCAATCTATAGTTGTGTCATTAGATGACAAGGGTAGAGGGTAGTTGCAACCCCCATACAATATTCTAATTAAAGGCCTCTAATTCACTACAAAACTGTCGCGTGATGGAAAGAGAAAAAGGTAGTTGTATCCAGAATACAACACTCTCATCGAAAGTCTTTGCAGCAGTCTAGTACTGTCGCTAAATGAAAAGAGAAGTGGGTAGTTGCAACCCTAATGCAGCACTCTAGTATTGATGTTAGATGGCAAGGGAAGAGGGTAGTTTGCAACCCTACGACAACACTCTAATTGAAGGTCGTTAAAACACCCTTTTGTTGTGTCATTAGAGCGCAATAGAAGAGGGTAGTTGCAACTCTACTACAACACTCTAATTAAAAGTCTATCTAGCAATCCCTAGTTGTGTCATTAGATGGCAAGAGAAGAGGGTAGTTGCAACCCCAATACAACATTCTAATTGATGGTCTTTAATGCACTATAGAAGTGTCACATAATGGAAAGAGAAATTGGTAGTTGTAACCACAATACAACACTCTCATTGAAAGTCTTTGCCTGCAGTCTAGTATTGTAGCCAATTGGAAAGAGACAAGGGTGGTTGCAACCCTAATGTAACACTCTAACCTATGGCCACTCCAGTAGAGTATTGTTGTTCGATGGCAAGGGAAGAAGATAGTTGCAACCCTACTACAACACTCTAATTGAAAGTATTTGAAACACTCTCTTGTTGTGTCGATTGATGGCAAGAGAAGAGGTAGTTGCAACACTACTACAACACTCTAATTGAAGGTATTTGCAGTTGTGTCGTTTGATGGCAAGATAAGAGGGTAGTTAGAACCCTACTATAACACTCTAATTGAAGGTTTTTGTAGCAATCTCTAGTAATGTCATTAGATGGCAAGAGAAGAGGGTAGTTGCAACCCCAATACAACATTCTAATTCAAAGTCATTAAAACACTATAAAAGTGTCACATGATGGAAAGAGAAAATGGTAGTTGTAACCACAATACAACACTCTCATTGAAAGTCTTTGCTGCAGTCTAGTATTGTCGCCAATTGGAAAGAGAAGAGGGTGGTTGCACCTAATGCAACTCTCTAATCTATGGTCTTTGCAGTACTCTAGTATTGTCGTTAGATGGCAACAGAAGAGTGTATACTACAACACTCCAATTGAAGGTATTTGTAGCACTCTCTAGTTGTCTTTGAAATACTCTAATCTAATGTCTTTGCAGCACTCTAGTATTGTTGTTAAATGGCAAGAGAAATGGGTAGTTGTAACCCAACTACAACACTCTAATTGATAGGTCTTTAAAGAACTCTCTTGTTATGTCATTAGATGGCAAGAGAAGAGGGTAGTTGTAACCCAACTACAACACCCTAATTGATAGGTCTTTAAAGAACTCTCTTGTTATGTCATTAGATGGCAAGAGAAGAGGGTAGTTGCAACAATACTACAACACCCTAATTGAAGATATTTGCAGCACTCTCTAGTTGTGTCGTTTGATGTCAAGAGAAGAGGGTAGTTAGAACCCTACGATAACACTCTAATTGAAGGTCTTTGTAGCAATTTATAGTTGTGTCATGAGATGGCAAGAGAAGAGGGTAGTTGCGACCCTACTACAACATTATAATTGACAGTCTTTAAAGCACTATAGAACTGTCACATGATGAAAAGAGAAAAGGGAAAGAGAAGAGGGTAGTTGTCACATGATAGCAGAGAAGAGGGTACTTGTAACTACAATACAACACTCTCATTGAAAGTCTTTGCAGCAGTCTAGTACTGTCGCCAAATAGAAAGATAAGAGGGTAGTTGCAACACTAATGCAGCACTCTAGTATTGTTGTTAGATGGTAAGAGAAAAGGCTACTTGCAACCCAACTACAACACTCTAATTAAAGGTCTTTCAAGAACTCTCATGTTGTGTCGTTAGATGGCAAGAGAAGAGGGTAGTTGCCACCCTACTGCAACACTCTAATTGAATGTATTTGCAGCACTCTCTAATTGTGTCGTTTGATAGCAAAAGAAGAGGGTATTTAGAACCCTACTGTAACACTTTAATTTAAGGTCTTTGTAGCAATCTCTAGTTGTGTCATTAGATGGCAAGATAAGAGGGTAGTTGCAACCCAAATACAACATTCTAATTGAAGGTCTATAAAGCACTATAGAACTGTCACAAGGTGGAAAGAGAAAAGGGTAGATGTAATCACAATACAACACTCTCATAGAAAGTCTTTGCAGCAGTCTAGTACTGTCGCCAAATGGAAAGAGAAGAGGGTGGTAGCAGCCCTAATGCAATACTGAAAGCTATGGTCTTTGCAGTACTCTAGTATTGTTGTTGGATGGCAAGGGAAGAGGATAGTTGCAACCCTACTACAACACTCTAATTGAAGATCTTTAAAGCACTCTCTTGTTGTGTCGTTAGATTGCAAGAGAAGTGGGTAGTTGCAAGTGTACTACAACACTATAATTGAAGGAATTTGCAGCACTCTCTAGTTTTGTCGTTTGATGGCAACATAAAAGGTTAGTTAGAACCCTACTATAACACTATAATTTAAGGTCTTTGTAACAATCTCTAGTTGTGTCATTAGATTACAAGAGAAGACGGTAGTTCCAACCCCAATACAACATTCTAATTGAAGGACTTTAAGGCACTATAGAAGTGTCACATGATGGAAAAAGAAAATGGTAGTTGTAACAACAATAGAAGAGGCACTATAGAAGTGTCACTATAGAAGTGTCACTCTCATTGAAACTCTTTGCAGCAGTCTATTACTGTCGCGAAATGGAAAGAGAAGAGGGTGGTTGCATCCCTAATACAACATTCTAAACGAAGGTCTTTAAAACACTATAGAAGTGTCACATGATGCACGAGAATGGGGTAGTTGTAACCAGAATACAAAACTCTCATTGAAAGAGAAGACGGTAGTTGCAACCCTAATGCTGCACTCTAATCTAATGTCTTTGTAACACTTGTTAGATAGCAAGAGAAAATGGTAGTTGCAACCCAACTACAACACTCTAATTGAAGGTCTTTATAGAACGCTCTTGTTTTGTCGTTAGATGGCAATAGAAGAGGGTAGTTGCAACCCTACTACAACACTCTAATTGAATGTATTTGCAGCACTGATGTGTCGTTTGATGGCTTGAGAAGAGGTAGTTAGAACCCTACAATAACACTCTAATTGAAGGTCTTTGTAACAATCTCTAGTTGTGTCATTAGATTACAAGAGAACAGGGTAGTTGCAACCCAAATACAACATTGCAATTGAAGGTCTTTAAAGAACTATAGAAGTGTCACATGATGGAAAGAGAAAATGGAATTTGTAACCACAATATAACACTCTCATTGAAAAGTCTTTGCAGCAGTCTAGTACTGTCGTGAAATGGAAAGAGAAGAGACTGGTTGCAACCCTAATGCAACACTCTAATCTATGGTCTTTGCAGTACTCTAGTGTTGTTGTTAGATGGCAAAGGAAGAGGGTTGTTACAACCCTACTACAACAATCTAATTGAAGGTCTTTAAAGCACTTCCTTGTTGTGTCGTTAGATGGCAACAGAAGAGGTAGTTGCAACTCTATTACAAAACTCAAATTGAAGGTATTTGGGCAAGAGAAGAGGGTAGTTAGAACCTTACTATAATACTCTAATTGAAGGTCTTTGTAGTAATCTCTAATTGTGTCATTAGATGGCAAGAGAAGAGGGTAGTTGCAACCCCAATACAACATTCTATTTGAAGGTCTTGAAAACACTATAGAGGTGTCACATGATGGCAGGAGAAGGGGTTAGTTGTAACCATAATACAATACTCTCATTGAAAGTTTTTGCAGCAGTCTAATACTCTCGCCAAATGGAAATAGAAGAAGGTAGTTGCAAACCTAATGCAACACTATAATTTTTTCATTAAATGACAAAAGATGATGTAGTTACAACTCTAATACAACACTCTGATTAAAGGCCTTTGTAGCACTCTAGTTGAGTCGTTAAATGGAATGAGAATATGGTAGTTGCAACCCTAATGGAGCATTCTAATCTATGGTCTTTGCAGCACTCTAGTATTGTTGTTAGATGGCAAAAGGAGAGGGTAGTTCCATCCCAAGTACAACACTCTAATTGAAGGTCTTCAAAGCACTATTTTGTTGTGTCGATGGCAAGAGAAAAGGGTAGTTGCAACCCTATTCCAACACTCTATTTGAGGGTATTTGCAGCACTCTGTAGTTGTGTCATTTGATGGCAAGAGAAGAGGGTAGTTAGAACCCTACTATAACACTCTAATTGAAGGTCTTTGTAGCAATCTCTAGGTGTGTCATTAGATGGCAAGAGAAGAGGATAGTTGCAAGCCCAATACAACATTCTAATTGAAGTTCTTTAAGTGTAACATGATGGCATGAGAAGAGGGTAGTTGTAACTACAATACAACACTCTCATTGAAAGTCTTTGCAGCAGTTTAGTACTGTCGCCAAATGGAAAGAGAAGAGGGTAGTTGCAACCCTAATGCAACACTCTCATTAGAGGTCTTCGGAACACTCCCTTGTTGTGTCGTTAGATGGCAAGAGAAGAGGGTAGATGCAACTCTGCTACAACACTATAATTGAAGGTATTTGTTGCACTCGATAGTTGTGTCGTTTGATGGCAAGAGAAGAGGGTAGATAGAACCTTACTATAACACTCTAATTGAAGGTTTTTGTAGCAATCTCTAGTTGTGTCATTAGATGGCAAGAGAAGAGGGCAGTTGCAACCCCAGTAGAACATTCTAATTGAAGGTCTCTAAAACACTATAGATATGTCACATGATGGCAGACGAAGGGGGTAGTTGTAACCAGAATACAACACTCTCATTAAAAGTCTTTGCTGCAGTCTAGTACTTTCGCCAAATGGAAAGATAAGCGGGTGGTTGCAACCCAAATGCAACACTCTTATCTACGGTCTTTGCAGTACTCCAATATTGTTGTTAGATGGCAAGGGAAGGGGGTTGTTGCAACCCTACTACAACAATCTAATTGAAGGTCTTTAAAGCACTCCCTTGTTGTGTCGTTAGATGGCAAGAGAAGAGAGTAGTTCCAACTCTATTACAACACTCAAATTGAAGGTATTTGGGCAAAGAGAAGAGGGTAGTTAGAACCCTACTATAATACTCTAATTGAAGGTCTTTGTAGCAATTTATAGTTGTGTCATGAGATGGCAAGAGAAGAGGGTAGTTGGAACCCTACTACAATATTATAATTGACGGTCTTTAAAGCACTATAGAAGTGTCACATGATGAAAAGAGAAAAGGGAAAGAGAAGAGGGTAGTTGTCACATGATAGTAGGACAAGAGGGTACTTGTAACTACAATACAACACTCTCATTGAAAGTCTTTGCGGCAGTCTAGTATTGTCGCCAAATAGAAAGATAAGAGGGTAGTTGCAACACTAATGCAGCACTCTAGTATTGTTGTTACATGGTAAGAGAAAAGGCTACTTGCAACCTAACTACAACACTCTAATTGAAGGTCTCTCAAGAACTCTCTTGTTGTGTCGTTAGATGGCAAGGGAAGAGGGTAGTTGCCACCCTACTGCAACACTCTAATTGAATGTATTTCCAGCACTCTCTAATTGTGTCGTTTGATGGCAAAAGAAGATGGTAGTTAGAACCCTACTGAAGGTCTTTGTAGCAATCTCTAGCTGTGTCATTAGATGGCAAGATAAGAGGGTAGTTGCAACCCAAATAAAACATTCTAATTGAAGGTCTTTAAAGCACTATAGAACTGTCACATGTTGGAAAGAGAAGAGGGTAGTTGTCACATGATAGTAGGACAAGAGGGTACTTGTAACTACAATACAACACTCTCATTGAAAGTCTTTGCGGCAGTCTAGTATTGTCGCCAAATAGAAAGATAAGAGGGTAGTTGCAACACTAATGCAGCACTCTAGTATTGTTGTTAGATGGTAAGAGAAAAGGCTACTTGCAACCCTACTACAACACTCTAATTGAAGATCTTTAAAGCACTCTCTTGTCGTGTCGTTAGATTGCAAGAGAAGTGGGTAGTTGCAAGTGTACTACAACACTATAATTGAAGGAATTTGCAGCACTGTCTAGTTGTGTCGTTTGATGGCAACATAAAAGGGTAGTTAGAACCCTACTATAACACTCTAATTGAAAGTCTTTGTAACAATCTCTAGTTGTGTCGTTAGATTACAAGAGAACAGGGTAGTTGAAACCCCAATACAACATTCTAATTGAAGGACTTTAAGGCACTATAGAAGTGTCACATGATGGAAAAAGAAAATGGTAGTTCTAACAACAATACAACACTCTCATTGAAACTCTTCGCAGCAGTCTATTACTGTCGCGAAATGGAAAGAAAAGAGGGTGGTTGCAACCCTAATACAACATTCTAAATGAAGGTCTTTAAAACACTATAGAAGTTTCACATGATGGAACGAGAATGGGGTAGTTGTAACCAGAATACAAAACTCTCATTGAAAGAGAAGAGGGTAGTTGCAACCCTAATGCTGCACTCTAATCTAAAGTCTTTGCAACACTTGTTAGATAGCAAGAGAATGGTAGTTGCAACCCAACTACAACACTCTAATTGAAGGTCTTTATAGAACTCTCTTGTTTTGTCATTAGATGGCAATAGAAGAGGGTTGTTGCAACCCTACTACAACTCTAATACAACCTAATACAACACTCTGATTAAATGGAATGAGAATATGGTAGTTGCAACCCTAATGGAGCATTCTAATCTATGGTCTTTGCAGCACTCTAGTATTGTTGTTAGATGGCAAGAGGAGAGGGTAGTTTCATCCCTAGTACAACACTCTAATTGAAGGTCTTCAAAAAGCACTATTTTGTTGTGTCGTTAGATGGCAAGAGAAAAGGGTAGTTGCAACCCTATTACAACACTCTAATTGAGGGTATTTGCAGCACTCTGTAGTTGTGTCGTTTGATGGCAAGAGAAGAGGATAGTTAGAACCCTACTATAACACTCTAATTGAAGGTCTTTGTAGCATACTCTACGTGTGTCATTAGATGGCAAGAGAAGAGGATAGTTGCAAGCCCAATACAACATTCTAATTGAAGATTTTTAAGTGTTACAAGATGGCAGGAGAAAAGGGTAGTTGTAACCACAATACAACACTCTCATTGAATGTCTTTGCAGCAGTTTAGTACTGTCGCCAAATGGAAAGAGAAGACGGTAGTTGCAACCCTAATGCAACACTCTCATTAAAGGTCTTCGGAGCAATCCCTTGTTGTGTCATTAGATGGCAAGAGAAGAGGGTAGTTGCAACTCTGCTACAACATTATAATTGAAGGTATTTGTTGCACTCTATAGTTGTGTCGTTTGATGGCATGAGAAGAGGGTAGATAGTACCTTACTATAACACTCTAATTGAAGGTTTTTGTAGCAATCTCTAGTTGTGTCATTAGATGGCAAGAGAAGAGGGCAGTTGCAACCCCAAAACAACATTCTAATTGAAGGTCTTAAAAACACTATAGATATGTCACATGATGGCAGACGAAGGGGGTAGTTGTAACCAAAATACAACACTCTCATTAAAAAAGTCTTTGCTGTAGTCTAGTACTTTCGCCAAATTGAAAGATAAGCGGATGGTTGCAACCCAAATGCAACACACTTATCTACGGTCTTTGCAGTACTCCAATATTGTTGTTAGATGGCAAGGGAAGGGGGTTGTTGCAACCCTACAACAACAATCTAATTGAGGTCTTTAAAGCACTCCCCTGTTGTGTCGTTAGATGGCAAGAGAAGAGGGTAGTTGCAACTCTATTACAACACTCAATTGAAGGTATTTGGGCAAGAGAAGAGGGTAGTTAGAACCCTACTATAATACTCTAATTGAAGGTCTTTGTAGCAATCTCTAGTTGTGTCATTAGATGGCAAGAGAAGAGGGTAATTGCAACTCCAATACAACATTCTAGTAAAAGGTCTTTAAAACACTATAGAAGTGTCACAACATGGCAGGAGAAGGGGGTAGTTGTAACCAGAATACAACACCCTCATTGAAATTCGTTGCAGCAGTCTAGTACTCTGTCGCCAAATGGAAAGAGAAGAGGGTAGTTGCAACCCTAATGCAACACTCTAACTGAAGGTCTTTGTAGCACCCTTATTTTTTCATTAAATAACAAAAGATGATGGTAGTTACAACTCTAATACAACACTCTGATTGAAGGTCTTTGCAGCACTCTAGTTGAGTCGTTAAATGGAAAAAGAATATGGTAGTTGCAACCCTAACGGAGAACACTCTAATCTATGGTCTTTGCAGTACTCTAGTATTGTTGCTAGATGACAAGAGCAAGGGGTAGTTGTAACCCTACTACAACACTCTAAATGAAGGTCTTTAAGGCACTCTTTTGTTGTGTCGTTAGATGGCAAGGGAAGAGGGTAGTTGCAACCCTATTACAAACACTCTAATTGAAAGTATTTGCAGCACTCTAAGTTGTGTCGTTTGATGACAAGAAAAGAGCGTAGTTAGAACCCTACTATAACACTCTAATTGAAGGGATTTGCAGCACTCTCTAATTGTGTCATTTGATGTCAAGAGAAGAGGGCAGTTAGAATCCTACTATAACACTCTAATTGAAGGTCTTTGTAGCAATCTCTAGTTGTGTCATTAGATGGCAAGAGAAAAGGGTAGTTGCTACCCAACTACAACACTCTAATTGAAGGTCTTTAAAGAGCTATCCTGTTGTGTCGTTAGATGGCAAAAGAAGATGGTAGTTGCAACCCTATTGTAACACTCTAATTGAAGGTATTTGCATCACTCTCTAATAGTGTCGTTCGAAGGCAAGAGAAGAGGGTAGTTAGAGCCCTACTATAACACTCTAATTGAAGGCCTTTGTAGCAATCTCTAGTTGTGTCATTTGATGGCAAGAGAAGAGGGTAGTTGCAACCCAAATACAACATTCTAATGGAAGGTCTTTAAGTGTAGAATCATGGCAGGAGAATAGGGTAGTTGTAACCACAATACAACACTCTCATTGAAAGTCTTTGCAGCAGTCTAGTACTGTCGTCAAATGGAAAGAGAAAAATGTAGTTGCAACCCTAATGCAACACTCTAATCCATTGTCTTTGCAGCATTCTAGTATTGTTGTTAGATGGCAAGAGAAAAGGGTAGTTGCTACCCAACTACAACACTCTAATTGAAGGTCTTTAAAGAACTCTCTTGTTGTGTCGTTAGATGGCAAGAGAAGAGGGTAGTTGTAACCCTACTACAACACTCTAATTGAAGATATTTGCAGCACTATCTTGTTATGTCGTTTGATGGCAAGAGAAGTGGGTAGTTAGAACCCTACTATCATACTCTAATTGAAGGTCTTTGTAGCAATCACTAGTGATGTCATTAGATAGCAAGAGAAGAGGATAGTTGCAAGCCTAATACAATATTCTAATTGAAGGTCTTTATGTGTAACATGATGGAAGGAGAAGAGGGTAGTTGTAACCACAATACAACACACTCAATGATAGTCTTTGCAGCAGTCTAGTACTGTCACCAAATGGAAAGAGTAGAGGGTAGTTGCAACCCCAATGCAACACTCTATTCTATTGTCTTTGTAGCACTCTAGTATTGTTGTTAGATGGCAAGAGAAAATGGTAGTTGCAACCTAACTACAACACTCTTATTGAAGGTCTTTAAAGAACTCTCTTGTTGTGTCATTAGATGACAAGAGAAGTGGGTAGTTGCAACTCTACTGCAACCCTCTAATTGAAGGTATTTGCAGCACTCGCTAATTGTGTCGTTTGATGGAAAGAGAAGAGGGTAGTTAGAACCATACTATAACTCTCTAATTGAAGGTCTTTGTAGCAATCTCTAGTTGTGTCATTAGATGGCAAGAGAAGAGTGTAGTTGCAACTCCCATACAACATTATAATATAAGTTCTTTAAAACACTATAGAAGTGTCACACGATGAAAATAGAAGAGGGTAGTTGTAACGACAATACAACACTCTTATTGAAAGTCTTTGCAGCAGTCTAGTACTGTCGCCAAATGGAAAGAGAAGAGGGTAGTTGTAACCCTAATGCAGCACTTTAACTGAAGGTCTTTGCAGCACTCCAATTTTTTCATTAAATGACAAAAGATGATGGCAGTTACAACTCTAATACAACACTCTGACTGAAGGTCTTGGCAACACTCTAGTTGTGTCATTAGATGTCAAGAGAAGAGGGTAGTTGCTGTAATTGAAGGTCTTTAATGCACTGTAGAAGTGTCACAAGATGGAAAGAGAAAAGGGTACTTGTAACCACAATACAACACTCTCATTGAAAGTCTTTGCAGCAGTTTAGTACTGTCGCCAAATGGAAAGAGAAGCGGGTAATTGCAACCCTAATGAAACACTCTAATCTATGGTCTTTGCAGTACTTTAGTATTGTTGTTAGATGGCAAGGGAAGATAGTAGTTGCAACCCTACTACAACACTCTAATTGAAGTTCTTTAAAGCACTCTCTTGTTGTGTCGTTAGATGGCAAGAGAAGAAGGTAGTTGCAACTCTACTGCAACACTCTAATTGAAGGTATTTGCAGGCCTCACTAGTTGTGTCGTTTGATGGCAAAAGAAGAGGGTAGTTGTAACCCTACTATAACACTCTAATTGAAGGGTTTTGTATCAATCTCTAGTTGTGTCATTATATGGCAAGAGAAGAGGGTTGTTCCAACCCCAATACAACATTCTAATTGAAGGTCTTTAAAACACTATTGAAGTGTCACATGATGACAGGAGAAGGGATTAGTTGGGATTAGTTGTAACCAGAATACAACATTCTCATTGAAAGTCTTTGCAGCAGTCTAGTACTGTCGCCAGATAGAAAGAGAAGAGGTTGGTTGCAACCCTAATTCAACGCTCTTATATATGGACTTTGCAATACTCTAGTATTGTTGTTAGATGGCAAGGGAAGAGGGTAATTTCAATTCTACTTCAACACTCTAATTGAAGGTCTTTAATGCACTCTCTCTTGTTGTGTCGTTAGATGGCAAGAGAAGAGGGTAGTTATAACTCTACTACAACACTCTAATTGAAGATATTTGCAGCACTCTTTAGTTGTGTTGTTTGATGACAAGAGAAGAGGGTAGTTAGAACCCTACTATAACACTTTAATTGAAGGTTTTTGTAGCAATCTCTTGTAGTGTCATTGGATGGCAAGAGAAGAGGGTAGTTGCAACCCCAATACAACATTCTAGCTGTAATTCTGTGCGGCCTGCACAAAATAGCTGAAAATCGCTAAGGAAAAATGATTTGTGCGACCCGCACAAAATTTTTTGTGACCCGCACATAATTTCTAGCTGCTCTTGGACATTTTTATGCGATCCGCACGGCACGGTAGGTACCGGATCCATGCCGTGCCACTACTACAAAAATGGTCATTGTACACTGCACATTGTACACGGATTTGACAATTTTATATAAAAACCGTGGAGAAATTGCAATTTTTTGGAGGCCCGAAATATCTGTGGGATCTCTACACGGATATTTATTAAAGAATCAGTGTAGAAAGCCTTGAGAAAGCTACACGGACGTTTATTAGGAATTGTACACGGATTATTGTTTAAATAACAGTGTAGAAAGCCTTGAGAGAGCTACACGGACCTTTATATAAAGAACCGTGTAGAAAGGTAGGAATTGTACACGGATTATTGTTTAAATAAGACATTTAATAAAAATTGCGCGAGTTCTCTCTAAAATTCATTCTCCCTCCCGATCGCGACCCAAACCTAGACCCCGCCTCCCACTGCCTCTCCTCTCTTCCTCTCTCTCTCTCTCTCTTCGCTAGTCCTCTCCGCCGACCCAAAACCTTTCTCTCTCGCTCTCTCACCTCATCGCCGCCTTAGACCCAAGTCTAGACCCTCTCCGCACCATTCCTTTCTCTCTTCCGAGCCACCATTTCCTCCATTCTCTCTCTCTACCGAGCACCGAGCCCAAAGCCTCCCCCCGCTTTCTCTCTCTCTGAGTCCGAGCACCGAGCACTCTACTCAACTGGTACTCTCTCCCTGCCATATTATCGTCAGATCGACGCTCAATCCGGTACCAACTTGGCCGAGAGCTTGGTCACGGTGAATTTGGTACAATTGCTATTACCCCCTTCTCCAATTATTTCTCTTTGAGTTGATTCATGATTTATGTTAATTTTTCTGTGGTGTACAAACGGAACTAGGAGTGGCGCAAGCTATTATTAGATCAGTAATTGATTAGATCAGTAAAAGAGAACCTTGGCTTAGGGTCTCTGACAATGTAAAGGACCTGGTACAAGGGAAGCCAAATCCTGAACCAAAGAAGCGTCTGACAGCTCAGCAAGTTCTTGGTATGAAAGTCTTATTATTGTTTCTTTATTTTATTTTTATTTTTATTCAATGTTTATTTTGGGGTTTGTTCAGGGAAAAAAAAAAGGGAAAGGGTGACTAAACTGGAGCGAACCCAAGGCGACTAAACTGGAGCGACGAATGCTGATTTTATATCAGTGATTTGCAATGTTAGCATGATTTTGAAGGATTGTTTTTTTCTTAATTTCACTGGCACAATAAATATTTGAGGTGGCAATTGGACGGGTCTGGTCCAGATCAGGTTTAGGTCGGTTTGACTTCGAATGATTGTCGGATTTGGGTCATCATGGGTCATGTTGGGTTTTAGGAAAGCTTAGCAAATCTACAATACGAAAGGTTTGGATTTGGAATTAGTATACATGCTCAAGTCTCTATTTGAGATTATGTTATTTGGTACATGACCAAAATATGATTTTTTATTCTTTCACATACTTTTGAATACTTACAATGGCATCTATACAGGGATATGAAGTATTAAAGAGAATTTCAGATGTGATTGGCCAAGCCAGAAGATCAACACTTGAACAATTGATCAGGTATTTTGTCTCTCCTTATACAGGGAAAATACCAGATAGTACTTGCTGGTCCTTAGTGAATTTTGTCGGCTCCTTAACAACAGTCTGGTACCCCTGTAACTACTGGTTTAATGTCTCCAACTTGGGGGTATACCTGGAAGCACAAATTCAGCATATACAGATGAGTTTTTGAGACTATGCTTTGTTAATGTTATACTGCTACTAGAATCGTTCTTATAAAATATTTGATAAACAAGCAGGGCTATTGTTAATGTTACAGGACGAAGATTTTAGACTGACCATTCTGCTTGCAGATGACTGTAGAAGGATTGGAGCAGGGCTACTGCATTATCCCTAGCAGCAAGAGGTTTCTAGTTTTGTATGCTTTTCTAAAAAGAAATCACAACAAGAAGATTATGGTTTTCTTCTCTTCCTAATTTTGTTTTTGATGACTTTTCAAAGGTGGCCAAAGTGGAGGATTTAGGAAACAAATCTGTTCTCCATTTTGCTACTGTTAGCAGTCATGGATGTCAGATACATTCAGCTTTCGGTGGCCAATTTTAGTTCTGCTGCCTCTTTGGAGTCTCCATATCTTCCAAGAAATAAGCTACCAACACTGCCACAATAGGTCAACGTACTGTAGTCTAAATATGGATTTGTATAATTTTGTATAATGTAGTGTACATGAATTATTTATACTGTTGTATAGTTTTGGAATTCTAAGTTTAAAAGGCCTATGTTTAATGTTTCTCTGTTTTGAAATTCTGATTTTAAATGGGTAGCAAAACTGGAGGCTAGTCACACAAAAAAAAAAAAAAAAAAAAAAAAAAAAAAAAAAAATTCTACACGGACATTTAACTAAAATCCGTGTAGCTCGGTTATGGAGAGCGCCACTGGCAAGGAATTGTACACGGTTGTTTATTCAGGGATTTCTACACCCTCACATCCCACACGGCAAAAAATCCGTGTAGCTCTCCTGTTTATGTCCGTGTACAATCACTTATTCTGTAGTAGTGTGCCCAGGTCCATGCAGGTGCACCTAGCCAACGTGATCCAAAATGTCAAGAAATTTACGTTTTATAATTTCCGTGATGTGTAAGCAATATAATTTCGAAACATCATGACCAAAAGGAAAACACAAGTAACAAACCATTATTAAATCACGGGAGCTTCCAATAAGAAATTCAGGAAGAAGAAATTACAGATCGGGACTCAATATTTCTACTGAAAAATTAAAAAAATAAGATAACCAATTAAAATCCATAAATGACTCTCCCTCTCATTCTCAGTAGTGATTGACAAAAACATTATACTCCACGGTAGCATTATTCCTGTTGAATTCGATGGTATGTGCCTGAACGTACCCACGAGCAAACACAACAAGAATAAGTGACTTTTTGTGAGAGTAAAAAGTGACTTTTCGCGACGGAGTACCATCATAACTGTGCTTTTTCTTTTCGCGACGGTACTTTTCGCGACGGAGAACCCTCGCGATAAGTGCCTACTTTGTTGTTGTGAAATCTAAACAACCTGCTCCCACCGACAATTGGCATTTCCCGCACTGCAGAAACCACATCGTTATGTCCCGAAATAGCAATTGTACTACCGTTGTATTTCTCATCGGTTAACACAAAGTTCATTGAAACAAGAAGACTTGTTTTCTCCAACCCTGCGAAGGCGTAGAATCCTTGTGCCCGGCCCACTAACTTTGAGTTCACATTGGGTCCAGTTGTCAGCGGGTCATCAATCATGACGATGGCCCCGAATGATGTTGTTGATGTGTTGGTTCCTGGTGCTTCTGCCACTCGGAAAGCCGTTTGGTTGGGACCGCTGACAATGTTGTGCCAATAGAACCGAAAGTGGCTCTGTTTTTCAACTGTGGCACGAGAAACGGGCTGGCTGCTCACGAGATAGGTGTCGGCACGGTCGGAGGAGGTGACCAGTGCTAAATTGGCTGCAGAGGTGAGGAATAAGAGTAGGAGGTAGGAGAAGGTGATGCATATACATGTAGTCATGGGTGGCTGGTATGTTGTTGCTGTGTCTTTCTTTTTCTGTTATTTGGCTTTGATTGGCCAGCAAAGGAGAATCATGGCTCATTTATAGTGGCTGTGTATAGGTTTATTGGATCGTTTTTAGTTACGTCCGATAAGTAGTACAACCGTTGAGCATTTTTTTTT
Source organism: Carex littledalei (assembly GCA_011114355.1). Classification (NCBI taxonomy): domain Eukaryota; kingdom Viridiplantae; phylum Streptophyta; class Magnoliopsida; order Poales; family Cyperaceae; genus Carex; species Carex littledalei. Next base: position 8,544,633 of record CM022083.1, on the reverse strand, counting down.
GTTTCTTTTAAGGTCAGCATCAAATTGTCGCTAACAATATATTTGTTTCTTTTTTTTGTTTCTTTTAGTTGTCACTACTTACCAATTCAGCATTAACTCACAGAAAGAGACAACACAAGGAATATAGACAATAAATTAAAAAGAAATCCTTTTTTCACTTTGCATAATTGAAGATAAATGTTTTGTCAAGATGTTCAAATTTTTTTAGAAATATATTAAATTATTTGTGAGAAAGGAGAAAAATAAAAAAAACAATTTCCATGCATTAGAATGAACACTGAATTATTGATTTGATTCTTTGAGACATTTTTTAGAAAACTAATAATTGATTCGATTTCTTCAAGTTTATTTGCAAATTATTCGTTTGTCCTTACTACCCAACACTTGAACTTGTAACCAGCTTGCTCTCATTATAAATATGTATAGTTCAATTTAGTTATATTTCTTACTATATCAGATGTAGGGTGGAGTAGGTCTCATGGGCATCACATCTACTTTTAATTTGATGGGCTCCAAAACTTTCCGATTCACTTTAAAATATGTGTGCTCCACTTCAATATTCGTGTGTATCGATTTCAATGTGCACAACGGATCTTAAAATGATTCGGATTTTAATTTTGAACGGGTTAATATAATTGTATATCTTCACGTGTGATTGATTTCTTACTGATTGATATGACTTATCGCTGATAGATTCGGATACAATACGAGTTGGATGATAAACAAATATCATTCAACGTTGAACTTGAACGTGGCACTGAAAAAAAAAATGTGTTAGCCATAATATTTTATTAATTTATGAAGGGCCATAAACCTAGCCCGAAAATAGAAAAGCCCAAAGGCCGAACTTATAAACCCATAAGCAAAACAATATGTGATATGTCCAGAGAGAGATAACACCAATAAATGGCTTGTTTCTACTGGCTTTTCTCAAAAAATAAATAAATAAATAATTGTTTGTTACACTGCCAAGGCCCAAATTTAATGGAGGCAATACAAAAAGGCATGATTGTACGACCCAAATTTTCATAAGGTGCACCAGCAGCTCTTTATAAGCTCAACCCCTTCCATAGCTACTACAATTCTGAAAACATAATTATTGTGAGTATGAAATTTGAATAGACATCATTAGTGTTGATACATTAATGTCGATTTTCGTAAAGAACAATCACTGATAATCATTCTCCAAACTCAAAGTTTAAGTTACCTTAGCCTGACAACACGAAATGGTAAAATCCGTCTCCAAGGTGGCATGTTCAAAATGTTAGTTTTTTTCACCCCAGATGAAATAAATATTGAATTATTAAATTTATTTTGTATAAATTAAGTCAAGCCATAAAAGAAATGTACTAAAATAACTTATAAACTTTCTTTTCTTTTTACCACATGTCTTTATATTAAATGTATTCGAAAATTTATAACTTTTGCATATAAACGTACACACATCACCCGTGAAGTAGATTGGTTTCAACGATTTTGATTCATCATTTGAAGTTAACTCGATATAGATTTCCTAATTAAGCTCATTAAAAAAATTTGTGAGCTTAAGAACACGTTTATATATAGTCTTGAACAAATTTATCATTAACATTAATGGTCTTCTGTCTGGGAAAAGAGTTGAGCCATCCATGCAAGTACCTAAATAAATTGAAGTTCATAAATATTTTACTCTCGTCTCTAAATGCTTCTTGCTTGTTAAATTAGTTAGCATGCATGCCCAAGCTTGTTCTGGCTGACCATCTAAAAAATAAAGTAAATTAAAATATTGGCAAACAATTATACATATGAAATCAGTGTAAACAAGAAAAAAAACGATTTTTTTTATATTCTAAAAATTAAAATTTACAAACCTGCCCACGTTTTAAAAAAAAATGCTAAATGTATCAAAACCGCCCCAAAAATAATAAAAATCACTAATAAAACAAAAACCTACTTCATGTCCACTCTTTGAATCAAATTCTCCTGCATATGCCTTCGATTTCTCATATCACATTACCATGTCAAACCAATTAATGCCGGATTCTTTTTCTCTTCCCTTCTTCTCTATCTACATAATACTTCTTCTCAAATTGAGGCAAGAGAGCCAAGAGCATCTTGAATTTTCTTTTCTTTCTTCTTTTCTTTATTTTTTTTCAGAAAAGAGTCAAACAAGCCTCTCAAGTACATTGAAGCATTTTGAGCCAAAAGAGTTCTTTCGTCTCTATCTTCTTCTACCTTTAAGGAGACCCAAACAACAGCAATATAAAGGTGTTAGGTAGGAGATAAATTAGTGAAGATATTTATAATTAATCATAACCAAGTCTATAAATAGGCCTTGTATTATTGTAATCATATAAACATAATCAATACAAGATTATCCTTTTCATAAAATCTATTATTGTCTTTAACTGATATTTTTGGTGATGTTGATATAAAAATTTAACACATTGATTATTAAAGCCTCACAATAAAATAAGATTTTCATTAGCATAAGCATGTCCAAATCACTGAATTAGCAATTTTAGCAAGTGGTATTATAGTTAAATGATCAAAACATGTTGAGTAGAAACACTATATTGAAACTAATTTATTACTCACTCTAAACTTATTCTTACAACTACACCTCTACTAAATATTTCCTACACCTCCAACCTACTTATGACTCTTAGCTAGAAAAGGAATTGTTTAATTTGCTTTTCACTCAACTCAACTGAAATGGACACACCTATAGACCTATTTATATCATGCCATTGTCGGTTTGGATTATTCTGGAATTAACTACCAACTTTGCAAACTATATAAATTACTACAATGTAATAGTAATCTCTAGTATATTCTACTGCCATGGTAAGTCGGTTTCTAGATTAATTTAGAAGATGAATTTGGGCCTTGGGCCTTCGGTGCTGATTTCAAACTCAATTTGTTAATTTTAGCCATATCTATAGTACAATTTACCTTTAGCTGAAATACAAATCAATTTTAATTCTGAATGAAACATTTAAGACAATTAGCGGGGGTCAGGTGATATAAAAGAAAAAAAAAAGGAAACGTGAAAAAAATGTAACACACACAAAAAGGTGTGGGGCATTCATGAAAAAAGAAAAAAAAAATATCAAATTGAACTATTGAAGACACGTAACTTAATTATCAGTAAATAGGAAAACTGCATTATTTCAATAGTGAGGTACTAATATAGGTCATGTGACCTCCCGTAACAAATAAAACAAACATTACTTACAAGTCACAAGTATTGGTTTTATGAGGATTTTTTTAATTAAATTTTCAAAGTATGATGCATGTGCAGACAAAATGTTTGTTGAAGGTTGACAAAAGGTTAATTGCTTTATTAACACACTTTACACTAGTCATTATTATCCATATTTGCAAGTAAAAAAGTACATAAAAAATCCAAGTTTATCAAGTCATCCGTACACGCTGATGCATTTTATCTATTACAGTATATACACAAATTTCTTCCAGTAGGTATATATAAAATATTCTTATAAAATTAACAGCAAATGGCCAGTGGGCCACCACACACTTGATAGTAATGTTTTTGGAAAAATGGAAAGAAAAGGGTTGTAATATTCTTCCTATAAAAACCATCACTGCATGTTCTCTAGAAGCTCACTAAACCAAATTAATTATAACTACTTGCTTTAACGGTCTTCTTCCGAGGAAAACAATCCAATAAAATATTGATCAATATTTCTTTTGAATAAATATTAGAGGTCAAACTACTCAACTATTTAATATCCACATTTTTTTTTATATTTTCTTTCTTGTTTCATGGATGCCCCCCACCTTTTTCTGCGAGTGATACATTTTTGACCCGTTTCTTTTTTTTTCTTTTATCTCACCTGACTCCTGCTAATTCTCCTCTTTTAAATATTTCGTCCAGAATTAAAATTGATTTGTATTTCAGCTAAAGGTAAATTGTACTATAGCTATGGCTAAAATTAACAATTTGAGTAAGAATGTTTTGATAATTTTACTAGGGTGTTCCTAAGTTGACCAAGCCTTTTTGTGAACTCAACTCTAAAACTTATTGAATTGGCTTCAAACAACGAATCCAAACCATTAAAATCCTTCTACCAAAAGAGTTCTTTCCTCTCTTCTTCTACCAAGCTCACCGATCATACCGGCCGCTTGATGAGCTTGAGGGGGATGATAAAGGTTATACTGGAGATATTAGTGGGTATAAATTGTAGGAGTTGATTAGCAATATAAAGGTGTTAGGTAGGAGATAATTAGTGAAAATATTTATAATTAATCATAACCAAGTCTATAAATAGGCCTTGTATTATTGTAATCATATAAACATAATCAATACAAGATTATCCTTTTCATAAAATCTATTATTGTCTTTCACTGACATTTTTGGTGATGTTGATATGAAAATTTAACACATTGATTATTAAAGCCTCACAATAAAATAAGATTTTCATCAGCATAAGCATGTCCAAATCACTGAATTAGCAATTTTAGCAAGTGGTATTATAGTTAAATGATCAAAACATTCTAACTCAATTTGTTAATTTTAGCCATAGCTATAGTACAATTTACCTTTACTGAAATACAAATCAATTTTAATTCTGGATGAAACATTTAAGACAATTAGCGGGAGTCAGGTGATATAAAAGAAAAAAAAAGGAAACGTGAAAAAAATGTAACACACAGAAAAAGGTGTTGGGCATCCATGAAAAAAGAAAGAAAATATCAAATTGAACTATTGAAGACAAGTAACTTAATTATCAGTAAATAGGAAAACTACATTATTTCAATAGTGAGGTACTAATATAGGTCATGTGACCTCCCGTACCGAATAAAACAAACATTATTTACAAGTCACAAATATTGGTTTTATGAGCATTTTTTAATTAAATTTTCTAATTAAGTATGATGCATGTGCAGACAAAATGATTGTTATTGAAGGTTGACAAAAGGTTAATTGCTTTATTGACACACTTTACACTAATCATTATTATCCATATTTGCAAGTAAAAGGGTATATAAAAAATCCAAGTTTATCAAGTCATACGTACATCCTGATGCATTTTATTTATTACACTATATATATACAAAAATTTCTTCAAGTAGGTAGGTGGGCCACCACACTTGATAGTAATGTTTTTGGAATATTGGAAAGAAAAAGGTTGTAATATTCTTCCTATAAAAACCGTCACTGCATGTTCTCTAAAAGCGCACTAAACCAAATTAATTATAACTACTGCTTTAACGGTCTCCTCGGAGGAAGGAAACAACCCAATAAAATATTGAGCAATATTTTTTTTGAATAAAAGTTAAAGGTCAAGCTACTCAACTATTTAATATTCATAAAAAATTATCTCTTTTGAATTTCAAATCAAAATATTGAGCAATATTTCTTTTGATTTATTTTTAATTTTCAAGCACCATGTTTTTTAGTAAGCTTTTCACATTATGGCGGCCAATAGCCGTCGGTCTAATGCTATGTTGTTTGTTCTTCATCCCATGTGGGGCCAAGATTCATCACTGTACCTTTGTTGTAAGTGATTTCTTTTTAAATTATCCGGAATTTTAAAGTTATAATTAGCATCTCACAATTTATGTTTATTTAAGTATGATTCCGGACAGTAATTTTTCTTTCTCATATTTAAATTTAAGCATGAATCAATTATCCGATAACTATTCGTTTCATATTCATATTCGAATCTGTATTCGTAGGTTATCCGCTCTGTATCTATATTCATTTAAGGCAGATTTGATTTTAAATTTTGACTTTGTTTGCTATCAGTATTTTTATTCGTATCCGCTTATTGAAAGGTGAATATTTGCTCCGTTTTCATCCCTAGATGAAGGCACTATATTTGGTATTAGCATTATCTACTCCAAATTTGGTATTAGCATTATCTACTCCAAATTTGCTCCGTTTTCATCCCTAGATGAAGGCACTATATTTGCATAAAAGGAACAAGTGAGGTTATGGTATTTTTCAAAGTGCAGATCGGTGCATACTATTGATCTATATCTCCATTTGTAAAATCTAAATAGTCGACCCGAACATCTTAATATAATTTTCATATGAAAATGTATTTAGAGATTAAATTTTACATTTTTTAGAATTCATTTACTATTTTTCGATAGATAAAATATCATCTGATCTAATGATTTCGGATAATTTGTTTGAACTTTTTAAGTGGATATATAATTAATCCATAGCATAGTGTCGTTTCATGCTTTGTGAAGTACCGTAGCCTCACTCATGTCATCTTATCATGAGTAGGGGTGTCAATGATACTCTTTTAACTGTTTATCCTACGCGTACCGTATTCGTTAAGGCAGGTATGGGTATGGGTAAGGATTTTTTTCCGTTAACTAAATGGGTATGGGTACGGATAAAGGCTATTTCATATCCGTTACCCTATAGGATAATTAATTATATAAAATAAAATATATCAAATGTTTGAACAATAACTAGTGATGGTAAAATTTATTTTTATGATATTTCATATGATAATATTTGAGCAATAATTAGTTAATTACCCTGTTCCCCAATCCAGCTTATACTCTTGTTGTCGTTTATCCATTTACAAATGTAACAAATTAAATTCAATGGAATCTAAAAGCATGACCTCTATCTTTCTACTTAAAAAAACAACTGCAACCAATAATGGATAAGATGGGTGGTTCTTTTAATATTGAATTATATTTCTTGTATATTTGTTGAATTATGGATATATATGTTGAATATTGAATATTGTCTTATGTATATTATGTATATTGTTTATGTTGAATGTTGAATATTGTGATAATTAAATTAAGTAAAGTTTCTACTACCAGCTTGTGGTAATTAACTTTAGATGATTTACTAAAATAGTGTACAAGATCCTTTGGTGAATTATTTCTAGGCTCAAAAAGGAACTCAAGTAATTCGGCCGAGATAATGAATCACCTCCTAGAAGAGATATTTGACCCACAAGTCAGTTTTGAGCGTACCACACAAAATTCTCAATTTACCAATTAAATTCAGAAAATAAGATACGTTTGTGTGTGCGCAAAACTCCAGGAACATAATTATTTGTCTTCCTAAATTGATAAATTAGAATATTAAATTTTAATTGGGTTGGGACCGCGCTGACAATGTCGTGCCAATAGAACCGAAAATGGCTCTGTTTTTCAACAGTGGTGCAAGAAACGTGCTGCCTGCTCAGGAGATAGGCATTGGCACGGTCGGAGGAGGTGACCAGTGCTAAATTGGCTGCAGAGGTAGAAGGAGAGGGGAGAAGGTGGTGCATATACATGTAGCCATGATTAGCCAGCAAAGGAGAATAATGGCTCATTTATAGTGGCAGTGTATAGGTTTATTGGATCATTTGTAGTTACGCCCGATAAGTAGTACACTGTTAAGCATTAGTTGTCACTATTTACCAATTCAGCATTAACACACAGAAAGAAGAAACAAATGGAATATATAGACTATAAATAATTATAAGGAAATTCTTTGTTCATTGTGCATAATTGAAGATTAATGTTTAGGCAAGATGTTCAGAATTTTTTAGGAATATATTAATTAATTTCTGGGAAAGAAGAAACATGGAAAAAAAAATGATGCATTAGAAGGAACTGAATTATTGATTCGATTCTTTGAGATACTTTTTAGAAAACTGAATATATAATATGATTTCTATCAATAGTTTGTATGCAAATTATTTGTCCTTCCTAGCTACCCAACTTGCAACTTGTGTAACAGCTTGCTATCAATATAAAGAATGTATAGTTTTATTTAGTTATATGTCTGAATATATCAGATGAGGTTCACGAGTTAATATATTTGTGTGATTGATTTCTAGACTGATTGATATAACTTAGCACTGACATATTCGGATACAATACGAGTTGGATGATAAACAAATATCATTCACACTTCTATCAAATTAAGTATGAATGAACGTGAACGTGGCACTGAAAAAAAAAATGTGTAGCCATAATATTTTATTAATTTATGAAGGGCCATAAGCAAAGCAATATGTCCATAGAGAGTTGACACCAATGAATGGTTTGTTGCACTGCCAAGCATGAGTGGATCTAAAGCCATTCAAAAGGTGACTAAACCACCCCTATAATTTTAAAATTTTAGTTATATATACTAAATTTTTTTATTTTTTATTTTTTTGGAACATTTTTATATAGTCTAGCTATTCTCATAAATTATCACATGTTCACTTGTAGTCTTGTGGTAAGAGCTTATGTAGTTACTGTGGAGAGCTTGGGTTTAATTTCCACTAGTCACAAATTATGTATTTTAATTTTTAGCCCTCCTATCGAGATTTTCTAGTTCCGCCCCTGCTGTCAAGGCCCAAATTTTCATAAGGTGAACCAGCATCTCTATGTAGGCCGAAAACATAATTTATTTTCGAGAGTATGAAATTTGAATAGACATCATTAGTGTCGAATGTCGATACATTAATGTCGATTTTCGTAAAGAACAATCATTGATAATCATTCTTACTCACTGATAATTTTGGCTTAGCGGGAGTCCAAATAAGAACAAATATCGGAAAAATACTAGAAATAAAAATTAAAAAAGTGGGACGTCAAATTAGACAAATATATTTCCTGCTTGACAGTGCAGTCTAAGTAAAAATCAGTATTGCATTGAAGTTTAAGAAAAAACGAACTCGATATGACAAAACCTTTTAGTTTGTGGTGTTTTAACAAACAATATCGTAGCAAAATAACATATCCCAATGTTGATGTTAACTATGATTTTCATTTGTGTTCTGTGTAAGATTAATCATGAGATCAAATAGTAAATTTGGAATTTTATAATCAAAATTAGCATTGTTAAACACGGGGAAATTTCAAATATAATTATTGCATGTTGTTTCTAATTTTGAATCCTGCCATTATTATGTTGTGTTTTTCTTTCAGACATAGTTAGAAATCTGCTAACATGGCATGCACCTAGATATTTTCAATTTAACGTAAAAATTCCTTCAATTATATATGTCAGGTATAACACAACAACATAGACCTGGAAAGTCTTGTTTACTTTGTCTAATTTTGACGTCCCACTTTTTATTTTTTATTTATTTTTTACCGATATTTGTTCTGGTTTGGAGTCCCACATATATAATTATTCTTTTTTTTTGGCAATGACTGCGATATGATTTGGCATCCCGCAGGAATACCAAACCGTGATATTGACTTCCTATTTTTAAAATTCCACTGTCTCATTTCTCATTTTTATTTTTATTTTGTATTTCCTATGGTTAAAAATTTCGGCTATATCCGTCGCAATTTTTTTAGAATTTTGATTTTCTCAACGGTGTTGTGAAAGGGTTGATGTCACTAGTACATAGAACACGACCATACATGGTCCGAAAAGCTAATGACACGCAGTTATATGACCTTGTCAGCGAGCATCATGTATGAATAAGAGGGTACATTCTACACGGTTAATGAACTGTGTCTATATAGCACTAACATACACGATTTAATAGAAGTGAACGTGTCAGATCCCCAAAAAAGTTGCTGAAAATGGTGATTTCTACATGGCCAAAGTAACTGTGTACAATAACAATAGTTATATACACGGTTTCTACAAGGCATCCATGTTTGATTTTTGTAAACATACACGGTTTGTTGTTTTGAATCGTGTATGTTTTTATTAACGATTTATAATTGGATATCACCCATATTTGCTATCCATTGAACATACAATTAATATTACACATCCATAAGTACTCAACAAATATTCAACATCACCGCATACATAAATCAATCATATTCAACATCACAACATACATAAGTCAACAAATTATATGGATTGTCAAATGTTGAATGAATATGATTGATTTCTATATGCATGTTGAATATTTATGTTTGTTTAATGTTTAATGAATATGATTGATTATTTTATGTATGTTGTGATGTTGAATATATATTAAATTATGGTTGTGTAATTAATTGTATGTTTACTGGCTAGCAAATATGGATGCTACCAATTTATAAATATTAAAAAAAGAAAAAAAAATAATACACGGTTCTAAATAAAAATTCGTGTACGGTGTCCAAAATAATACACGGATAACTTGTAGAAACCGTGTATATAAACCTAGTTATTGTACATGGTTACTTTGACCATGTAGAAACCACCATTTGCAGGGTCTTTTTTTAGTTCTGACTTGGTTGGATTTTATTAACCGTGTATGTTAGTACTATTTAGATACGGTTCAGAAACTGTGTACAATGTACCCCCTATTCATACACAACGTTCGTAGATACGGTCGTGTAACAGTGTGACATTAGTTTTTCGTACCATGTATGATCGCGTTTTCTGTACTAGTGTTTAGCAAGTGGTATTATAGTAAAATTGAGTAGAACTAGGGTGTTCCTAAGTTCACCAAGCCCCTTTGTGAACTCAACTCTAAAACCTATCGGATTGGCTTCAAATGACGAATCCAAACCATTGAAATCCTTCTACTTTATGGGTGATGCGTCTACATGTGAAAATTTTATACTTGCAAATTAATTTAGTATAAAGTCAAGTGGTCAAAGTTAGAAGGTTTATAAATTAATTTTAATGCATTCATTTTTTTGGACGTCTTTTGACCACTTGACTCTATACAAAACTAATTTAAAATTTTAAAATTTTCATATGTAGACGCATCACTCGTAAGGTAGAAGAATTTCAACGGTTTGGATTCGTTATTTGAAGCCAATCCAATAGATTTTAGAGTTGAGTTCACAAAAGGGCTTGGTCAACATAGGAACACCCTAGTTCTACTCTAGTAAAATTATCAAAACATTCTTACTCAAATTGTTAATTTTAGCCATAGCTATAGTACAATTTACCTTTAGCTGAAATACAAATCAATTTTAATTCTGGACCAAATATTTAAAAGAGGAGAATTAGCAGGAGTTAGGTGAGATAAAAGAAAAAAAAAAAGAAACGGGTCAAAAATGTATCACTCGCAGAAAAAGGTGGGGGCCATCCATGCAAGAAAGAAAATAAAAAAAAAATGTGGATATTAAATAGTTGAGTAGTTTGACCTCTAACATTTATTCAAAAGAAATATTGCTCAATATTTTATTGGATTGTTTTCCTCGGAAGAAGACCGTTAAAGCTAGTAGTTATACTTAATTTGGTTTAGTGAGCTTCTAGAGAACATGCAGTGATGGTTTTTATAGGAAGAATATTACAACCCTTTTCTTTCCATTTTTCCAAAAACATTACTATCAAGTGTGTGGTGGCCCACTGGCCATTGGCTGTTAATTTTATAAGAATATTTTATATATACCTACTTGAAGAAATTTGTGTATATAGTGTAATAAATAAAATGCATCAGCGTGTACGGATGACTTGATAAACTTGGATTTTTTATGTACCTTTTTACTTGCAAATATGGATAATAATGACTAATGTAAAGTGTGTCAATAAAGCATTAACCTTTTGTCAACCTTCAACAAACATTTTGTCTGCACATGCATCATACGTAGAAAATTTAATTAAAAAAAATGCTCATAAAACCAATACTTGACTTGTAAGTAATGTTTGTTTTATTCGTTAAGGGAGGTCACATGACCTATAGTTACCTCACTATTGAAATAATGTACTTTTCCTATTTACTGATAATTAAGTTACCTGTCTTCAATTTGATATTTTCTTTCTTTTTTCATGGATGCCCCACACCTTTTTGTGTGTGTTACATTTTTTTCACGTTTCCTTTTTTTTCTTTTATATCACCTGACTCCCGCTAATTGTCTTAAATGTTTCATCCAGAATTAAAATTGATTTGTATTTCGGTTAAAGGTAAATTGTACTATAGCTATGGCTAAAATTAATAAATTGAGTTAGAATGTTTTGATCATTTAACTATAATACCACTTGCTAAAATTGCTAATTCAGTGATTTGGACATGCTTATGCTGATGAAAATCTTATTCTATTGTGAGGCTTTAATAATCAATGTGTTAAATTTTTGTATCAACATTACCAAAAATATCAGTGAAAGACAATAATAGATTTGATGAAAAGGATAATCTTGTATTGATTATGTGTATATGATTACAATAATACAAGACCTATTTATAGACTTGGTTATGATTAATTATAAATATCTTCACTAATTATCTCCTACCTAACACATTTATATTGCTAATCAACTCCTACAATTTACACCCACTAATATCTCCAATATAACCTGTATCATCCCCCTCAAGCTCACCAAGCGGTATGATCAGTGAGCTTGGAATGCCGAAGAAAGAAGGTCGATGTTGTTAATATCTCAATGTTATTGTTCTTACGAAATTGAATCGTCAAGTTGTATGTCATGTGACCTCTCGTAACTAGGGCTGCTAATGAACCGAACCAACTCATGAGCCAATGAGTTGAGCAGCTCAATAAATTACATCGAACCAGGCTCTAAACTAAATAAAGCCCGAACTCGACTAGGCTCATATTTTATCACTCAAACCGAGCCGAGCCCGAACTGAGCTAATGAGTTGAACAATTCAATTCAGGATTCTCTGTCTGTTGCTCTCTCTCTAGGTCTCCATTCGGAATTCTCTTTCCGTAAATGTGTAATAGAATCGTAGAAATGGGCGGGGAACTGAGGATCCTTGAGAACCGCTTATATTGATATTCTTAAAAAACCTTATCGGGACCTTTTGATTCACTCCAGTTCCATGAATTTGATTTGAAGGATAACAAAATTCGTAGCATGAATTTGCTTTTGTCCTTATTCTCGGAGAAGGATGAGGAGGCATAAAGTTGGGCCCAATGGGCTATTTGACTAAGTAAAATAATGAGTTTTGCTGTTTTGGTATGAGTTGAGCTCGCGAGTTATGAGCCGAGTTTGAGCCGAGCTTTTTTTTTCAAGACCGAGCCGAGTCCGAGTTGGACCTGTTTAGTTATATGACGAGCTGAGCTGAGTTTTGAGCCGAACTTAGCTCATTAACAGCCCTACTCGTAACCAATAAAACAAACATTAATTACTCACAAGTCACAAGTATTGGTCTTATGAGCATTTTTTCAATTAAATTTTCTTAGTATGATGCATGTGCAAACAAAAGGTTGGTTTATTGACACACCTTACACTAATCATTATTATCCATATTTGCAAGGAAAAGGGTATATAAAAATCCAAGTTCAAGTCATACGTACAGCTGATGCATTTTATTTATTACAATATATACAAAAATTTCATCAAGTAGGTAGGTATATAAAATTAACAACCAATGGCCAGTGGGCCACCATACTTGACAGTGATGTTTTAAGAATAATGAAAAGAAAATGGTTCTAATGTTTTTCCTATAAAAACCATCAATCATGTTCTCTAAAGCTCACTAAACCAAATTATTTATAACTATCGCTCTAACAGTATCCTCTGAGGAAGGAAACAACCCAAAAAGATATTGAGCAATATTGCTTTCGGTTTATTTTTAATTTTCAAGCACCATGTTTTTTAGTAAGCTTTTCTCTTTATGGCCAATAGCCGTCAATCTAATGCTATGCTGTTTGTTATCCATCTCCTGTGGGGCCAAGATTCATCATTATACCTTTGTTGTAAGTGATTTCTCTACTATCACCTACTCACAATTTCTGGTATAATTGTTATTTTATTTTTTTAAATTTACTAGTTATAGTTTAAATATTCAAGAAATAAAATAAAATCTTCAAAAGAAATATAGGACTTGAGGAATATATATAACTTTATATAATTGAGAGCTAGATTTTTCAATAAGCAGTATGAATTCGCTTGCCTCAACATCAAAAGGCACCCTTTTTTTTCTTTTCCGCGAGGGCTCATCACGTGAATTTTGGAGTCAAGAGTAGATATGTGTATAGGCTTCAACTTTGACTTTAATATACATTGTGGAACTAATTTGAAAACCGGACAGGAACTCGTGATAGGCGGCCTAGACAGCAATTCGGAGCGATTTGGGAGAGCCAATTACTTGTGATATTCTTTTCGAATTCTATCTACCTTTATTCCTTCAGGGGCCATTCGTTCTAAATTATCTGGAATTTTGAAGTTATAATTAGCATCTCAGAAATATGATTTTATTTACTTTTATTTATTTAAGCATGATAGGTCCAGACAGTAATTTTTCTTTCCCATATTTAAATTTTGTTAATTATCTGACAATTATTCATTTCGTGTTCGTATTTGAATCGGTATTCGTAGGTTATCCGCTCTGTAGCCATATTCGTTTAAGGTGGATTTGATTTTAGACATTTGTTTACTATATATCTGTATTCTTATTCGTACCCGCTCATTGAAACGCAGGTACAAATTTGGTATTAGCATTATCCACTCCGAATTCGCTCCGGTTTCACCCCTAGATTAAGGCACTATTCTTGCATAAAGGAACAAATGAGGCTATGATATTTTGCAAAGTACGAATCAGTCCATACTTTTGATCTTTATCACTGTTTGTAAAGTATAAACAATTGATCTGCACCACTTAAGATAATCTCCATATGAAAATATACTTGGAGATTAAATTTTCATTTTTTAAATAGGTTGAAAATCACTATTTTTTGGATGGTTCAAAATCTTTAGATCATGTGACATTTTTATATAGAAATTATTTTAAACTGTTTGAATCAATTATTTGAACTTTTTAAGCGGATAAATAATTAATTCATAACACGGTGCCATTTCATGCTTTATAAAGTACCGTAGCCTCACTGATGTCATCTTATCATGCATGTTGCATTCTTTGGTGTTGTTTGCTGCCTCTTAAAAAGACCTTGTTGCTTGCTCTTTCTTTATTGCTTTTATTTTTCTATATATTATTTTGTCGTTGCCACAGAGCCACCTAACAACAGACTTGATAGCTACTTCTCACTCAGATAAAAAATTCACGTTTTTCTATAAAGGGAAAAGGTTAGTTATGCTGCTCAAGCATCTATCTCCGAAGGTATTTGTCAACCAGTTCAACATCTGATTATTTTTTTCTCAATCTAAAAAGTAAGATTCCTTTCACCGCTCTTTTTTACTTTTGATCAATGACATTTATTTTTTCCGACGATCTGTTGAAATTTTGCAAATCTAAAATTATAATCTTCTTCTCGACTTTCTCTTTCAAATAAAATATCTGATGAAGTACTTTTAAGTTATATTTGTGTCGCTGTTTTTTTTCTCTTCTTGATATGTTACGTTTAAAGACTTGATAAGTTAGGTTTAAAGACTTCATATGCTAGGTATTTATAATTCAAATATTATGTATAAAGACAGATCTTTTAAAGACTTGCATCCACATTCTTTATTTCTCCGATCAATCTCATTCATTTTTTCGACGATCTGTGAAGAATTTTTGCGAATCAAAAACTACAAACGTCTTCTTCTCGACTTCTCTTTCAAATGAGATCTTTGATGAAGTACTTTTGAGTTATATTTGTGTCGCTATTTTTTTCTTGTTCTTGATATGTTAGGTTTAAAGACTTGATACTCTAGGTTTAAAGACTTCATATGCTAGGTATAAATTATTGATATGTTATGTATAATGACAGCACTTTGACCTTTTAAAGACTTGCATCCACTTTCTTTTTTTCTCCGATCAGTCTCATCCATTTTTCTGATTATCTGTGATGAATTTCGCTAATCTAAAACTACGACCGTTTTCTACGCGATTTTCTCTTTCAAATGAGTACCATAATGCAGTATTTTGAGTTATATTCGCGTTGTTGTTTTTTCTTTTCTTGATTTGCTAGGTTTCAAAATTTGCACACGTAGGTTAAAAGATTTACACGTGCCAAGTTACTGCCAGATATAAATGAACTAGCGATTCTCTAGAAGGTGGTCTTGATTAAAGGTAGGTAGAATAGGAGGATATGACCGGGGATTGAATATGGGGGACAGTTGTCAGGTTCTTACAAAAGCTTACTTTTCTGAGAAAAATTACAAATCATATTTTTCATAAATATTATAGTAACGAAGTGATTTTATTCACATAGCTCAGTGGTACAAATGTACAATACTTTTATTTTGATTTGATAAATGTACAATACAATCCATACATACAAAAATATATTAGAAACCCGATTGATAATTATATAACTATAAAAAGCTTTGTATGGAACCAATTCAAGGATTAATAAAGTAATTTCTAAGCTTTGCTCTTGTTCTATATCGCAGTGCCGCCATTATATATCGTCTTTCTTATTTTCCTCAAATTCACTCATCTCTAACTTCATACTACATTTCAATTCGAATTCACAATCGCCAGCTCCATCTCTGCCCATCACATGATCGACACGAGTCAGACGAGTTTCTGGAAAATTCCCTTAGGCGAGAAAATTACTAGAAAACTGGCTCATCTTCATCCGATTCAGCCTTTGGTCTACATATTACACAATTCAAACAATAAAATACACTCCAGCTCTTCCCAAAGGAAACAATGTGAACTTAAATAGTGAAAAGAAATGGTCAATTCATCTATGCTTTTCTAGTGATTGGTACCAATTCAAAATAAAATTTATTTACAGAAACCAAGCCATGAAGTATAAACTTTTGAGACTTTATATATATATATATATAGATATTCACTTTTTTGGTTCTTCCCTTAAACAGATTCAAGAAGCTGCCTACACCCGGCTCTGCAATAACACAAAGAACATTCTAACTGTCAACGGATCATATCCGGGACCCACTATCTCCGCTCGCAAAGGCGACATTGTCTATGTCAAGGTCATCAACAGAGGGAACAAGAACATCACCATCCACTGGTACTATACACACATAATCCATACATAAAGAATCTGTTATTTGCACTATTAATTAAGAAATTATTTCAATCCATACAAGACTAACATGTATTGTCTAATTTCTATAGGCATGGCGTACACCTGCCGAGGGACCCGTGGTCAGATGGACCCGAATACATTACTCAGTGCCCTATCCAGCCAAGAGCCAACTACACACAACGGATCCAATTTACGAAAGAAGAAGGCACACTCTGGTGGCACGCACATAGCGAATTTGATCGTGCTACTGTTCACGGTGCTATTGTTATTTACCCAAAGCTCGGAACCACCTTTCCCTTCCGCAAACCCCATAAAGAATTCACGCTGATTCTTGGAGAGTGGTGGAACAAAAATATAACAGATGTGTACCAAACTGCAGTTGAGTATGGCGGTCAATTCGATCTGTCTGATGCCAACACCATCAATGGACAGCCTGGTGACTTCATGCCATGCTCATCAAATGGTAATTTATAGTTTCCGGTACAAGAAGTTTATTTATCACGCAAGTTGTTAATGCTTCATAAGATGGAGATTCTCCTTTACAATGTTTGTTATCTTATCAATTTAAACAAAAATTAGCAACCAAATTTATTATTTTTTTCAAATATATTGTGGTGTAACTACATATACTTTTCATATTTATTTTTGTTGCAGACACTTTTAAGGTACAAGTCCAACAAGGCAAAATGTACCTCCTCCGTGTAATAAATGCAGCCATGGAAAATGAGTTCTTTTTTGCGGTTTCGGGCCACAATGTAACGGTCGTTGGAACCGATGCTAGCTATATGAAACCTTATGTGAATGAATTTATCATGATCACCCCGGGTCAAACGATGGATCTCCTCTTATGGGCCAATCAATATCAGAACTCATCTTCCCCCTTCCGTTATTACATCATCGCGGCTTTATTCTTTGATGGAAGTTCTGCAGCCTCTAGAGATGCCAATGTGACCGTAGCTATTCTAGAATACAAAACTAATAATTCCACGCCATCAATTAAACCGGTTTTCACCTCCTTACCAAAAACCAATGACACTAATGCAGCAGCTGCGTTCACTCGTGGTCTTCGCTCGCTGGCCAACTCAGATGACCCAGCTGTCATAAACCAAACTGTCGATGTCAAAATGTATATCACGTTATCTGTGAATGAAGCATTGTGCCCTAACAACTCATGCGCTGGTGCAAACGGTACTAGGTTTGCTGCTGGTTTGAACAATGTTAGTTTCCAAAACCCGAAAATTGATGTGCTAGATGCATATTACAATTCTATTGCCGGTGTGTACACGACTGACTTCCCTGACAAACCATCGCGCTTCTTCAATTTTACTGATGTCAAAGATCAAGCGGAGCTAAAAATTGTTGATAAATCAACAAAAGTGAAAGTGCTCGAGTATAACACGACCGTAGAGATTGTGTTTCAGGACACTAATGTATTAGACACACAGGTTAACCATCCAATACACTTGCACGGCCACAGCTTCTATGTCATTGGAAGTGGATCCGGCAACTTTGACCCCACAACTGATCTTCTGAGTTATAACTTGGTCGATCCGCCATATGTGAGCACTTTGGGTGTGCCGATGAACGGTTGGGCAACTATCCGCTTTAGGGCATCTAATCCGGGTAAGTTTAATTTAATATCAAATTTATTGAATCTTTTTATTGATTTAATTTTGAAAATCAAAGGTGTTACACAACTACAATGATAACGGCCTGTTTAGCAATATTTGATTAGATAGTTGATCTGGACTAATTAAGTAGCTCGACAAAATTAATCAAATAGTAGATTAGTTACTGTTACAAATTGTTGTTTTGAGTGTTTTTCAGACACTAATCCTCAACATATTTTGGTTTTGTAATTAAATTAGGAGTTTGGTACATGCACTGTCACTATGAAACACACGCAATCTGGGGAATGGATGTTGTGTTTATAACAAAGAATGGTAATAGTACTGAGGCAAAAATGCTGCCTCCCCCTGCCGACAAGCCTCCTTGCTGATTTTACTCAAGCATTGTATTATTATTTTGTTTTAAAGGTGAGTTTGCCCTGGTTAATTTATTGTATATTGGTAAATAAAATACTTTTTAATTATCTTTTCCTCGTTAATTTATGGTTGGATTTTAATTTGTTATACATTTGTAAATGGATAAACAGATGAATAAAGATAATATATGAAAATGACAACATAGTATAAGCTGGATTGGAGGAGCTAAGAGTTGTTACAAAAGAAATAAATCAGAAATTAAGTAGAGTTTTTTGTCACTTGAGCTTCTTTTACTACTTGTACTCTCAGCTTGTGGTAATTAGTTTGAGTTGATTTACTTGGATGGTACACAAGATCCATTGATGAATTGTAATGTACCAACAAACATATATCCATTGATGAATTGTTTTCAGGCCCAAAATGGAAAAGTAATTGGGCTCACATACAGAATTATCTTATGGAAGAAATATCGGAGTTATAAAACGGGAAAAAGTTTAACTTCATATAGTGCACCGGTCATATATTTCTTATTATATTGTCTTTAATAGTTCTCCAACCTTCGGAGTTTTGAGCCTACTACAAAATTCTCAATTGAGAATTAAAAAAAAGATGTATGTTTGTTGGTACACAACATGTGAGGTATTGAATTAATTACCGTTACAAACGAACAAATTAGAAACTAAATATTTCTCATGTACATGTTATATATTCTTTTATACAAATAAAGACTATAATATAAACTTTATAAATTTAAAATTTGTTTTAATATAAAAGCCAATATATAAGGGCTCTAATTTAAAATTTGGAAGAGTTAATATGAAATTATAAAAAATAAACATAAAATTTTCCAAAAGTCTCTGACTTAAATCCTTTTAAAGAAGAAGCAGGCTGCATCTTTTCTTTCATATATGGTATTTGGAAGCTGCTTGATTCTTCTACGAAATGATATGATTCCAAATCTACCTATCCCAAACAAAAACCTAACTAGAACTTTTCAGGAAAGAACCAGATGGTGATGTGTACTTTTTTGAGAAATAGTATGAGGAAACATGATGGCTTTCATTGATTGTATTTCTATGTATTGATATTGATCTATTTGATACATAAGTCCTATGTTCTATTTATAATTTACATGGATTAACTAGCCGTTAGAATACCACACGGTATTGTTCTCTTATTTGATAACAAAGTTCTGTTGCTTTAAGGAGACTCATAATTGTAAACCTGTATCCATAATATTTTATTTAATTTGGAAGTGCCATAAACCTAGCCAGAAAATATAAAAGCCCAGAGGCCGAAATTCTAAACCCAAAAGCAAAGCAATAGATCAAGAGAGGGTTAACACACGTGAGGTATCTGCACTGTCAAGGCCAATATTATATTCGAGCAATACAAAATAATTATGATACGGTCCAAAGTTGGACAAGGTGCACCAGCATCTATAAGTTTTGACTAGACATCTATAGAGGTGCTACTTTTACCCGATTATCCGGATCCGATCCGGAACCGACCCAGATCTGATTAATTTGGATAAGATATGGTTTAAAAAATATAACCGGTTAAATTATGGGTACGATTACAAAATTAATAATTTAATATCTGACCTGGATCCGAACCGGAACCGATACTATAATGGATAGGATATGGGTTTCATTTAGTTATCCGACCCATAACCGAACCCGACCCGATATCCGTATAAATACCCTCTAAAATGATAATACAATTTTCTTTATAATTATTTAATATAAACACATATATTAATAACTATCAAAAGACAATCATTTGTAGTATTATTTATTTTCTTGAATGAAATTTATTGCTCTTTTCGCACAGATTATTGAAATCAAATGTCATGTTCACCTTTTGCCTATAAATTTTCAAAATTAATTAATTTCTTTCTTGATCTCTTTATCTACCATATATATATCTACCTTTCTGCAGGAATTATTGAAATTTATTGCTCTCTTTGTTGATTGAAACAAATTGATATTAATATTCTATTCCTGGATTTGGAACCAAATAATGAAATCACCATCTCCAATATTTTATTTTCTAAAATTATCTCACCTTCAATATTTTAGAGTAGATTTTAATTTATATTATAATATATGAGATTTTTAAGAAATTATAATTATATTTAAACGTAAAGTGTTTCTCAAATATTTGTGAGTTGCGACATTGTACCGGCTCCGGATCCGGACCCGCCTCGGATCTAAACATAATCTGATAATCCATAAACAAGTTATGGATATATATCTACCCAGAACCGAAACACTCGACTGGAAATATCTACGGGTAGATAAGTATCTGGATCTGGCCCCGACCCGATTTGAAACAAATAAGTATATGGATCGAAATTCGGATACGAATACTTTTAGGGTACGGTCCAAATATAATAGTATCCGGGCCCTATCCGACCCGATAGCACATCTAGACATCTAATCACACTAGTATAGAAGATATCATAGAGTGGTTATTTTCTGCGGTACTGGACTGCGTAGAATACTCCCAACTGAATTAAAATCATTTCAAAGCATATTTAAAATATAGGAGTCTTCTTTGAGATTCGTGTTAGAATAAAACAGGTGACTCAGATCTCATTCTACAAGGTCCGGTACTGCGGTGGATTTGAACATGATATCATCAGTGTGTTGATACATCAATGTCAATTCTTTTTAAAGAACAATTATTGATTATTGAGAACTAAACTGAACAAACTAATTTCATAGCAATTAATAATCTAAATTGTAAAGCACATCGTCTGAAACTTGTCGAGCTAATGCCATAAGTTTGTTGAATCACCATTAGAAGTTCACCGGAGTACTATGGTGACTTTACCGGACCTTCATCACAAGTTATAAGAGCATCTACATCTCTGGTATTATTAGAGTTTCTAATCTGATGTGGTAGTTTCTAATCAAGTTTCAGAGATGTAGGAGAGTTTCTTATTTAGAAATTATGCAGTAAAGTTTATTGTTAAAAAACTGTTTATAAACTCCATATTGGTCAAATGATTGGCTCAAATTATTTATCTTTTTTTAATTTGTTGCTGATGTGGCTTAATAGAAACTCTAAAATTAATTTCAAAAAAGTGAGAGTTAGAAACTTTAGAGACCTTAATTTCTAAAAAGAGGTTAACAATTATTTACATTTGAGTTATTGAGATGTAGATACTCTAAAGTATGTAAGTACACTAATTGTTCAGAATATTCATGAGTTTCTGGGATGTAGATGCTCTAAGTACACTAATTGTTCAGAATATTCACCAGTAATAATAAAGTATTAACTAGTTAATTAATTGTTTAATAGTAATTTTAGCATGACACGAAAATGCAACACCTAATAACACGCATGCACCTAAATTTTTTGTTCTTTTTTATTTTTATGTCTAATAAAGCCCGTAAAAAATAGTAATAAAACAAAGAAACCTGGAAATATATAAAAAAAAAACGGAAAGTGATCTGAATAAAATTATGACATAGGATTTTGAAGTTGAAAATAATAATTTGTTTTTTTTTCTCTCTTTTTTATCCCGCGTATTCAATTTAAAATAAATTTCAGAATTAAAACCATGCCATCCCGCTTGTCACGGTCCGTACCCGTGTCGTGGTGGCAGTTAATTCGTTGTTCATTCACCGTAAGGAATAACACAATTACAAAGTGGTCCCAAGATTTCAAGAAATTTATGTTTTCCTTGCCGTGTAGGCCATATAATTTTCTAAAAATCATTTCCTTTTCTTACTGGGCAAGCAATAAAACTTTCGAAACATCATTGCATGCCTGCATGGCCAAAAGAGAAAACCAAAGTAAGAAACAATGATTAAAGCACGGGAGATTCCAATAAGTAAATCAGGAAAATAAATAAAAGTTATAATAGGTACAAGACTTAATTTGATCTTTGTGTGAAGATGGCAGAATTGGAAGGCTTGACGTCTAACTTTTATTCAAAAAAAAAAAAAAAAAAAACAATTTCAATTCATAATTAAATTACTCCCATTGTTAGTAGTGATTGACAAAAACATTATACTCCACCACGGCATTGCGGTTCTTCACAACGATGGTACGTAACACCACGTACCCACAAGCGAATCTAAACAACCCACTCCCGCCAACAATCCGCATTTCCTGCACTGCAGAAACCACATCGTTGTGTCCCAAAATAGTGATTGTACTCCCGTTATATTTCCCGTCAGTTAACACAATGTTCATTGCCATGAGAAGCCCAGTTTTCTTCAACCCTGCGAAGCAGTAGAATCCTTGAGCCCGGCCCACTAACTTGGAGTCCATGTCGGGCCCAGTTGTCAATGGGTCATCAATCATGAAGACAGCCCCGAATAATGTGGATGATGTGTTCGTTCCTGGTGCTTCTGCTACTCGTACAGAAGTCGGGTTGTGACCGCTGACAATGTCGTGCCAATAGAAAAGAAAGTGACTCTGTTTTTCAACAGTGGTGCGAGAAACGGGCTGGCTGCTCACCAGATAGGCATCAGCACTGTCAGAGGAGGTGACTAGTGCTAAATTGGCTGCAGAGGTGAGGAATAAGAGGAGGTAGGAGAAAGTGGTGCATATACATGTAGCCATGGGTGGCTGGTATGTTGTTCTTGTGTCTTTTTTTCCTTGTTATTTTGCTTTGATTGGTCAGCGAAGGAGAATCTTGGCAAATGTATAGTGGCACTGTATAGGTTTATTGGATCGTTTCTAGTTACGCCCGATAAGTACTAAACCCGTTGAGCATTAGTAGTCACTACTAACCAATTCAGCATTAACTCACAGAAAGAAGCAACATATGGAATATATAGACTATAAATAAATTACAAGGAACTTCTTTGTTGACTTTGCATAAATGAAGATATATGTTTAATCAAGATGTTCAGAATTTTTTTGAAATATATTAAATAATTTGTTGGAAAGGATAAAGATGGAAAAAAATTTGGATGCATATATTAGAACGAACCGAATTATTGATTCGATTCTTTGAGATAATTTTCTAGAAACCTGAATAATTATTTTGATTTCTTGGAGTTTGTAGGCAAATTATTCTTGTAACCAGCTTGCTCTCAATATAAAGAATGTATATATAGTTTAATTTAGTTATATGTCTGACTATATAAAATGAGGTTAAGGGAGTTAATATATTTGTGTGATTGATATGACTTAAACCTAGCTAGCCCGAATGAATATATACAAGCTCAAATGCCGAGCGTATATAAACTCAAAAGCAAAGCAATAGGTCCAGAGAGAGTTGCACCCATGAGTGGCTAGCTGCAATGTCAAGGCCCAAGTTTAAACGGAGCAATGCAAAATATAATGATGATACGGTCCAAAGTAGTTTTAAGGTGCACAAGCATCTATATATAGGCTGAACCTGTTTCAATTCATAGGAATTATTGAATAGGTGTCTTTATTGAATCATAACCTTTACAATCTCTAATTGAATGTATATATAACAATACAAAGGCTTAAGAGCGGTTGAGAAGTTAACTAAAAACAGAAAAGAATGCAACGGCCTTATTTCTATAAAAGGATAGCTGGCAGAAGTGAGGTTTGAGTAAAAAATAAGAAGAGAAAGGTACAGGGCTGAAATCAGAAAAATAACCAAGAGCTTTACTAAGTGCATCCGGAATGTGTACCCACAATATTATCTTCAATATTTTCTTTAACAGAATCCTTTTGGGTCTGGATCTCCTAAATTAATCCAAATTTTGAGTTTGATCCGGCCCGTCCGATGTGGACCAAGTCAGTCTGAGGTGGAATGTACGAGGCCCTTTAATATTTTTGTCATTGTAGATCGGACGCTCCGTATTGGGGTTACTTTAGGGGATCTAAAATCAACCCTTTTCAGAGGTTCTACAATTCTGGAAAAAAAAAAAATCTATTATGAGAGTATGAAATTTGACTAGACATTTAATCATACTAGACTAATATAGAAGATAACTTATCAGCACCTATTAGGGATATGTTTTTGAGATTCGTGTTAGATTAAAACAGATGATTCAGATCACATTTTAATTACACGGTCTGGTACCGCGTTGGATCCGAATTTGATATCATGTGTGTGTTGATACATCAATATCAATACTTTTTAAAGAACTCCAACGGTTAATTTGTTCAAGTCAGGTCTAAAGGTGCCCCTGTTTAATAAATAGTTGCAGAATAATAATACAATATAACCTTCCTATTAACAGAAATCTAATGAAAAATAAGCTAAATAGTTTAGAAAATAAACTGAATAATAAAATATTCAATGTAACGTAAGTCTCGTTGGTGCTTTGTTTCCGGGTTGGCCTGAGCCATGGCGGCTCAGTTTAATATATTTTTTTTTCTTTGCAGGTTGGGGTGTGCCATGGCGGCTTTCGTTTTTTTCCGACGGTCTTGAGTGTGCCATGGCCTCCCGCAAGGACGTCATGGTCCCTGCTGTCTTTTCATTTTTCAAATTCCTTTCTTATTTTTAATTTTTTAATTTTTTATTTTCTTTTGTATAAAAATTTCGGTCCCATAGAGGTTGGATGGCACTCTTGTTGAGATTCTGCAAAGCTCTCACGAAAATATTTAAATTCTAAAATATAGCAACCAAGTTGAATAGATATTATACATGTAACAGATTGATAAAGGAAAAAAAAATTGACTGTAAAATTGTAATACAATTCAAGCGTTGTTCTAGAAATTTGAAATGATGAATAATTATATTGATTGTTCTGATCTTACAATTCATATTAGACCTCTTTATAATTGAGGAGAGGTATTAATTGTAGCTGTTGCCTAGTTGCCTAAATTACAATTTCTGTATATACAGAAATTACTCAAATCTAGCTAGGTATTATATTTAGCTTGAGAGCTATTGTATGGTGCTAGCTTGATTTTGTTCCTTAAAATGCCAATGATGATTTTCTGAGGCAAATCCTCTATTTCTCAACACTCCCCCTCAAGTTAGGATTGTAAATGTCGATCAATCCTAACTTGCTTGTAATTTTATAAAATGGTCCTGGTTCTAGCCCTTTTGTGAAGATATCAGCAAGTTCGTCTTGACTCTTCTCATATGGTGTTTCGATTTCTTTTGCTTGAATTTTTTCTCGCACAAAATGACAATCGACTTCAATGTGCTTAGTTCTTTCGTGAAAAACTGGATTGGACGCAATATGTCTAGCCGCTTGATTATCACAAAACATTTTTATAGGTTCATGATTTGTAATATTCAAATCGGTTAACACTTGTCTAACCCAAGTTAGTTCACTAGCGGTTGATGCCATAGCTCGATATTCTGCTTCAGCACTTGATCTTGCTACAACATTTTGCTTTTTGCTCTTCCATGTGACTAGATTCCCACCTACAAATGTGCAGAAGCCAGTAGTTGATTTTCTATCGAAGCTTCCTGCCCAATCTGCAACGGAATAGCCACACACTTCATTAGAATTATTATTTTTCATCCATATTCCCTTTCCAGGTGATCCTTTTAAGTATCTTAAAATTCTATTAATTGCTTCTAAATGAGGTGTTCTAGGTGCATGCATAAATTTACTAATTTGACTAACAGCAAATGAGATATCAGGTCTTGTTACTGTTAAATATATCAATTTTCCTACAAGTCTTTGAAATTGATTTATATCTTTTAATGGTTCTCCATCCTCGGTATTTAATTTGCATATATATTCAATGGGTGTTCAGGCAGGTTTTGATCCTATTTTACCTGTTTCTTTAAGAAGGTCTAGTGCATATTTTCTTTGAGAGATAAATAAACCTTTGATTGAATGGGCTACTTCAATGCCTAGAAAATATTTCAATATTCCTAAATCTTTTATATCAAAATTTTTCTTCAACTGACATTTAATCATGTTAATTTCTGTTTGATTATTTCCTGTAACAATTATGTCATCTACATAAACTAATACAATAACAATATTGTCATTACTTTGTTTGGTGAAAAGAGAATTATCAGCACTACTAATTGTAAAGCCACATGATTTAAGAAAAAAACTGAGTTTTCCATACCATGCCCTTGGAGATTGCTTCAGACCATATATGGATTTTTTTAACCTACAAACAAGATTAGAATCTTTCTCTCTCTCATGACCAGGTGGTAGGTTCATATAAACTTCTTCTTCAAGTGTTCCTTGAAGAAAAACATTTTTCACGTCCATTTGGTAAAGGTTCCAACCATTATTTGTTGCTACTGAGAATAAAATCCTAACAGTGTTCATTTTTACAACTGGGGCAAACGTATCATGATAGTCAATACCATAGGTTTGATTATATCATTTGGCCACCAATCTAGCTTTATATCTTTCTATGGTACCATCACTGTTATATTTTGTTTTGTACACCCATTTGCATCCAACTGGTTTTTTTATCTTTTGGTAGAGGCATAATAATCCAAGTATTATTTTTTTCTAATGCCCTAAGTTCTTCTTTCATGGCTTCACACCATACAGGTTGACTTAAGGCTTCTTGGAAGTTTTTGGGTTCTTCTTGTTTAGAGAGAGAAGTCAAGAAGGCTTTGTAATTTGTTGAAATTTTGTCATAAGAAATAAAATCTTGAATAGGATATGTTACCTTGTAAGTCACAAAGTCTCGAAGCCTGGAGGATGGTTGAGTTGTCCTTGAAGACCTTCTTACATTAATTTTTCTTTGGTAAAGTATTTCTAAATGACTTTTATTTTCTAATTTAACACTAGGGAGTCTATTAATTAAATATGTGGCCGTGAGTATTGCATCTGACCAATATTGCCTTGGGACATTCATTTGAAATAAAAGTGCTCTTGTCATTTCTAACAAATGCCTATTTTTTCTTTCGGAGACTCCATTTTGTTCGGGTGTATTTATACAAGTTGTTTGATGTAAAATTCCTTTACTTTTAAAATATTGAGAAAAAATGTTATTAACAAATTCTGTGCCATTATCAGACCTAAATATTTTAATTTTTGTATTAAATTGGTTTTCTACCAAAGTTGCAAATTCTTGAAAGCATAAAAAAACTTCACTTTTTGATTTAAGTAAATATAACCAAGTAGCACGAGAAAAATCATCAATAAATAACACAAAAAATCTAAATTGATTATATGAAGTAGTAGGAGCGGGTCCCCATACATCAGAATGTATTAATTCAAATGGTGCTTTACTCTTGCTAATTGATAATGAAAACGGAAGCCTAGTTTGTTTAGCTAATTTGCATGTATCGCAATTAACACAATTATTTAAAGGAAAATTTAAAAAGGAATTTAAAATTCTATCAGAAGGATGTCCAAGTCTCTTGTGCCACAATTCATTTTCACTAGATTGCTTGGTTGCGCATAAATTAAATTTCTGATAATTCAACATATAGAGTCCCTTGTCATAGAATCCCTCACCAATCATCATCCCTGTTATTTGGTCCTGAAATTTAACATTTGTTTTTGAAAATAGTACATCACAATTAAATTCTTGCGTAATTTTACTTACAGAAATTAGATTTGTTGTAAATGAATTTATGTATAGAACATTTTTAATTTCTTTGGAGAAGAGATTAATGGTACCTATACCAGTAATGGGTACCTTGGTTCCATTGGCAACTAAAATATATTGGTCATTTTTGCACATTTCTAGGGTCTTAAATAACTCTATATTGCATATCATATGGCCAGTAGCACCCGTGTCTATTATTAATTGGCTGTTAGGTAAAAATTTAATTGAATTTAAAGCGATACCGCATGAGTTAGTGTTCTGTCTAGCAAGCATCACAGACAGTTGCGCCATCAGTTGCCGCATGGGATCCTCTCCAGTTTCGGAGCATGGTTCGGCTACTGAACCGGGTGTATTTGTTGCGCCAGAAGAAGAGAGGGTTCCCTGTGTTGTTGCGCCCGTTGACGTGTAGCCTTTTTTCTCACCCTCCCCCTTTCGCTTCTCTCCATCCCGATCGCCGCCGCCCCCTTTCCATTTCTTTGGCCTGAGATGCGGGTGAAGGAACAGCACCGTTCCTTTGTGTGGCCTGTCTTCTTGCAACAGTCACACCTCTCACAACCGCTGGATTGAGCTTTGTGGAAGTTAGGGTTTTGAGATTTGTTGTTGTATGAGAGGAAAACTTGGTTCTCTGGGGTGTCGCCGGTCTGGTGTGCATGACATCGCGCCTCGATTCCTCCTGTTCTAGGAGAGCGACGATGGATTCGAGAGAGGGAAGGTTGGCTCTGAAAAGGATTTGTTGCCGGACGTGTTCATAACTCTGGTCCAGGTTTGCTAAGAACTGAAATGTTCGATCTTGATTTTTTCGTTCTTGGATTTTTTCTGGATCTGTGGTATCGGGTTGGTGATGGATTTCTGGTTTTGTTTGATTTGGGCAATGTCGTGTTTGATTTGGAAGATGTGGGCAAAGTTGTTTTGTTTACCAAACATTTTGTTGATTGCTGTCCACATCTTGGCTGAGGTTTCGGTACCATGTATAAAAAGTTCGCTGATTTCTGGTTGCATGGAGTTTAGAAGCCATGACATGATCAGATTGTCATGGATGTCCCATTCGTCTTGGTTTGCATCAGCCTTTTTCTTGTCGCCTGTGATGTACCCATACTTGCCTTTGCCTTTGAGTGAGATTATTGCTGATTTGGACCATGACTGGTAGTTTTTGCCATTGAGTAACATGGGGGTTAATTTCAGTGAGGTATTGGCATCAATCTGAATTTTGTCGGCCATTGTTGTTCTGGTAAATTACCAGGTTGTGTGTTTGTGGTGTTGTGGGTTGTTGCTCTATACCTATTGCTGGTACAGAAAGAGCTCTGATACCATCTAGAAATTTGAAATGATGAATAATTATATTGATTGTTCTGATCTTACAATTCACATAGAAAAATAATATATTTTAATAAAAAATTGACTAATAAAAGGAATAATTATTCACCTATATCAATGAATGATATTAAAATAACACAGGATCTATAACTAAAGACAATATATTGTCGTGGTTTACATTTATCCTAATGATGAATTTGATAATCTCTGGAATGTCAAAATCCCTTTGAAAGTGAAAGTTCTTTTATGATTACTTGGAAGAAATAGATTGCTTACCAAGGAGAAATTGATTAAAAAAAATTGACAAGGAAATCCTACTTGTGTGTCATTGCCCATTTGTAATTGCAATATGAACCTGGATAGCTCATTATTTCAACAATTTTGTTTTTAATGCTTCCACTGTAGAGAACCTTTGGTTATTAGATGCAAGCTTACCCCTTAAAGACAAATCTATAGTAGAACTAATTAGAGGTACTGTATTATGGACCACATGGTTAGAAAGAAACGACAAAGATTGTTTTCAAAATACTGTTGTACCCTCATATAAATCAGTGGGTTCTAAGATCAATCTCTAGCTTCATTTTGGTGCCGAACTCTAGGTCAAAATTCTTAATTTAAGTTATCTCTTCTCATACCAATGGATGTCTCTCTAGGCATGGCTTGTTTTAGTTGATAATCCTTGGATATCCTTATGTACATTGAGAAACAGCCAACAATCCCAAAATCTTGATATGATTTCTATGAAATCGGTGAGGAAAATTTATATCTTTACTTTATACCTTTTTATTTTATTTATTTATTTAAAATTAACATAATAAAGTTTTTAGAAGAAGTTTTATTTATAGAAAATATTTAAAAATAATTAGAGAAATAGATAGATTGTTTCGAAATTTTGATCTCATAGATATGATGTGCACCCAGCCACCCACTAAATCAATGATTTTGGGTGGATTTTCTGTGGCAAGACAGGTGGGATGAGAAGGTACATCAAAGAAACCGAATCGATACAGTTTCTTTAGAACAGTCTAATATGAATCAATGACTCGGTTTTATTTAATCAAAATTTTAAGACAATTAATCGATTTTCTTCTCTTAATTTTATTAATTTCTATAAATAAATAATTATGCAATTTTAGACAGCTTCATAAATAGCGAAGCAATACTCAATTATATATATATGCTCAGTACTGAATTATTTATTTTTTGTTGTTATTCTTTAAAAGGTAGACTTTGGGGAAATAAATATGCTATTATAACACAGGATCTATAACTAAAGACAATATATTGTGGTGGTTTACATTTATCCTAATGATGAATTTGATAATCTCTGGAATGTCAAAATCCCTTTGAAAGTGAAAGTTCTTTTATGATTACTTGGAAGAAATAGCTAGATTGCTTACCAAGGAGAAATTGATAAAAAAAATTGACAAGGAAATCCTACTTGTGTGTCATTGCCCATTTGTAATTGCAATATGGACCTTGATAGCTCATTATTTCAACAATTTTGTTTTTAATGCTTCCACTGTAGAGAACCTTTGGTTATTAGATGCAAGCTTACCCCTTAAAGACAAATCTATAGTAGAACTAATTAGAGGTACTGTATTATGGACCACATGGTTAGAAAGAAACGACAAAGATTGTTTTCAAAACACTGTTGTACCCTCATATAAATCAGTGGGTTCTAAGATCAATTTCTAGCTTCATTTTGGTGCCGAACTCTAGGTCAAAATTCTTAATTTAAGTTATCTCTTCTCATAAATCAGTGGGTTCTAAGATCAATCTCTAGCTTCATGATTTTGAGCTGAGTTTGAGCCGAGCTAAAGGCTCAAGCTCATTAAATTGAGCCAAGCTTTTTTCTTCAAGACAGAGCTGAGTCGAACTTAGCTCATTAGCAACCCTACTCGTAACCAATAAAACAAACATTAGTTACTCACAAGTCACAAGTATTGGTCTTATGAGCATTTTTTCAATGAAATTTTCTTAGTATGATGCATGTGCAAACAAAAGGTTGGTTTATTGACACACCTAACACTAATCATTATTATCCATATTTGCAAGGAAAAGGGTATATAAAAATCCAAGTTCAAGTCATACGTACAGCTGATGCATTTTATTTATTACAATATATACAAAAATTTCATCAAGTAGGTAGGTATATAAAATTAACAACCACTTTAAAAGGTCAAAGTGGGCAACCATACTTGACAGTAATGTTTTAGGAATAATGGAAAGAAAAGGGTTCTAATGTTCTTCCTATAAAAACCATCAATGCATGTTCTCTAAAGCTCACTAAACCAAATTATTTATAACTATTGCTCTAACAGTATCCTCTGAGGAAGGAAACAACCCAAAAAAATATTGAGCAATATTGCTTTTGGTTTATTTTTAATTTTCAAGCACCATGTTTTTTAGTAAGATTTTCTCTTTATGGCCAATAGCCGTCAGTCTAATGCTATGCTGTTTCTTATCCATCCCCTGTGGGGCCAAGATTCATCATTATACCTTTGTTGTAAGTGATTCATCATTATACCTTTGTTATATATAACTTAATATAATTGAGAGCTAGATTTTTCAATAAGCAGTATAAATTCGCTTGCCTCATCATCAAAAGGCACCCTTTTTTTCTTTTCCGCAAGGGCAATCCAACTGATGAGCTCATCACGTGAATTTTGGAGTCAAGAGTAGATATTGTGTGTAGGCTTCAACTTTGACTTTAATATACATTGTGGAACTAATTTGAAAACCGGACAGGAACTCATGATAGGCGGCCTAGACAGCAATTCGGAGCGAATTGGGAGGAGCCAATTACTTGTGAAATTCTTTTCGAATTCTATCTACCTTTATTCCTTAAGGGGCCATTCATTCTAAATTATCTGGAATTTTGAAGTTATAATTAGCATCTCACAAATATGATTTTATTTACTTTTATTTATTTAAGCATGATAGGTCCGGACAGTAATTTTTCTTTCTCATATTTAAATTTTGTTAATTATCTAACAATTATTCATTTCGTGTTCGTATTTGAATCGGTATTCGTAGGCTATCCGCTCCGTAGCCATATTCATTTAAGGTGGATTTGATTTTAGACATTTGTTTACTATCTGTATTCTTATTCGTACCCGCTCATTGAAACGCAGATACAAATTTGGTATTAGCATTATCCACTCCGAATTCGCTCCATTTTCACCCCTAGATTAAGGCACTATTCTTACATAAAAGGAACAAATGAGGCTATGATATTTTGCAAAGTATGGATCGGTCCATACTTTTGATCTTTATCACTGTTTGTAAAGTATAAACAGTTGATCCGCACCGCTTAAGATAATCTCCATATGAAAATATACTTGGAGATTAAATTTTCATTTTTTAAATAGGTTGAAAATCACTATTTTTTGGGTGTTCAAAATCTTTAGATCATGTGACATTTTTATATAGAGATTATTTTGAACTGTTTGAATCAATTGTTTGAACTTTTTAAGCGGATATATAATTAATTCATAACACGGTGCCATTTCATGCTTTGTAAAGTACCGTAGCCTCACTCATGTCATCTTATCATGCATGTTGCATTCTTTGGTGTTGTTTGCTGCCTCTTAAAAAGACCTTGTTGCTTGCTCTTTCTTTATAGCTTTTATTTTTCTATATATTATTTTGTCGTTGCCACAGAGCCACCTAACAACAGACTTGATAGCTACTGGCTCACTCAGATAAAAAATTCACGTTTTTCTATAAAGAGAAAAGGTTATGCTGCTCAAGCATCTATCTCCGAAGGTATTTGTCAACTAGTTCAACTTCTAATTATTTTTTTCTCAATCTAAAAAATAAGATTCCTTTCACCACTCTTTTTTACTTTTGATCAATCACATTCATTTTCCGACGATCTGTGTGAAATTTTGCAAATCTAAAACTATAATAATCATCTTCTTCTTGACTTTCTCTTTCAAATAAAATCTTTGATGAAGTACTTTTGAGTTATATTTGTGTCGCTGTTTTTTTTTTCTTCTTGATATGTTAGGTTTAAAGACTTGATACGTTAGGTTTAAAGACTTCATATGCTAGGTATAAATAATTGATATGTTATGTATAAAGACAGCACTTTGACCTTTTAAAGACTTGCATCCACTTTCTTTTTTTCTCCGATCAGTCTCGTCCATTTTTTCGACTATCTGTGATGAATTTTGCTAATTTAAAACTACGAACGTTTTCTACGTGATTTTCTCTTTCAAATGAGTACCATAATGCAATATTTTGAGTTATATTCGCATTGTTGTTTTTTCTTTTCTTGATATGCTAGGTTTCACAATTTGCACATGTAGAAAGATTTGCACGTGCCAACTAAGGTAGGTAGAATAGGAGGATATGACCGGGGATTGAATCTTGGGGGCAGTTGTCATGTTCTTACAAAAGCTTACTTTTCTGGGAAAAATTACAAATCATATTTTTCATAAATATTATAGTAACGAAGTGATTTCATTCACACAGTTCAGTGGTACAAATGTACAATACTTTTATTTTGATTTGATAAATGTACAATACAATCCATACATACAAAAATATATTAGAAACCCGATTGATAATTATATAACTATAAAAAGCTTTGTATGGAACCAATTCAAGGATTAATAAAGTAATTTGTAAGCTTTGCTCTTGTTCTATATCGCAGTGCCGCCATTATATATCGTCTTTCTTATTTTCCTCAAATTCACTCATCTCTCTAACTTAATACTACATTTCAATTCGAATTCACAATCGCTAGCTCCATCTCTGCCCATCACATGATCAACACGAGTCAGACGAGTTTCTGGAAAATTCCCTTAGGCGAGAAAATTACTAGAAAACTGGCTCATCTTCATCCGATTCAGCCTTTGGTCTACATATTACACAATTCAAACAATAAAATACACTCCAGCTCTTCCCAAAGGAAACAATGTGAACTTAAATAGTGAAAAGAAATGGTCAATTCTTCTATGCTTTTCTAGTGATTGGTACCAATTCAAAATAAAATTTATTTACAGCGAATCCAAGCCATGGAGTATAAACTTTTGAGAATTTTTTTTTATATATATAGATATAGATATAGATATTCACTTTTTTTGTTCTTCCCTTAAACAGATTGAAGAAGCTACCTACACCCAGCTCTGCAATAACACAAAGAACATTCTAACTGTCAACGGATCATATCCGGGACCCACTATCTCCGCTCGCAAAGGCGACATTGTCTATGTCAAGGTCATCAACAGAGGGAACAAGAACATCACCATCCACTGGTACTATACACACATAATCCATACATAAAGAATCTGTTATTTGCACTATTAATTAAGGAATTATTTCAATCCATGCAAGACTAACATGTATTGTCTAATTTCTATAGGCATGGCGTACACCTGCCGAGGGACCCATGGTCAGATGGACCAGAATACATTACTCAGTGCCCTATCCAGCCAAGAGCCAACTACACACAACGGATCCAATTTACGGAAGAAGAAGGCACACTATGGTGGCACGCACATAGCGAATTTGATCGTGCTACTGTTCACGGTGCTATTGTTATTTACCCGAAGCTCGGAACCACCTTTCCCTTCCGCAAACCCCATAAAGAATTCACGCTGATTCTTGGAGAGTGGTGGAACAAAAATATAACAGATGTGTACCAAACTGCAGTTGAGTATGGCGGTCAATTCGATCTGTCTGATGCCAACACCATCAATGGACAGCCTGGTGACTTCATGCCATGCTCATCAAATGGTAATTTATAGTTTCCGGTACAAGAAGTTTATTTATCATGCAAGTTGTTAATGCTTCATAAGATGGAGATTCTCCTTTACAATGTTTGTTATCTTATCAATTTAAACAAAAATTAGCAACCAAATTTATTATTTTTTTCAAATATATTGTGGTGTAACTACATATATTTTTCATATTTATTTTTGTTGCAGACACTTTTAAGGTACAAGTCCAACAAGGTAAAATGTACCTCCTCCGTGTAATAAATGCAGCCATGGAAAATGAGTTCTTTTTTGCTATTTCCGGCCACAATGTAATAGTCGTTTGAACCGACGCTAGCTATATGAAACCTTTACGTGAATAAATTTATCATGATCACCCCGGGTCA
Organism: Carex littledalei; assembly: GCA_011114355.1. Classification (NCBI taxonomy): domain Eukaryota; kingdom Viridiplantae; phylum Streptophyta; class Magnoliopsida; order Poales; family Cyperaceae; genus Carex; species Carex littledalei. The sequence continues at coordinate 8,509,068 of CM022083.1, read as the reverse complement.
AACGATGGATCTCCTCTTATGGGCCAATCAATACCAGGACTCATCTTCCCCCTTCCGTTATTACATCATCGCGGCTTTATTCTTTGATGGAAGTTCTGCAGCCTCTAGAGATGCCAATGTGACCGTAGCTATTCTAGAGATGCCAATAGCTACGGTCACATTGGCATCTCTAGAGGCTGCAGAAGTTCCATCAAAGAATAAAGCCGTGATGATGTAATAGCGGAAGGGGGAAGATGAGTTCTGGTATTGATTGGCGCATAAGAGGAGATCCATCGTTTGACCCGAGGTGATCATGATAAATTCATTCACCTAAGGTTTCATATAGCTAGCATCGGTTCCAACGACTGTTACATTGTGGCCGGAAACCACAAAAAAGAACTCATTTTCCATGGCTGCATTTATAAACCACAAAAAACCTTATTGAACTTTTACCTTAAAAGTGTCTGTAACAAAAATAAATATAAAAAATATATGTAGTTACACCCAATATATTTGAAAAAAAATAATAAATTTGGTTGCTAATTTTTATTTAAATTGATAAGATAACAAACATTGTCCAGGAGAATCTCACTACAGCAGCCATACCTTTCTGCGACCAGCCAAATCGGTCGTAGAAGGTTATTTCGCCGGTCGCAGATGGGTATGCCGGTCGCTGATGACCACCCCGCTGACGTCACTAGTTGCAGAAGGGCAGGCGCCAGTTGCAGATGACCCCTATAGCGACCGATGAAATCTGTCGCTGATGCTGTATGCTGACATGGCAGAAGACCATCAGAGACCGCTTGGCCAGTCGCTGATAGGCCAGAATCGGTCGCAGAAGGGTGTTTTTTTTTATATTTTTTTGTTATTTTTTGTTTTCCCAATTGGTACGAAACATACCAAGCACCAAGCAATTTAAACAGAATTCACAAGCAAATATACAATTCACCGTCGTCGTTCTCGACAAATATACAATTCACAAGCAATTCACAAACAATTCACATGCAAGCAATTGAACAATAAAATACTGGTACGAAATGTACCAAACACCAAGCAATTTAAAAGGAATTCAAAAAAAATTTCAATTGGTACGTACGACGCAGTTCACAAAATGACATAAACAAGAAATATGTAAAGTACTACATAAACATCCAATATCAAATATCTAAAGTACGACATACAAATCAAAACATCCTAAAACTAGTCATCTCCTAAATCATCACTGCTGTCATCTTGTGCATCGGGACGTGCGAGGTAGAACCTCCCTGTGAGAATATAACTAAAGTTTTTGGGGTTTACTGTTTAGGGTTTACAATTTTTAGGAGTTTACTGTTCCGTTAATTGATTTGTCATACTTGGTGTTCTTATTGGATTGAAACATACCCAAAAATTGAATTTTGTACCTGATGAGATGAAGAACATCCCACGCTACGCCTCATCTCCTCCATGAATTGGTTGAACTATGGTTGAAACATGCTGAACACCTGATCAGAGTCAAAATAATGATGATTTACGTAGGGTTTTGGCTTAGGTTTTACATATTTTTTCACACTTATGTTTAATTATTTAGAGAAAAAGGCTACTGTCACCCTTCTTTATGTTTTATTGCAGAAAACAGGTTTTGGGACTATTTTACACCTAATGGAGCTAGAATCAGGTCAATCGGATCAGCAACGCTCATCGACTAAGTCCCTGTTACAGCCAGTATTGACCAATACGGACCAGGCCTAGCACAGACCAGAAGATAGCGCTGGAAGCATTAAACCCTAACTGCCAAGGTCCTAATATGGACCGTATCACCTGATACGGCCCGTATCCGAAGGCATCTCTTGGGGAATAACTGCCGACAGCTGTTTCCAGATCAGTTTCTTAGCCCCTACTCAACCTCTACACGTCCCTACACTCCTATATAAGGCCCCTGGGCAGAAGGAATAATCATCTTTGTAATTAGGGTTAGATTTGATTAAAGTGAGAAGAGAGGAGTGCTTGTAACAATGCCGTTCCGTGGCTAAGTTCCTTTTCTTAGGGCTAGGCAATAAACCTTGTTACTCTTGATGTTTTGATATATATATATATTTCTGTTGATTATGATTTCTTGTTGTTGTGCTAAAATGCTTTTGTGATTTATTATCTCTTCATCTAATTTCAATGATCTAGTTTGAGTCCGTTAGGGTAGTGACAGTACTTTAATGGTAAGAGAAACTATTTGTATGAATTAGCCTCGTTGAGATCTATTAGGTTTATGTGAAGAAAACCTTAGCGGGGAAACCATAAACCAGACCAACAAAACGCGTACCAAATTCTATCACATGCGTAAAGAAATTCGCAGTGATCTATGTAGTAATTTGGGGTATTTGAGAGATCAGACATTTGCGTAAGGTAAATCGCAGTGTCCTATGTAGAATCTCGGTGAAAGATCTATCATTCTTGCGTAACACAAATCGCAGTGACCTATGTGGTGTCTTTCATTAAAACAACAACAGGAAATCAGACGCAACATGAATATATTGTCAAGGCGGATTGAGTGGCAATGGTGTGCCGATACCCTAGGAATTCTCATCTCTATCTTTACTTTAATTACTTTTAATTGCTTCCTAATTTACATTGATCAAAACAATATCTCTCAATTTTCAGATTTCGTCTAGCCTTTCGAAAGATTGTGATTCGATCGCTCAAAGCATTGAACCAATATTCCCTGTGGATCGACCTCGTATATACTACTCGATAGGATTGTGCGCTTGCAGTCCGAACCGATAGCATTTCTGAGTTTATAAATATTAAAAGAAACATTGCTCTCTTTTGAGTGATCAAGCTTTTTGGCGCCGTTGCCGGGGAACAACGGTTCATTGTGCAAGGCCTCGCGAGACGCCCTTGCTTTGACCATTGAATCCAATTAATTAGAAACACCTAGATTTCTTTTTATTTTCTGCATTTTTATTTTTCTTTTATTTTCAATTTCGTTTTTTTTTTTCAGTTTTTAGTTTAATTTTCAGATTTTCTTTTCTTTGTAGGAAACTGCACGCTGGCCGAATCATCTGTACGAAGATCCGAGAGGATTGCTAGTAGGAGAGGACAATTCGCTTCCACATCACCGATAAGAACCAATCATAGTTCTTCATCAAGTAATTCTGAAAGCGAAGAAGACTCAGATTCGATCAACATGAATATCCCACCGAACGAACCGATTAACAATGGAAGACAACACAATGGTGATAATGGAGTTCACGATGCAGCAAGACCCAAACTTCTACGAGACTATTGCGTACCGCGCGCAAATGATCCTAATTCTAGTATAAACCCGCCAACTATTACAAACCATAATTTTGAGATCAAACCTGCTCTCATAAATATGGTTTCGCAACAGCAATTTGGAGGATTTCCACATGAAGATCCACATCTTCATCTGTCAATTTTCCTAGGGATATGCGAGACGATAAAGATCAACGGAGTTACCGATGAAGCAATCAGGCTAAGGCTATTTCAATTTTCATTAAAAGATAAAGCGAGAGCATGGTTGTTTTCCTTACTGGCCAATTCCATTCAAACTTGGGACCAATTGTTTAATGTGTTTATTGCAAAATATTTCCCACCATCCAAAACTTCAAGGTTTAGAAATGCAATTACTAATTTTGAACAAAGGGATGGTGAAACATTGTGTGAGGCATGGGATAGATATAAGGATATGTTAAGGTGTTGTCCACATCATGGTCTAGAAAGATGGCTGATTGTCCAAACTTTTTATAATGGTCTAAACCCTACCGATAGGTTGTCTATTGATGCTTCCGCAGGAGGAGCAATCATGAACAAGGAGCCTGACGAGGCTTACAACCTAATTGATCGCAATCAACCAACACTACTGGATCCCTGAGCGAAAGAAGCCAACTCCAACACCTGGCATGCACCGAGTAGATGATATATCCATGCTGAGCGCAAAGATTGATGCTTTGCAAATGACACTCAACAAGCAAACCAAGCAGCGAACGGTAGCAGCAGTCAATGCCGCAACAGCATGTGGCTAGTGTGGAGGAGCGCATGAGATGACCGACTGTATGAATGTGACGGAAACTGACGAAGAAATGGAGCAAGCAAACGCAATCGACAACAGCTTTCGACCTCAGCCCGCTTACAATACATACCATCCGAACAACCGAAACCATCCAAATCTCTCATACGCAAACAATCAAAGGCCTGCTGCACCCCAACAGAACTACCAACCACAGCCCAATTATCAACCAAGATACAACAATCCTCAACAGAATTATCAACCAAGGCAATACAACCAACCACAGCAACCTGACATCACATCTTTAATGGAGAGATTCCTAGAGAAGCAAGATAAGGCTAACGCCGAAATTGCGCAAAAAATCGAATCCTTAACAAACCGCAACAAAGACTTAGAAGACAATGTCTCTAAGATGGCTAAAGAACTCTCGAGTATTGCACGCGGAAAAGGCAAATTTCCGGGCCAACCGGAAGAAAACCCGAGAGAGACTTGCAAGAGCATAACATTAAGGAGCGGTATAGCCTATCAGGGACCTCACATGCCCGATCAAACTTCCGATGAGATGCATGCAGAACCATCACATTCCGAAGAATACGAGCCGCAACCACCTGAGCCGCCCGTATTCGAACTGCAGACAGACCTTACTAAGGAGCAGAATGACACCGTAGGTGGAGACGAGCGACAACCCGAACCTGAATACATTTCACCACCACCCTACAAGCCACCTCTGCCATTCCCTCCAAGGCCTGCCAAGCACAAGGTAGAGCAGCAATTACAAGTCACAATCCCTTTCACTGAGGCAATTGCAAGCATACCCTCGTATGCTAAATTTCTGAAGGAGATTCTCTCAAACCGAAGTAGACTCCAAGAACTCTCAACAATTCCACTCAATCTGGAATGCAGTGCGCTCGTGCAAAGCAAATTACCGACAAAGTTGAAAGATCCGGGAAGCTTCTCGATACCATGTACCATTGGCACAACCGATTTTAAGAGAGCTTTATGTGATCTGGGGGCAAGTGTGAGTCTGATGCCTAAGGTAGTAATTGATAAATTGGAATGTTGAGACCTATCACCAACAAGGATCTCATTGCAACTAGCTAACCGATCAATTCGATATCCTGAAGGAATGTTGCTCGATATCCCAATCAAAGTCGGTAAATTCTGGATACCAGCAGATTTTGTGGTAGTCGATATGGAAGAAGATGAGCAGATTCCGATCATCCTTGGAAGGCCATTCCTCGCCACATGTGGGGCAATGATTGATGTTAGGAATGGAAAGATTTCACTTAATGTTGGCGAGAACAAAATGATCTTCAACATGAATGAAACCAAAGTCCCACCTGACATAAATCTTGTCTACAATTTGGAAACGGCAGATGAATACGGCAATGATGAATTGCGAATGGATAAATTTGAAGACATCGAGGAGATGATGAACGAAGCAGAAATGGAGAGATTGTTCATTGTACAAGATGACGGTCAGATCCATCCAACCTCCGTGACACAACAAACCGATGATCTGAACAAGAGTCCCAATATCGCAAACAACAGGAATTATTCTCTCTTAGCCCTTGCATTAATCAGAAACCTACGCGAAGAACTCGATGCAATTTCTCAAAGACTGGATGAGGTCGAAGCAGTACTCGGTGTGAGTCTGGCATTCGACCCCGGATCTCAAACACTAACCGACTTCTTCGAAAAGGGCAGTGATGATGAAACCACAGAAGACGCTAAAGGCGAACCACCCGACAAGCAACCCCCTTGCATTGACAGGAGGGTACCTGGAAGAAACTGATGCGACACAAAGTCAAGCTAACGACTTAAAACAAGCGCTTCTTGGGAGGCAACCCAAGGCCACATTTATATTTTCATATAATTATTTATTTTTAGTTTAATTAGGACTTTAACTGGGGAACGAATCACATCCACTCATTTTTTATGACCAGGTGAACATGCTAGAGGAAGGGCTCGGTTAAAAACATTGGAAAAGTCAAGAAAATATTCTCTGTTACTGACCGTATCAGCCAATACGGATTAGGACAGTGAATGCGGAGCAAGGAGTTGAATGAACAAGGAAGATAGTAGAGAATACGGCCCGTATCAGCCAATGCGGACCGTATTCAGAGGAAGAGTTGAAGAAACAGTTATCGAGATTCAAAATTTTGGATCGGATACGGACTGTATCAGCCAATACGGTCCGTAATCAAAGCAGATCTGTAAAATTAAAACCCGATAACGAAGAGGCGCGAAGTTAGATAACCGTTCAAAATAGAAAATTTTCTATTTTGTGAGCCTCCTCCCGTTTCTCTTCTCCTCTTCTCTTCCTTCTCTCCTTCTCTTCCTCCTTCCTCTCCTCCTTCTCCCCTTCTTGCAAAAACCCGAGCCAACCTCGCAATACGCCGCCGGCCACCAAGGAGGATCGCGTCAACCACCTCTCGTACAACCACCAACCGCCAATACGGGCCGTATTCGACCCGTATCCACCGAGAACACCGATCTCCACCATTTTCGGTTTTCTTTCCCCCTTTTTCTCTTTAAATATTCAATTTCAATTTTAGTTTCTTAAATTAGTCTTTTATTTCTTTTTGCAAATTAGTTTTAGAGTTAATTTTCTGTTTTAGATCTAGTTAAAACCAAAAATTACGAAAAATACAAAAAAAAATTAGGGTTTTTCAGTTTTTCACCAGAACCAGTACCAGTATAATACGGTCCGTATCTGTTAATACGGTCCGTATTGAGTCCTGTACTTGGCCATTCTCCACCAGCACCCAGGTCCGTATCCAGTCCGTATCAGCTTAATACGGTCCGTAACAGAGGCTGGTAATTACCACAAATGGCCCCAAAAACACGAGGTCTTCTCAAAGCTTTGACAGGTAAAGGCAAGAAGAAGAGGGGGGAGTCTTCTTCTCAAAATCCACAACCTGAATCACCCGAACGAAGCCCCGAACGAGAAGAATTGCCGGAATCTCCTCCTCAAGAAGAACCGCAACCAATGGAGGGGCAGCAACATAACCCCCTGGACATAAAATTCACTTACAGGGCACACACCAAGATCTTCGAGAAACTAGATGACAACAAAATCGTCAACCACAAGGCCATCCACATCGAAACCCTTCAAGAGCTCGGCCTCCTCGCCCAATTCAAAACCCTAGCAAAAAGAGTTCACATCTGGGACTTTCTCAACAAGCTGGTGGATGTCCCAACCTATGATGACCTTACCCGCGAGTTCATCGCCACCTTCTCCTCCGAAAATGACATAATCAAGTTCCAGCTGATGAATATAGAGCAGGAGATGTCAATGAGCTATTTCTGCGACATCTTTGGCTTTAAAGATGAGGGCGTACAGGCGTACAATAATGACCGGAATTTCTGGAAGATGATCACCAATGACAGCATCAGTGATCCGAGAGTCGCAAGCCACATTGTCCATCCGGTGCTCCGTTACATGCAAGCGGCACTCAGCAACTCTCTTTTCACTCGAGGCGAGACATGTGCAAAAGTCACCTTCCGCGAGCTTTACATTCTCAAATGCATGCTCATCACACCGGAAGAGCCACCAAACCTCGGTCATTTCCTCTGCAATCACATCCACTCAATTGGCCAAAACAAAAGGGACAGAGGAAACATCTCTATTGGTGCCATCGCAACAATCCTCGCTCGGCAACTTAGACTCGAGGTGGATTTCCTGAAAGAAGGCACCGGCATGAGATTCCTAGATATTGAGTGCCTCACCGCCATGAGGATGATCAGCGACAGACCTCCCGAGCCATACCTATACCACATCGAAAAGAGGAGGGTTCAGATGCCCTGCAAGCCGCTACCTCTCAAAAACCAGCAAAAATGGAGGCAAGTGGACCCTAGCGGCAGACAGGCCGCTCAAGAAAGCGATGATGAGGTTGATTTTGAGGCCCTAGAGGCCGAGGCTGAAGAAGAAGACAGGGCCGAACCGCAGCAGCCGCCGCATACATGCAAGAAATAGCGGCAAATGAGCAAAGGGCTCGACAAGAGGCGCTCGCGGTAGAAGCAGCGCGACAAGGGGCGGGACCATCTGATGCCCCTCAAAGTGGATACAACCGAGTTCTCCAAGCCGTCCAAAGGGTTAACGCGAACATGGAGAGGTTCTCCATTGACACTAGGACCACCTATGCCCGGCTTGACCAGTAGTGTGACGAGACACGTCACTATACAAGCCAGGTTCGTCAGGGCATGGACGAGCTGCAAGGGTATGCTGCCAACAACAGGCGGGAGGCACAGCAGGCCCGCTACATGTCACAGCAGTACTACCAGCATGCCCTCACCACAGGATTGCCATACCAGCCGCCACCATATGGACTCTTCGACCCGTCATTCTACGAGGAGATCCAGCGACCACCACCACATCCACCACCTCAGGATTGAGGTGCAGTGAGTTGTATTTTTTTCCCGGACTTTTTACTTTACTATTTCCTTTATTTTTATCTCTCAAGCATTGGGGACAATGCTCAATTTTATTCGGGGGGGTAGGGAAAGTAAATTGACTATGTATCTTTAAAAAATTTCGCATTTTAATTTCTTAGGTGCTAGTAGTTTTACTCAATTTTTGACTAGGGTTAGAGGCTTTACCGAAAATCCTAGAATGATTAGATTGAGCTTTTTAGCTAGCTTGCATTTTTATTTTTTTAGGAGTAGGTTAATCAAATAGGAATTGTTTTAAATTGAATTAGACTAAGGTTTAGACAATTGGCCATGATACCAAAAATTCAGAATTTTTAAAATTATTTGTAATCTCAAAATGAACAATTAATTGCTAACCATGAGAGTTGACCAAAATTGCAAACCCTAGAATTTTTATTTATTGAGTAATTTAATTTTACAAAGTCTTTTAAATTTGATAGTGTTTTAGAATACCCATTTATTATAGATAGACCCCTAGCGAAACTATGCAATAATTTCTTGTATGAATGAATACTTGAAATTGTGTGTAATCATGGTGCTTGTGACACAAAAATATTTTATTTTATTTTCAGAAAAATACAAAAATACAAAAAAAAAATCAGAAATGAGAAAAATACAAAAAAATTAGAAAAATCAGAAAAATAAAAAAATAGAATAAAAGATGGAGGATAAAAAGAGTACGGGTGCCTACGCAAGACTGGTTACTAATAGGCTCGAGAAAACCTCCCAAATTTAAATTCTTGTACATATTTAATTTTTCAAAAATAGTCACAAGTACCAACACACTTAGTTGTCATACTTTGCTCCAATCAATTGGGAAGGAAAATCAAAATTTATATCATTAGAATCCCTATTGATTGGAAGGGATCCATTTATAATCGAAGGGGAAATTAATACTCTCAATTTTAAGGATATTTGTGAAATAGATTGTTCAATAATAATTTTTCTAGGGTAAGCATAATAAGGTCAATCATGGGGTGAATAAATTGTTCAAGGGAGAGGTCATGAATATTTTTAAGGTTCTAGATTTTTATTGTCATGCCAATTGTACCAAACCTAAGCCCTAATTTAGTTTTTAAACAAGACCTTGAGATTGTATGGTGTAACCTAGACCGAATCTTTGACCAGCTGGGATGTCGTTGCTTGAGCACAAGCAACAATTCAAGTTGGGAGGCGTGATCAGAGTCAAAATAATGATGATTTACGTAGGGTTTTGGCTTAGGTTTTACATATTTTCTCACACTTATGTTTAATTATTTAGAGAAAAAGGCTACTGTCACCCTTCTTTATGTTTTATTGCAGAAAACAGGTTTTGGGACTATTTTACACCTAATGGAGCTAGAATCAGGTCAATCGGATCAGCAACACTCATCGACTAAGTCCCTGTTACGGCCAGTATTGACCAATACGGACCAGGCCTAGCACAGACCAGAAGATAGCACTGGAAGCATTAAACCCTAACTGCCAAGGTCCTAATACGGACCGTATCACCTGATACGGCCCGTATCCGAAGGCATCTCTTGAGGAATAACTGCCGACAGCTGTTTCTAGATCAGTTTCTTAGCCCCTACTCAACCTCTACACGTCCCTACACTCCTATATAAGGCCCTTGGGCAGAAGGAATAATCATCTTTGTAATTAGGGTTAGATTTGATTAAAGTGAGAAGAGAGGAGTGCTTGTAACAATGCCGTTCCGCGGTTAAGTTCTTTTTCTTAGGGCTAGGCAGTAAACCTTGTTACTCTTGATATTTTGATATATATATTTCTGTTGATTATGATAATTTCTTGTTGTTGTGCTAAAATGCTTTTGTGATTTATTATCTCTTCATCTAATTTCAATGATCTAGTTTGAGTCCGTTAGGGTAGTGACAGTACTTTAATGGTAAGAGAAACTATTTGTATGAATTAGCCTCGTTGAGATATATTAGGTTTATGTGAAGAAAACCTTAGCGGGGAAACCATAAACCAGACCAACAAAACGCGTACCAAATTCTATCACATGCGTAAAGAAATTCGCAGTGATCTATGTAGTAATTTGGGGTATTTGAAAGATCAGACATTTGCGTAAGGTAAATCGCAGTGTCCTATGTAGAATCTCGGTGAAAGATATGTCATTCTTGCGTAACACAAGTCGCAGTGACCTATGTGGTGTCTTTCATTAAAACAACAACAGGAAATCAGACGCAACAGGAATATATTGTCAAGGCGGATTGAGTGGCAATGGTGTGCCGAAACCCTAGGAATTCTCATCTCTATCTTTACTTTAATTACTTTTAATTGCTTCCTAATTTACATTGATCAAAACAACATCTCTCAATTTTTAGATTTCGTCTAGCCTTTCGAAAGATTGTGATTCGATCGCTCAAAGCATTGAACCAATATTCCCTGTGGATCGACCTCGTATATACTACTCGATAGGATTGTACGCTTGCAGTCCGAACCGATAGCATTTTCGAGTTTATAAATATTAAAAGAAACATTGCTCTCTTTTGAGTGATCAACACCTGACTTGAAATCGCATTTATGTCTTCTTTCCTGAGAGGAGGCGGTGCGAAGAATATGATTGCGCTTGCGATTGCGATTGCGAAGAAGACCTATGTGACCCACCTGGGCGATACACCGATCTCTTCTTGCCTGAAATATTAAATCGAAGATAATTAATATTACGTTATAGAATTTAAATACAAATTTATAATTTTAAGTATGTGTATTTTACCTAGAGCACAGATACCATAGTTATCGCCGTGAGCACTATTGTCTGTGTTGGCGTACCAGACGTCTGCGTCAAAAGCTGGCCAAAGGGCTCGATCAGGCCTATATTTTGCGCTCATATCCCGATCGTAGTCTTCCTGCAAAATTTATAAAATAAAACAAAAATAAAGTAAGTACAACAAAGAATGAATATTAATATAAGATTGTTATGTTCTATTACCTGTGCCTTTTTCGCCCTTGCGGATATGAATTGCCCCGTCTTCTTGCTGGTATGCGTCGGCGTGAATAGCTCGTCAGACCACTTAGGCTCGTGCTGGTTTTCATTCTCCTATTATGAATAAACATTTCAACACAAATAAAATTATCAAAGTCAGTTCGAGTAAATTGAAATTGGAATTAATTGTTTTGCTAAAATAAAACATCTTACGAATCTTTGTTTGTGAACCAGCATGTTCACTGAGCCCGTGGTTACAAAAGAACCCTCTCTAGATGAGGCCCTATTTTGTTGATTTTGCTCGCTCCGCCTAGCAAACTCTTCGGTGCACCAATAGTCGCACAATTTGGGCCAGTTACCCGCTGTTATCCATTCATACGTGCTTGGCACCCCTCGGTCCTTCCACTCCAGAATGCTCTCTCCATACCTAGCTTTTGCTTCGTCTCTGCACTTGTGAAGCAGGTTTTGGAGAGCTTTGTTAGCTATGCTGGCGAAGGTCTTCCATGCCGAATCCATGTCTTCACTTGAGGGAAACTGAAAGTGCATCTGCATGCATCATTAAAAGGTCGTTGGTTAGCTTAAAAAGAGAAACAGTAGGTTGCCAATTTTAAAAAGGAGATTTTACTCACCAAAAACTCGGCCTTGACCCTTTTTTGTACATCTTCTGGATAGTCATCAAATTTCGTGCACACGGGAATAGTGTCCACTCTAGTTTCCGAAGGATAGTGAAAACGTGCGCATTGAGAGATTATTTTGTTGACATTTTTTGTCACTTCCAGCACATCTCCAGCACAAGATCTGCAAATAAAAATAGTTTTGAAACAACTACAAATGGATAATGCTACATACTCAGAAATGCACAAAAAATGAATGTACCTATAACCGACCCGACGAATCACCGGTCTGTCCTCCGACCTTTGCGGTGGCTGAATATATGCATTTCGGATGCGCGGAGGGTGCTTGGATCCACTGGATGATGCCTCCTTCTCCTTACCCTTTCTGCTCGGCATACTTGCAATAAAGTTTGTTAAAAAATTAGTTTTACAAACAATTCCAACAAAAATAATACATTACTTAAATGTTTTTTCCATTTACAAATAAATTAAAAGATGTTAACCTAATTTCTCATTTGGCGTTGTTTTTTTCTTGACCTTTTTTCACTTTTCGGTTCATTACTTAAGTCGTCTACTTTTACTTGCTCAGTATCGGCCCATCAACGAAAAGACTTCGTTGATTCAATCCATCCTCAGCACGCACTACAAATTCGGTGGCTGGGCCATCTTCTTGAAAGAACGCATCTCCATCGAACAAAATAAGCGGTCGTGATTTTCCTTATGTCTTCACAGTAACCCACCAATCTTGTCTCTCTCGCTTCGATGAAGCGTAAGGCAGGTAATACACTTGGATTGCTTGACATGCAAACACAAAATGCTCGTCCTTTTTAAGAAGCCTCTTATTATTAATCTCTACTATTCCATGCTCTTTATCTACCCGCATCCCCCTACTTATGTCAAACCAACGACACTAGAACAAGAAAACTCCATTGTCCGTGCCTTTATATTCCACCCACATAATTTCTTCAATTATACCGAAATAGTCCCTTAATGTGTTATCCCCAGTGTCCCCTTGAACACATACACCGTAATTGGATGTTTTCCTATTTCTCCCGTAAGACTCGGTGTGAAATCGGAAACCTCTCACATCGTACATGTTGTAACACTGAACTCGTCGTGTGACTGGCCCAAGCGCAATTGCAGTGATCCTTTCATCTTCAATTTTACCACTAAGTGCCAAAGTGCGCATCCAAATACCGAACTCTTTCAAACGAGCTTTCTCGAGACCTGCGGTGCTTATTGCTGGCCTCATTTCTCTAATTTCATCATCGAATTTTACTGATGTCAGAGATCAAGCGGAGATGAAAATTGTTGATAAATCAACAAAAGTGAAAGTGCTCGAGTATAACACGACAGTAGAGATTGTGTTTCAGGACACTAACATATTAGACACACAGGTTAACCATCCAGTGCACTTGCACGGCCACAGCTTCTATGTCATTGGAAGTGGATCTGGCAACTTCGACCACACAACTGATCTTCTGAGTTGTAACTTGGTCGATCCGCCATATGTGAGCACTTTTGGTGTGCCGACCGGTTGGGCAACTATCCGCTTTAGGGCATCTAATCCGGGTATGTTTAATTTAATATCAAATTTATTATATCTTTTTATTGATTTAATTTTGAAAATCAAAGGTGTTACACAACTATAATGATAACGGCCTGTTTAGCAATATTTGACTAGATAGTTGATTCGGACTAATTAAGTAGCTCGACAAAATTAATCAAATAGTAGATTAGTTACTGTTACAAATTGTTGTTTTGAGTGCTTTTCAGACACTAATCCTCAACATATTTTGGTTTTGTAATTAAATTAGGAGTTTGATACATGCACTGTCACTATGAAACACACGCAATCTGGAGAATGGATGTTGTGTTTATAACAAAGAATGGTAATAGTACTGAGGCAAAAATGCTGCCTCCCCCTGCCGACAAGCCTCCTTGCTGATTTTACTCAAGCATTGTATTATTATTTTGTTTCAAAGGTGAGTTTGCACTGGTTAATTTATTGTATATTGGTAAATAAAATATTTTTCAATTATCTTTTCTTCGTTAATTGATGGTTGGGTTTTAATTTGTTATACATTTGTAAATGGATAAACAGATGAATAAAGATAATATATGAAAACGACAACAGAGTATAAGCTGGATTGGAGAACAAGGAGATCCAAAATTTTGAAGGAGGAGCTAAGAGTTGTTACAAAAGAAATAAATCAGAAATTAAGTAGAGTTTTTTTTCACTTGAGCTTCTTTTACTTGTACTCTCAGCTTGTGGTAATTACTTTTAGTTGATTTACTTGAATGGTACACAAGATCCATTAATGAATTGTTGTGTACCAACAAACATATATCCATTGATGAATTGTTTTCAGGCCCAAAATGGAACTCAAGTAATTGGGCTCACATACAGAATTATATTATGGAAGAAATATCGGAGTTATAAAACGGGAAAAAGTTTAACTTCATATAGTGCACCGGTCATATATTTCTTATTATGTTGTCTTTAATAGTTCTCCAAAACCTTCGGAGTTTTGAGGTACTACAAAATTCTCAATTGAGAATTAAAAAAAAAGATATATGTTTGTTGGTACACAACAAGCGAGGTATTGAATTAATTACCGTTACAAACGAACAAATTAGAAACTAAATATTTCTCATGTACATGTTATATATTCTTTTATACAAATAAAGACTACAATATAAACTTTATAAATTTAAAATGTGTTTTAATATAAAAGCCAATATATAAGGGCTCTAATTTAAATTTTGGAAGAGTTAATATGAAATTATAAAAAACAAACATAAAATTTTCCAAAAGTCTCTAACTTAAATCCTTTCAAAGAAGAAGCAGGCTGCATCTTTTCTTTCATATATGGTACATGGAAGCTGTTTGATTCTTCTAAGAAATGATATGATTCAAATCTACCTATCCCAAACAAAAACCTAACTAGAACTTTTCAGGAAAGAACCAGATGGTGATGTGTACTTTTTTGAGAAATAGTACGAGGAAACATGATGGTTTTCATTGATTGTATTTCTATGTATTGATATTGATCTATTTGATACATAAGTCCTATGTTCTATTTATAATTTACATGGATCAACTGGCCGTTAGAATACCACACGGTATTGTTCTCTTATTTGATAACAAAGTACTGTTGCTTTAAGGAGACTCATAATTGTAAACTTGGCACTAAAAAAAAATGTGTGTAGCCATAATATTTTATTTAATTTGGAAGTGCCATAAACCTAGCCAGAATATATAAAAGCCCAGAGGCCGAAATTCTAAACCCAAAAGCAAAGCAATAGATAAAGAGAGGGTTAACACACGTGACGGTATATGCCCTGTCAAGGCCCAATATTATATCGGAGCAATACAAAAAAATTATGTTACGGTCCAAAGTTGGACAAGGTGCACCAGCATCTATAAGTTTTGACTAGACATCTATAGAGGTGCTACTTTTACCCGGTTACCTGGATCCGATCCAGAACTGAACCGGAACTGACCCAAAACTGATTAATTTTGATAGGATATGGTTTACAAAATATAACTTGTTAAATTATGGGTACGATTACAAAATTAATAAGTTAATATCTTACCTGGATCCGAACCGGAACCGATACTATAATGGATAGGATATGGGTTTCATTTAGTTATCCGACCCATAACCGAACCCGACCCGATATCCATATAAATACCCGCTAAAATTATAATACAATTTTTTTATAATTATTTAATATAAACACATATATTAATAACTATCAAGAATCATTTGTAGTATTATTTATTTTCTTGAATGAAATTTATTGCTCTTTTCGCACAGATTATTGAAATCAAATGCCATGTTCACCATTTGCATATAAATTTCAAAATTAATTAATTTCTTTCTTGATCTCTTTATCTGCCATATATTTACCTTTCTGCAGGAATTATTGAAATTTATTGCTCTCTTCGTTGATTGAAACAAATTGATATTAATATTCTATTCCTGGATTTGGAACCAAATAATGAAATCACCATCTCCAATATTTTATTTTCTAAAATTATCTCACCTTCAATATTTTGGAGTAGATTTTAATTTAGATTATAATGATATATTATGTGAGATGTTTAAGAAATTATAATTATATTTTAACATAAAGTGTTTCTCAAATGCTAGTGAGTTGCGACATGTATCTGCTCCGGATCTGAACCGGACCCGATAATCCATAAACAAGCTATGGGTATATATTGATCAGAGTCAAAATAATGATAAATTACGTAGGGTTTTGGTTTAGATTTTGCATATTTTCTCACACTTATGTTTAATTTATTAGAGAAAAAGGCTACTGTCACCCTTCTTTATGTTTTATTGCAGAAAACAGGTTTGGGACTATTTTACACCAAAAGGAGCAAGAATCAGGTTAATCGGATCAGCGACGCTTATCGACGAAGTCTCTGTTACGGTCGGTATTGCCTAATACAGACCAAGCCTAGCACAGACCAGGAGATAGCGTGAGAAGCACTAAAACCCTCAGCGACAAGGTCCTAATACGGACCGTATCACCTGATACGGACCGTAACCGAAGGCGCCCCTTGGGAAATAACTGCCGACAGCTGTATCCAGATCAGTTTCTTAGCCCCCTACTCAATCTCCAGACGTCCCTCCACTCCTATATAAGGCCCCTGGGCAGAAGAATAACTTATCTTTGTAATTAAGGTTAGATTTGATTAAAGAGAGAAGAGAGGAGTGTTTGTAACAATGCCGTTCCGCGGCTAAGTTCTTTTTCTTAGGGCTAGGCAGTAAACCTTGTTACTCTTGATGTTTTGATATATATATTTTCTGTTGATTATGATTTCTTGTTGTTGAGTCGAAATGCTTTTGTGATTTACTATCTCTTCATCTAACTTCAATGATCTAGTTTAGTCCATTAGGGTAGTCACAGTGCTTTAATGGTAAGAGAAACTATTTGTATGAATTAGTCTCGTTGAGATCTATTAGGTTTATATGAAGAAAACCTTAGCGGGGATACCATAAACCAGACCAACAAAACGCGAACCAAGTTCCATCACTTGCGTAAGGAAAATCGCAGTGATCTGTGTAGTAACTTGTGTATTTAAGAGATCAGTCATTTGCGTAAGGAAACTCGCAGTGTCCTATGTCGAATCTCGATAAAAGATCTGTCATTCTTGCGTAACATATATAAATCGCAGTGACCTATGTAGTGTCTTTCATAAAACAACAACAGGAAATCAGACGCAACAGGAATATATTATCAAAGCGGATTGAGTAGCAATGGTGTGCCGAAACCCTAGGAATTCTCATCTCTATCTTTATTTTAATTATTTTTAATTGCTTCCTAATTTACATTGATCACAACAACATCTCTTAATTTTCAGATTTCGTCTAGCCTTTCGAAAGATTGTGATTCGATCGCTCAAAACTCTGAATCAATATTTCCTGTGGATCGACCTCGAATATACTACTCGATAGGATTGTGCGCTTGCAGTCCGAACCGATAGCATTTCTGAGTTTATAAATATTAAAAGAAACATTGCTCTATTTTGAGTGATCATATATCTACCCGTAATCGAAAGACTAGACCTGAAATATCTACGGGTAGATTGGTATCTGGATCCGAACCCTACCCGATTTGAAACAAATAAATATATGGATCGAAATTCGGACCCAAACACTTTTAGGGTACGGGTCCAAATAAAATTGTACCCGGACCCTACCCAACCCGATAGCACCTCTAGACATCTAATGACACTAGTATAGAAGATATCATAGAGTGATTATTTTTTGCGGTACTGGACTACGTATA
Source organism: Carex littledalei (assembly GCA_011114355.1). Classification (NCBI taxonomy): domain Eukaryota; kingdom Viridiplantae; phylum Streptophyta; class Magnoliopsida; order Poales; family Cyperaceae; genus Carex; species Carex littledalei. Next base: position 8,491,304 of record CM022083.1, on the reverse strand, counting down.
ATACTCCCAACTGAATTAAAATTATTTCAAAGCTTATTTAAAATATAGGAGTCTTCTTTGAGATTCGTGCTGGAATAAAACAGGTGACTCAGATCTTATTCTACAAGGTCCGGTACTGCGGTGGATTTCAATATGATATCATCAGTGTGTTGATACATCAATGTCAATTCTTTTTAAAGAACAATCATTGATTATTGAGAACTAAACTAAACAAACTAATTTCATAGCAATTAATAATCTAAATTGTAAAGCACATCGTATGAAACTTGTCGAGCTAATGCCTTAAGTTTGGCGAATCACCATTAGAATATTCACCAGTAATAATAAAGTATTAACTAGTTAATTAATTGTTTAATAGTAATTTTAGCATGACACGACTCTTGTAAAGGTTACATGAGTCGTGCCATTCTAAAAATGCGAAAATGCAACACCTAATAACACGCATGCACCTAAATTTTTTGTTCTTTTTAATTTTTATGTCTAATAAAGCCTGTTAAAAATAGTAATAAAACAGAAAAACCTGGAAAAATATAAAAAAATGGAAAGTAATCTGAATAAAATTATGACATAGGATTTTGAAGTTAAAAATAATAATTTGTTTTTTTTTTCTCTTTTTTATCCCGCGTATCCAATTTAAAATAAATTTCGGAATTAAAACTGCGCCATCCCGCTTGTCACGGTCCGTACCCGTGTCGTGGTGGCAGTTGATTCGTTGTTTCATTCACCGTAACTCCGTAAGGAATAACACAATTAGAAAGTGGTCCCAAGATTTCAAGAAATTTATGTTTTCCTTGCCGTGTAGGCCATATAATTTTCTAAAAATCATTTCCTTTCCTTACTGGGCAAAACTTTCGAAACATCATTGCATGGCCAAAAGGGAAAACCAAAGTAAGAAACAATAATTAAAGCACGGGAGATTCCAATAAGCAAATCAGGAAAATAAATAAAAGTTATAATAGGTACAAGACTTAATTTGATCTAGTGGTAAAGATCTTTGTGTGAAGATGGCAGAATTGGAAGGCTTGACGTCTAACCTTTATTCAAAAAAAAAAAAACAATTTTAATTCATAATTAAATTACTCTCATTGTTAGTAGTGATTGACAAAAACATTATACTCCACCACGGCATTGCGGTTCTTCACAACGACGGTATGTAACACCACGTACCCACGAGCAAATCTAAACAACCCGCTCCCGTCAACAATCGGCATTTCCCGCACTGCAGAAACCACATCGTTGTGTCCCAAAATAGTGATTGTACTCCCGTTATATTTCCCGTCGATTAACACAATATTCATTGCCATGAGAAGCCCAGTTTTCTTCAACCCTGCGAAGCCGTAGAATCCTTGAGCCCGGCCCACTAACTTGGAGTCCATGTCGGGCCCAGTTGTTAGTGGGTCATCAATCATGAAGACAGTCCCGAATAATGTGGATGATGTGTTCGTTCCTGGTGCTTCTGCTACTCGTACAGAAGTCGGGTTGTGACCGCTGACAATGTCGTGCCAATAGAAACGAAAGTGACTCTATTTTTCAACAGTGGTGCGAGAAACGGGCTGGCTGCTCACCAGATAGGCATCAGCACTGTCGGAGGAGTTGACTAGTGCTAAATTGGCTGCAGAGGTGAGGAATAATAGGAGGTAGGAGAAAGTGGTGCATATACATGTAGCCATGGGTGGCTGATATGTTGTTCTTGTGTCTTTTTTTCCTTGTTATTTTGCTTTGATTGGCCAGCGAAGGAGAATCATGGCAAATGTGTTGGGATAAACTCAACAATACTGCACTGCTTTGTGCCAGTATGCAAAAGATTGAAGAGAGAATAATATTTTTCTGAACAAAAATAATGCTTTATTTCCTTTCTCTCTTACTAAATTACATAGAGTTCTGCAGTATTTAAAGCAATACAATGTTCTAAACTAAACACCCACAACTTGCCTAAATTAAGCACCCACTACACAACATGCTAAAAATAGCTAACCACTACGCTAACTAGTCCTAAAATAACTATGTTTAAAATAACCAATGCTTAACATAACCCGTGCAGTTTTTATGCTGGTAAAAACTGATTCGTACATGCTCTAATCAATTTGAATTAATTTTCAACACTCCCCATTAATTCAAAATTGATTACACCAGGTTTGATTCTGAATTCTTCAAACTTTTCTCTTGCCAATGCCTTCAGCAGAATGGCTGCCTTCTGTTCTTCAGATTTTGCACGCTTGATTTCCATTGTTCTTGCTGCTAGCAATTCTTCTTGCAATTCTTGATGCCATGTTTCATTTCCTGCTGCTTCTTCAAAGGTTGTGGATCTTTGCCTTCCACCTTCTTCATACACCATGAAAAGCATGGGCTACTCTTTCTTTACTTCTTAACATCATGCTTGCTGTTCTTTCCTCTGTTTTCTGAAACAATCGGCTTGCACATACCCATATCTTTTGCAGTGGAAGCACTGGACATCTTTTATGCCGTGCTGAAACAAGAACTTGCCAAATCTACAATGGCCACGTCCACCTCTGCCTAGAGAGGACTCCCTCTTTCTGTAGAACGCCCTTTCATCACCTTTCTCCTTTGATTCTTCAATTGTTGCCACCACGTGATCAAACTTTAGTGCTACGCTTCTCAGCACCTTTGCCACCATGGTTTTCTCTAACATGTTGTCTCCATATGCTTGAATTTTGTTGACAATGGATGTGACTCTTGAAAGAAAAATCTGCATTGATTCTTCTATTTTCATATGCAACGTCTCAAGATCTCCACATAGGCTTTGCTGTTTGATGGCCACAACTCGCGAACTTCCCTGAAATGCCATCTTCAAGGTTGTCAATGCTTCTTTAGCGATTGTTGCTGCTGCAATTCTTCCAAATTGCCCACCAATCGACCGTACCATCAATTGCGAATTGACTCTACCATCAATTGCTTGTCGCACCGAACCATCGGCTCTGATACCAATTTGTTGGAATATCCAACTCGTATTCTCGTCGAACATCACGTTACAGAGACAATTTCGCTCGGCTACACCGTTTTGCTTGGGGGTGTAGGGTGTGGTTAGTTGCTGCAGGATGCCTTCTTGTTCACAAAATTGCTTGAATTCGGTTGATTTATACTCACCTCCCCGATCCGATCTTAACGCTTTCACTTTCATGCCGGTTTGCGTTTCAGTCATGGCTTTGAACTTCTTGAACATCTTAAATGCTTCGCTTTTATAGGTAATGAAGAATACCCATGTCATTCTACTGAAATTATCGATAAACAACATGAAATATTTACTTCCTCCCATTGAACTCGTCTCCATGGGCCCACATAGGTCGGTATGCACCAATTCAAGTACTCGAGTTGCACGGAGAGATTGATCCTTCGGAAATGATAATTTTGATTATTTGCCAAGAATACACCCTTCGCATAACCCGACTTCCTCTATCTCTGGTAGTCCTATCACCATATTTTTCTGGTTTAGTAATTTCAAACCATTAATATTTAAATGCCCATACCTTAGATGCCATAATCTGCTTTGATTAGGTTCCATAACTGCAAGTGCAGTATCATCAACCTCTGTAATTTCCAGCGGAAACAAGTTATTTTGTGTCTTTCGAATGGTTGCCATCACATGCTTTGTTGATGACTCCTCAACTTTACAAGTGTTGCCTTCGAATTTGATCGCATACCCATTGTCCATCATTTGCCCGATGCTTAGGAGGTTTTGTGAAAGTTACGGGATGTAGTATACATTGTGTAGATACCTTGTATTGTTTGCAGTTTGGACAGCCACCTTGCCGATACCTTCAACTTGTATTTGTTTGTCGTTGCCGAGTCTCACAAGCTTCTTGTATGACTCGTCCAATTCTTCGAAGAGATACTTGTAACCGGACATGTGATTAGAACATCCGCTGTCCAGGAACCAAACTTGACTCACGTCTGATTTCTCGTCAGTTTTTGCCATGAAGAGCATGGTTTCGGTGCCTTTCTCCTCTACAACATTGGCTTGCTCTTCCTCACGCTTCTTCTTGTAGCAATCAGCCTGCACATGGCTAATTCTGTGACAATAGTGGCATTCAACGCCTTGCTTGCCTTGTCCGTCTTCCCTCTCCTTCTTGTAGCAATTTGCCTTGACGTGACCGAACTTGTGGCAATAGTAGCACTCAACATCCTTCTTTGTTGTTTGTTGTTGACGGTTGTCTCCACTGCTCATGCCTCTTCCACGACCTCTACCGCTGCGACCTCTTCCTCTACTTGAGTTGCCTTTGGTGAGGAACGCCTTAGAATCGTCCTTCTCTTCAGATCTGAGAAGTCGAACTTCATAGGCTTGCAGCGAACCCATCAACTCGTCGAAAGAGTATGTGGACAGATCCTTAGACTCTTCAATTGCTGCCACGACATGGTCAAATTTTGTTGTAAGGCTGCGGAGCACCTTCATAACCACGATCTTTTCTGTGAGATCCTCGCCACAACTCTTGATTTGGTTGACGGTGGATGTGACTCTTGTGAGAAACGCTTGAACAGATTCGCCTTGATTCATGTTCAACGTCTCAAACTTCCATCTCAAGTCCTGCAACTTGATAGCTACCACCTTGGAACTTCCATGAAATGCGGTTTTTAGAGTAGTCCAGGCCTCGTTTGCTGTTTCTGCTGCTGCAATCTTCGCAAACACTGATTCGTGTATGGCTTGCTGAATGAAGAAGAGCGCCTTTGCATCTCGCTTGGCTGTGTCGATTGGTGTCGGATCAGGATTCGGTATTCCCTTGTCTACTAATTCCCACAAGCCATGAGATTTCAGCATAGTTCGTATCTTGATGCTCCAGAATTCGTAACTCTCACCCTTGAACAAAGGTACCGTCTGATTGGACATGCTAATGGTGGTGTTGTTGCCTGTGTCGGCCATTAGAACAACCTTGCTCTGATACCAATTTTGTTGGGATAAACTCAGCAATACTGCACTGCTTTGTGCCAGTATGCAAAAGATTGAAGAGAGAATAATATTTTTCTGAACAGAAACAATGCTTTATTTCCTTTCTCTCTTACTAAATTACATAGAGTTCTCTACAGTATTTAAAGCAATACAATGTTCTAAACTAAACACCCACAACTTGCCTAAATTAAGCACCCACTACACAACATGCTAAAAATAGCCAACCACTACGCTAACTAGTCCTAAAATAACTATGTTTAAAATAACCAATGCTTAACATAACCCGTGTAGTTTTTATGCTGGTAAAAACTGATTTGTACATGCTCTAATCAATTTGAATTAATTTTCAACAAAATGTATAGTGGCACTGTGTAGGTTTATTGGATCGTTTCTAGTTACGCCCGATAAGTACTAAACCCATTGAGCATTAGTAGTCACTACTAACCAATTCAGCATTAACTCACAGAAAGAAGCAGCATGTGGAATATATAGACTATAAATAAATTACAAGGAACTTCTTTGTTCACTTTGCATAATTGAAGATATATGTTTAATCAAGATGTTCAGAATTTTTTTGAAATATATTAAATAATTTGTAGGAAAGGATAAAAAGATGGAAAGAAATTTGGATGCATATATTAGAACGAACCGAATTATTGATTCGATTCTTTGAGATAATTTCCAGAAACCTGAATAATTAATTTTGATTTCTTAGAGTTTGTAGGCAAATTATTCTTCTTTCCTTGCTTCCCAATATAAAGAATGTATAGTTTAATTTAGTTATATATCTGAGTATATAAAATAAGGTTAAGGGAGTTAATATATTTGTGTGATTGATATGATTTAAACCTAGCTAGCCCGTATATATACAAGCTCAAAGGCCGAGCGTATATAAACCCAAAAACAAAGCAATAGGTCCAGAGAGAGTTGCACCCATGAGTGGCTAGCTGCAATGTCAAGGCCCAAGTTTAAACGGAGGAATGCAAAACATGATGATGATACGCTCCAAAGTAGTTTTAAGGTGCACAAGCATCTATATATAGGCTGAACCCTTTTGGGTCTGGATCTCCTAAATTAATCCAAATTTTGAGTTTGATCCAGACCGTCCGATGTGGACCAAGTCAGTCTGAGGTGGAATGTACGAGGCCCTTTAATATTTGTGTCATTGTAGATCGGACGGTCCGGATCCAAATTAAAAAATTGAGTTACTTTAGGGGATCTAAAATCAACCCTTTTCGAGGTTCTACAATTCTGGAAAAAAAAAAATAGCCAGCATAGCATCACTTATCAGCACCTATTATGGATTTGTTTTTGAGATTCGTGTTAGAATAAAACAGATGATTCAGATCTCATTTTAATTACACGGTCTGGTACCGCGATGGATCCGAATTTGATATCATGTGTGTGTTGATACATCAATGTCAATACTTTTTAAAGAACTCCAACGGTTAAATTTTTTAAGTCAGAGGTCTAAAGGTGCTCTTGTTTAATAAATAGTTGCAAAATAATAATACAATATAACCTTCCTATTAACAGAAATCTAATGAAAAATAAGCTAAATAGTTTAGAAAATAAACTGAATAATAAAATATTCAATGTAACTTAAGTCTCGTTGGTGCTTTGTTTCTGGGTTGGGCCGAGCCATGGCGGTCCAGTTTAATATTTTTCTTTTCTTTTTTGCAGGTTGGGGTGTGCCATGGCGGTCCAGATTTGATTTTTTTTCGTTTTTTTCCGACAGTCTTGAGTGTGCCATGGCCCCCTACTGTCTTTCTATTTTTCAAATTCCCATGTGATATTTCTTATTTTTAATATTTTTTTTCTTTTATGTATAAAAATTTCGGTCCCATAGAGGTTGGACGGCACTCTTGTTGAGATTCTGCAAAGCTGTCACGAAAATATTTAAATTGTAAAATAAAGCAAGCAAGTTGAATAGATATTATACATGTAACAGATTGATAAAGGAAAAAAAATTGACTTGCGGCTCTACTCTTTGGCCACATAAGGGCTGAGATAGGTCTGTGGATTTGTGCTGGGCGGCTTTCTCCAAACGTTATAGATAGGCTTTGTTCGCCTACTGTCCCTAAAGCAAAATATCAAATAGGTTGGTAGGAAGACTCATTTTTCTGTTCCATATTTGACTTGATATACCTTATGCAGTGGGTATTCAACGCCAATCTATGCTCCCGCTTCTCATTTTCATTTGGGAAGGAAGATTTTTCTCGATTATGGGCAGACAAAAGAACGGGACTTACGCTTTTGTCACTTACCAAAAAAGGTTTCTTTCATACCCAACCAAAGTTTCTTTCTTCCCTATGCAAATTTCTCTTTTATAGTCGTACCAAGTTCTGGAATTTCAAGTAGTAAGTAGGTCGAGAGAGATAGTCATTCCGCACTAGAGGATCCACTGTGTTCTGACCTGGTACAAAGAAAGAAGACAAAAGGGGACTATTGTTGACAGAGTACGACGCGGATCTCGGTAACAGTGCTCCGACCGAGGGTTGATCACAAGTAAAATTGTAATACAATTCAAGCGTTGTGTCCTATATATGTTTTAAGACAGTATATATATAGTGCTCGTGCGTTGCAACAGAGACATATTATAAGAGAATAAAAGAAAATCACATAGAAAAATAATATATTTTAATAAAAAATTGACTAATAAAAGGAATAATTATTCACATCTATCAATGAATGATATTAAAATAGATTGAAATGGGGACATATTATAAAGGGATCGACTAACAGTCCCCCCCCCCCCCATTCAGTCCCCTAAACGTCCCCCCGCTAACTAACGGTCAAAGTACAACTGTCAGACATCTATTCAACTGTCAAACAAAGAAAATAAAATTGAAAGTATGAATACCTACCCAATGAAGTATTCATCACTAAAATTTGTCAAACATCTATTTAACTGGGGACCATTACTTTTCGGGGCCAATAACTGTCAGACTGGATTGGGGACCACAACCAAAAAGTCACGTGGATCACACCACCAGTGCTACATTCATTGATTAAATTAATTCACATACAACATGAAAAGTATGAATACCTAAGACATCAAGTATTCATATATAATTCATCAAGTATTCATACCTAAGATATCAAGTATTTAAAAAAAAACTGGACACATCACTTACTCATCTTTTACATGTTTTTCAAGGTGGGTTTTTTTTTCTCCGTTCAATCTAACCAATATTTCTAACGATCTATGAGAAATTTTGCAAATCTAAAACCACGAACGTGTTTTACACAATTTTCTCTTTCAAATGAGATCCATGATGACATACTTTTACACGTTTTTCAAAGTATCAAATATTCATATATGGAAAGTATTCATACAAATGGAAAGTATTCATACCTAAGATATCAAATATTCATATATAATTCATCAAATATTCATACCTAAGATATCAAGTATTTAAAGAAAAAACTGGACTCATCAAATATTCATATATGGAAAGTATTCATACAAAATGGAAAGTATTCATACCTAAGATATCAAATATTCATATATAATTCATCAAGTATTCATACCTAAGATATCAAGTATTTAAAGAAAAAACTGGACTCATCAAATATTCATATATGGAAAGTATTCATACAAAATGGAAAGTATTCATACCTAAGATATCAAGTATTTATACCTAAGATATCAAGTATTTAAAGAAAAAATTGGACTCATCTTTTACACGTTTTACACATTTTTTAAGGTGATTTAATTATTGACAAAGTTAGTTAGAATGGGGGGACGTTTAGGGGACTGGAGTGCGGGGGACAACATCTTTACTCTATTATAAAAGAGCAAATATGTTCAAAATTCAATATTTCATAGAAATAAGTTGGAGCCTTTTAATTCATAAGTACGTTGATTTTGTGTGGTATTTTCTATAACAATAAAATACTGCAATTTATTATTTTACTATTTTATCAATCTATATAGTCTTGTTGCTTGAAAATTTGCATAGTTTTTGCTATTAATGTGGATTTGTAATCATTATTTCTATTACGTGTGCATCCGTATCCTTAAATGATATTTTTTTAAAGGAAAGAAATCAAAACCAATAAGAAAATCGAGTATCTAGCAATCAAATAAGGGGGATTTAGAAATGTTTTCAAAAATAATGAAGGAATCATGAACATCAAAATGTGACAAGTACATGTAATTAAATAAATATAGACTTCTACAAATAAAACAACACAAAAGATATATATAGAATAAAAAAAGACATACTAATTGATTGCGGTGCTGATATTTAACTAAAAGTTTAATATTTTAATCACAACTATTGGCGAATCAGAACATCAACGTGCTCAATATAAGAATAGAGATAAGTTGCATATTCAGAACTAAAGTAAACAAACTAATTTCTTAGACAATAATCTGAAATAATCAGTTTTTTTTTCACTTCTTTTGTTTTATTTGTGGATCTTCCTGATACCTCTCAAACAAAATCCCCAATTGAGAACATCGTCTGAAATTTGACGAGCCAGTTCACCGGACCATCGTCACAGGTTATAAAGTAGGTTGCTCGATATACGAGAAGTAATTGTTCAGAATATTGACCAGTAATAATAAAGTATCAATTAGTTAAATTGTTTAATAGTAAATGTAAGATCGTAGAGTCGTGCCGTGCCGTGCTACATAATTTGGCTCTTTTAAAAACAACATACAATTATTAATTAGCAAAGAAGAACTCTTTCATTACTTTGCAAGCAATATATATAACTGTCGAATCATCATGCTCGGTCGAAAGGAAAAACCCAAGTAACAAACAATTATTAATTAACACACAAGAAAATAGAAACACCAATATACTCTCTGTTTTTCTACTTTAAAGTAAAAACTCAAGAAAACAAATTACAATTTAGAGAAACAGTCTTTGATCTAGCAATAAAGATATTTTTTTATTTTTTGTAGATATTAAATAATTGAAAATTTTGACTTTCAACCTTTATTGAAAAAAAGAACAATTTCAATTCATAAATTACTCTCATTAATTCTTAGTAGTGATTGACAAAAACATTATACTCCACCACGGCATCATGGCTCTTAGTAATATTGAACGAGTAGGTTCGTGCCTGAACATACCCACGAGCGAATCTAAACAACCCGCTCCCTCCGACAATCGGCATTTCCCGCACCTCGGAAAAAATTGGGTTGTGTCCCATGATACTGATTGTACTCCCTTTATATTTCCCGTCGGTTAACACAAAGTTCTCTAACATGAGAAGCCCTACATTCTTTAAACCTGCCGAGGCGTATAAACCTTGTGCCCGGCCCACTACCTTTGAGTTCGCATCGGGTCCAATTGTCAGTGGGTTATCAATCACGACAACCATCCCGAAAAATGTGGATGATGTGTTGGTTCCTGGTGCTTCTGCTACTGTGACAGCCGTTGGGTTGGGACCGCTAACAATGTCATGCCAATAGAACCGAAAGTGGCTTTGTTTTTCAACGGTGGTGTGAGAAAAGGGCTGGCAGCTCAAGAGATACTCATCGGTATGGTCGGAGGAGGTGACCGGTGCAAAATTGGCAGCAGAGAAAAGGAAAAAGAGTAGAAGGAGAGAGGAGAAGGTGGTGCATGTACGTGTAGCCATTGGTGTTCTTTTCTTTATATCTTTTTGTCTTTTGCTTTGATTTGACCACCAAAGGAGATTCATTGTTCATTTATAGAGGGAGTGCATAGGTTTCTTGGATTATGTCTAGTTACGCCCGATAAATAGTAAACCCGTTGTACTATTTAGGTTTTCGGATTTTAGTATTGTACCCGTTGAGCATATCAGTAGTCACTACTTACGAGAGCAGCTTGGGTCCGATGGGTTTTGGGACCGGCCGATCTGCTTTAAGATTCGTGAGGATGAATTTTAAAGCAAACGCGAAAGTTGCGGACGCGAATCTTAAAGCAGATCGAATGATCATCGAACCCATCGAACTCACTTTGAGTCCGATGAACATCGGACCCAAATTGACCTCCACTACTTACCAATTGAGCATTGCCTCACAAAAACAAACCTCATACCTGGTTATATTTGAAACCCGAACCAGACCCGACATAATTAGAAAACAGAGAAAACTCAACACTACTAGAAAACTAGATCAATTGAAATCCATTTATTTAGCCATTGGGCAGTAGCTACCCCCGTCATCCTCTAAAGTAAACAATATTTTTAGATTCAATCAGGACCGTCTTATTAGAATCCGGGACAAGCCCAAGCCTGTTATGCACGGATAATGTTTGGATTAATGAGAATAGTAACTAATCCGATAATAGTTACTATTCGTAATAGCTATGTGAATCTAAACAACATTTTTTGCTATTTGGAATGTTTCTAATCTAGTAATATGTTATTCTTTATCAATATTGGAATAACGAGGTTAGTGAGCTAACTCAGAATTTGGAACAGTTGCTAATCCAAGAAATTAATATGAATAGCGGAATAATAAGCTAGTCCGAGCTAACCCTACTGTTAGGAACATCTAACTTTTCAGTTTTCACCCAAACTTAAAATAAATAACTTTTTTGCTAAGAGGAGGGTTTAAAGGGGAACCAGATTGACTTTATAAAAAAACTGATGGATAAAGGAACTAGCAAGCAAGTGAGAGAATTGCTCCTAATGACACAATTTGTTATATGGAGAGATGCTCTAGAATTTTTCGAGGCAACAATAAGTCGGAAAATGATCTACTGCAAGAAATACAACAGCAATGTTATTTATCAAGAATCATTAACAGAAATAACGGGTGATGAAGATGGAAGAGAAAGACATGCACGTGAAGATTTCTGACGGACTGAATTATTTATTTTTTTATTTTTATTTTCTTTTTTAAGTTTATTTTTTCTCTTTTATGATACTTTCTAAATCTAATCCAGGGTTGCGGTTAATAAAAAATAGGGGTTTCGTTTCTGTTTTTCACTCCAAAAAAAAAAAATTCGCTAATTTTAGAGCATCTACATTCCTAGTACTATTAGAGTTTCTAATATGATGTGGAAGAGTTTCTTATTTAGAAACTATGCAGTAAAGTTTCTTATTTATAAACTATGCAGTAAAGTTTCTTATTAAGAAACTGTTTATAAACTCCATGTTGATGAAATAATTGGCTTAAATTTTTTTTCTTTTTTAATTTATTACATTACTTAATAGAAACTCTAAATTTAATTTTAGAGATGTGAGAGTTAGAAACTCTAGAGACCTTAATTTGTAAAAAGTGATTAACAGTTATTTAGAAACTCATTTAAGTTGTTGGAATATAGATGCTCTAAACTTTTTCGTTAACCCTGCTATTCCTTCACCACCAAAACCCTGCTAATGTGTTCAAGGTAATTGCTTTATGAAGTAAAAACAAAAACTGTGCTTTCAAACAAACTGATATTGTTTGTTTTTTAAGATTTTACATGGGCTAGTTGCTGTGTACGCGATGCGCATCAGTTACAGGTTAATTACTTAAATTGGAAATCTAGAGAAAGTAAATTGTCGATCGGCTTATATGAAATTATGTGCATCAGTTGTTTCATTTTCTTTTAAGAACCGACAATTTTCATTTAAGTCGTCCATAAAGGACAGAGTCATTTCAAATACAAATTCAATGTCCCACCACGATTTTCCATGAAGCGCTGTAAACGAGAGCGTTCCCCCCACGATTTTCCATGTTACCCACATGCTGTGATTCCCAACGTTGTCTAAATAGAAAAAAATATAGTTGATATATTTTGCAAAATGACAAAGTACCGACATTTTTATTAATATCCAAAGTTTAATAGAAATTATTATTTATGCTCAGATTTTTGGATTTTCGCCAAAATGCTCAAGCCGGTCATTTTGTATCTGGCTTACTTCTTCTCCTAAGCCGGTCATTTTGGCCGGTTTACCTCTTTTTTTTTTTTTTAAACCAGCATTTTATCCTATATATATTTTTTTTTCTCTCTTTCCTCCTCACAACTCCCTCATCTCTCAACCGAATTTGCTTTCTTCTGAGGTAATTTTTTTTATCTAATTTAAAATTTTAATTTATTTAATTTAGGGTTTAGGGTTTAGGGTTTAGGGTTTAGAGTAATTTGTTGTAATTTAGTGTAATTAGCACAATTGACCAATATTTAGGGTATTTTGGCTTTTTTGCCATAATTAAGCCTAATTTAGCCGAATGTAGCATAATTAGGAAAATTAGACCATTTGATCATATTTTACCCAAATTAGGCTATTGTAGCATATTTAAGGTTATTTTAGGCGCAATTTGACCCATTTTAGCATTTTTAAGCGCTATTGTAGCATTTTTGTTCCTTGTTAGCATATTTTACCGAAATTAGGTTATTGTAGCCTGTTTTAGGATGTTTTAGGTTATTGTAACCACAGTTGACCTATTGTAGCATGTTTAAGCAAAATTAAGTCTATTTTGGTCATTTTTAGCATATTTTACCGAAATTAGGTTACTGAAGCCTATTTTAGCATATTTTAGGTTATTGTACCCGCAATTGACCTATTTTAGCATGTTTAAACATAATTAAGCCTATTTTGGTCGTTTTTAATATATTTTACAGAAATTAGGTTATTGTAGCCTGTTTTAACATGTTTTAATGGCAATTGGCCTATTTTAGGTTATTTTTGACATCAAGATGCCTACAGCACGGTCTACCCGTCGTCCAGTAGTGGACGAGCCGATCAGTACCAGCAGCACGGAGCATATCAGTCTTCTCCTGTGGATTCCCCACGACGATCACCGAGTCTCACTGGCTTCTCGTGAGTTACGTATTTTTTTTAAGGTTTTCTTTAAATTTTGTTGAGTTTAAATTTTATTATGTTAACACCATGCATATTACTTTTTTCAACACATGACACGTTTCTTTTAGATGTGAAGTTGCGGTGCGTTCACATGCAGTACTACGAGATGATGGACCCGTACCTCATCAACCTGGGTCTCTACCAGGTTGTGGATATCGTGCGGGCAGAGAGAAACATCGTCAATGCATCTCTCATCGCAGGACTGGTGGAGCGATAACGTTCCGAGACGCATACGTTTCACATGTCATTTGGAGAGATGACATTACGCTAAATTACATTATATTACACTAAAATACGGTAAATTACGATAAACTACATATGAATAGGGACGATATCTTCACTGAGAAGGCAAAAAACGACGACAAAACTTCAAACGGTTATAAAACGGCGCTCGAGTGTCTGATTTCAGCAAATAATCACTTTTCGAAAAGCTTACGAAAATACGCATGCGTCCGTGACCACTACATTATTTTCTGAAATTCAAAATTGCCAAAAAAATGAATAGAAGAGCCTCAAAACTTGAGTTGAAGTTTCCGATTAAGATTTTCATTTCTATTATTCAATCCAAGTAGCTCAGTAAATTAGTTACATAATGAACTTTTAGAATACCAATTTTTACTATTTTTTGAATTTTTTTACTATTTTTTATGTTCATGAAAGATGAGACAAAATCGGTCTACTTATCGTAATTTTGCGTAGTTTAGCGTAATACCGTATTTCAGCATAATTAGCGAAGTTATTGTAATTTAACGTAATTTAGTGTAATTTAACATAATTTATTGTAATATAGTGTAATACAACATAATTTCAAGTAATCTAGTGTATTTTAGTATAAATATGCTAATTTTAAATCAAACGAAGTAATCTAACAAATAATTTAAATAAAAAATTTAAATTTTCGCTGTTAGATTTCATTATTTTGATCTTCATAGTGTCTCAAAAATAAAATAAAATGAGTAAACCAGCTATTTCGTGACCGGCTTGGACATTTTTAGCGAAAGTCGGAAATTCTGAACATAAATATTAATTTCTAATTAACTTTGGATATTAATTAAAATCTCGGAAAATTATGTGCATCAGTTGTTTCATTTTCTTTTAAGAACCGACAATTTTCATTTAAGTCGTCCATAAATGACAACAAAGAGTCATTTCAAATACAAATTCAATGTCCCACCACGACTTTCCATGAAGCGCTGTAAACGAGAGCGTACCCCACGAATTCATATCACCGACGCTACCGTAATAGGGAATCTTTTACAATTACTTGATCTGGACCGTTCTTTTTAACTTGGCACGAATCTCAAAGCCAAATAATACTGCCCCCTCAGTCAGCCCGAATCCCAAACCGGCTGAGAGTTAATCTCAAACCGTAAATAGCTAATTGTAAAAGGGAATCTTTTACGGTACCGTCGAGAATATGGATTCGTTCCCCACCCCCCCCACGATTTTCCATGTTATCCACATGCTGTGATTCCCAACGTTGCCTAAATAGAAAAAAAATATAGTTGATATATTTTGCAAAATGACAAAGTACCATTCAAAGTTATTACTTGTTTTGATCTCCAAACACAATCCCTCCTCATTTTATAATGGTAGTTGCAAACTTGCAATGTAGCATTCAGAGTTTTTCTTAAAATATTTCATTGTATTAGGTTCTAATTCAATTTACATGTTCCAAGCCATCACCACCACCATTAATTGACTTCTTGCATTTATGCATACTTAAATGTAATATTATTATTTGCATGTTTATTTTAAGTTTTTTGTTTCAATTTGACCCGGGGCCGTGTTACTATTTTATTGGGGTTTGTTTTTATTCAATTTAAGCAATCTTTAATATAGTACTTTAAATTTTTATTATATATATTATATTATAGAATAATTATTTTAGTACCCACAGTTGAGTATCCGCATCGTACCCGCACTTAATTCATTCCCAATTAACTGCCATAACTGTAAGCGGTCCCCACAACTACCAATTAACTAATTTATATACTTTCCAGTTTGAATTTTAAATTTCCCTTTCTCTCCGTTTCTTCCTTTTTCGAAGCTTCCGCGATTTTGAGGCGATTTTAGATAGATTTCGAGGCGATTTCAAGGCGATTTGGAGGCGATTTGGAGACGATCGTCTAGCGATTTCGAAACTGGAAGCGGGGATTTTTCAAAAATAAGTGCGGGTACAGTTATTTAAGGAAAATTCATATATCATATATGTAGTTCATTGTATAGATATAAATACTTGTATTGTATAGGTATAAATACTTCACAATGTTACTATTAATACTTGTAAAATAAAATTACAGTGTTGGAACGGTTGTGTGGTCCCCTAATGCGGGTACGACGCGAGAATTTTTCATATATGTAGTTCATTGTATAGATATAAATACTTGTCTTGTATAGATATAAATACTTCACAATGTTACTATTAATACTTGTAAAATAAAATTACAGTTTTAGAACGGTTGTGTGATCCCCTAGTGCGGGTACGACGCGAGAATTTTTCAAAAAAAAGTGCGGGTACGGTTATTTAAGAAAAATTCATATATCATATATGTAGTTCATTGTATAGATATAAATACTTGTCTTGTATAGATATAAATACTTCACAATGTTACTATTAATACTTGTAAAATAAAATTACAGCTTTGGAACGGTTGTGTGGTCCCCTAATGCGGGTACGACGCGAGAATTTTTCAAAAAAAGTGCGGGTACAGTTATTTAAGGAAAATTCATATATCATATATGTAGTTCATTGTATAGATATAAATACTTGTCTTGTATAGGTATAAATACTTCACAATGTTACTATTAATACTTGTAAAATAAAATTACAATTGCCAACAAAAAAAAAAATTGGTTTTAAAAAAAATTGGTTTTAAATACTTGATATCTTAAGTATAAATACTTGATGAATTACTATTAATATTTGATATCTTAGGTATGAATACTTTCTATTTTGTATGAATACTTTTCATATTTGAATATTTGATACTTTGAAAAACGTGTAAAAGTATGTCATCATGGATCTCATTTGAAAGATAAAATTGTGTAAAACGCGTTCGTGGTTTTAAATTTGTAAAATTCCTCATAGATCGTCCCAAAAATTGGTTAGATTGAACGGAGAAAAAAAAAACCACCTTGAAAAACGTGTAAAGATGAGTAGGTATTGTGTCCAGTTTTTTTTTAAATACTTGATATCTTAGGTATAAATACTTGATGAATTATATATGAATACTTGATAATTTAGGTATAAATACTTTCCATTTTGTATGTGAATTAATTTAAGTGCGGTCCCCAAAAACAGTTATGACAGTTTAGGTGCGGTCCCCAAAAACAGTTATGACAGTTTAGGTGCGGGTACAATGCGGGTACTCAACTGCGGGTACTCATATCAGCTTCCTATATTATATTAGTGAATATTTGAGTGTTGTATTTTGTCTTATTAATATTTTCTTACAATTAAAATTTATCATTTTTTCCTGTAATACAAAATAGATTTTTTTCGAAAAGTCCAAGCTAATTGACAATTAGTACAACAGAACAACCATGGGTTACTTGAACGGATTTTTTTATTGTAATGATTTGTCTTGATATAATTCAGGAAAAATTAACTTTTTACACATTTTTCCTATTTAATTAGTACAAAATAAGCTTTTGCTAAAGAAAAAAAAATTAAGATTTCGATCCGATTCAACTAATTCATTCGATTCTGATTGTACGGTTAAGCGACTGACTCCGATTCCGATTTTACGAGACGTGGTCATTTGCAGACGTTTATTGATCGATCTTCTTGATATTTTTTAGGCAACAATTAATGCTTGAGTTGAGAGATGATATACTAGGCGACATAAATTGTGGTGCAGGATTTTGAAGGAATGATACATGCCTATGCTTTGGTCAATGTAAGAATGTACATGCAATCGGTGTAATAAGAATGTAGATGCTGAAGTTATTGTAATGATTTTCAATGATTTCACGTTTCTCTCATGGCGCGCAAGTGGAATACCGTGGAACTTATTTTATTTTAACTTTGTAGGATAGAGATGTGGGGACACGCAGACAGCTGTTAGCTCTCAAAATAATTGTAAAGCGAAAGATTCTCTTTTAATGGAAAACTAAATTATAAAGACTCGGATTTCCTCAATTACTAATTTTCTGAAATGAAATATAATATGGACTAAGTTATTAACCTATGTGACCCACTGGCTTTAAATTTGAGCGACACGTATGTGACTCACGTAACCGACATTTTTATTAATATCCAAAGTTCATTAGAAATTAATATTTATACCCAGAATTTTCAACTTTCGCCAAAATGCCCAAACCGGCCATTTTATGGCCTGTTTCCTCCTTTTTTTTTTTTTAGAGACACAATGAAGAGAAAAATAATGAAATCTAACACTGAAAATTTGAATTTTTTGTTTAAATTATTTGTTAGATTACTTCTTTTGATTTATAATTAGCATATGTATACTAAAATACACTAGATTACTTGAAATTATGTTGAATTACACTAAATTACGTTAAATTACGCTAAATTACAATAACTTTGCTACTTATGCTGAAATACGGTAAATTACACTAAACTACGCATAATTACACTAAAGTAGACTGATTTTGATGAATCATAAAAAATAGAAAAAAAATTCCGAAAATAGTAAAAATTGGTATTCTACAAGTTCATTATGTAACTAATTTACTGAGCTACTTAGATTGAATAATAGAAATAAAAATCTTAATCGGAAATTTCAACACAAGTTTTGAGGCTCTTCCCACTACAGCAAAAAGTAGCATCAGCGACCGTTTTTCCGGTCGCAGAAAGTCTAGGCGCCGGTCGCAGAAAGTAATCCCGATCGCAGAAAGTCAATTCCGGTCGCTGAAACCCCGGTTGCTGTAAGCATTGTCGCAGATACTCTTCTGATGACGTCACCGGTCGTTGAATGACATCATCCGATCACTGATACTTTTTTTGCGACCACTTTTTTTTTGTCGCTGTTGTTTTTTCTGACGTCAGAAGAAAGTATCTGTGACCAAAGAAACGGTCGCCGATACTTAAAACCGGTCGCAGAAAGTCTTCTGTCAAGTTTTTGGAATTTTTTTTATTATTTAAATTTGCACCATTTAAGCCCAATCAAGTTTCAAAATTTCAATTTACCCAACATTATACAGCTAACAACAAACATGATAATTTCATTCTTTATAAACATTTTTACATTTCAATGAAAATTCAATACAGAAATATTTTTACATGTCAATGAAAATTCAATACAGAAACAATAACTATCCGAAATAATTCAATTGATCAAAACTGAAACAACCGTAATACAGTTAGTTTGTAACCTAAAGCAATCTAGACTCGATTAATTGGCTCATTCCAATTGATCAAAATCAGAATAAATTTCCAACTCGGCTGAGCAATCTGCCATTTTCTTCACAGAGACAGCAGTCTCCCTGCTGGCTACACAAACAAATTTAAACAGAACAGAAAAATTCAAAAATTCACTATAATTATTCTGTTAATCCAAAAATGAGAAATTTTATATAGACATGTACATTTAAGTATGCTCTATCTGGCCTTGAGGCCCCATACCCTAATTATTCTGTTGGTACATAGATGCAAGGCCTTTTATTGCTTGTTCTTGAGTCTGGTTCATGGATGACAGTCCAGATCAGGATTTTTGACTTAAGTATTTTCTGATATGAACATCTAAAGATAAAAAAACATCACATAAAAGTGAATATGCAAAGTTCAATTTTTGTCTGACAAAGGTAAAAGGAAATTCATAGAGAGACCCTTATCATTAGTTTATTTACATAGTTTGTCAAAAACAGTGAATTTACAAAGGTGAAAATCCTTGAGCAACTATGAAGGTCATGGATTCAATGGTTCTGACATAGCTCCTTTTACAGAAAACCCCTTTTATATACTTATTTTGCCCTTAGTTCTTTTTATTTTACAATAAATCCTTGGATTATAACTACTGTATAGGTTTATAAATACCAAAGCAAGAAGTAAAAAAATCTAGAATGAGTTCATTGATATTTTTGTTTGTCATAAGTACCAGAGAGCTTATTTTTGTATGAAAGTCCTTACTTTGTCTTTATTTACACAATGGAAGAGAGAGAGAGAGGGGATTACCAGTGGATTAGAATAAACCAAATAAGTGGACCAAGTGGTTATGACTTATAATCACCCAAAGCATCTTAAAAAGGGGGTTTTATAGTTAACAGTATTAGAAATAATCAAACTATGTCCATCATGTATCCTAATAAAATCCATAGAAGGAAAAATCGGTATCGGAATCGGGATCGGCACCGAGCGATCCCGATCCGGATCGGAAAAATCGGTCGGGATCGGCCGAATCGGATCGGAAAATCGGACTTTTTTGGCAAAAGCTTGTTTTACACTAAAAAAATAGAAAAAAATTGATAAAAAAATTTAGAAAAATTATTACAATCAAATAATCTACTAATACAATATAATACAAGTAGTACAACTAAATGGATATATAGAAATGAGTTGAAATGGATATAGAAATGATTTGAAATGGATATATAGAAATGAGTTTAAATGGACATATAGAAATGGATATATACAAATGAGTTATAATTTTAACCAAGAAACACTGTGTGGTGTGGTGGAGTTGTGTTTGGTTGCATCGCTGAAGGCTCAAGTTCGAATCCCAGAGGCCGCAAAATAAAATTTTTGAGTTTGGTTGATTAGCGTTTCGGCCGTTTCGGTGGAATCGGCCTATTCCGGTCCGAAACGGACGAAATTGGACCGGAATGAGACCGGAACGGCCGAAATTTGACGAAATTTTCAATAACCGCGTAAATCGGCCTAAAATCGGATCGGTACCGTCCGATCCCGATCCGGAACGGCCGATTTTGCCTTCTATGATAAAATCACAACATTGAGAGTAATAAATCCAAAAGTGAAAACTAATAACTAAAACTAAAAGGACATAACCAACATAGCAATACCAAATTACTTAGCAATAGAAAATTCCAGCATAAAGATGCCATACCAAGGTACAGTAAATCTAATCAGACAAACCCGTGTAATCCACTAGGCACCCGAAAGCACCAAGCAAGCACCATTCTGTGCCGAGAAGCTGAGGCTCTAAATAACAGAGTAATCAGAACTAATTATTTCCAATCAAGCAGTACCACACCAAATTTTTTTTTATCACAACCAAATTATTTGTATTTGGTTAAATGGACATAATACTTATTAAACCAGACAACTCTCTCACTGTTCTCATCCAAATCAACTAATTCCCTTTCATATTATAAATATTAACACAAATTTGTCAGTAACAACAAGTGAGAAAAAAAGCAGGAGAAACTCCCGTACCATTACCTAAATCAGATCCGTTGTTGGTCTTGGGCCGCTTCGCCTTAGCATCGCTGAACAGCTTGGCTGCGATCGCCTGAGCGCGCTGCTTGGCTGCCTCTATTTCATCCATCGGCGGAGGCACGTTATTGTATGACTGTGACAGCGCTTTATCCTGCGTGGGAGCGGACGAGAATCCAGACTGCCGGCGCGGCGGAGGCGTGTCCGAGTCATCATATTTCCTCTTGAAATCCGATCGGGACGAATACCCTAGCTCCTCCGCCATTTCTGGGATTAGGGTTAGGTTTTGGGCTAAAATCGGCGAGAGGATAGAAAGTAGAAAGGATAACGAAGGAACAGGTGATGGAGGCGAGGAGCGGGGTCGCTTTCTTTTTTTTTGGGGCTAAACCTAACGCGCGGGAGTCGGAAGATTGGCGGGGGTTATTTTTAGGGGTACCCTTCAGCGACCGGGTCAAATCGGTCGCTCAAAGGTGTTTTCGCCGGTCGAAGAAGGAGTCGTCGCCAAAACCATTTATTCCTTATTTTTTTTTTGGAGAAAAAAACTTTCAGCGACCGGCGACTTCACTGGTCGCTAATACCGGTCGCTAATACTATAGTTTGCTGTAGTGTCCCTTAGTTTTTTGGCAATTCTGAAATTTGAAATTCAGCATAGTAGGCGTGGAGGCATGAGTGTTTTTGCAAGCATTCCGAAAAGTGGTCATTTGCTGAAATCAGACACTCGAGCGCCGTTTTATGACCGTTGGAAGTTTCGTCGTCGTTTTTCGCATTTTAAGTGAAGATATCGTCTTTATTCATATGTAATTGACCGTAATTTACCGTATTTTAGCGTAATGTAATGTAATTTAGTGTAATTTAACTTAATATAGTGTAATTCAACATAATTTCAAGTAATTTAGCGTATTTTAGTATAAATATGCTAATTATATATCAAAAGAAGTAATCTCACAAATAATTTAAACAAAAAATTCAAATTTCCAGTGTTAGATTTTATTATCTTGCTCTTCATTGTGTCTCTAAAAAAAATAAAATAAAAATAAAAAAATGAGGAAGCCGGCCATAAAATGGCCTTCTTCTGGGGAGTGAAACCGGCCATTTTATGGCCGGTTTGGACAATTTTTGGCGAAAGTCAGAAATTCTGGACATAAATATTAATTTCTAATTAACTTTGGATATTAATAAAAATATCGGCTCATGTAACACCGACTCAAGTACTTATACTTTTAACTCAATCTCAAGAATCTCATATCTTAACTTTTGGATATGGTCATCTGTTCTAATCAAAGCAGCAGTGGAATCATCAAGAGGAGATCTTAGGATTTTGCTAATATGCTACGCGTAGCATAGAGCCTCTCCGTGCTACGGCTCATTTTTTGAGTTTTCAAAATCCTAACGGTCGATCCGAACCGTTCAACATGATCTCCATATTAATATGTACTTGCAAACCAAATTTTACATTTTTTAGAATTTTTTTACTATTTATTAAGCCACTTTAAAAATCGCTGATCCAATGGTCCAGAAAAGTTTACTGTTGTGTACAAATTAGTGTTTTTTCAAAGTGGCTTAATAAATAGTAAAAAAATTCTAAAAAATGTAAAATTTGGTTTGCAAGTACATATTAATATGGAGATCATGTTGAACGGTTCGGATCGACCATTAGGATTTTGAAAACTCAAAAAATGAGCCGTAGCACGGAGGGGCTCTATGCTACGCGTAGCACCGTAGCACTGTCCGGAGATCTTAACCTAATTGTGTTTTGGTTTGTAAGATTTTTGTTAAACAAAATACTTGAATCATTGGTTGTCTATTTACGTTGGTCAGGTCAATTCCGGTATTAATTGTGTTATTTTGATTTTTAGTCAATTCAGTTTGAGATTCACTGTAATTTAAATCTTGAACCAAAGCTAGGTACATTATTTGTTGAGCTTGTTGAGACTTTGTTTATTTCATCTGCATCCTTCTCATAGTTGATTGCTTTCTTAATATTTTTGAGAAGTTAGATAGTCAATGTGTCGCTGATATTTTTGCTGGCAATGATTGCATTCATGTCAACTTTCTTGCTTCGGTCTACACTTGCCATCAGTGCAACTTTGACTGCTTCATCATCACCTGATTCCGTGTCAGAATCAGCATCGTCATTTTCGCCATCACTCCATAGAGCTTGCATAAACTTGGCCATCTCCATCTTTGCCTTTTTTATTTGAGAATATATAGTTTGAAGCATGTGAGCATTGTGTGCCCTACTTTGTGACACACGAAATATACTCCTCTCTTGTTGTTATCCTCACATTTTTTTGTTGAACCTTCTCTCAAACCCACGCATCCCTATTACCACTTTTGAAAATATTTGACTATCTCTGGATGATTCTTGTTTGAGTTTCTTAAAGAACTGGTTATTTGAATTTGAGGAGCTAGAAGAGTTTAAGCAGTTTTGAGAGTTGAATGGCTTTTGATTTTGTGTTGGGAGGGTTATAGTTGTTGTTTTTGGTTCTAGTTCACCGATTTGCTTGAGTTTTTCTTCAAAACTTCGGAAGTGTGCATAGAGTTCATCCGGTGTGAATGTTCGAGTTCCTGAAAGGACTTTCAGAGCGCTCACTAGTACCTTCCATCTAGATTCCCTATGCATAACACACAATAACTTACCTACAATCTTATCGTCAGATAATGGTTCTCCAAATTCAATAAATTCATGTTTAATATGCATAAGTCTATTGATTTGGGGATTACCTTAATACATGTTTATAAGATTTACCCTCATTTCTTTAGCAGTTGTTGACTTACCATATACCACAGCTATCTCCTCACTTACCGTGTTTAAGACATTCACTGCATTATCATTGTTTTTCTTCACCTTTTTTGATGCATCAGTTTCATTCCCAGTTTCAGTATCATTTGTACGAGTATACCAATTTTCATAAACATCCCACATTTCAAGAATGTTTAGGTAGTTTATCATGGATATTTTCCAATTACTAAAATTTTTAGCGGTAGTAGTACCAAAGATTTGGGGTTCTCTAACAATTTTGGTTGGTGGTTGGATATTGGGTCTAAACAATTCTAATTGACTATATGAGGAACCTGTTCTGATACCACTTTGTTGTCATTAACAGCACCTAGAGGGGGATGAATATGGGCCTTTTCAAATTTAAACCCTATCGGTTAGATTGTCAAGTATAAATCGTTCATGTGTGCAAGTATATGTAGTTCTTGGCATTATGAAATTAAAGTATAATCAAATAAATAAAGTGAAGTAAAGTAAATAGATAGAGTTAGAGAAAGTGATACAGGAGTTGATAACGGAGTTCGGCCAATTAAAGGACCTACTTCTTTGGGGCACATTTTTTATTACCCATTGAAGAAAGGAATACAAGTTGGAACCGACGATATTACACTCCAACGGCCCAAAGAACAGAAAGGAGCACTAAAGGCTCAAACAAATAAATGAGCACACACGGCTCAAGAGCGAGCACAATAGCTCGAAGTAGGCGAGCAAACAGCTCTAAGTCCAGACACTCACTAACCATCACTCTAATCTCAACACTAATCAATTTAAGTGAAGTGTATTTGAGGTTGCTGGAAAGATAATAGAAGTCTAAGCACAAGGAACAATGGACTAGGCTAAACCTCTCAAGGGATTTCAAAGGGTTGTATTTTCTGTGAGGATACTCTCTGTCAAACTTAAACAGATGACCAAGCCCACTATTTATAATGGGGTTCAAAGGATAGCCAATAGCTTAAAGCTTGATCTTCATAATCTTCGTGATCTTCATGATTCAGCATCTAACCAATATCCGACCATTCTAAATAGCTCATGTGAATCATATCTCCGATCATCATGATTAAATCATTCCTAATAGCCCTCGTAAATCATGTATCAGATTATCTTGTACAACTTGTTACGTCAACTTGTCATGATATGTATCTTTGACTTCCTTAGACCTTTAGACATAACAATTAAACATGCATACATCTCAAACAAAGAAACTACAAAATTCAATATTTATATGTTTTGCAAATTAGTCAAACAGCGCAAAAGATTGCCTACAACAACAAATGCAAGAGCAAAGCCAAAAGTAGCTAAGCCACATCCCTTGGACTTGATTCAAGTAAGGCACCTCTATTGTTTAATTTCTTTCAAATGTGTATTGAATTCGCGATGTGGAATTGAGTGCTTCAATTGTCAAATATCTTTACTGTACAATTCTACCAATTGTTATTTGATTGATGGACTTCTGATTTAATTAAATATTTACTGCTTAATTACATCTGCCGGAGTCGAAAAATTGCAATCTAACTATAAACTTCGATGAGGAGCCTCAAATTGTTGCCAGTGGGGTGGTATATCCAACAAATACGAATCAACCAAGCTACGATAGGCCGATCCAACCAGGTTTTATGTGGGTGTATGTGGATAGTATAACTGACTTATATTATAGGTTACCTCTTCCTGAACTGGAGTCATCAATGCAATTCCTCGGAGATGCCATAATCAGTATAATTCAATGGTCGAAGAAGGAGATAAGTCTGAAGGAGGTCAAATTAATAAATATTATCACACTTTTTATTTGTTTAATAATGTAATTGGATGTTGCAAGAAGTCCAGCATGAAGAGATGGTTGATGTGGTCGATGAGATGGAGGGACGGGAACAACTTACTAGTGAGAAAGAGTTAGAACAGCTTGGGATCGACATTCGAACCCTACACAACAAATATCTTCAGATCCCCCTATCAACAGGAGGTGGCTTTGTATGACCTATCTTGCCAAGACTACTAAAGGATGAAGCCTTCCACATCATAGTAGGGTTTACAGATCTCAAGGATCTTGTGCTTTTAATAAGATGGACATCTCTATCATCAAAGTCTATTCGATGTGAGTCTTTGTTTTTTTAATCATATTTATTCTCTTTACAATTAACTCCTTTCAATAATTCTTACAATTCTTATTTTTAGGTATTGCATGACCATTGTTCCTTCATCTGAGAAAAACAATTTGGACAATATGGATGCAAATCTGATCAGTGAAACACCAATTAGACACAACAACGCATATTCACTGGAGTACTGCACCTAAGCCTTGCTAAGGATAAAGGACAAAAAAATAATATTTGCACCATACCACAAGGGGTAATTTCATAAGTGTACTCATGTTTCTTTTTCTTAAATGTCAAGTTCATATTGATTTATTATTGTTACTTAAATTGTAGAGATCATTGGGTACTTGTTGTTATCATGCTAAGCGAGAATCTGATCCTCTGCCTCGACTCCAAACAGGTAAAGGATAGGGTTTTTGCAATTGAATCCCATTTTCTCAAGTAAGCAAAATTCATATAATTTAAAACACAAAATAATAATCTGATCTACATGATAATATCTTAAAATAAGTACCATACTGACCTTTATTAATTGTAGGGCTTATAAGCAATATATACAGCGGGGTGGATGGCACAAGCGGGGGAAAAAAACTTGTGACTGGGCAATGTTTCCGGTAAAAAATCTAATGGAGTATTTCATTTTAACTTATTTCAAGTTTCAATATAATTGCACTAATAATTTTAATTTGTTTTCAAACTTACATATTTTCAGCGACCACAACAATTATCAGACTGGGAGTGTGTCTACTATGTGATGAAAAACATGGAGTTCATAATCCTTTGTTGTTCACAAACTTTTCCAGAGACATGTCAATTTGTTTCTATCATGCACTGATTTTAAACTTCTTATACATGTTATTAATATGTTTTCATTTATTCATGCAGTGTTCGTTACCGACCAAGGCATATACAATGGAAATTTTGCATGATGTTCATAAGAAATGGTGTAGGTACTTCTTGGAATGAGTTTAATTAATTAGTCGGGCTTGGAAGTTAATAACTTTTGGTACATATGATATACATTTTTGTGGATACTAGAACAATCAATAGTTGTGTTTTGTAAGTTAACTGATACAAGTACATATGTTGCTGGTGTTTTGGTCTCATATATACAACTAGTGGGAGTGCAATTTTTGAAAGCTCTATTGTTGGTTTTAGTTTAGTCATACGGGTGGAGGGGGCCAGGTGCAATTCTATTATGTCTTGGGGATTATCTTTATTGCAAAATAACAGATATACTACAAGTACAATGATGGTACGTGGGTTAATTTAGTGTTGCATATTAATTATGTTGGTCTCCTATATTATCTTGCTTAATTTGCTGCATTGTTATATATATTTCTTGGTCTATAGATTATGTTGGTCTTCTATATTATTTTGCTTGATTTGCTGCATTTTATTTGTATTCGATTTGGTGGTATAGATTATGTTGTTTATCTTGCTATATATGGAGGCTAGTCTCTAATACAGGCAATTAATAAATAACAGTAAAGAGACAATTAATAAATAACACTGCACCAGCCATAAAACATAATTATCATACACATTAAATCTTTGTGTTGAACAAAGAGACAATTAATAAATAACAGTAAAAAAACAACAACAAATGACTACTTTAATTCAATAACTTTCTTTCCATGTCAATACATACACATTATTTTTTTCAAAATTATTTACAACACAAATGAAAAATATATACTAAATATGAAATTATATATTGCTAGACAACAAAAATAAAATAAAAAACAAAAATAACTTGTATGTTGCTAGACGACCTAGATGCAAAATGTACAAGGACAAAACATTTCAACTTACAATATATGCAACATACTATTATAAAAAAAAAGAGTAAAAAATCAAAACAAAAACAAAAAAATAGAAATGAGAAAATAAGAAAATGATAATCACCTTGAACCCATCATGTGAATAGTAATATATATATATATATTTTTTTTTTCAAAAGAAAAGATAACAAATAAAATCTGGCAAATGGTAGCAGGCGAAACTGATGTACAATTCTGCTATTTTTTTTAGAAATAAAATGGCTTATTGCTGCCTTGGCACTAAAAAAAAAGCTGAAAAATAGACGAGTAAAATTGCCATATGAGGAAAATGTAATGACCAGTTTTTGGTCTCATAGTCACAGATCGATGGTAGCATTTGTTTTGCTTATATAGCGAGATATTGTTTGTGGAAGAAAGCAGCCTTAGAAAGAACCATACTGTATGTACTAGTCTTTACCAGAAAATATCTGTACCAGTACCCTCTTTCCTACCAGAAACGTATTGTTCCAGCCTGCGGACCGTACCAGCCTTACCAGAAAAGTTCCAATCCCATCTTTCCTACCAGAAATGTACCGTTTCAGCCGACGTTCTGTACTAGTATTTTCCCAAAGCAATCCGTACTAGTTCCATGGTTCCAACCAGCAGCACTATCCCCCAATTCCCATGCTGCTTGCTCCATTATTCGAAATATGAATCAAGTCCCATGCAAATTTAAATATCACCATTAATGCACCTATTGATTTGTAACCATAGAAGGAAAAATCGGTAACGGAATCGGGATCGGTACCGAGCGATCCCGATCCGGATCGGAAAAATCGGTCGAGATCGGCCGAATCGGATCGGAAAATCGGACTTTTTTGGCAAAAGCTTGTTTTACACTAAAAAAATAGAAAAAAATTGATAAAAAAATTTAGAAAAATTATTACAATCAAATAATCTACTAATACAATATAATACAAGTAGTACAACTAAATGGATATATAGAAATGAGTTTAAATGGACATATAGAAATGGATATATACAAATGAGTTATAGTTTTAACCAAGAAACACTGTGTGGTGTGGTGGAGTTGTGTTTGGTTGCATCGCTGAAGGCTCAAGTTCGAATCCCAGAGACCGCAAAATTTTTTTTTTGAGTTTGGTTGATTAGCGTTTCAGCCGTTTCGGTGGAATCGGCCTATTTCGGTCCGAAACAGACGAAATTGATCTGAAATGAGACCGAAACGGCCGAAATTTGACCGAAATGATGCCGGAACGGCCGAAATTTGAAGAAATCTTCAATAACCGCGTAAATCGGCCTAAAATCGGATCGGTACCGTCCGATCCCGATCCGGAATGGCCGATTCCGCTCCGGAACGGCTGATTTTGCCTTCTATGTTTGTAACAATAATTAGTGCACATGATTTTGTATAAATCTACATCTCATGAACATTATCTATCCAGAGACCTAGATTCATATTTCATTTATCAGCAACCATTGTTACTTTACAACTAAGTCCCTTATTTTATTTTATTTGTTATTTGATGATAAAATGCAAGAAGCTTGCTTATTTTTATGGGCAAACCCTCCAGCAACAAATAAATATTCAAAAGGGCAAACACACACACACACAACTATACAATCCTTAGAATCGTTGACCCCACAAGCCAGACTTCATTGCCAAAAACCTAAATAGCTCATGTTCTATCGGTCTGTACACAAATGAGTTCAGATTTTGGTGTGATACTGTGATTCATGCAATATTCAAATATCATCCCAGTTAACAATACAAAAAGAGGTTTATCTGAAGAACTCACGATCAAGTAATCACTACATCAGAAAATAGCGAGTAAGACTGGAATATCATCAACTGGTCAAGACTCAAAACCAGTACTCACCAAATGTTAACATATCAAACGACAACATCAAGCTCTTTCCATATCTCCAAACTCTGTGGCACTTTCTAAAGATCAATCAATACCAGAAAAAAAAATGTTACCTGTAGCAAACAATACAACATCAGCAATGAATTCATCTCCATGATCTGTCACTACTCTTATTCCCTCGTATGTCTTACTCTAACTAATATAAAAAAAACAAAAAAAAAGGCATTGTTATCATTGAATTAGGAAACATAATGTACAATAAAAATATAGATATTGAAGGGAGGACATTTAACATACCTCTGTTAGAGTGCTTTGAGGATATATTTTAACAAAAGACAAAAGTATAGAGATTTGTACCACAAGTGGCATCGAGAAATGCATCCAGATCATAAGAGACCGAGGGGGCACCTGTTGCATCTCCTGGAACAGTGATGATTGTGCAGCAGCGACAGCACGGGGTATGAACCCTAGCCCCGGGTTTGAGTGAAGAAAGGGAAAAATGGGAGGGGTTGAGCAAATCGCACAAAAATCTTAGTGTCAGGAAGGAGAGAGACGGGCCAAAAAAGAGCGCGATCCTGTAGCTATTCGATAAGGAAGAGGAAGAATCGGCGAGAGATCTACGGTGGCGAAGGTGACGGCGCTTCATCCCTCAGCATTGATCCTTGAGCGCCTTGAGCGATGAGTCCTTGTAGCGACGTCTCCTTCGAAATGATTCACCGGAGGAGGAATTGCTGGGGGAAGCCAAGAAGTAGCCATGGTGGGATTTTTTTTAAAAACAGTAATTAAAATAATTAATTTTAATAAAACAACATGATTATCAAGTTTTCTAGAAAAACAGCAAAAACCGAAATGGCATTTCGGTTTAAGGATTTTTTTTTTTTTGCTTCACCGAATTGCCATTTCGGTTTACTCTATTTTCACAAAAATCCAACTCCAACTCTGTAACCTTGCGTGTAAACACCACTAAACCGAAATGGCAATTCGGTTTAAGTTTTTTTTTTTTTGACACCAAGAATAGCAAAATAAAGAAATCTAACACTGAAAATTTGAATTTTTTGTTTAAATTATTTGTTAGATTACTTCTTTTGATTTATAATTAGCAAAAAAATACACTAAATATTTGAAATTATGTTGAATTACACTATATTACAATAAATTATGTTGAATTACACTAAATTACGCTAAATTATGCTAAATTACAATAACTTCGCTAATTATACTGAAATACCGAAAATTATGCTAAAATAGACCAATTCTGTGCCATCTTTCATGAATCATAAAAAATAGTAAAAAAATTCCGAAAATAGTAAAAACTGGTATTCTACAAGTTCATTATGTAACTAATTTACTGAGCTACTTGGATTGAATAATAGAGACAAAAATCTTAATCAGAAACTTCAACTCAAGTTTTGAGGGTCTTCCCTTTGTTTTTTGGCAATTCTAAATTTTGGAATCTGGCATCATTGGCACGGACGCATGTGTATTTTCGCAAGCTTTCCGAAAAGTGGTCATTTGCTAAAATCGGACACTCGAGCGTCATTTTATGACCGTTTGAAGTTTCGCCGTCGTTTTTCGCCTTTTCAATGAAGATATCGTCCCTATTCATATGTAATTAGCATAATTAACCATATTTTAGCGTAATGTAATGTAATTTAGTGTAATTTAACTTAATATAGTGTAAATTCAACATAATTTCAAGTAATTTAGCGTATTTTAGTATGAATATGCTAATTATATATCAAAAGAAGTCAAATAATTTAAATAAAAAATTCAAATTTTCAGTATTAGATTTCTTTATTTTGCTCTTCTTAGTCTCTAAAAAAAAAAAAAAAAACCTAAACCGAAATGCCTATTCGGTTCAGCCCAAAAAAAAACACCACACCGAAATGGCTATTCGGTTAAGCCTATAAAATGGATTTTCTGTGGCATTGTTCCTACAACCCCACGAAAATCCTGTAAACCGAAATGGCAATTCGGTGAAGCAAAAAAAAAAACCTTAAACCGAAATGCCATTTCGGTTTTTGTTGTTTTTCTAAAAAACTCGGTAATCATGTTGGTTCTTTAACATTAATTATTTTAATTACTGTTTTTAAAAAAAATCCGCCATGGTGGCCGAAGAGAGAGATTTGGATTTACGGGAACTCGGGAAGAGAGATTAGGAGTTCTCCGTAGAACAAGGACATGTGGTACTGTATGTGTGGCAATCCGTGTAGCGAGTATATTTTTAACTAAATTTAGACTTTTACATATAATACAAAAGCATTTAATTAAAAGAAGATAGATTATTTGATTGAAGGGCTGATATTCAATCCAAAATTTTATGTTTTAATCGTAACCGTTGGCGGATTAGGACACCAAACGTGCTTAATAATGGAATAGATATATATATATATATATAGGGTCCGGCTAATTTGCTGCCGGCAGCATTTTGGCCAGCTGCTGCCGGGGGCATTTCGGCCATTCTGGTGTTCAAACAGCCGATCCGAACCGTTCAACGTGTTCTAAATATTAAAATCTACTTGGAGACCAAATTTTACATTTTTTGGAATTTTTTTACTATTTATTAAGCCACTTTGAAAATTCCAGATCACATGGTCCAGAATTTTGTTGCACTGTTTTTACTGTTCACCCGGATCAGCAATTTTCAAAGTGGCTTAATAAATAGTAAAAAAATTCCAAAAAATGTAAAATTTGGTCTCCAAGTAGATTTTAATATAGATTGAACATCTATATAAAACAATTTGTTGTTTGAACACCAGAATGGCCGAAATGCCCCCGGCAGCAGCTGGCCAAAATGCTACCGGCAGCAAATTAGCCGGACCCTATATATATATATATATATAAATCACCATTTGGCCCAAAAATAATAACATATGGAAAAACTAGGACCTGCCAATGCCAACTCAAACAAAACTGATGGTGTAAGACACTTTTGCAATCAGCTGATAAATTCAACAGACGGAATTAATTACATTTGTCTCGGTTTTGTTTTCACAACCGTACACCAGTTGGGTCCTTTAGCATCTTTCACGTAATAAACTTGTTCTGCCTGATTGGCCAAGATGTAGGGTTCATTTTGGTAATAAAGACGTGACACATCAATGTTTACATAACCATATTCATCTACTTTGTAACTTCTGCTCCTGCCTCTGCCTTGTGGTTGCTTCTCAAACCAGTCACACTTGAACATAACTACTTCTTTGTTCCCCGTGTACTCCAAAACAATGATTTCTTTAATTACACCATACCAATTGATGGAGCCAGAAGTTGCATCACTACTTGCAACGACACTGCTGTTTTGTGTAGCCAAATTTTTCTCGGCATCTTTTGTTCGAAATAAAAATCCATTGATGAAATACCGACTATAAAAACGAACTCGACGATCGGGGCCACGGGCTAATGAAATTATGTGATCAGTTGCTCGTTCATCACAGTTATCTTGCAAAAGTGAGACCTGTCACATTAAAACATATTAATCATTTATCTGTTAATAATTAAAATATCATCACATGTTTGAAAATTGGTTGAACAGATAAGCGTACTTGGTTCTGAAACCATTTACCAAAGCCTGCTTTATGTTGATTTTCTATATTGCCCGAGCTCACGTTTTTAAGTTCTTGCTTGTGTTTGCTGAAAATATAGAAAAGGAAATACAATTACATTATAAAGTAGTTTAGAAGCATAATAAGTGCTAGTGTATAAAATATCAAAATAAATAAATTGACGTACTCTATCCAAGAATGAAACCAAGCGGCGCTCTACTAAGTACTAAAATTAGAATGAAACCAAGCGGCGCTCTCTACTAAGTACTACCTAATACTGCACCACCACGGACTTGTTAAAATTGATAAAGTTGCTATGATTAGTTGTTCCTAAAATTAGTATCCAGAACCGTGATGTGTACCAATTTGAAGGCATTTTCTATAGTTAAATATTTCTATAATGAGCAGAGTTAATTAAGGCAGTTTGCATTAATTTTAAAACATAGTGGAGGTAGTGGAGGTCTAAATAAGACTTTGTATTAGGTATAATAATTATGTAAGTAGGATATGTATTAAAACGAAAGAAAGTGAATGAAAGATTGATTATTTATGTATCGAAAATATTGTAGTGCGATTATTTAACAAAAGTTGTCAAAATCATTAAATCCGATGTTTAAAAAAATTGAATTTATTATTGCTTAATAATTCAAATTAACAATCTAAATATATAAAATATCAAGATAAATAAATTGACGTACTCTATCCAAGAAAATATTCCTTCACAATTGGTCAACACATAATAATGAGTTTGATCTAGCTCCTCTTTGCTGAATGTAACCAGGTGAAAGCCTTCTTGGTCGCCTTCCATCGAGCCAAATAAGCCTAATTCGAATGGTGGCTCAGTTCGTGGTACATCCATGTGACGTTGCGGACGATTCAGTTTAGTATCGACATCCTTCATAAAACGTGTACAAAATGTCATGCACTCCTCGATTATATAGCCTTCAGCTATAGATCCCTTCGGATGAGCTTTATTCTTCACATAACCTTTTAATATTCGCAAGAATCATTCAACCGGATACATCCATCGATACATCACAGGTCCAGCCAACTTAGCCTCATTTGCCAGATGAATTGGTAGGTGTACCATGATATCAAAAAACGCCGGCGGGAAAATCAGCTCAAATTTGCATAGAATAATTACTATTTCCTGGCTCAATTTATCCAATTCTTCAATTGTAAAGCACATCATCTGAAACTTGTCGAGCTAATGCCATAAGTTTGTTGAATCACCATTAGAAGTTCACCGGAGTATGGTGACTTTTTCGGACCCTCATCACAGCATCTACATCTCTTGTATTATTAGAGTTTCTAATCTGATGTGGCAATTTCTAATCAAGTTTCAGAGATGTAGGAGAGTTTCTTATTTAAAAATTATGCAGTAAAGTTTCTTATTAAGAAAATGTTTATAAACTCCATGTTGGCCAAATGATTGGTTCAAATTATTTATCTTTTTTAATTGTTGCTGATGTGGCTTAATAGAAACTCTAAAATTAATTTCAGAAAAGTGAGAGTTAGAAACTTTAGAGACCTTAATTTCTAAAAAGTGGTTAACAGTTATTTAGAAACTCATTTGAGTTACTGAGACATAGATGCTCTAAGATACGTAGGTACACTAATTGTTCGATATACGAAAAGTAATTCTTCAGAATATTCACCAGTAATAATAAAGTATTAACTAGTTAATTAATTGTTTAATAGTAATTTTAGCATGACACGACTCTTGTAAAGGTTACATGAGTCGTGCCATTCTAAAAATGCGAAAATGCAACACCTAATAACACCCATGCACCTAAATTTTTTGTTCTTTTTTATTTTTATGTCTAATAAAGCCCGTTAAAAATAGTAATAAAACAAAAAAACCTGGAAAAATATAAAAAAATGGAAAGTGATCTGAATAAAATTATGACATAGGATTTTGAAGTTGAAAATAATAATTTGTTTTTTTTTTCTCTTTTTTATCCCGCGTATTCAATTTAAAATAAAATTCAGAATTAAAACCACGCCATCCCGCTTGTCACGGTCCGTACACGTGTCATGGTGGCAGTTCATTCGTTGTTTCATTCACCGTAACTCCTCCGTAAGGAATAACACAATTACAAAGTGGTCCCAAGATTTCAAGAAATTTATGTTTTCCTTGCCGTGTAGGCCATATAATTTTCTAAAAATCATTTCCTTTCCTTACTGGGCAAGCAATAAAACTTTCGAAACATCATTGCATGGCCAAAAGGGAAAACCAGAGTAAGAAATAATTATTAAAGCACGGGAGATTCCAATAAGCAAATCAGGAAAAATAAATAAAAGTTATAATAGGTACAAGACTTAATTTGATCTAGTGGTAAAGATTTTTGTATGAAGATAGCAGAATTGGAAGGCTTGACGTCTAACCTTTATTCAAAAAAAAAAAAAACCAATTTCAATTCATAATTAAATTACTCTCATTGTTAGTAGTGATTGACAAAAACATTATACTCCACCACGGCATTGCGGTTCTTCACAACGATGGTATGTAACACCACGTACCCACGAGCGAATCTAAACAACCCGCTCCCGCCAACAATCGGCATTTCCCGCACCGCAGAAACCACATCGTTGTGTCCCAAAATAGTGATTGTACTCCTGTTATATTTCCCGTCGGTTAACACAATGTTCATTGCCATGAGAAGCCCAGTTTTCTTCAACCCTGCGAAGCAGTAGAATCCTTGAGCCCGGCCCACTAACTTGGAGTCCATGTCGGGCCCAGTTGTCAGTGGGTCATCAATCATGAAGACAGCCCCGAATAATGTGGATGATGTGTTCGTTCCTGGTGCTTCTGCTACTCGTACAGAAGTCGGGTTGTGACCGCTGACAATGTCGTGCCAATAGAAAAGAAAGTGACTCTGTTTTTCAACAGTGGTGCGAGAAATGGGCTGGCTGCTCACTAGATAGGCATCAGCACTGTCAGAGGAGGTGACTAGTGCTAAATTGGCTGCAGAGGTGAGGAATAAGAGGAGGTAGGAGAAAGTGGTGCATATACATGTAGCCATGGGTGGCTGGTATATATGTTGTTCTTGTGTCTTTTTTTTCTTGTTCTTTTGCTTTGATTGGCCAGCGAAGGAAAATCATGGCAAATGTATAGTGGCACTGTATAGGTTTATTGGATAGTTTCTAGTTACGCCCGATAAGTACTAAACCCGTTGAGCATTAGTAGTCACTACTAACTAATTCAGCATTAACTCACAGAAAGAAGCAACATATGGAATATATAGACTATAAATAAATTACAAGGAACTTCTTTGTTCACTTTGCATAATTGAAGATATATGTTTAATCAAGATGTTCAGAATTTTTTTGAAATATATTAAATAATTTGTAGGAAAGGATAAAGATGGAAAAAAATTTGGATGCATATATTAGAACGAACCGAATTATTGATTCGATTCTCTGAGATAATTTCTAGAAACCTGAATAATTAATTTTGATTTCTTAGAGTTTGTAGGCAAATTATTCGTCTTTCCTTACTTCCCAATATGTGCAACTTGTAACCAGCTTGCTCTCAATATAAAGAATGTATAGTTTAATTTAGTTATATGTCTGACTATATAAAATGAGGTTAAGGGAGTTAATATATTTGTGTGATTGATATGACTTAAACCTAGCTAGCCCGTATATATACAAGCTCAAAGGCCGAGCGTATATAAACTCAAAAACAAAGCAATAGGTCCAGAGAGAGTTGCACCCATGAGTGGCTAGCTGCAATGTCAAGGCCCAAGTTTAAACGGAGGAATGCAAAAATATATATGATGATGATACGGTCCAAAGTAGTTTTAATTAAGGTGCACAAGCATCTATATATAGGCTGAACCCTTTTGGGCCTGGATCTCCTAAATTAATCCAAATTTTGAGTTTGATCCGGACCGTCCGATTTGGACCAAGTCAGTCTGAGGTAGAATGTACGAGGCCCTTTAATATTTGTGTCATTGTAGATCGGACGCTCCGGATCCAAATTAAAAAATTGGGTTACTTTAGGGGATCTAAAATCAACCCTTTTCAGAGGTTCTACAATTCTGGAAAAAAAAAAAAAAAATCTATTATGAGAGTATGAAATTTGACTAGACAATTAATCATACTAGACTAGTATAGAAGATAACTTATCAGCACCTATTACGGATTTGTTTTTGAGATTCGTGTTAGAATAAAACAGATGATTCAGATCTCATTTTAATTACACGGTCTGGCCGGTACCGCGTTGGATCCGAATTTGATATCATGTGTGTGTTGATACATCAATATCAATACTTTTTAAAGAACTCCAACGGTTAAATTGTTCAAGTCAGAGGTCTAAAGGTGCTCTTGTTTAATAAATAGTTGCAAAATAATAATACAATATAACCTTCCTATTAACAGAAATCTAATGAAAAATAAGCTAAATAGTTTAGAAAATAAACTGAATAATAAAATATTCAATGTAACTTAAGTCTCGTTGACCAGTAATACTAAAGTATCAATTAGTTAAATTGTTTAATAGTAAATGTAAGATCGTAGAGTCGTGCCGTGCCGTTCTCCATAATTTGGCTCTTTTAAAAACAATATACAATTATTAATTAGCAAAGAACTCTTTCATTACTTTGCAAGCAATATATATAACTGTCGAATCATTATGCTCGGTTAAAAGGAAAAACCCAAGTAACAAACAATTATTAATTAGCACACAAGAAAATAAAAACACCAATATACTCTCTGTTTTTCTCCTTTAAAGTAAAAACTCAAGAAAACAAATTACAATTTAGAGAAACAATCTTTGATCTAGTAATAAAGATATACTTTCATTTTTTGTAGATATTAAATAATTGAAAATTTTGACTTTCAACCTTTATTAAAAAAAAAGAACAATTTCAATTCATAAATTACTCTCATTAATTCTTAGTAGTGATTGACATAAACATTATACTCCACCACGGCATCAAGGCTCTTAGTATCGAACCAGTAGGTTCGTAACTGGACATACCCACGAGCGAATCTAAACAACCCGCTCCCTCCGACAATCGGCATTTCCCGCTCCGCGGAAAAAATAGGGTTGTGTCCCATGATACTGATTGTACTCCCGTTATATTTTCCGTCGGTTAACACAAAGTTCTCTAACATGAGAAGCCCTACATTCTTTAACCCCGCCGAGGCGTATAAACCTTGTGCCCGGCCCACTACCTTTGAGTTCGCATCAGGTCCAACTGTCAGTGCGTCATCGATCACGGCGACGAGCCCGAAAAATGTGGATGATGTGTTGGTTCCTGGTGCTTCTGCTACTGTGACAGCCGTTGGGTTGGGACCGCTCAAAATGTCATGCCAATAGAACCGAAAGTGGCTTTGTTTTTCAACGGTGGTGTGAAAAAAGGGCTGGCTGCTAAGGAGATACTCGTAAGTATGGTCGGAGGAGGTGACCGGTGCAAAATTGGCAGCAGAGAAAAGGAATAAGAGTAGAAGGAGAGAGGAGAAGGTGGTGCATGTCCGTGTAGCCATTGGTGTTCTTTTCTTTTTATCTTTTTGTCTTTTGCTTTGATTTGACCACCAAAGGAGATTCATTGTTCATTTATAGAGGGAGTGCATCGGTTTATTGGATTGTGTCCAGTTACGCCCGATAAATAGTAAACCAGTTGTACTATTTAGGTTTTCGGATTTTAGTATTGTACCCGTTGAGCATATCAATAGTCACTACTTACCAATTGAGCATTGCCTCACAAAAACAAGCCTCGTACCTGATTAGATTTGAAACCCGAACCAGACCAGATATTAAAAAACAGAGAAAACTCAACACTACTAGAAAGTAGATCAATTGAAATCCATTTATTTAGACAGTGGGCAGTAGCTAGCCCCGTCATCCTCTAAAGTAAACAATATTTTTAGATTCAATCAGGACCGTCTAATTAGAATCCGGGACAAGCCCAAGCCTGTTATGCACGGCATAGAAGGAAAAATCGGAATCGGAACCGTCCGATCCCGATCTAGATCAGAAAAAACGGTCGGAATCGGCCGAATCGGATCGGAAAGTCGGACTTTTTTTGCCATAAGCTTGTTTTATACTAAAAAAGTAGGAAAAAATTGATAAAAAATAATTTATCAACAATTTCTGTTTAGACAAATGATTACAATCAAATAATCCACTAATACAATATAATACAAGCATTACAATTAAGTATGGTGTGGTACAAATTACAATTTTTATATATCCATGAGTTATGTTTTCTAACAACAAAGGTTGTATGGTGTGGCGGTTGTTGGCTTGTTTGCTTAGCAAGAGGTCTTATGTTCAATTCACGCAGAGGAAAAAAAGTTTGGAGTATGTTTAATTTGCGTTTCGGCCGAAATTTAACTGGAATCAGACCGTTTCGGTGGAATAGGTCTATTTCTGTCGAAATTTGACTGGAATTGGCCCGGAACGTCCGAAATTAGACGAAATCTACATTAAACGCGTAACTCGGCTTGAAATCGGATCGGTACAATCCAATTCCGCTCCGAAACAGCCGATTTTTCCTTCTATGATGCACGGATAATGTTTGGATTAACGAGAATAGTAACTAATCCGAAAATAGTTACTATTCGATCGTAATAGCTATGAGAATCTTTATAACATTTTTTGCTATTTGGAATAGTTTCTAATCTAGTAATATGTTATTCTTTATCAATATTGTAATAACTACTAATATTGGAATAACGAGGTTAGTGAGCTAACTCAGAATTTGGAACAGTTGCTAACCCAAGAAATTAATATGAATAGCGGAATAATGAGCTAGTCCGAGCTAACCCTGCTGTTTGGAACATCTAACTTTTCACCCAAACTTAAAATAGTGAAATAACTTTTTTGCTAAGAGGAGGGTTTAAAGGGGAACCAGATTGACTTTATAAAAAAACTGATGGATAAAGGAACTAGCAAGCAAGTGAGAGAATTGCTCACAACAACAAAGTAGGCACTTTTCGCGAGAGAAAAAGCGCAATGATGACGGTACTCCCTCGCGAAAAGTACCGTCGCAAATAGAAAAAGCACGTTTATGACGGTACTCCGTCGCGAAAAGTCACTTTTTATCCTCGCAAAAAGTCTTTGATTCTTGTTGTGGCTCCTAATGACACAATTTGTTATATGGAGAGAGATGCTCTAGAATTTTTCGAGGCAACAATAAGTCGGAAAATGTATCAATTGTTTCATTTTCTTTTAAGAACCGACAATTTTCATTTAAGTCGTCCATAAAGGACAACAAAGAGTCAATTTCAAATACAAATTCAATGTCCCACCACGATTTTCCATGAAGTGCTGTAAACGAGAGCGTTGCCCCCCACGATTTTCCATGTTATCCACATGCTGTGATTCCCAACGTTGCCTAAATAGAAAAAAATATAGTTGATATATTTTGCAAAATGACAAAGTACCATTCAAAGTTATTACTTGTTTTGATCTCCAAACACATTTGAATATAGGGGTTATGTTGAACGATTTGGATTGCCGGCATTTTTATTAATACTAAAAAAAAAAAAATTAATAAATCTGTTCTCAAAGGCAAATTATTTTTAAAAATGCCCTAACCGCCTCCTTCTGGGACGGTCTAGTTTCTATAGCAGACCGCCCCCTAGCTGGGCGGTCCACTATGCATAGCAAACCGCCCCTCCTCTGGGCAATCCGGTTTTTTATTTTATTTTTTAATTTGTTTTAATGTTTTATAATATGGTATATTTATTTGTTTTAATGTTTTATATTTATTTGTTGTAATGATTTATATGATATATATTTATTATTTATTGACGATTATATTTTTATAATTGACGATTATTTTTATATGTTAGTAATTGCCGATTACTTATTTGTTTTTTATATAATTGATTAATGTTTTATATTTAGTTGTTAATGTTATCAATTTGTTAATGTTTTAATGTTATTAATGTTCTCAATGTTTTAATGTTTTATATTTATTTGTTTAATGTTAGAAATTGGTTTTTCCGACTGGATAAACAACAAAACTAGGTAATTTAAATGGTAAGTCTACAACATGAAACATAACAGTCCAAACATGAAATATAATAATTCAAACATAAAATACCAGAAATCTATCAAACTAAAACAACATAAAAATCCTAACGACGAGGACGAGGGCGACGACCGGAGAGCTCCAACCTAGGAGGTGGACGGCGGTCCCTCTGCGGCACCACATGCCTCTGGTGAACCTCATCCTCCTGCATGTCATCGTCTACATCCGCCTGCGCCCATGGGTCCTCCCCCAGGTGAAATGTATGCTCCTCATCCTCCCGCTGTGTATGCAACACCCACGGATCGGCCTCTCAAGTAGAAGGATACGTGACCGGAGGCGGTGTGCCAAATATAGCATAGGCAAAGCCATCTGCAGTCTGCGTCCCACTCCCACTGGCCTCTCCGTCGTGCTGTCTGGTCTCCATATATCGCGGTCTGTGGGGGCTAGGTGGCTCATATCTGCCATCATCTCCAGTGAGGTCTTCCAAAGAGAAGTCAAAGGTGGCGGCAGCTTCATCCTGCATGTAAACAATGTTACTTTTGCTATATAGAAATAACGAGTAAATTAATTAAGCAATGAAGTTCTGCTACCTCGCTGAGCTGCACTGGAACTCCATACTTGTTGTAGTACGCGTTCCACGCGTTGTTGTTCAACACCCATTGGTGGATCGCCCAACCCGAGTCATCACCTGCAGAAATGAAGATAAATTAATAAGAATGGACTTTTAAAGAGACACTTAATAATGATCATGTGTATGACATATTATTACCTGCAAGAGGTGGCGGCATCTCATCAGGGTAGACAGCGACTCGAGGCTGCTCCGGATTTGGTAGTGGGGGCTTTATCTCGCGCCAATTGATGTCCTCCCCAGCATCGTGCAACATACCAATGAGGCGCCTGTCCCAGCTAGAGTCCTCCACGATCGGTGCACTGTGTTGGAGCATTTGACATCCAATCGCTCTCTAACTTTTTCTCGCCATGCACACCAAGCTGTGTGCCACTCCTCTAATACCGGTCAAAATCTGCACACAATGTATTTTCATTATTTTTATTAGAAGATGAATAAATAAACATTTAATATTTTAAGTATGTCAGTTTCATTTAAATATACCAAACGAGCATGAATCGGGCCGAAAGGCAAGTAAGTCCTAGATCCATCACCCGTGAG
This sequence comes from Carex littledalei, assembly GCA_011114355.1. Classification (NCBI taxonomy): domain Eukaryota; kingdom Viridiplantae; phylum Streptophyta; class Magnoliopsida; order Poales; family Cyperaceae; genus Carex; species Carex littledalei. Next base: position 8,449,053 of record CM022083.1, on the reverse strand, counting down.
TCTCCGTCGAAGGGCATCACCGTAGTCCCCCTATAAATAAATCGACGACATGCCCCATCTCTGGTACCAGACTAAATATCACAATGTCCAAGGTCCGACTGGCATAGAGGGATCAATAGCTGAAGGCGGGGTCCATAAGTAATCCTCCGGTGATGCAGCACGCCGGTAATGCTCCAAGAAACGCGTGCTCCAGTCAACTTTGGGCTTGTTGTGTTTAGTGCTGCAATATAAATTAATTAAAGCAGATTATTAGTAACGTGTATGACTGAACAAGTAATAAAATAGACAAACAATACAGTAGTGGGTAGTTACCTGTGCAGCTGGGTGGTCTGCTACTTGTCCAACTCTGGAAACTCCGGGACATAGACATCCAAGCCAAACTAACGGAGCACTCGATCAGGATAGTGATACTCAACTATCCAGAAACATACGCACGACCCCCAATAAACGAGAGATATCTCTACTCTAATGTCAGCCGGCACAGAAGGTTCTTATCGTAGAACAGACGATAGGGGTACCAGGTGATGCTCGTCTCTTGAAGCATCTGGAGCTGACCTCGGACATACGAAATCCCCACGGTCCTTCCCTTGCCCGTGTTCTCGTATGTGTGGAGACTACCCCATATGACACCGTATGTCAGACGTCTCTCGGGGTCATCTCCCGTCCATAACCCCTCCTGAGCTGGAGGAACAGGCCGACATACCGGTATATGGGACCAGGACCACTGCTGGAGTATAAGAAGTGGCCCGGCAATCTGCTTGTTCTTCACCTAAATTTTGGACATGCAGTGCTCTTCTGGTAATTATTGAACCCTAATATTTGTAATAAAATTAAAATATTTGTACAAACTTACCAGACAAGCATGACACAAGCTCCGGTATAAGTGGGTGAGCACAGCTCCACCCTAGTTCCACTTCGACGGCCGCTCAATGTCCCTCAGCAGATAAAGGAACATAATCGGAACTGCGTCACCGCTGGAATCGACAAACATGACGCTGCCACATAAATCCATGACAAACGCCCTCACATACCTGCAATATAAATTAGTCAACATAAATAACTACAATTATTGTTGAGTCCATAACATATTTTAATTTGCAACTGTTTGTGATTACCTCAAAATGGCCTCCTCGTCAGCTGTATCGGGGGTGATCCTATGCTGGTAGAAGTAAATACGGAACGCCGCAAGACTAATGCAATACCCAGAATACCGGTACTCCTCCTCCTCTCCTCTCTTCTTCTTCTTCTTCTGCAACGCCGTCGGAGCGGCCCCCAGCAGCTCTGGTATCATCCCCGTCAGGTCTGGATGGTTTGAGACACCACCTATGGGGTCGCCATCCATCCGTAAACCCCATAAGATGCTGACATCACCTAGTGTGACTGTCATCTCCCCAACCGGAAGGTGAAATGTATGCGTCTCCGGTCGCCATCTCTCCACTAGACCGCAAACGAGAGCCTAGTCAATATTACAGTGAGGCATGGTGGCCAACTGATACAAGCCGAGATGCATGATGCACCTCTTCATCAATGGATGAGCGACGTATGGTATCTCGGGGGTGCGATGCCTCACTGTCATCATCGTCTCGTCCTGCATTTTACAGTGATTTCAATATAAACGACTGATTATCTATAATATTAAATAATGCTATTTAAATTAGGAATACAAAACCAACGTACCTCCATAGATGCAAGTGCGACATGGTGCCTGACATGTGGGACCCACAGAAGAGGACTAAATGTGTCAGGATGGTGAGCGGGATAATCTCCAACGGGAGCCTTTGCACCGGATGCCTCTGCATTGTGATCATGTGAACTCTCCCCCGTCTCCATAATATCCCATGCACATCCCCGTCTAGGTCTGGCCATACTACATTTGAAAACAGAAGATTACTGCTTTATAAATCCTAATTTATAAACTCTATCTTATAAACCCTAAACCCTAACTTATAAACCCCAAACTTTAACGACTCTAATTTTGGACAATTTTGGACCCTACACCCTAATTTATAAACCCTAAATCCTAATTCATAGTTTCCAATTTGTAAACTCTAATTTTGTCAACCCTAAATCCTAATTTACAAACTCTAATTCTGGAAACTCTAATTTTGAACAATTAAATTGCGTTGGGAAAATCAACAACCCGCACACGATAATTAACAATTCAACCCTAATTTATAAACTCCAATTTTGTCAACCCTAAATCCTAATTTACAAACTCTAATTTTGAAAATCCTAATTTTGAACAATTAAATCGCGTCGAGAAAATCAACAACCCGCACACGATCATTAACAATTCAACCCTAATTTATAAACTCCAATTTTGTCAACCCTAAATCCTAATTTACAAACTCTAATTTTGGAAACCCTAATTTTGAACAATTAAATCGCGTCGGGAAAATCAACAACCCGCACACGATAATTAACAATTCAATTTCTACCAATCGTTCCAATGCCAATACAAGATACAAAATATAAATCAAAAAAGTTATTTAGAGACTTACCCGAAAATAATCGGATTGTCGCCGAGATGGCCGAAAATTAGGGTTTGGGCGAGAGAGGGCAAGAGAGAGAGAGGAAGAGAGGGAGAGAGAGGGAGAGAGAGAGGCAGAGAGGAGGAGAGAGAGAGAGGGAGATCGGAAGAGAGAGAGAGAGGAAGAGAGGGAGAGAGGGAGAGAGAGAGTTCGGGAGTGAGAGAGAACAAGAGAGAGAGAGCAAGGGGGCGGCGGGGTCGGGTTCGGGCGGTGGGGAGGCGGGCTGGAGCAGAGATAGTGAGCAAGAGAGAGAGGGGTATTGGTCCGGGCAGGTCAATTCGGACGGGTCAGGTCCGCCCGTTTAAAAAAAAAAATTCATTAGCGGACCGCCTAGTTGGGGAGCGGTCAGCTATGCATGGTGGACTGCCCAGCTAGGTGGCGGTCTGCTATAGATATTGGACCGCCCAAGGAGGGGACGGTTAGGGCATTTTTAAAATTAATTTGCCTTTGAGGGCAGATTTAATAATTTCTTTTTTTTTGGGTATTAATAAAAATGCTGATTTGAATCGACTATTTGAACTTTAAAAAATTATGTTATAAGATTTTGTAATTATAGAATGTTTTAAGTGAATCTCTCTTCATTTTATAATGGTAGTTGCAATGTAGCATTCAGAGTTTTTCTTAAAATATTTCGTTGTATTAGGTTCTAATTCAATTTACATGTTCCAAGTCATCACCCACCACCATTAATTGACTTCTTGCATTTATGCATTTACTTAATGTAATATTATTATTTGCTGAATGGTACTTAATGTAGTATAATTTACTTAATTGTTCTTTATAATTTTGAAACATCATCATTTATGTTGAGATGTCAATTCATATGTACTAAGTCATCACTCGTCACCATTAGTTGACTTTTTGTAGTCAGACATTTTCTTAATAAATAATGGTTATGTCGATAGACATGTGGGACCTATGTTTGCAATTTAATCGAATGGACCGGCTTTCGGTTATTATGTTGGGCCATTTCTAATTTAATGTTTATTTTAAGTTTTTTGTTTCAATTTGACCCGGGGCCGTGTTACTATTTTATTGGGGTTTGTTTTTATTCAATTTAAGCAATCTTTAATATAGTACTTTATTTTTATTATATATATTATATTATATTAGTGAATATTTGAGTGTTGTATTTTATCTTATTAATATTTTCTTACAAATTAAAATTTTATCATTTTTTCCTGTAATACAAAACATATTTTTTTCGAAAAATCCAAGCTAATTGACAATTAGTACAACAGAACAACCATAGGTTACTTGAACGGATTTTTTTATAATGATTTGTCTTGACATAATTCAGGAAAAATTAACTTTTTACACATTTTTTCCTATTTAATTAGTACAAAAGTTTTCGATCAGATTCAACCAATTCATTCGATTCTGATTCTACGGTTAAGTGACTGACTCCGATTCCAATTTTACGAGTCATGGTTATTTGCAGACGTTTATTGATCGATCTTCTTGATATTTTTTAGGCAACAATTAATGCTTAAGTTGAGGAGCCAGGACAATATGCTTGAGTTGAGAGATGATATACTAGGCGACATAAATTGTGGTGCAGGATTTTGAAGGAATGATACATGCCTATGCTTTGGTCAATGTAACAATGTACATGCAATCGGTGTAATAAGAATGTAGATGCTGAAAAGTCAATCAGATCAAGTCAATAGAAGTGAAATTGCTTTGTTGTACATGGTTTGTGTGTTGCATGAAATTAAAATTACTTTGTTAATTAAAATATTTTTCCGTTGTTCGTTTTCACCCGAAAAAAAAATTATTATAAAACATATTTTTCGGGATGAAAATTTGCCACTAACGGTATTTTTTGTTTCCACAAAAGCATTTTATTTTGACATATTTTTAAACTTTTTTTTTAATAATATTGAATTTAACGTCGTGAGGTTAACTTACTTGTAGGATAGAGATGTGGGGACACGCAGACAGCTGCTAGCTCTCAAAATAATTGTAAAGCGAAAGATTCTCTTTTAATGGAAAAATAAATTATAAAGACTCGGATTTCCTCAATTACTAATTTTCTGAAATGAAATATAATATGGACTAAGTTATTAACCTATGTGACCCACTAGCTTTAAATTTGACTGACACGTATGTGACTCATGTAACACCGACTCAAGTACTTTCACTTTTAACTCAAGCTCAAGAATCTCATATCTTAAATTTTGGATATGGTCATCTCTTCTAATCAAAGCAGCAGTGGAATCATCAAGAGGAGATCTTAACCTAATTGTGTTTTGGTTTGTAAGATTTTTGTTAACCAAAATACTTGAATCATTGGTTGTCTATTTACGTTGGTCAGGTCAATTCCGGTATTAATAGTGTTATTATGATTTTTGGTCAATTCAGTTTGAGATTCACTGTAATTTAAATCTTGAATCAAAGGTACATTATTTGTTGAGCTTGTTGAGACTTTGTTTATTTCATCTGCATCCTTCTCATAGTTGATTGCTTTCTTAATATTTTTGAGAAGTTAGATAGTCAATGTGTCGATGATATTTTTGCAGGCAATGATTGCATCCATGTCAACCTTCTTGCTTCTGTGTACACTTGCCATCAGTGCAACTTTGACTGCTTCACCATCACCTGATTCCGTGTCAGAATCATCATCTCATTTTCGCCATCACTCCATAGAGCTTGCATAAACTTGGCCATCTCCATCTTTGCCTTTTTTATTTGGGAATAGTTTGAAGCATGTGAGCATTGTGTGCCCTACTTCGCGACACATGAAATATACTCCTCTCTTGTTATTATCCTCACGTTTTTTTGTTGAACCTTCTCTCAAACTCACGCATCCCTGTTACCACTTTTGAAAATATTTGACTATCTCTGGATGATTCTTGTTTGAGTTTCTTAAAGAACTGGTTATTTGAATTTGAGGAGCTGGAAGAGTTTAAGCAGTTTCGAGAGTTGGATGGCTTTTGATTTTGTGTTGGGAGGGCTATAGTTCTTGTTTTTGGTTCTAGTTCACCGGATTGCTTGAGTTTTTCTTCAAAACTTCGAAAGTGTGCATAGAGTTCATCCGGTGTGAATGTTCGAGTTCCTAAAAGGACTTCTAGAGCACTCACTAGTACCTCCCATCTAGATTCCCTATGCATAACACGCAATAACTTACCTACAATCTTATCGTCATATAATGGTTCTCCAAGTTCAATAAATTCATGTTTAATATGCATAAGTCTATTGATTTGGTGATTACCTTAATACATGTTTATAAGATTTTCCCACATTTCTTTAGCAGCTGTTGACTTACCATATACCACAGCTATCTCCTCACTTACCGTGTTTAAGACATTGACTGCATTATCATTGTTTTTCTTCACCTCTTTCAATGCATCAGTTTCATTCCCAGTTTCAGTATCATTTGTACGAGTATACCCATTTTCAACAACATCCCACATTTCAAGAATGTTTAGGTAGTTTATCATGGATCTTTTCCAATTACTAAAATTTTTAGCGGTAGTACCAAAGATTTGGGGTTATCTAACAATTCTGGTTGGTGGTGCGATATTGGGTCTAAACAATTCGAATTGACTATATGAGCAACATGTTCTGATACCACGTTGTTGTCATTAACGGCACCTAGAGGGGGATGAATATGGGGCCTTTTCAAATTTAAACCCTATCGGTTAGATAGTCAAGTATAAATCGTTCATGTGTGCAAGTATATGTAGTTCTTGGCGTTATGAATTTAAAGTATTAGCAAATAAATAAAGTGAAGTATAGTAAATAGATAGAGTTAGAGAAAGTGACACAGGAGTTGATAACGGAGTTCGGCCAACTGAAGGACCTACGTCTTCGGGGCAACGCAACCAAAACTTGGGACGCCTTTCTTATTACCCATTGAAGAAAAGAATACAAGTTGGAACTGACGATATTACACTCCAATGGCCCAAAGAACAGAAAGGAGCACTAAAGGCTCAAACAAATAAATGAGCACACACGGCTCAAGAGCGAGCACAACAGCTCTAAGTCCAGACACTCACTAACCATCACTCTAATCTCAATACTGATCAATTTAGGTGAAGTGTATTTGAGGTTGCTGGAAAGATAATAGAAGTCTAAGCACAAGCAACAATGGACTAGGCTAAACCTCTCAAAGGATTTCAAAGGGTTGTATTTTCTGTGAGGGTATTATCTGTCAAACTTAGATAGATGACCGAGCCCACTATTTATAATGGGGTTCAAAGGATAGCCAACGGCTTAAAGCTTGATCTTCATAATCTTCATGATCTTCGTGATCTTCATGATTCAGCATCTAACCAATATCCTACCATTCTAAATAGCTCATGTGAATCATATCTCCGATCATCATGATTAAATAATTCCTTATAGCCCTCGTAAATCATGTATCAGATTATCTTGTAAAACTTGTCACGTCAACTTGTCATGATATGTATCTTTGACTTCCTTAGACCTTTAGACATAACAATTAAACATGCATACATCTCAAATAAAGAAACTGTAAAATTCAATATTTATATGTTTTGCAAATTAGTCAAACAACGCAAAAGATTGCCTACAACAACAAATGCAAGAGCAAAGCCAAAAGCAGCTAAGCCACATCATCCCTTGGACTTGATTCAAGTAAGGCACCTCTATTTTTTAATTTCTTTCAAATGTGTATTGAATTTGCGATGTGGAATTGAGTGCTTCAATTGTCGAATATCTTTACTGTACAATTCTACTAATTGTTATTTGATTGAATGGACTTCTGATTTAATTAAATATTTGCTGCTTAATTACATCTGTCGGAGCCGAGGAATTGTAATAAAACTATAAACTTCGATGAGGGGTGTCACATTGTTGCGAGCGGGGTGGTATATCCGACAAATACAAATCAACCGAGCTACGATAGGCCGATCCAACCAGGTTTTATGCGGGTGTATGTGGATAGTATAACTGACTTATATTATAGGTTACCTCTTCCTAAGCCGGAGTCATCAATTCAATTCCTCGGAGATGCCATAATCAGTATAATTCAATGGTCGAAGATGGGGATAAGTCTGAAGGAGGTCAAATTAATAAATATTATCACACTTTTCATTAACATTATCACACTTTTTATTTGTTTAACAATGTAATTGGATGTTGCAGGAAGTCCAGCATGAAGAGATGGTTGATGTGGTCAATGAGATGGAGGGACGGGAACAACTTATTAGTGAGAAAGAGTTAGAACAACTTGGGATAGACTTTCGAACCCTACACAACAAATATCTTCAGTCCCCCTATCAACAGGAGGTGGCTTTGTATGCCCTATCTTGCCAAGAGTACTAAGGGATGAAGCCTTCCACATCACAGTGGGGTTTACAGATCTTAAGGATCTTATGACTTTTAATAAGATGGACTTCTCTATCATCAAAGTCTATTCGCTGTGAGTCTTTATTTTTTTTAATCAGATTTATTCTCTTTACAATTAACTCCTTTCAATAATTCTTACAATTCTTATTTTTCAGGTATTGCACGATCGTTATTCCTCCATCGGAGAAAAAACAATTTGAACAATATGGATGCAAATCTGATCAACGAAACACCGATTAGACACAACAACGCATATTCGCTGGAGTACTGCACCCAAGCCTTGCTAAGGATAAAGGACAAAAAAAATGATATTTGCACCATACCACAAGGGATAATTTTATAAGTGTACTCAGGTTTCTTTTTCTTAAATGACAAGTTCATATTGATTTATTATTGTTATTTAAATTGTAGAGATCATTGGGTACTTGTTGTTATCATGCTAAGCGAGAATCTGGTCCTCTGCCTTGACTCCCAACAGGTAAAGGGTAGGGTTTTTGCAATTGAATCCCATTTTCTCAAGTAAGCAAAATTCATATAATTTAAAACACAAAATAATAATCTGATCTACATGATAATATCTTAAAATAAGTACCATACTGACCTTTATTAATTGTAGGGCTTATAAACAATATATACAATGGGGTGGATGGCACAAGCGGGGGAAAAAACTTGTGACTGGGCAATGTTTCCGGTATTAAAAAATTTAATAGAGTATTTCATTTTAACTTATTTGAAGTTCCAATATAATTGCACTAATAATTTTAATTTGTTTTCAAACTTATGCATTTCAGTGGCCACAATAATTATCAGACTTGGAGTGTGGCTACTATGTGATGAAAAACATGGAGTTCATAATCCTTTGTTGTTCACAAACTTTTCCAGAGGCATGTCAAATTGTTTCTATCATGCACTGATTTTAAACTTCTTATACATGTTATTAATATGTTTTCATTTATTCATGCAGTGTTCGTTACCGACCAAGGCATATACAATGGAAATTTTGCATGAGGTTCGTAAGAAATGGTGTAGGTACTTCTTGGAATGAGTTTTAGTTAATTAGTCGGGCAAGTTAACAACTTTTGGTACATATGATATACATTTTTGTGGATACTAGAACAATTAATGGTTGTGTTTTGTAAATTAACTGATACAAGTACATATGCTGCTGGTGTTTTGGTCTCATATATACAACTAGTGGAAGTGTGATTTTTGAAAGCTCCATTGTTGGTTTTAGTTTAGTCATACGGGTGGAGGGGGCCGGGTGCAATTCTAGTATGTCTTGGGGGTTATCTTTATTGCAACATAACAGATATATTACAAGTACAATGATAGTACTTGGGTTAATTTAGTGTTACAGATTAATTATGTTGGTTTCCTATATTATCTTGCTTAATTTGCTGCATTGTTCTATATATTTCTTAGTCTATAGATTATGTTGGTCTTCTATATTATCTTTGCTTGATTTTGCTGCATGTTATTTGTATTCGATTTGGTGCTATAGATTATGTTGTTTATCTTGCTATATATGGAGGCTAGTCTCTAATACAGGCATATACAATTAACATATATATATATATATATATATATATAGAGGAGGGATCCAATTACAACAAATTTGAGTTACAACAAAGTTACAACATTCATTTTTTTCATTTTCAAAGTCCAAATCGTCGATCCAAACCGTTCAACATGATTATCTAAATAAAATATACTTGCAGATCAAATTTTATATTTTTTTCAATTTTTTTGCTATTTATTAAGATGGATACAAAATTCAATGGTCTAAGTATGGCTATTTTTTGTAAAATACTTAATAAATAGTAAACAAATTCAAAAAAATGTAAAATTTGATCTGCAAGCACATTTTATTGTGGAGATCATGTTGAACGGTTTGGATCGACGATTTGGACTTTGAAAATGAAAAAAATGAATGTTGTAACTTTGTTGTAACTCAAATTTGTTGTAAGTTGATCCCTCCTCATATATATGGACAGTGCTACGTGTAGCATAGAGCCCCTCCGTGCTACGGCTCACTTTTTGAGTTTTCAAAATCCTAACGGTTGATCTGAACCGTTCAACATGATCTCCATATGAATATGTACTTGCAAACCAAATTTTACATTTTTTAGAATTTTTTTACTATTTATTAAGCCACTTTGAAAAAACACTAATTTGTACACAACAGTAAACTTTTCTGGACCATTGGATCAGCGATTTTCAAAGTGGCTTAATAAATAGTAAACAAATTCTAAAAAATGTAAAATTTGGTTTACAAGTACATATTCATATGGAGATCATGTTGAACGGTTCGGATCGACCGTTAGGATTTTGAAAACTCAAAAAGTGAGCCGTAGCACGGAGGGGCTCTATGCTACGCGTAGCATATTAGCAAAATCCTATATGTATATATAAATCACCATTGGCCCAAAAATAATAACAGATGGAAAAACTAGGACCTGCCAATGCCAACTCAAACAAAACTGATGGTGTAAGACTCTTTTGCAATCAGCTGATAAATTCAACAGATGGGGTTAATTACATTTGTCATTGGTCTCAAAACGAAAGAGATAGCATTGGGTAGTCCACACTGTCTGGCTGATCGTTCCAACCGTTGGCATAAGTGATTAACGCTATCGGTTATGAGCCAATGGCATATGTGTATACATTCCCTATCGGAACAATAACCGTCGGTTCAAATGCCGATTGCGAATTGCGATTTGAACCGACGGCTGAGCATTTTTCTGTAGTAGTGCCACCGGTCCTGATAACACAACACATCTAATAACACATATGTGCCTAGCTAAAAGAGTTTTTGTTTTTTTTAAGTTTTAAATCTAAAAAAACCGTTAAAATAGTAATAAAATTGAATAATCTGAAAATAATATCAAAAAGGAAAAAAAAACCTAATAAAATTATGATAAAGGATTTTGAAGTTGAAAATAATATATAATTTGTATTTTTTGTTTTTTCTTTATAATCCCGCATATTCAAATTCAAATAAAATTTTGAAGTAAGACCTCGTCATCTCACTTGTCACGGCCCGTACCCGTGTCAGTTGCGGAACTTGTCACAGCCCGTACATGTGTCGGGTATGGAACTTGTGCGAAGCGCTTTGGACCATCTTCGTTCAAAGGGCAATACTCAGTTGTTCCTAATCAATTTTAATCGTGATATTATTGTCCTTCAATAAAGTAATAAGGTCTTGCCATGCTCTTAAAGCATTGAAAATTCAATGTGCAACATGTTATTTAAAATCTCAAATTATCTAACAAATTAATATCTCCATTACTTTCTCAAATATTCTATTTTGTACAAACACATGGACATAATTATTTTCGTCATAAATACAAAATAGAATACAACATATATATTTAATATTAAGTGAAAAGCAGTATTATTTCCATGTAATATTAAAGAACACTTCAAATATAGAAAAATCAAATTATTAATTAGTACGAATAATTACGGATTGTGAAACGAACTATTGTGTCTATTAGGAATTATTTATACTAGTAAGTAGTAATTACGGAAAAGAAAATGGAGGTTGAATTTACAAAGCTTTGCCAAAATGGAAAGACTTTACTGCCTAATTAAAGGACAATTAAATTACTATTTGATTGATTAGCACCGCAATATATCATACATTGTGTATTACTCTTTGGACGAAGACGGTTCAAGGGCCTTCGGACAAGATCTGCACCCTTTTTTAAAAAGCACATAATACAAAGAATCGTAATGCATTTACAAAGTGGTCCCAAGATGTTCATAAATTTATGTTTTCCTTGCGTGGAAGCTAGTATTATAATTTTCTAAACATCATTCCCTTTCCTTACTTTGCAAACAATATATATAACATTCGAAACATAATGCATACCATTAAGGGAAAACCGAAGTAACAAACATGAATGATTAAATCAGGAAAAAAATATATACAAAGAAAACCAATTCCAATTTGGAAGAAATCATTTTTTATGTAATAATAAAGATAATGCTCTTCATATCATATGAAGATTGCAGTTGCGAAATCTTTGTGAAAATCCCTCTTGAATATTAAACAAACAAACAATTTTAATTCATAAATTACTCTCATTCAGTCTTAGTAGTGATTGACAAAAACATTATACTCCACCACGGCATCACCGCTCGTCATATTGAACGAGTAGGTATGTGCCTGAACGTACCCACGAGCGAATCTAAACAACCTGCTCCCTCCAACAATCGGCATTTCTCGCACTTCAGAAAGCACTTCGTTGTGTCCCAAAATAGCAATTGTACTCCCGTTATATTTCCCGTCGGTTAACACAAAGTTCATTGCCATGAGCGCCTCTATTTTCTTTATCCCCGCCGCTGCGTATAAACCTTGTGCCCGGCCCACTAACTTTGAGTTCACATCAGGTCCAATTGTCAGTGGGTCATCAATCACGACAACCATCCCGAAAAATGTGGATGATGTGTTGGTTCCCGGTGCTTCGGCTACTCGCACAGCCGTTGGGTTGGGACCGGTCACAATGTCATGCCAATAGAACCGAAAGTGGCTTTGTTTTTCAACGGTGGTGTGAGAAAAGGGCTGGCTGCTAAGGAGATACTCGTAAGTATGGTCGGAGGAGGTGACCGGTGCAAAATTGGCAGCAGAGAAAATGAATAAGAGTAGAAGGACAGAGGAGAAGGTGGTGCATGTATGTGTAGCCATTGGTGGAGGGTATGGTGTTCTTTTCTTCTTCTTTTTGTCTTTTGCTTTGATTGGACCACCATGGAAGATTCATGGTTCATTTATACAGGGAGTGAAGGTTTATTGGATCTTGTCTAGTTACGTCCGATAAGTAGTAAAACCCATAGAAGGCAAAATCGGCTGTTCCGGAGCGGAATCGGCCGTTCCGGATCGGGATCGGACGGTACCGATCCGATTTCAGGCCGAGTTACGCGGTTAGTGTAAATTTCGTCAAATTTCGGCCATTTTGGCCTGATTTCAGTCAAATTTCGTCCGTTCCGGACAGAAATAGACCGATTCCACCGAAACGGCCGAAACGAGAATTAAACAAATTCTGAAACGGATGAAACGTGAAATAGACCGATTCCACCGAAACAGCCGGAACACGAATGAAACGACTTTAAAAAATAAAGAAAAGTCAACGCTACTAAAAATAAATTAAAAATTGAAACTCCTATTCTCCTTATTTTGATCTCAAACAAAAAAGGAAAGTAAAAATTGAAAAGATGGAATTGGAAAGATATTATAAGCAAAATTCAGAAATCCAGAAATCAGAATCTCTCTATTCAAAATTAGAAACTAGATCAATAGAAATCCATTTAGCCTGTGGGCAGTAGCTCCGTCATTTTCATTATTTTTCTAGCACTTTGAAGAAGGAAACAATTATTTTAGGTTCAATCCTGTTATCCATGGATAATGTATGGATTGATGAGAATAGTAGCTAGCGCCTAAATTTTTTAAAATTTTTTTTGTGCTTGGAGACTTCATAAACTATGGCGTTTGAGCTGGACACCATAGATAGTTTATAGCATCTCGCAAAAAACCAGCGAGAGGTCCCCCACTCTTCGGATAATTAATTAATTTTTTAATTTTTTAATTTTAGTTCATATTAATAAAAAGCTAGGCGTGTAGTACTGTATTGAGGCTTTGACCTTATGCCCATTTGCTGATTTGAAAACATAACCTAGCAACTTGATAAAACCTGTGGATAAAATAAGAATAAAATTTACAATAGTTAATTTGTCTTGATGCTGACAAGCTCTTAAGAAACAGAAGTAAATGACATATTAACTGATTTATTGATTTTTGGACTATGTAAAAATTCTGTAAAATATTATGTGCTGAAAAAGTAGATATCTCTTAGTGCGGAAAGAAGGGATTGAAATTACTTAATCAGATTTTTTTGTTTGAAGTTTTAAACTATTAAATTTAACTTTTCTTTGAGATCTTAGAGTATTAACTAATTTAAGAACTATTTTACTCCAAAATAGCTACTATTTGGAATAGCTATCGGCATTCGAACAATATTCTTCATTTCTTTATTCGGAATAGCTGCAAATCCACTAATCTGCTATTCCTTGTGAATGTTCGAATAGCCACTATTCATGTGTATGAAGAGAGAGAAAAAAAATAATTTCTTTTTGGATTTTCACCAACACAGTTCTGATTTGACAAAGTTAACGTTGCTTCTGTCATCACCACGTCATGGCAATTTGTTTGAGACTACACTTGCCTATATTTCCTCTTCTATTAGCACCACATTAACACTATTATTTCTCGATTATAGCTATTAACTATTCCAAATGTACAATCCAAACAATATTTTTACTAATCTGTATAGCACCACGTTAACAGTATATTCACACTAATATGAAAATCACCATTTTCTCTCTATTATGATCTACTAATCTCAATTCCTCTATTCTTGCACTAATCCTTTACGATCCAAACGTAACACATGATGTTCAAAATTTCACTTGGACTTCCATTTCCTATTTGGTTCTCAGAAGTGAATAAGCTGATATATCATGTGCGTTTGGATTGGGAGTGGGGTTAGCCAGGTTAGTTAGCTAACCCAGAATTTGAAACTGTCGCTAACCCAACAAATTGTAGAAATAGCGGAATAGTGAACTAAGCTGAGGTAACCCTGCTGTTTGGAACATCTAACTTTTCACTTAAACGTAAGATAGCGAAACAACTTTGTTGCTAATCCTGCTATTCTTTCATCACCAAAAACCTGCTAACATTTTCAAGGTAATTGCTCTATGAAGTAAAAGCAAAAACAGTGCTTTCAAACAACCACTACTACAAAAAAAGAGATTATACACGGACAATAAAGGAGGAGCTACACGGATTTCCTACCGTGTTTAAATCGAGGGTGTACGATTAGTTCAATAACTACACACGGACTTTTGGCCGTGTGCAATTTTAAAGATTCTACACGTATAACTTCACAAACAGCCGTGTACAAAGACCAGAATGTGTCGCTCTCCATTTTACCGAGCTACACGGATATTACCTAAAAAACTGTGTACGATTTTTTTTGTACACGGACTTTTAACTAAAAAACCGTGTAGCTTGACTCTTTCTACACGGACATTTAGTTAAATGTCCGTGTAGCTCTCCTCTTTCTACACGGACATTTAACTAAATGTCCGTGTAGCTCTTTTTTTTCTACACGGACTTTAGTTAAATGTCCGTGTAGAAAGAACATTTTTTTTTTTTTTGTATTTTTTGTTTTTCGGCTAGCCTCCAGTTTTGCTAGCCATTTTTGTTACAGAACTATTCCAGATTTTTCATATTTTCCAGATTTCATATAACAAGAAATCCATATTTTCCAGATTAGCAATAAATCCATATTTTCCAGATTAGCAAGAAATTCATATTTTTCAGATTAGCCAGAAATCCATATGCAATAAATTATACAATATTCATATACACCAAATTATACAAAATTATGCAAATCCATATCGAGGATTACAAAATTCCATGGCAAACCACCTTGCCCACATGCACCGCACATCGTCGATCTGATCCCAAGTGTAATGATCTTGCTTTGTCACATTCTACAAAATTATAATTTGATAATAGTTAGTATTTCAGAAAAGGTAGATATCAATTGCTTATTATATAGGAAATTCATATGAAGTACATACCGCTTTTGGGAATTCGAATATAATTGCCAAATCCGTGTACAATGTGCAGTGTACAAAGCCAGTTTTTGTAGTAGTGAACACTATATATATTTCCTTTTTCTCTTACAATTAGATAGAGTTATACGGTATTTAAAGAACTACAACGTTTCTGAAATAAACACCCACAACTTTCCTAAAATAAGCCCCCACTACATAACATGTTAAAAAATAATTACCATGATGCCAACTATTCCTAAAATAACTATGCCTAAAATAACAAATTAATTCAGTTTTCATGAACTAAAAGCTTCTTCTAATTAATCAACTCAACTAATGCAGAGATCTTCAAAAAGCAATTAAGAATTAATTCTTGAGTAAAGATGTAGTCCCCCCCACTTCAGTCCCCTAAACGTCCCCCCCATTATAACTAACTTTTTCAATCATTGAACCACCTTGAAAAACGTGTAAAACGTGTATAAGTTGAGTCCAGTTTTTTTCTTTAAATACTTATCATAAGTATGAATACTTCATATCATAGGTATTCATACTTTCTATTTTGGGTGAATACTTTCCATATTTGAGTCCAGTTTTTTGGATTTAAATACTTGATATCTTAAGTATGAATACTTGATGAATTATATATAAATATTTGATATGTTAGGTATGAATACTTTCCATATTTGAATATTTGATATCTTAAAAAACGTGTAAAAGTATGTCATCATGGATCTCATTTGAAAGAGAAAAAAAAAATAGAAAACGTTCGTGTTTTTAGATTTGCAAAATTCCTCATAGATCGTTCCAAAAATTGGTTAGAATGAATGGAGAAAAAAAAAAACTGCCTTGAAAAACGTGTAAAAGATGAGTAGTATTGTGTCCAGTTTTTAGAGTATGAACTTGATATCTTAGGTATGAATACTTGATAAATTAGATATGCATACTTCATATCTTAGGTATTCATACTTTCCATTTTGTATGTGAATTAATTTAATCAATGAATGGGGGACTGGTGGTGTGATCCACGTGACTTTTTGGTTGTGGTCCCCGAGGCAGTCTGACAGTTACTGTCCCCGAAAAGTAATGGTCCCCAGTCCGTATGTGAATTAATAATTGATATGTTAGGTATGAATACTTGATGAATTAGATATGCATACTTCATATCTTAGGTATTCATACTTTCCATTTTGAGACTGAATTAATGTATGTTGAATGGGGGACTGACAGTTGTACTTTGACAGTTAGGAGGACGTTGAGGGGACTGAATGGGGGGACTGTTAGTCGATCCCTTAATTCTTAACACATATGTAGGAGATATTATGGTAGCTAGCTAGGTTATTGATAACATGCATAGTTATGATGCAAAGGATCAGTTGGTTCCAATCACATTCGGTATCATCAAGAAGGAAGATGCGGCCTCACATTCGTTGGAATGAGGAAAACAAGGAATAGCAGAGGAAAGATGTGGTACATGTCTTCAAATGGATATTCAAGAAAATTAAACCAAGGAGGCCTCAAGATAACATTCATTGAATGTTTGGTGAGTGCCAAAATGAGTACTTGAAGAAGATTGGAAAATAATTGCCAGAAGACCCCTGCAAAAATGAAGGGCTTGAGTAACGCTTCCAATGCATGAATTGTCGGTACCGGTCGATGAGATATAATGACAAATAATGGCTCAGGATTACTGAAGAATGACGTGTTCAAGTACTGCAGATTGTGGCGTCTCACGACGAATAGAGATGCTTCAGACTGGAGCGTTTCCTTTCACGAGACATGCACGCTGTAGACTGCAGCACCTGCCTTCTTCTTAAGATGCTACATGCTACAACAGTCGTGATGTGTTTTGAAATATTTCAAAAACGATGCCATGTATTTGATTCTATTTTTTAAGCTTCAGAAAAAATAGTATTGGGTGAAGTACCACTAGCCGATTTTTTTTATTTTGAGAAAATTAAAACCTTGACATCAAAATTGCAATATGTCGAAATATAACACAAATTACATTGTCGCTACAGATAGAAATCATCCTTAAGAAAACACTATCATTAACAACGCTTCTTCCAGTAGGAACCGCTGTCAACGAGAGCGTCTCTCCCCGATTTTCCCAACGTTGTTATCCAATTGCAATGATTCCCAACGTTGCCTAAATACAAAACAAATATAGTTGATATATTTTGCAAAATGACAATGTCCCATTCAAAGTTATTACTTATTTTGTAATGGTAGTTACAATATGTAACATTCAGAGTTCTTCTTAAAAAATTTCATCGTATTAGGTTGTAATGTCAATTAACATGTTCCAAGTCATCACCCACCACCATTAATTGACTTCTTGCTGAATGGTACTTAATGTAATATAATTTACTTAATTGTTCTTTATAATTTTAAAAACTTCATCGTTTTATGTTGAAATGTCAATTCACATGTACCAAGTCATCACTCGTCACCATTAATTGACTTTTTGTAATTAGACATTTACTTAATAAATTATGGTTATCTCGATAGAAAGAAAGGAGACAGAAAGAAGGAGAAGAACGTGACAATTTTTTAGGACAGGTGGTTAATCTTTTTCTTAATAATTTATGGTTATGTCGATATTTGCAATTTAATTAAATGAACCGGCTTTTGGTTATTATATTGGGCCATTAATGTTTATTTTAAATTTATTGTTTCAATTTTGATCCGGGCCGTGTTAATATTCTATTGGGGATTGTTTTTATTCATTCAATTTAAGCAATCTTTAATATATATAGTGGTTATTTTTATTTTTTATATTATATTATATTAGTAAATATTTCAGTGTTGCCTTTTGTCTTATTAAAATTTTCTTACAAATTAAAATTTTATAAAACAATTCCTAATTTTCTAATACAAAACAGATTTTTCGAAAAATCCAAGCGTATCAAATTTCCGATCTTTTTAGTGCAGAACAATCTTTCTAGTATAAAAATCCAGCACAAGGGAAAAACCATAGGCCACTACCTAATAGAATGAACCTATCTTTTGAGTTAATTTAAAAAGAATTATACACGGTTCTTATAAACAAACCGTGTAAAAAAACATACATGGATTCCAATGTAGAAATCAACTATATAACTCTAGTTATTATACACGATTACTATGATCGTGTATCAAACATCTAGTTCAGCGTCTTTTTTTAGATCTAACATGCTTTTCTTGTACAATGTATCGACTTTTTTATACACGATATGTGCGGACACGGTCACAGAACCATGTGTCATTAGCTTTTATAATTGTTTATAGTCGCGTTTTTTGTAGTAGTGTAAGAAGAGAAAAATCTAAGACATTTCAGCTCCTCTTATCATGTACGCACTATAGAAGGTAGATGTTGAAGCAGCATTGGCTTTATGCAGTGTACGATCTATAGAATCAAAACAACGTTGCATATAATTTGTGTGATGCATGAAGTCAAAATTGCTCTGTTAAAAAAATTTCCCGTCGTCCGTTTTCAATTTTTTTGGGATGAAAATTTGTCACTAACGGTATTTTTTTATAGTTTCCACAAAAGCATTTGATTTTGATATATTTTTAATTTCATTTCATTTTTTATAGTATTGAATTTAATGTCATTAATTAAAATTACTATAAATAGAAAAATCGGATCACTAGCTGATCACTAACTACCTATAATTGTAATGTTTTTCAATGATTTCACGTTTCTAGCCCACAACTGGAATAATATTGACCTTATTTCTTTAAACTTGTAGGATAGAGATGCCTACCTCCATATTCCACGGTGCTAACTGCTATCACGATCTAGAGAGAGAGTGGGGACACGCAGACAGCTAGCTCCCAAAATAATTGTAAAGCGAAACATTCTCTTTTGATGGAAAAATAGATTATAAAGACTCGGATTTCCGTGACTACTAATTTTCTGAAATATAGTATGCACTATAAGTTATTAACCTATGTGCCCCAGTAGCTTTTGATAATTATGGAGAAGACCCCTTTGGGAGTTAATTTTAAAAGGATTTTATTCCAAAAAATCTGAATCAGAGGATCACTATTACAGAAAAACACTTCACCACCGGTTCAAAACTCAATTCGCTATTGGTTTCCTAACCGATAGTGCTCAGCACCTATGCCATTGGTTGAAATTTGACGGACAGTGCTGAGCACCTAACACCATCGGTTCGATGTGATGAACAGATGGTAATAATAGTTGTTTAATCGTTAAATAAGTTGTTTAATAGAGTAACGCCAACAGGTCGAGATAATGAACCAACGATGTTGCTTCCAAACGGTGTTAGAAATTGTCATTGTTGGACATTCAATGTCATCTCTTGCGTACTTCAATCGATAGCAAAAGTCACTTACACCATCTGTTTTGTTTGAGTTGGCATTTGGCAGGTCTTAGTTATTTTATATTTTTCATTTGTTATTAATTTTGAGTCGGTGGTAATGTGTGTGTATAAACAACATTCTGACTTACGATAATAAGAAGATACACTCAATGTTTCCTACAATTTAGGTAATAATAATAAAATTAGATAGTTTTATGTATAAATAAAAATAATCATATATAATTTTTATATTTATTAATTATTCTATAGGATAATGGGTTCAAAATAATTCTTACCCATATTCTTACCCAATAAGTTAACGAAAAAAAATCTTATGCATATACAAAACATACTCAACTTTTCTTATCGAATACGGTACAGAACGGACAAATGATTAAAAGTATATGATAGACACCCCTAACAGAAATAAGCAACATAAGGAATATATGGACTATAAATTAGAAGGAAATTCATTTTTCCCTTTGCATAATTGAAGATATATATTCAGGCAAGATGTTCAGAATTTTTCAGAAATTTATTAAATAATTTGTTGGAATGGAAAAAGGTGAAAAGTTGTTTTCGACGTAATAAAAAGAAACTGAATTATTGATTCGAACGTCTTTTGAGATATTTTTTAGAAAACAGAATAATTAATTGGATTTCTTCAAATTTGTACGCAAATTATACTTTTTCCCTTACTACCAAACTTGCGACTTGTAACCAGCTTGCTCTCAATATAAAAAATGTATAGTTTAATTTAGTAATATGTCTGACTATATCAGATGAGGTTGACGGGTTAATATATTTGCATTGCTTCAAGTGTCATTGATTTCTAGACAGATTGATATGACCTAATTGGAAACCAACCTCTCCTAATTTTTGAAACCATCAAAGGTTGAATCAACTTGAATGTGGCAGTGAAAACAAATATGGGTAGCATAATAATTTCTTAATTTTGAAAGGGCCACAAACCTAGCCCAAAAATATAAAAGTACAAAGGCCGAAGTTATAAACCCATAAGCAAGCAAGGCCCAAGTTTAATCGGAAGAATAAAATGGGGATACAGTCCGAAGTAGGATAAGATGCAGTAGCATCAATATATAGAAAGGAAAAAAGTTAATCTATTACAAGAGCATATTTAGAATATAGATATTCTGCTTTGAGATTTGTGTCAGAATAAAACAGACGACTCATATCTCATTCTACACGATCTGGTACCGCGTTGGATCCAAATTCGATATCATGAGCATTGAGTTATTAAGTAGTGTAAGATCGTAGAGTGCAAGTCCTAAAACCGAACGCGGCACTTCTAAAACACGCATGTGTTTAAAAGAATTTATTGTTCTTGTTTTTTTAAATCTAAAATAAACCGTTAAAAATTGGAATAAAATCGTAAATTCTTCAAAAAATACGACAAAAGTGAAATTGAGCGGAATAAAATTATGACAAAGGCTTTTGAAGTTGAAAATAGTAATATTTTATATATATATTTTTTGTAAAACCCCGCCAATTCGCTTGACTTTATGGCCCGTACCCATCTCATGGTTCTTGACTATGACTGCATAGTACGTCCGATGGGCGTCAGACTTGCTTTATGTTCGATGGGCTTCAGGAACCCAATCAATTTTAAAATCTGCGTGCTCGCATTAATTTTCATGCATACGGATCTTAAAGCGAATCGGACAGTCTTGAAGTCTATCAAATCTGAAAGTAGATCCGACCCATAAGACCTACTCCATTCTCCATGACTATATATGACGTGCGTGGTCCATAATATGACTCTTTTAAAAAAACACTTTTACACTTTTGCACTTTTAATAAAGTATTAAGTAGTGTAAGATCGTAGAGTGCAAATCCTAAAACCGGACGCGGCACTTCCAAAACACGCATGTGTAAAAGTATTTTTTTGTTCTTTAAAACCGTTAAAAATTGTAATAAAATCGTAAAATCTTAAAAAGTACTAAAAAAAAGGAAAATGAGCCGAATAAAATTATGACAAAATATTTTAAAGTTGAAAATAGTAATTTGTTATATTTTTTTAAAACCGGGTCATTGCTTGACTTCACGGTCTGTACCTATATCTTGGTTCTTGACTATAACTGCAGAGTAGGTCTCACGGGCAGATCTACTTGTGATGGGTTTCAGGACCATCCAATCAGCTTTAAGACCTGTATACTCTGCTTTATTATTTGTGAATCTTAAAGCAGATCGACTGGTTAATTATGAATTAACCCATCACACTTATAAGTAGGTCCGATGTTCATGTTTGACTATATATGCGGTGCGTGGTCCATACTCCATAATATGGGTCTTTTAAAAAACACTTTTACAATTGCATGTGGACTTGTGGACACGTCTGCACGGGACTATAAGGAATAATGCACTTACAAAGTGGTCCCAATATGTTCACAAATTTATGTTATTCTTGCCGTGTAAGCGAAATAATATTCTAAAAATCATTCCCTTTCCTTGCTTTGCACGCAATATAACTTTTGAAAACATCATGCATAGGGGTGTCAATGGTACTTTTTTAGCCGTTTATCCGACCCGTATCGTATTCGATAAGGCGGGTATGAACAAGTTCTTTTTTCGTTAGCTTATTGAGTATGGGTATGGGTATGGGAAAGATTTTTCTTTCGTTAACTAAATGGGTAAGGATATTGGTAATAACTATTTCATACCCGTTACCCAATAGGGTAATTATAAAATCTAAAATTATTTATATTCAATTCAATTTCAGTGTATCTAGATTTACTCTTCTATTTCAATGCCCTAAATTGCATCTTTCTATTCCAGCGCACCAGTTTTGTATATTTGATATTTTTTCCTTCCTTCTACGTTTTCTTGTTTTTTTACTCAATCGTAAGAATGAAATATAAATTATGTAAGAATATGACTCGCATAGTCACATTTTCACTTTTATTTTCACAGTGGCTATGACTCAATTTTGTTTTCAAATTTTACAATAAAAAATTATAATTAGTGAAAAAACAATTTAAATAGTTATCTTATGTAATGAGTAAAATATAATTTGTAAAACATAATGAGTTTTGATCTTTTATTCGTAAATATAATAAAATTAATTATTATATTATGATTATCCATTATTCACCTGCTACCATTTCGTTATCCGATAATATTAACTGGTAAGGGTAGAGTAGGGTAAGATTAATTTTAATTTAATGGGTAAGGATAGAGAATGGGTAAGATCAATTTTAATGGATATGAATATGAAAATGCATCCACCCGACCCGTACCGTACCCATTGACACCCCTAATTCATGCATGCCCTAAAGGGAAACCAAAGCAACAAACAATGATTAAAGCACGGAAGTGTCCAATAAGAAATCCAAGAAACAAAAGAAGTTACAGCTTTATTTAATTTTAGCAATGTGAAATGGGAAGTGCCTCTATTTAATTTGGTTATTTTTGTTGTCCGAACAGAGGTGATTCATGATTGCCATTCCCACTTGCCGACTTACATTAATATCACAAACATATATAGCACCTCAGAAATTAACAGCAACTATCCAAAATACAAGAAAATGGAAAATGGAAAATATAACTAATTAAGCGAAATAGGAGAAAATTAGAAATTGAACGAGGTAGGTGCGAAATCAATTAGGTCGAAAAGGGTTGCAGCTAACAGGTGAACTAATTTGTTAGGTAACCTAGCAATGTCCATAGCATGTTAAAATTAATTTCAATTTAAAGAACATGAAGAAATCACCTTTATGGTTTCTCTCCATAAAAAATAACATGAAGAAAATTAATTCCAATTTAGAGAACAGTTCTTTGATCTTTGTATGAAGATCGCAGAATTAGAAAGCTTGAACTCCAATCTTTATTTAAAAATAAAATCAATTTCAATTCATAATTAAATTACTCCCATTCTTAGTAGTGATTGACAAAAACATTATACTCCACCACGGCATCACCGCTCTTTTCTAACGAGTTGGTGCGTGCCTGAACGTAACCACGAGCGAATCTAAACAACCCGCTCCCTCCGACAATCGGCATTTCCCGCACCGGAGAAAACACTTCATTGTGTCCCAAAATAGCGATTGTACTCCCATTATATTTCCCGTCGGTTAACACAAAGTTCATTGCCATGAGAAGCCCTACATTCTTTAACCCCGCTGCGGCATAGAATCCCTGTGCCCGGCCCACTAACTTTGACTTCACATCGGGTCCAGTTGTCAGTGGGTCATCGATCATGACAAGGGCTCCGAAACCTGTGGATGATGTGTTGGTTCCAGGTGCTTCTGCTACTCGAACAGCCGTTGGGTTGGGACCGCTCACGATGTCGTGCCAATAGAACCGAAAGTGGCTTTGTTTTTCAACAGTGGTGCGAGAAACGCTCTGGCTGCTCAGGAGATACTCATCAGCAAGGTTGGAGGAGGTGACCGGCGCAAAATTGGCTGCAGAGGAAACTAATAAGAGTAGAATGAGAGAGGAGTAGGTGGTGCGTATACATGTAGCCATGGTTGGCGAGTATGGTGCTTTTCTTTTGCTTTGGTTAGTGCAGCAAAGGTGATTCTTGGCTCATATATAGAGGCAGTGTATAGGTTTATTGGATCGTGTTTAGTTACGCCCGATAAGTAGTAAACCCGTTGTACTATTTAGGTTCTCGGATTTTAGTATTATACCCATTTAGCATATAAGTAGTTACTACTTACCAATCGAGCATTGCCTCACAAAATGAGGCAACGTACCTGATTAGATTTGAAACCCGACCCAAACCGACCCGTTCGACTTAAAAAAACAGAGCAAACTCAACACTACAAAAAAAAATTATAAGTAGTTAAAGGATATAACAGAAGTGATGCTTGCGGTTAAAGACTAATTAAGGCTGTTAGAAAGTTAGTGTATCCTAGGCTATAAGGCACTTATTAAACATTCTGTTAGACAATTAAGCTTTCTGTTAAACAAATGTAACTAGAATTAATATCAGATAACAGCTACTGGTATTTGCTATATATAGCAATGTACACTGTATCAAGAAATACAACACAAATAATCATAGAAGGAAAATTGGAATCGGAATCGGGATCGGCACCGTCCGATCCCGATCCGGATAGAAAAAATCGATCGGAATCGGCCGAATCGGATCGGAAAATCAGACTTTTTTGCCAGAAACTTGAAATTCTCATATATATATAAATGAGTTGTGTTTTTTAACAACAAAAGTTGTATGGTTTGGTGGTAGTTGGTTTGGTTGCTTAGCAAGACGACTTAGGTTTAATTCACGTATAGGAAAATTTTTTTGGAGTGAGTTTAATTTGCGTTTCGGTTGAAATTTAACTGGAATCGGTCTATTTCGGCCAAATTTTACTGGAATCGGGTCAAAATGGACGAAATTTGACGAAATCTACACTAACCGCGTAACTCGGCTTGAAATCGGATCGGTACAGTCTGATTCTGCTCCAGAACGGCCGATTTTACCTTCCATACAAATAATCATTCTATCAAATTCATTTCTCTATCTACAATTCTCTTTTCCTATTAGTAGTCAGGGATAGATCTACGTATAATCCATGGGTATTTGGCCATCTATATCATATTTAAAATTTTATACAAGTGTATTGAAATTAATTTTATATCTATGATTTGCGTTAATTTTAAATCTATGATTTGCATTAATTTTATAGCCATGTTTTATGGAGTCCGGCTACTATACCACTAGTGTCATTTCAAATTAAATAACACCACATCTTAAACCATTGGATCTGCTTTAATATTCGTGTACAAGATAGCCTAGAATGACACTAGTGTCTTGCACGAATATTAAAGCAGATCCAATGGTTTAAGATGTGGTGTTATTTAATTTGAAATGACACTAGTGGTATAGTAGCCGGACTCTGTTTTATGTTTTTGTACTATTTTATTTTGTTGATGTAGTAATTTAGTAATATTTTGAACTTCATATATATGAGAGACAAAGTTGAAATAAACTACAATTCTAAGCATATTTTTATAGTATTTTGATATTGTATATATTGTCATTCTCTTGATTATTCTGTACTTCCATATCAGTATAACATCATCTCTATATAATTTCTCTTGATTGGCATGCTAATTGTATGTTATACATGACGTATTGATAGTGTATTGATTAAACCCGGGCGGGTCGACCCGGACCCGACCTTGAACCCGACCCGAACCGTCCTAAAGGGTTGGGTCGGGTTTGAAACGGGTCGGATGCGGTTCTCTGGGCGAAACCCGACCATACCCCCACCGTTTCAACCCGCCTACCCGAACCCGATCCGGACCGGCCAAAATCCGACCCGTCCCGCCCGAACCCGACCTTAAACCCGACCCTAAACCGGCCTAACCCGGGTTAACCCGACCTAACCCGCCCAAAACCCGATCCTAACCCGCCCTAACCCCCCCAAACCCGGCGGGACCCGTCCCAACCCGGCCAACCCGACCCCCACCGAAAAATTTGAAATTTTTTTAAAAACAACGGTAAAATTTCCCTCCCCCAAAAAAACCATAAATACACCCCCATTCTTACAACATTTTCACATCCATACTCATTATTCTCAATCTCTCAATCTCTCAATCTCATATTCTCATACTCTCAATATTTTCATTATTCTCAAATTTTATTTTTATTGTTTAAAAAAAAATAGTTGCAATTTATTTCATTCTACAAATACGCAAACGGAATTACAAAAGTAGAGGAATTACGAAGTTCGGCACCTCCCGCAAGATTTTTCCGCGAGATTAAAAGGTTAGATTTATTTTTAGTAATTGTTAGATAATTAGAATTAGTTTAAATAGGTTAATTTAGTAATTGTTAGGAATTGTTAGATAATTTTTAGTAATTGTTATTTGTTAGTAATGTTTAGTAATTGTTAGTAATTTTGAGTAATTGTTAGTAATTTTTAGTAATTTTTAGATATTGTTAGTAATTGTTAGATAATTTGTAGTAATTGTTAGTAATTTTTAGTAATTTTTAGTAATTGTTAGATATTGTTAGTAATTTTTAGTAATTGTTAGATATTGTTAGTAATTTTGAGTAATTCGGATTTATATTTAATAGGTTAAATTTTCTTTTTTAAATTCGGATTTATTTTTTTAGAAGTTATATTTGTTTGTTCAAATTAGAGTTTAATAGGTTACATATTTTGAAATATGTTAGATTTATTTGTTTGTTCAAATAAATGTTATATTTGTTTGTTTAAACATGTTATCTTTATTTTTAATAGGTTACATTTGAATATTTTGAAATATGTTAGATTTTAGATTTATTTTTAAATATGTTAGATTATTGGATTTTATTTTGAAATAGGTTAGATTCATTTTACTATTTAAAATTCGGATTTTATTTATAAATAGGTTAGATAAATAGATTTGTTAGATAAATATGTTAGAGTTATTTTTTTTAAATAGATTTTTAAAATAAGTTATAACAAGTTATATTTATTTTTTTTAAATAGATTTTTGAATAAGTTACATTTGTTGTTCAAATTAGAGTTTAATAGGTTAGATATTTTGAAATATGTTAGATTTATTTGTTTGTTCAAATAAATGTTATATTTGTTTGTTCAAATTAGAGTTATGTTTATTTGTTTGTTCAAATTGAATATTTTGAAATATGTTACATTTTAGATTTATTTCTAAATAGGATACATTTATTTTTTGAATATGTTATATTTTATTTTTTTAATTTTGAATATGTTAGATTAGATTTTTTTAATTTTGAATATTTTTTAGATTTATTTTTAATAGGTTAGATTTTAGATTTTAGATTTATTTTTAAATTCGGATTTATTTTAGATTTATTGAATTTTTCAAAGTTCGGAATTTTTTTTTTCCCTCCTGCTTTTGCTGCCTACTTGGCACCATAGTGACATAACTCGCGAATTATACGCGTATAATTCGCGTATAATTCGTTTTTTGGGCATAGCCGAACCGAACTCCGTATAAAACGCTGAAAAACGTATAAAACGTTTTATTCGCGAATAAAACGCGAGTTACGAATTATTCGCGATAAAAACGCGAATAAATCGCCAAAAAAAAATTTTGAATTTTTTCAAATTTTTTTTTTTTTTACGTTTTTTTTGGGGGGTTTTTTTTTTTTTTTCTTCCTTGTTGTACCGAATCATTCCCGAATTATACCCGAATCACGAATTTTTGACCTCGCCGAACCGAACCCGAACTTTTGATTTGTCACTATGCTTGGCACTTGCCTCTGGCTTGTGACCTTGTGTTGCCTGACTTGCCTCTGGCTTGCGCTGGGGGAGTGGGGGACCAACGAAAATGGTCAACTGCCTTTGGCAGTTTGGCTTGGTTAGCACTTGCCACTTAGCAGAGGACCAGAGGTGTTGCCTTTAATTTAAAAATGTTATATTTTATTTTTTAAATTTTGAATATGTTAGATAATAAGATTTGAATATATTAGATTATTGGATATGTTAGATTTTTGAATATGTTAGATTATTGGATTTTATTTTTGAATATGTTAGATTATATGATATGTTAGATTATTGGATTTGTTAGATTATTGTATTTTATTTTGAAATAGATTAGATTTTATTTTTTAAAATTCGGATTTATCTTAAATAGGTTAGATAAATAAGTTATATTTTATTTTTGAATTTGTTGGATAGTTATATTTATTTTTAAATATGTTATATTTAGTTTGTAATAGGTTACATTTGAATATTTTGAAATATGTTAGATTATTGTATTTTATTTTGAAATTCGGATTTATTTTGAAATAGGTACTTTTTAAAATAGGTATTTTATTTATAAATAGGTTAGATAAATAGATTTTTTTTTTAAATAGATTTGAATATGTTAGATAAATAGATTTGAATATGTTAGATAGGTAAGTTAGATAAATATGTTGGATTTATATTTTATTTTTGAATATGTTGGATTTGGTAGACTTATTTGATTGAAAATATTTTATTTTGTTAGAGTTATAAGTTGTTGTTGTAAAATAGATTTTTAAAATAAGTTAGAACAAGTTATATTTATTTTGAATTAGACTTAGAATTTTAAAATTTGAATTAGACTTTTTTTTTAAATTTGAATTAGACTTAGAATTTTAAAATTTGAATTAGACTTATTTTTTCTTAAATATATTTTTTAAATTTGAATTAGACTTATTTTTTCTTTTTCTTTTTCTTTTTCTTTTGAAATTCGGCAAAGGCAGTTGTATTTTTTTTTTTTTTCTTTTGAAATTCGGCCAAGGAGGCAGAGGCTTGAATGCCTTCACTGGGTGCTTTTTTTTCTGCATTTTTTTTTATTTACTTTAATTTAAATTTAATTTAGATTAGAATTCAATTTAGATTTAATTTAGATTTAGATTTAATTTACATTTAATTTAATTTATATTGAATTTAGATTTACATTTAAATAGGTTATATTAGACTTAGAATTTAGATTTAGATTTTGAATTAGACTTAGAATTTTAAAATTTGAATTAGACTTATTTTTTCTTAAATATATTTTTTAAATTTGAATTAGACTTATTTTTTTTTAATTTTAAAATTTGAATTAGACTTTTTTTTAAATTTGAATTAGACTTATTTTTTTTAAATTTTAATATTTGAGTTAGACTTATTTTTTAAATTTGAATTAGACTTATCTTTTTAAATATATTTTTCAAATTTGAATTAGACTTATTTTTTCTTTTTCTTTTTCTTTTTCTTGTGAAATTCGGCAAAGGCAGGGGTTGGATTTTTTTTTTTTTTTTTTTATACTTTTGAATTTCGGCCAAGGAGGCAGAGGCTTGAATGCCTTCACTGGGTGCCTTTTTTTTTTTCTTCTTCTTTTTCTTTTGAAGTTCGGCTCTGGCCTTCATGGCTTCATGCCTTATTTTATTTTTTCTTTTTCTTTTACGTACTTTAATAGTTTAATTTAGATTTGAATTTAATTTAAATTTAATTTAGATTTAATTTACATTTAATCTAATTTATATTGAATTTAGATTTAGATTTAAATAGGTTAGATAATTTTGGATTTATTTTGAATGGATTTAATTTTAATATGTAGAACAAATGTCGGACGAATGGATGCATAGAGCTTTCGCCGATTTATTCGACCCTACGCCATCTGGATACCATCAAAATATGTCCACAATAGAAAGTAGGCTTCCACAAGAACCACAACTTTTGCCACAAAATTCCGCACAAATGCAACCGCCGTATCCACAAAATCTCTCCCAAATGCCACCACATATTTATCATCAACAAGATCCTAACTATTATCCACAAAATCCCTCCCAAATACCACCACCTAATTACTATTATTCTAACCCTTCATATGGAGCTGGTACTGCTTCTACAGGATCGACTCAATACACCGCCCCTATAGAAAGTGGTCCCTCGACAAGTGTCCCGGAAATTCAAGTCGAAGTTGTCCCCGCAACCCAAGCCGAAGGTGTTGCTCCCATCGAACCACCGAAGAAGAGGAAAACCAAGGCGCCCGAATACAAGGCTGATTTTTGGCGGTATTATCAAAAGACTTTTCATGCGAGTGGAGTTGTCCATACTCTAAAATTTAAGGTACGCGGTTGCAAGGTTATTTACGAGTATAAACTTGCAAATGGTATGTCCACATTTAAGAAACATGCCGAAGGTCATGCGAAAAAGGGTGAGCTACCACAAGAACATGCGGACCCGCGGTTAGTCCAAACCCTTATGAACCCATATGGTAGTAGAACCCACCAAAGATATGATGAAAAAATAATGCTTAGAGAAGTTGCCCGATATATTGCCCACAAGGAACAACCAATTAGTATGGGTAATTGTAGTAGTTTTGCCCGGCTAGTAATTCGGGGGTGTGCTCAACCATTGTATAAGACAATCCATCATAGAAAAATGGTACGTGAAATTAAAAACCAGTTTATCCAAAAGAAAAATGACCTACGGGCTATATTTGGATATGCAAATTTTAATGTCTCCATTACCTCCGAT
The DNA here is from genome assembly GCA_011114355.1 of Carex littledalei. Lineage (NCBI taxonomy): Eukaryota > Viridiplantae > Streptophyta > Magnoliopsida > Poales > Cyperaceae > Carex > Carex littledalei. Next base: position 8,418,345 of record CM022083.1, on the reverse strand, counting down.
ATATGGACTGCCGGTAAACATGGCCTAGGGTACTCTTGTATTACCGGTCATTGGATCGATGAGCATTGGGTTTTACAAAAAAGGGTTTTAAGTTTTCGGGTGTTAGATTCCCCGCACACTGCACAAATTATTTACCATTCAATTATTGAGGTTTTACAAGAATATAATCTCAAAGGGATTTACGGAACAAGATTTTTTCTATCTCATTCGATAATGCTAGCAACAATGTAGCGTCCATCGATCATTTCATCCGGTCCCTAAACCCAATCATGAATGGTGCACTGTTTCACCAAAAGTGTGCTTGCCATATACTAAACCTTACCGTAAAAGATGGCATTAAAGTAGAAGCCATAAAGGACTTGATAATTAAATTCAAGGGAGGTCTTGCCCATATTTATTCAAACCAAGAAAGAAAACAAAATTTCGCAGCTTTGTGCGAAAGAATAGGTTTGGGCAAAATGAGGGTACCTTGGGATATAGACACCCGTTGGAATTCCACCTACAGGATGCTGCACCGATGCATTCCTTACAAGGCGGCTATAGGGGAGATGTTGAGGTCGACGAACGAAGGACAAGCTTTGGAACTCACCGACCCCGAATGGCAGCGAATAATAATGCTTGCACAATTCCTTGGAACCTTTTTCACCGCAACCGTCAAATTATCTTGCTCGTACTCACCGACGGCACATGAGTTGCTGCACCATCTCTACTATATTTCCAAGGTGTACCGTGATATGGAAGATAGGGATAGTGAGGATTCCCCTCTCCATCCGATCGTAGCAGCCATGAAGGTAAAATTTCTTAAATATTGGAAAGAGGTACCCCTCTTGACCGTTCTTGCAAACTGCCTTCATCCGGCATACAAGAAGAAGTTCACGGTAAAAGTACTTCAAGCCTACAAGAAAAATCTAAAATTAAACTGGAGGGACGAGGAGCCCCGCGTACAAAAGGCATTGGAGGACATGTTTGCCATATACAGCGAAAGAAGAAATGCCGACCAACCGCCTTCGACCGGTGGCGTGAGGTATGAATATAAATATACATATGTTTTTAATATTTATTATTTATAATATCTACATTATTTGTCCACTAATTTTTTCTATTGTTTTAATAGTCTATCCACACACAGCAGTACTGGATTGTTAGGCGATTTCCAGGATGATGATGACCCGACGGGATCCCAAGGTAACACGAACGAGTTAATGAGCTACTGTTTGGGGACCAACGAAAATGAAGGAGTTGACTTCATGGATTGGTGGAGGAGGAATGCAACTGCCTATCCAACACTGGCGATGATGGCCCGCGACATATTTGCCGTGCCCGTGTCAATCGTCCCTTCCGAATCATGTTTTAGCTCGGCGAACAGGATCCTCACCGATAAACGAAGTAAGCTGGGTGCACATGTTTTCGAGAGACTTGTGTGCTTGAAAGACTGGATTGATGCTGAAAATTGCACGCAACATGCCATGGGATTGGAAGCTTCATCATCCGGTGTCGACACTCAAGAAAGCGGTACCGAGGGACCTGAGCCTAACGAAGATTCGGACGGTGAGCAAGAGAACGACCTATGGTATATGCACAACAACTACTAGATAGGTAGTGTCGGTATAAAATTCTAACATCTTTTAATCTTTATTGTTATTTTTTTAAATTATAATTTCTAAATATTTCAATTGTTTCATTTTAAAGAATAATTACTAACAAAAAAAAGTTAGAACTCCGCCTATGTTATTTTACATAGCCGGTCCCAAGCCTGAAATAAAGGAGGAGGGTAACTTTTGTTTTTAAATAATAAGGTTTTAAAGATAAAAAATAATTCGATTTTAAACTAATTCGGTATATTAATCTCGGACTCTCGGTTTTAGAATAATTTGGTTTTATACTAATTTGATTTTAACAAAATTCGGTTTTAACTTAATTTGATTTTGTTATAACAAAAAGATATTGAGTTCAAATAAAAAAAAATAAAAAAAAAACTGAAAAAAAAAACAGATGAAAACGTCTCTGGAAACAGAAAAAAAAAAAAAAACCGAACCGGACCTACCCGGACCGGACCGACCCCCGACCCGACCTAACCCGCCGGGTTTAGGCCGGGTTAGAGTCGGCCAACTCAGACCCCAACCCGACCCCCCCTACCCGACTCAACCCGTTGACCCGGGCTAACCCGTGCCCGAGTCAACCCGGGGACCGGTCGGGTTTGGACCGGACCGACCCGACCCGGACCCTTTTCATAACACTACGTATTGACAACAAAGCGCTCCAATTAAAGTTTCGTATTAAAAAAAAAATTGATCATGTAATTCTACTTCTGTTTTGTTACTAAAATATGTCTAAATATTATGTTTATATACAACGATGTGTTTCCACCTTATCATAAGAGTGCACTTTTAACCATGGTTTGGAAACTCAATCAGCCGAGTCCGAGTTGACTCGGCCGACTCAACTCGGTATCGGTCGGGTTCATGTGATTTTTTCATCAAAACTCAGTTGAACAGTTACACTCGGCCGAGTTATCCAATTTTCAAGCTGAGTCAGATCGAGTTTCACCCAAGTCAGGCAGAGTTCATCCAAGTCAGTACATGGGCAGTGAAATCGATAATGAAAATAAAGCGACGCAGTGTTTGCTTGTAAGAAAATCAAGCAGTGAAATCAATAATGAAAAGCAAGCAGTGAAGCAACAGAAACGCTGAAGTGTTTGCTGGTAAGAAGAGAAGCGCCTGTCAGAAGAGTAGTGAGGAAAAATTTGCAATTAGGCCCCCACTTGTTCACTTATTGCAAAATTGAAAGGGGCGAGTAGATAGAATGTTTTTTACCTTTTCAATTAGAAGACTGAGATGTTTCGAAGTAGGCTCCGCTGTTGTTTTGTAGGTTTTCTCGTTTTTTACCTTTTTCCTATTTTTTGGCTACAAAACAAACTTCTGCCAAAAAAATCAAGTTTTCGATCCGATTCTTCCGATTCCGGCCGATTCATCCGATTCCGATTCCACAGTCAAGAATCCGATTCTAATTCCGATTCTGAGTTTCATAACCATGCTTTTAGCCATAGAAGGCAAAATCGGCCGATTCAGATCGGGATCGGACAAGACCGATCCGATTTTGGACCGATTTACTCGGAAAGCGAGTTTTAGAGGAAAAAACGGGTTGAACAGTGTTGAATCGGCCGATTCTCCCGAGTCTGCGCCGATTCCAGACCGATTCTTGTACTGTGGACCGATTCTCATGATTTGGATGAGAATCTTATAGATTGATTTGAGATTTGAGTTACATTTTGCATTTGTTTTTAAAAAAAAAAACCCAACTTCGAAAGAATTGGAAAGGGGGCGCAGCTGGGTGGGGAGGATGAATGGTTCATGGTGAATAGACTTGGTTCATGGTGAATAGACTTGATTCATAGCTTGGTTCATAGTCTATTTCATAACTTGGTTCATAGCTTTGAAATGGGGCGCAGCTGAGAATATTTGAGTTACATTTTACATTTTGAATAGACTTGGTTCATAGCTTTTAACTATAGAAAATTTGAAATTACTAATGGTTCATGGTGAACCTTGACCATTTTATACCTGACGAAATGAATTACTAAAGGGGCGCAACTGTGACCGCATTTCTTCTTGCGGCAATTAAATATTACTAAAGGGGCCCAGCTGTGGCCGTGATACAACAGTTTTATAATAAAATATTAAACTTTGACGGTTTGACCCAATAAATTATACCTGACCCAATTACTAATTTTATTAAAGGGGCGCAGCTGTGCCCGTAATGCTTGTATTATATTGTATTAGTAGATTATTTGATTGTAATAATATTTTTAAATTTTTTTATCAATTTTTTTCTATCTTTCTAGTGTAAAACAAGTTTCTGGCAAAAAAGTCTGATTTTTCGATCTGATTCAACCAATTCCGACCGATTTTTCCAATCTGGATCTGGATCGGACGGTTCCGATTCCGATTCCGATTTTTCCTTCTATGCTTTTAACTTAGGAAACCTTGAGCAAAAAATTTGTTGTCTAATTCAAAAACATATATCTGATATAGCCACATATTGCATGGTGCAACACTTTTCTCTGTTTTCTCTCCTTGACAAAACAAATATGAACAAAACCAATTTCAATTTTAAAAATCATTCTTTGATATACTGATAAAGATAATATTCTTTGTGTGAAGATTACAGATTGGAAATTCAGATGAAACTCTATCGTAAATATTAAATAATTGAAAGACTTAACCTTCAACCTTTATTAAAAAAAACAATTTTTCATAAATTACTCTTATTCTTAGTAGTGACTGACAAAAACATTATACTCCACCACGGCATCGCCGTTCTTCGCAAAGGAGTTGGTTCGTGCCTGCACGTATCCACGAGCGAATCTAAACAACCCACTTCCTCCGACAATCGGCATTTCCCGCACGGCAGAAAGCACATCGTTGTGTCCAAAAATAGCAATTGTACTCCCGTTATATTTCCCGTCGGTTAACACAAAGTTCATTGCCATGAGAAGCCCTACATTCTTTAACCCTGCCGAGGCATAAAATCCTTGTGCCCGGCCCACTAACTTTGAGTTCACATCGGGTCCAGTTGTCAGTGGATCATCGATCATCACAATGGCCCCGAAAAATGTGGATGATGTGTTGGTTCCAGGTGCTTGTGCTACTCGAACAGCCGTTGGGTTGGGACCGCTGACAATGTCGTGCCAATAGAACCGAAAGTGGCTCTGTTTTTCAACAGTGGTGCGTGAAACGCTCTGGCTGCTCATGAGATAGGCATCGGCATGGTCGGTGGAGGTGACCGGTGCAAAATTGGCTGCAGAGGAAAGGAGTAAGAGTAGAAGGAGAGAGGAGAAGGTGGTGCATATACATGTAGCCATTGGTGGCGGGTATGGTGTTGTTGTTTTTTCTTTTTTTCTTTTGCTTTGATTGAGCCAGCAAAGGAGATTCATGGCTCATATATAGAGGCAGTGTATAAGTTTATTGGATCGTGTCTAGTTACGCCCGATAAGTAGTAAACCCATTGTACTCTTTAGGTTCTCGGATTTTAGTAGTAAACCCAGCCCGTTGAGCATTAGTAGTACCATGTTGAAGAATCAAGAGACAACTAGCAAAATCCTAAAATCAGAAAATATATCACTTCAACTTTCTATTTTTGGAATATTTGATTTGTTGTATTAATGGCAATGTAATCAGCTAAATTAGGTACTTTTTGTCATTTCCCTTTTTTTACCAATTTTAAACTTTTATTTGATTGAATAGAATAACTTTGTTTATAAACTTCTAAACTTTTAAATTTTTATTCTTTTACTTTTATTTAGTTTTAAACTTTTAAACTGCTTAACCAGTTTTTCCATCAATACAAATCTAGCAGCACCAATAAAAGTTTAAAATTAAATTAAAGAAAGGAAAAATGAGAAAGATTATAATTTGTTTATATTGAGAAATAAGTAATTTTCAAATTTTGATAATGAAATTGAATATTATGAAGTTTTTAATGGGTAGGACAACAATTCTATTTTTTTTTTGTGAAAGAAGTGTTTGTCAGTCGGTACCAACACTCTAGTACCAATTCAAAAGCAAAGAACTAAAACAACTAGGCATAAGCTATACCTATTACAAAACAGCAACAACCTATTACAATAAATGGAAACATTGTTCAGAAAGCATGAAACACAAATACTGTCAAGTTCACAACAATTATAATTTAAAATACATAAATAAGAAATTTGTAATTTTAATAAGGAAATAGATAATATAAAATATTTTACTATCAATTCTTCTTTAAATTGATCTAGAAGTTACTTTTCTGTCAAACTTTTGCTTCTTCCTGAAGTTTGACCCACATTCCATGGTACCATAATATAATTAACCAAGCACAGAGTGGAGAATAATAGGTTGGTGGCATTAGACTTTGTGATAAATTTCCAGGCGCATGCGCTTTCACATGTTACCGTATCAGAACAGAAAGAAAGAAACAAAGAAAGTAGAAATTAGAAAGAAAAAGAACAGGACTTAATTTGTTGGCAGTGTGGCACTTCCACAAAAACAAACAAAGATTTCCAGGCGCTTTGAAAGTTGAAAGGAGAAAAAAAAGGGGCGACTTTGCTGGCAGTTAGCACTTGCACAAAAACAAAACAAAGACTTTACTGAGAAAAATATGTTATAATTAATGTCATGATAGAGAAAAATAAGAACAATAATAATATATGAAAGTAAAAGTAATTTGATTTTAGAGTGAGGTTATGATAATATGAATAGCACATATTGATCTATATTAATATTTTTGTTTCTAAAGTTCAAACAGTTAATTTGAACCATTCAACATGATTTATGTATGAAATTGTACTTGCTGATTAAATTTTATAAATTTTATAATATTTTTATTTTAGTATTTTTTTAATATAGGTAGAAAATTACTACTTCTAAAAATTTTTAGATCAACGGATTTTCTACCTATCTATAAAAAAGTTTTAAAAAAATCTAAGGAATGTGAAATTTCATAGACAAATATATTTTCATATGAAGATATCAATCGTGTTCAACAGTTCAGATCGACCATTATGAATAGTACCGTAGCCTCACTCTTTGATTTTAATATGTTTCCATCTTGATTCTTGAGCTGTTCTATATGGACACAAATGAAACATCTATTGTATATTAGAGTTAGTTATATTCAAAATATAAAATAAAAATTGCTAGAATAATAAAAAAAAATAGTAAAAACGACTGCTAATTTATTATTTGTGTTACGAACGATAACATCACTAATATATTTATTAAACAATTTCATCAACTATAGTTAACATTAAAGAACACCTAACCTGATTTGACAGCCGACTAATCAATTTTTATGATAATTTGACTACAGCTTTCAACTAGTCAATCTAGTCAGTTCTTTCAACTAGTCAATTTTTATGATTATTGGGGAATTTCATGTATCCCCTCAAAAACTTCATTATTACTACATATTTCCTCCTTAAAAGTTTGTAATATCATATTTATTCTTCGAAATAGTAAAAACTCACATAATTATCCATTATAACTCTACAATATATTAAATATATTTAAAACTAATTAAATTACAGTATTTTACCATAATACCCTTCTACCCTTTCCTTTCTCATTCTTTCTCCCCGCACTCGTCCCTCTCTGATACGGCATTGTCATCCCTCTTTTTGTTCTGTTGCCCTAATTTCAGTGTAGAAGGGTATATTAATATATTGTAGAGTTATCATGGGTAGAAGGGTATAATGGTCAAATTTGTTATTTTAATAATTTTAGATATATTAATATATTGTAGAGTTATACTGGGTAAATATGTGAGTTTTTACTATTTTTAAGGGTAAATATGATATTACAAACTTTTGAGAGGTGAATACGTAATATTGAAGTTTTTGAGGGGATACATGAAATTCCCCCCTGATTATTTTATCCAATGTATAATTCTCCGGTTCATTTTATTTAGGCCTTGCTAATTTCATTGTTCAAATGGATTAATTGGGCCTATAACAAGTATTATGAGAACCATTCCAAAAACTATTTTGGGCTGTACATTGGAGACCTCAAGAAAAGCCTTGAACTGTCAACTGCCCTTTACAAAATTAATTTGCAAATGTTTATTTGAATTATGATACATTGGTTTTTCCTACAAACACCCATAGCTTCCTTTTTTTCTCTACATCAAGTAACCCTTCTTTGTGGAAAATATAATTAGTTAAATAATTGACTCTTAACCTTTTCTTTTGTATACAGTAAATTATGTGCTGTTATATATATATTAAGGACTGAAACATGAATAAAATTGTCATACCGGCCTTACCTTCTAATTATTAATTTGGATCTTTCTCCGGTGTAGCAATTTGTTTACAACAAAATTACAAACTGAAAATAACAATTACGACCATCATAATTAAATACATACAACAAAAATTAATTAAGAAATGGTTTGTACTAAATAAGCTAACAGATAAAAAAATGAGAAATAAAAAACACTTCAGTGATTAACAAGGAAAGTTTCATTTTATTACTGATGGCATATTTGCCTTTCATTGAGATGTAAATCTAATACATTATACAACATACACATTTTATTATACTATGCTTAATCCTACTTTATTCCCACCAAGAACACAAGACCACTTAACTAAATCCCCTATTATTATTATTATAACAATCACTAGTAAACATAATTGCCTTTTTTACAAACAAAAAGTGCCGAACAAACATCAACGAATGCTTCAAGTATCGGTTGACGATGCTCGCTTGAGTTCATCGAAACATAACAATTCAAGAGGCCCTTTAGCTCTTTCGGTTCAACCAAGCCTTTACAAGTAATTACTTCCATGATAGACTTCCTAAAGTCTTCTCTCGGGTCATACGAATCCCGCTCGATGGCTACTAAAACTACATACTTCTTACTTTCAATAGTAGTAGTTGTATTACTAACTGGCTTACTGTATGTTTTGCCAACGAAAAGATCTCTTCTATGTCTTTGGTGAAACCCTAATTGGTGCGAGTTTTCACCGATGATGTGCTCTAGCCGTGCTTGAACCATACCATGAGCCATGTTGGAGAGGTCATTGATTAGTTCAGTGTCGGACGATCTGATCGGTTCTGAACAAGAGGTGGTTGAGGAAACGCTTAGTCTCGAACCGCAACATAACGCTCGACAACGGCTTCTCTTTGGGTTTTGTTGGTGATCAGTTTGGCTGTTTGCAATGTTCTTACTCCTGCTCTTCATCTTCTTTCCCATGAAGCTATGCATCTCTCTCTCTCTCTTTGTTTTTCTTCTTTAATCTGCTTCCTTTACTAATTAAGCCTAGCTTATAGCTAAGAGAGGCACATGCACAGTAAAGTGAGTGCTACCCATGTGAGAAATGTATATGGAGTGTGATTGTATAGCGCAGCCTTTTGGTTTCTAATGTCACTAATTAACTCTGTGGTCATTTATGTGGCATGCTGTAATTTTCTTGATCATTGGGTTCTCATGCAATTTGTGTAATAAAAAATGGTTTAGACAGAAAATTTCTTATCATTGTTCTCATGCAATTTGTGTAATTAATACTCGCGGTATGTATTTAGTGATACTCGATTTTTTTTTTATTATATTTGTACTGGGAATTCATTTTAATTTAGTCCTCTAGTAATTAAAACTTCAAGAAAAAAAACTTAGTGAATCTGAGCACTTTAATTACATTTTTTTTTTTGCTTTGTCTTAAGTTTCATATTTTTTTCTCTAGTAATCTAATGTCATCACGTATAAATTGTTAGAACATGTAAATTTTTATAGTTGTAATAATCTGAAACATCCAAGACATAATAATAATAATAATAATAATAATAATAATATATTGCAATCTCAAATTTGAATACAAATGAACTCTATGTAGGACTTAATGTGCAGACCTCACCATTTGAATGGGACGAGTTCATATATATGCTGATATTATGTATTTTCAATATAATACTAAAATTTGTCTTGTAACATTTATCATTCTATTATAATTTGTTGCATGAAAAGCTACATATATATAGGTCTCCTGTAGATATTTTCGGCTAAAAAGAAATATAAATCTTAGCCGTTAAATTAGTATTATGTGAAGAATTGATGCAAATTGAATGATAAAAAAACAAATAATAGTAGGGAACGAGGATTTTTTTTAATTAGAATTAAACTAGAAAGTCAAATGAAGGAGCACCGCTCGGGTGTTTTTTTACAAAAAAAAAAATAGCTTCACTGTTAATGTTGGTTCGGTGGAGGAAGAAAATGATTTTATCCACCGAACCGGTGGTAGGGTAGACCTATTTCTTGACTCGGTCATTGTATATTTACACAACAACAAAGTAGGCACTTATCGCGAGGGAAAAAGCGCATTATGACGGTTCTCCGTCGCGAAAAGTACCGCCGCGAATAGAAAAAACACAGTTATGACGGTACTCCGTCGCGAAAAGTCACTTTTTACCGTCACAAAAAGTCACTTATTCTTGTTGTGTTATCTTGTTAAAATTGTAAAAAGGTCCACCGTACCAACTGTTCGGTGGATAAACTCATTTTCTTCCTCCACCGTACCAACAGTTCGGTGGAGTTGTTCACCTAAGCGGTGCTCCTTTCAATTGAATATTTATATTTATTTTTAAATAAATAAATAAATCAGGAACGAGAGATTGAGAAAGCTCTATTCTCAATTAGTTTTTTTGTAGTATTGATTTAAAATGCAGAGAAAATGAATATTACACCCAACATATTAGCATAGTGACAAATTAATGATTCGGGAAAGGTTCGGTGAGGTCAAAAGTTCATGATTTGGGAATAATTCGGGTATAATTCGGGAATAATATGGAATTACATTGAGTCCGGACTAGAGATCTTAGTCCCACAAGAGAGCAAAAAAAATTTAGGAAAAATCAGGAATAATTCGCAAATAATTCATAAAATTCGGGAAAAGTTTGTAAAATTTGCGAATTATTTGCGAATGATACCGAAAAAAATAGAGAAACCGAATAATATGTAGATTGCTTCAGGGAGTGTTCAAATCCGAATTATTTGCCAATCTTGTCACTATGCATATTAGTGATCTAATATAAATGGATAGCAAGACAGATGGCCACATGGGGAAGAGGCATAGAAGAACCACTTTGATGGAAGGGAAGGATGCCCTTTATGGAATGAATGAAATCATATGGTCTCCTCTTTTCCCAACTTACAATTATTAAATAATTTATACTTAGAAGTAATCATCCTATCTTCAGAGTAAGCGTAGGCAGGTTGTTCAAATGGTCGGTTCGGTTGAAACTGAACTAAAATAATCAAATCAAACTTTTTTTTAGTTTTCAAAAATAGAACTAAACCGAACCGATTAAACTTATAAACCGATTAAGAACCAAATCGAACAAACCGAAGTAAACCTATTTGTGTCATTATTAACGAAAATTATACATGTTCATACACAAATTGTTCAATTCCATACAAAATATGTAGATGTTCTAAAATAATACTTGAATCAATATAATTCGGTCGGTTCGGTTTAGTTGATTTTGAAAAGTCTAAACTGAACCGATCCATTTAAACCGAAATAATTCAAAATTTCAACCAAACCGATCCATTTAAACCGAAAAACCGAACCATTTAAACCGAAATTTTTCTGTTCAGTTGAAAACCGAACAAACCGAACCGTTTGAACACCCCTAAGCGTAGGTACTTTAATATTACTAGTTGTATGGCAAATAAAATGCAGCCCTAGCCTGCGAACAAAAAAATATTCGTAGATTATATATACCCAAATAATCAATTTCAACAAACGATTGGAATCATGTGCATATAAGTGGGTGTTTTACAGAGTGTTAGTTCTTCGGTGCTTTGTTCACAAATTGTCGGTCGAATTAATTTTATATGTTTAAAGTCAAACTTTAGAGTGACACTACTACAGAAATGGTCATTGTACACGGCACATTGTATACGGATTTGATAATTTTATACAAAAACCGTGTGCTATTGTAATTTTTTGGAAGCCCGAAATATCTGTGGGATCTATTACACGGATATTTATTAAAGAATCAGTGAAGAAAGCCTTGAGAGAGCTACACGGACGTTTATCAGGAATTGTAAACGGATTATTGTTTAACTAACAGCGTAGATAGCCATGAGAGAGCTACACGGGTATTTATGGTGAGAACCGTGTAGAAATATGTAAAATGCACACGGATTTTTGTTTAAATAACAGTGTAGAAACCTTTGACAGAGCTACACGGCTGTTCACATAATAATCCGTAAAGAAAGGTTATTGTAGGGTTTTGATTATCGATACACGATTTTGCCAATTTTATACACTGCACATTGTACACGGTTTTGTTAAGTATAAATCCGTTTAGAAAAGTGTAGGGTTTTGGTATAAAAGGCATTCTCCTTCCCCCGCCGTATAAAAGGCCTTCTCCTTCCAGCGCCGTTTTGATCAAGTAATTCAACAAACGGAAAGGTTAGAGTTTTTTCAATTCATAGGTAAATTGTAGGTTCTCCTGTATAACCTTAGGAAGAGAGAAAGACCGGTCACTTTACATATCGCTTTTGATCAACTTTGATAATCATTTCACGGTTAATAATTGGAATTTTGATTTAGGTTTATCAATTATGTCAGATCGCTTATCTATCAAGATAAGTCGCTATCTTTGGAGCTCATCTATCAAGACGAGCGATGTGATATAATTGATAATCTACATCTGGACTTCACTTCTGGCATGTATTTTCCGTTTCTTCCTCTAATTTTCTGTTACTTATTGTTGCTTACTTACTCATCATTTTTTTTATTTACAGATTGTGATGAACTTTCCGATGGACAGCATGTGATGAATTTCATTTTCTTTTTATTTTCACTATATTTTATTTGACACTTGACAAGAACATGTTTTTTCTTGGTTAGGTTCCAAAGAAATTGGTAAAACTAACTTTCAATAATAAAACATGTTCTTTAAATTAAATCATGTTTTGATCACTTGTTTTTGGCGGTGTATAAATGGCATGTGGCAGTGCATTGTTGTTTAATTTCTTACACAAACCCCCTTTGAATAAGATGTGGTTTGCGAAAGAATTTAAACAACAACGTAAGAACACTGCCACATGTCCATTTATGCATCGCCAAAAACAAGAGACTAAAACATAATTTAATTTTCAGAAAATGTTTTGTTAGGTGAAAGTTAGTCTGACTAATTTCTTTGGAACCTAACCAAGATAAAGCATGCTCTTGTAAGGTGTTAAATAAAATATGAATTTATGCATATTAGTAATGTTTTATTAGTGAATTTAGTAATGTTCTTGTAATGTTTTATTAGTGAATTTAGTAATTTTTGTGAATTATAGTAATGTTCTTGTAAGCATTTTCTTGTAATGTTTTATTAGTGAATTTAGTAATTTTTGTGCTGTAATAGTAAATAAGGAGTTGAATTTATGAATTTTGTAATGCTAAATATGAATTTATGAATTTTGTAATGCTAAGTATAATTTTTGTGCTGTAATTGGAAAACTGGATGACAAAATTATCTGAAAAACTGGAGGGTAATCTCAATACTGAACAGATCTGGCTAGCAAAACTGGAGGCTAGCCCAGAAAAAAAAAATCTAAAAAAATATATAGGGCAATCATACACGGATATTTACCTAAAAACCGTGTACAAACGGTAATTGTAGAAATATGCGAAATTCACACGGCTGTTTGTTTAAACAGCAGTGTAGAAATCTTTGACAGAGCTACACGGCTGTTTACATAATAATCCGTGGAGAAAGTTATTCTAGGGTTTTGATTATCGATACACGGTTTTGCCAATTTTATACACTGCATATTGTACACGGTTTTATTAAGTATAAATCCGTGTAGAAAAAAGTGTAGGGTTTTGGTATAAAAGGCCTTCTCCTTCCAGCGCCGTTTTGATCAATTAATAATCTCTCTCTCTCTCTATACGAATTGGTCTGATTTCTGCGCACAAGGAGCCCGGATCTGAGATCTTTGAAGTTAATTTGTATTTCTCCTCTCTATCTTGCTAAGGTTAGTCGTGTATATATTTATCTTTTCTTACTCTAATTTTCTGTTACTTGTTATTGCTTATTTAGGTCAATTAGTAATTAATGCATGCATGCTTGATTTGTTGAGATAATGTAAATAATTAGTATATTAAATAGAGTGATGCATGTATAATTGTGCTTTTTCTAATAATAGAGTAATGCATGTATAATAGAGTAATGCATGTATAATTGTTAGTTTAGTGATGATTAGCTTGATAATTGTGCTTGTTTAGTAATGCATGTACAATAGAGTGATGCATGTATAATTGTGCTTGTTTCTAATAATAGAGTAATGCATGTATAATCAACTAATGCATGTATAATCAACTAATGCATGTATAATACTGGACTGCATGTATAATAGTTATTTTAGTGATTATTTTACTAATGCATGTATAATTGTGCTTGTTTCTAATAATGTTGTTTTTTGTAGAACCATGTCACATTCAGGTGAGCAACGATGGCTCTTCGCTTTTGGTGCCAGTAGCCAGGGTTTACAGAGGGTAATATGAAGATATACATGTTTTAATAAAGAAAGAGTTGAGTAAAAAGTTGGATGAAGGACCTTGTAAAAAAAGGGAAGAGGTGAGATGAAGGACCTTCAGAGCCGGATGAAGAGCCGAATGAAGAGTCGGGCACAATCTTGTCAGACTGACAAGATTGTGTCCGACTCTTCATTCGACTCTTCATCCGGCTTAGAAGGTCCTTCATCCACCTCTTTCCTTTTTTTTAGAAGGTCCTTCATCCAACATTTTACTCAACTCTTTCTTTATTAAAACATGTATATCTTCATATATATTACCCTCTGTAAACCCTGGCTACTGGCACCAAAAGCGAATCTTAAGTTTATATATGAAATCACTATGGGATCGAGTCTCAGGAAGAAGGATATGTCTACCCAGTATGGATTTGTGTAATATATGCTCAATATGGATTTGTGTAATGTTTCAATTTAAATTTTGTAATACTCAATATGGATTTGTATAATTTAGTGTACATGAATTTTTAGTTTACCCTTATTAATTGACCGGTTTGTATGCCATCCACCTATTTTGTGTTTCAAATATAAAGCATGTTCTTGTAATTAAATAAAATATAGAGAATTTAGTAATTTTTTGTGCTGTAATTGTAAATAAGGAGATGAATTTATGAATTTTGTAATTGCTGAACATGGATTTGTAATGCTAACTATGAATTTTGTAATGCTAAGTATAATTTTTGTGCTGTAATTGGAAAATTGGATGTCAAATTATCTGAAAAACTGGGGGTAAACTCAATATTGAATTTTGTAGCAAACTGGCTAGCAAAACTGGAGGCTAGCCCAGAAAAAAAATTGTTAATTGAAAAATATATAGGATAACATACACGGATATTAAACTTAAAACCGTGTCCAAATAGTAATTGTCACGGATATTAGTTGAATATCCGTGTACGAAATAGCTACAAGGAAATTTTTTTTTTTTAAATCCGTGTAGAAAAAGACTAGCCCATAAATAAATAAAAAAAACCCAAAAAATATATAGGACACGAAAACTTTAATTCTATTCATCAATGAACTATAAATTTCCATAATAATTTTTAGCATCCCTAAACAATGGGATTTGCTGCCCGAATTTGCAAAATTAAAAGATAACCTAAACGAAATTAGCTACCATTACACACGGTTCTTAAGTACAAATAGCCGTGTATGATTTGTTAGAGAGCTACACGGATTTCTTAACGAAAGATCCGTGTCAAAAGTAAATGTACACGGTTGTTTCTTGAAAATCCGTGTCAAAAGAGATGTATAATATTTATTTTGTTTAGAAAATAACTTTTTAATTATCTTGTTTGGAAACAACTTTTAAATAATATTCTAGTTAAAATATTTCTATTTCAAAACAACATAAAGGTTTTTACATATTAGTTCACATATTAAATATTAGTAAAATAATATTTCAAGTTAATATATTTCTATTAGGATTTGAAAATTAGTTGAAATATTACATTTCAGTAAAAAAATACTGGCGTTTCAAACATTTCGAGTTGAAATAATACGTAAACTTATTTA
Organism: Carex littledalei; assembly: GCA_011114355.1. Taxonomy (NCBI): domain Eukaryota; kingdom Viridiplantae; phylum Streptophyta; class Magnoliopsida; order Poales; family Cyperaceae; genus Carex; species Carex littledalei. Next base: position 8,402,763 of record CM022083.1, on the reverse strand, counting down.
TTTTCACTAACAAATAATATAAAAAATAACAAGTTCAACCACGCAATGTTGTCAATTACTTCACACACGGCCTTTTATTTAATAATACGTGAGGAGAATAGTACCGTACACGGATTGTTAACTAAAATCCACACAAAATGAGGAGAGCTACACGGCTTTTTAATGAAGGTCCGTGTATAAAGGTAATCACACACGGATGTTAGAGTAAACGTCCGTGTGTAAAGAGTTTAGGGTTTCATGGGGATGGGAGCTACACGGATTGTTAAAGGTAAAATCCGTGGAGCTACACGGTTGTTAGGTTAATATCCGTGTAGAAAGAGGGTTACAATATAATAAATGACTTGGCTCGCGCCGCTTCGAGTCCTTTGCCAATTTCACCTATCTATTTCTCGAAGGCCGAGTACCCTCGTTGCGATTTCTCCAAATGCTCAACCTTCCTCTCGAACTCAGATTGAAGAACTTCTCCCGGGAGGCTGCATGTGCCTGTTCTGCCTTCAGAGGAGGGAGAAATCTGAGTTGGGAGAGGAAGGTCGAGCATTTGGAGAAATCGCTTGCTGTGGAGTTGTATTTCTAAAAAGAAAATGATCCCTATAAAGGTTTGGTACAGGAACTCAGTGCTCAATTGCAGGTTTTCAAATATCTCGGATGCAAGTTGCAAAGAGTTTAGGGTTTAGATCTCTAGAAGGGTGCTACACGGTCTTTTAAATAAAAGTCCGTGTAGAAAGGGTAAGAGACACGGATGTTAAAATTAAAAAGGGGAGGCAATTAGTGAGAAAGAATAGTTTTTTAATTAGGGATAGATACTTATGTTTGTTGTATATTTTATGTTTTTGTTTTGGTATTAAGTGATGATGTACCCAGTAACTATCCCTATGTTGAAATTAGTATATGAAGTATTTTTATTTTTTGTGCTCTTGAACTCTATATTATTTAATTTCCAGTTACAAATTAAAACTTGAGAGTAGGTCCGATGAGCATCGGACCTACTCTGCTTACGATGGGCTTAATCACTGTCTATTTTCTTTAAAAGTCGTGCGGAATCGTTTAAAAGCACGTTCGTATCTGTTTCAGTTTTCGTGCGGACATATCTTAAACTAGATCGGACGGTCATCATCGTTGAACATGAAAGTAGGTCCGGTGGGCATCGGACCTACGTCTGTCTCTTTAACTGAACATCTGTGTAGAAATGCTAAGCGAGCTACACGGACATTTAATTAAAAGTCTGTGTAGAAAGGTATCGTACACGGATATTTAATTAAAAATCCGTGTAAAAAGGTGAGGGAAAGTGAGGCGGGGAAAAGCCAACCTAGGCGAAAATTTTCGTAAAATTTGTTTTGAATTTTTGGGAGTCCCATCGGGGAGCTAAAGGAGGGAAATTCGAAAAAATTTATCCACAGAGAGGAGGGATAGAAGGGCTTTCATAAACTCAAAGGTGACGTAATATCTGTGGTTATATCTGACCGTCTAATCATTATGATGCACAAATATTAAAGGATCTTGTGCATCATCTAGAACCAGATCTAAACAGAAATATTATGTTACCTCAGAGAGGGCGGAAAATCTACCCACCACCTCCTAAATGAAGACATCAGGACCGTTCTTCGTTTATCGGACGGTCAACAAAGCTTGATATTTACTAATCACCTAATACATGTACAACAGTACATACGAAAATAATTCAAAAAATATATTTTTATTTTTTTTACATCTTATATGGCCAAATAATACTTATACATATTATTTTTATAAACTTTCATCATTGTATGTCCCTTCAAATTGTAAAAATATTTTTGGACCGTTCATTTTCAAGCGGAAAATCAACGGTCGATCTGCAACGAAATCATTCCATATATGTTTTAAAATGATCAAGGGAGAACATTGAATGTAACCAACATAAAAGTTTGGAAAATTTATTATGTATGAGGTTTGATCCAGCACGAAGTGTTTGTGGCCATACGATACTTCAATATTCAATGAACTAGATAAATGGGTAAATAAAAATAATTTTTGATCAAACTTTCACGGAAGACAATAAATGCAATGCTCTTTGATTTGAACGGTCCCGATCAATCAACGGACTAACTATTTTTGTGCGTCTTCACAATCTCACAAGGCAAGAGTTTATGTTTCATGAAACATAAACTCTTGCCTTGTGAGATTGTGAAGACGCACAAAAATAGTTAGTCCGTTGATTGATCGGGACCGTTCAAATCAAAGATTACAGCCTTTAATCAAGTGCAGCAAATTTTGATGGAATTTTAACTTCATTTACCCATCCATCAAGCTGTATTATCAAGCTGTATTACCCAAAGTGAGTTCGATGGGCTCTATCACCGTCCTATCTATCTCAAGATCCGTGCGCACGTAGATTAAAGCTGGCGCGAAAGTTCTGGCGGGAATCAATCGTTATGTACGTATTTTTTAGGGGAGCGCGCAGCTTGGGTCCGATGCCCATCGGACTCAAAGTGGGTTCACGCCAGAACTTTCGCGCCCAGCCGCTTGGGTCCGATGCCCATCTGTTTTACGATTGATTCCCGCCAGAACTTTCGCGCCATCTTTAATCTACGTGCGTGCGGATCTTGAGATAGATCGGACGGTGATAGAGCCCATCGAACTCACTTTGGGTCCAATGGGCATCGGACACAAGCTGCTCTCGTACATAACATATTAAAAGTAGGTCATCATAATTCAAAAAAGTTTATCTGATTCGTTCGTATTTGCTTGCGATGGGTTTAATCACCGTCTATTTGCTTTAAAATTCGTGCGGAATCGTTTAAAATTCGTTCGTATCTGTTTCAGTTTCCGTGCGCGCATATCTTAAATTACATCGGACGGTCATCATCGTTGAACATGAAAGTAGGTCCGGTGGGCATCGGACCTACTCCCTTCTCTTTAACTGAACATCCGTGTAGAAATGCAAAGAGAGCTACACGGACGTTTAACTAAAAGTCCGTGTCGAAAGGTATCGTACACGGATATTTAATTAAAAATCCGTGTAAAAAGTTTTTTAATTTGCAATTCCCGGAAATTATATATTGTTAAAGCTAGCTTTTGTAATTATTTTGTAAAGTCCCCATAAATTATTTATTCTTCATATCAGGTAAGTGTTAATTTATGTTTTCAAATCAGATTATTTAGACAGCATTAAGTATTTTACTTAGAATCAACGTTTTAAATATTAAAGGTTTTTAAGTAATAACCTTTGCAGTGCTTATATATTGTTGCATGTTGTTGTTTTGTGCTGCTAATTCTTATCTATAAAAGTATTTATTTAGATAGCATGAAGTATTTAACAAAAAAAGAAACTGTGTAAAAAAAAGATTGTTGATTAAAGAACAAAATATATTACATAAAAAAGGATCCCCATACATCGTACCAAAAGAAATGATCCTCATACATGTACCACAAATTTAAAGAAAAACTACAAAATAACTACAAAGCAAACAAAAAAAAAACTTAATTAAACTATTTAGATGGTGGTGGCTGCCTTGGACGTTTAATCCAAGGGAAGAATGGTCTGGCTGCATTTTTGCCCCTACGTACGTAGGGCTTTGGTGGTGGGTGCCCCCTTGGGCTTCGCCGTGGCACACTTGAGGGGGGCCATGGCCATGTCCTCTTCACGTAGGGAGGAGGCTTTTCGAAGCCGGGAGGGACTGCGGGACCTTCGGCAGGGAGGACGAGAGGGACTTCGGGAGGGTTTGAGGGGGGCCGGGGCCGTGGCCCTGGCACATTTGGTGGTGGGTGCCCCCTTGGGCTTCGCCGTGGCACACTAGAGGGGGGCGGTGTCACGGCCATTTGAACATACCAAATCTCAATCGGGGTTTCTCAGATTATATAGAATTTTGAAGAGTCGTTTCGTCTTCTCCATAGAAATAATAATAAAGAGGCAACTTTTCGAATTCCGTCGTGGAATTGTTCAAATTAAACAAAACTTAAATAAATAATCTGATTTTTATACTTTTATCACGGACTTTTAATTACATGTCCGTGTATAATTGTAAAAAGACACGGACGTGTAATTAAACAGCCGTGTCGAAAGGTATTCGTGCACGAGTGTCGTTCCAATGTCCGAAAAGGATAGACACGGATGTTAAAATCAAGTCCGTGTCGAAAGGTCTTTCTACACGGACTTTCCGATTAAAGTCCGTGTCGCTCTCCCTCATGTTACACGGATTTTAAGTTAATATCCGTGTCGAGCGAGTCTTTCTACACGGATGTTTTATCCAAAAAGTCCGTGTAGATCTTGTACTTCCTCTCTACACGGTGTTTAGATTAGATGTCCGTGTATAAAGGTGTTCTAACACAGATGAATAAAGTGAATTGTCCGTGTAGAACTAGGGTTACAATACATATTACGCGCCTGCTCTTCCAAATTTTTCATAACTTAGCTCGCGCCTTCAATTCTTTTCCAAATATTTCGAAACTTAGCTCGAGTCCTTCTTCCCCATCTCACCTCGATTTCGTCGCCTCTCCTGTCCAACCAACTCTCCGGACCGACAACCAACCTCTTCTTTCTCGGGGAAACGCTCAACACCTCCATTGCGAAGAAAGTTCTATTTTTTTTTGGTATTTACTGGAGGTATTTACTGTATTTACCTTGTTATTTACTGAAAAAGTTCAATTTTTTTTTATAGAACCATGTCGATTGAGAATGAGCACGTAGATATGATGGAAGAAGGCGAGCACCAAGCTGCTGCCCAATCAGGTTCGGCCAAAAGGAAAAGAGGTCCGACGATGTGCGCGTCCACGTCCGAGGCAAAGCAACTGGACATCGAGTTCAGTAAAAATGGGTGTGCGAAGGGTCCACGGTCGGCTGAGTACAAAAATTTTGCGTGCACCACGGTGAAGCAAAAGGCAGACATCCTGGTAGAGAGATGAGATCACTTTTCGAAAGCCCAAAAGACCGAGTGGTGGAACATTGTGAAGGTGAAGTACCTAACCAGTTAACATCTTTTTTTTAATTGTACATGAACTTAAATGCAGTAATTTGGGTGTCAATGCAGGCTCAGTGGAACATCCCGGATGACATCCCGGAGGTGGTAAAGGATAAGACCTTGAAGATAATGAATGAAGCTTGGAAGCAATTCAAAAGCACGCTGAGTACGGATTGGATGGATCAAGGTAAAAACCCGGTAGGCTACTATACTTGGCTGACTCAAGCGAAGTGGGAGAAGTTTGTGGAGATGAAGAGCACGGACGAGTTCAAGGTATGTAAATTCAGCAAAATTACCTTTTTTCCTTTATCGATTTGAATTATGTTGGTAAATGGTGTTCGAAATAGGCACCCTGTTGCTGTTGTTCCAGTCATATATAAATGTGAAATGGTGTTTATTTTGAATAACTGAATTAATATGGAGTTGAAATGGTACTGTTCCACTCACAACTTGTAATTTTTTTGCTTGCTTTTTAATTGGTTTGTTTACTTTTTAATAAATGGAAAATAGTAGCTAGGCTAATTTTTTTACTTAATTTGATGTGTGAAGAAAAAAAGGGAGGAGGGCAGGAGGATCGTTGCAATGAACAAGTATCCGCACAAGTTGGGGTCGGGTGGTTACCAGGGTAAAAGGGAGGAGTGGGCTAAAATACTGGAGTTGAACAAAGACGATGACTCACCCGTGGTTAGGATAAAAAATACTAGGGCCCAAAATTGGGCGTTGGCAAGGTCCGAGTTAACCACTGACGGGAGGATAGTACTACATCCCACGTTGCGACCCGTGGCTCAGAGAATGGTAAGAGTCGTTCGTTAGAACTATGTGTAATTCAAGCGTGTTAAAAACTTTGTGTACATCACTAATTCTTTTGCGTGTCAAACTAAATTTTATATTCACAGTTGGAGGTGGAGGAGGAGGTCAATTCCGGTGCCCGGTCGGTCGAAAGGCAAGATGACTCCTTGTCCATAGCGCTCGGGAATCCAGAACACCCTGGTCGAGTAAGGGGCGTAGGTGCCTACAGGGGCTGGAAGGACGTATTCAATGGACCGAAACCTCGAAGAAAATCTCGTGCGAAAGTGAACAAAGACGAGATAGTTGCGCAGATACGCAAGGAGGTGAGCGCCGAGTACCAGGCAAGGATGGACGAGTTGGAAACAAGGTTGCGCCACGATTTTACAGCTATGGCGCAGCCAGCCGAGCAAGCACCTCCCCCCCGACGGGAGTTCGGCAAAGTAGTCAGGCATCCGGGACGTTCGGATACGATTTGGATCGTCTAAAGGTAATCACTACTTGTTCGTATTCTAAAGGCAATTACTACTTGTTGGACAATATTTCAATTTAAAAATAACTACTTGCATGAAATTGCAGGACGCCACAGCATGCGAACTCGTGCTGTGGCTCAGGAGTAAGCCTCTGATTGTTGCTAAGGGCATGGTACATCCAGCAGCCGACAAAGTGCACAATGAGCAGCTACTTCCCGGCCATGCCGCCGTACAGATTGACAATGTCGTGGAGGGATGGGGGCACGTACCTCTTCCTGTCCAAAGACCCGAGAATGGCATGCTCTATGTCGAAGATGCCCGGCTGTCATTCGTGCAATGACCCAAGAATCAGATTATTTTGGATCAGGTAATGCATAAATAGTCAAGTTATTTTGTTACATTCAAAGCACTTCCTTTTCAAATACTTGAAAAAGGTAAAAAATTTCGATACAGACAGTAGGAGATGATGGTAGTCGCACGGAGGGCGTGATGTCACCGGTACGGAGGGACGAAGCAGAAGGACCTTCCCAAACAGTTGCTGACCCTGCTGCCGGAGCAGCGGTTGCTGACCATGCTACCATGCTGCCGGAGCAGCAGGGTCGGCAGCCGCTGCTCCGGCAGCAGGGTCGGCAGCCACTGCTCCGGCAGCAGGGTCAGCAGCTGATGCCCAACCAGCAGGCCATGACCCTCCTGCCCAAACATCAGAACCTGACCCTACGGCCGGACCAGTAGTTGCTGACCCTACTGCCGAACCAGCAGTCCATGACCCTCCTGTCCAACCAACAGGACCTCCACCTCGTCTGCTCACCGAGGAAGAATACAAGCTCCTTCCCGAAAAGGATTTGCGGGATCTCCACGACCGCTTGATGGCGGCACCCAAGGACATGACGGAAGTCGTCATACCTGTCCCTCCGGGGATATTTCTACACGAAGGCTCGGTTGTACTGCTACCGTTCACCGACTTCAAGGACTTTCTACATGCCTCGGGGTCCGATAGATGGCTCTCCGTGGGGCACATCACCATTTTCCTCATGTTAGTGACCAAAAATTGTTTATATCATGTGTATAGCACTGAAGAATATATTCTAATGTCATATGATAATTTTTCAGGAGGCTAATGAATACTACTCATTGCAAGAGCAAACAGAACTTGTGTGCTTTTCTGGACCCCAGCGTACTTAGTTGGTCGAACGTGGAAAATGCTCCGGAGGTGGCTATGGATTACCTGTGTGGCGCGATGCTCCAAGCTACTAAGGCGAAGAAGAGATTTCTTCTCTTGCCATACCACCAGATGTTAGTTCTAACCTTGTGATTAAATATATAAATAATTGAAATCACACCATCAAGTCAAGCAAACACGTGTCTCACTATTATATATGCCAAAATATTGTACTGTATGCTAAGATCCTATAATTCTTCTCCTCCCACAGGGGACACTGGTGTTTGATCATCATTGTGCCTTGCCTGAGTGCGGTTTACGTCGTGGATTCTTTGCAGCCCACAGAAAAGATCCCATTTGGCACGTGCAAATCAATCTTCCCGTATGTGCAAAAGTAAGCAATAATCTTTCACTATGTTTGATTTATTCCCAATTATAACAAATTGTGGAATTGCTAATTAGAGTCACTCCATTTTGTAAGGGCTTTTGCTGCATACGTTACAAAAGGAGGATTGTGCAGCAAGGACAAGAAAATGGGAAAAAGGTTGACTTGGAGGTGGTGGCCGGTGAGCACAACACAATTCTATAATTTCATATTTTGTTCAAAAAATTATTGTCATTCTAACATAGGCCGCTAAATGTAAATTGTAGAGCCCGCAACAGAAGGCGGGTTGGGAATGCGGATATTACATGATGATTTCCATGTTTCTCTTTGTCGAAAAAATGCAATTCACATTTCCAAATGTGGTATGTAATTCATATTAATTGTGCCTATATAATAGCAATTGATATTTTCATATTATGCTTACTTATAATTCTCATTTCATTAAATTAGCAATTGATATTTGCGACTGTCTTGCATCTACCTTTTCTTGTTAGTAACTAATATCAAATTATAATTGTAGAAACCATCAAAGCAAGCTGTGTACTCCAAGGAGCAAATCGACAATATAAGATGTAGCTGGGCAAGATGGTTTCTATATCAATATTGTAATGCTGAACATGGATTTGGATAACAATTTAGTGTATATATGAATTTAGCAAGCATAATTTAATGTCAAATTATCTGGAAAACTGGCTAGCAAAACAGAATGGTATATGAATTTTGTAGGAAAACTGGCTAGCAAATTAAACTGGAGGCTAGCCCAGAAATGAAAAAAATCAAGAAAAAAGAATGGGACAATTCTACACGGATATTAAACGAAAGCCCGTGTGAACGTCCGTGTAAAACACAGTAATTCCACACCGTTGTTAAACAAACAACCGTGTAGAAATGAGTACAGATATTCTTTTATACAGTCCGTGTATGATAATTAAGAATGCTTCACGGATATGAAGTTAAAAGTCCGTGTGGAAAACAATACTTGACACCGTTATTTAACAAAAACCCGTGTAGATCGTTTTCGGTGTCTACACCGATTATTTTATATTTGTCCGTGTACGATTGTTATGACAGGACACGGATATGAAATTAAACGTCCGTGTAGCTAGAGTAATTCGACACGGTTGTTCTGACTAATGTCCGTGTAGAACGAGTTCGGAGATACAAGGATTATTTTATTTTTTATTGATTTGCTAAGAGAGGGACACGGATATACAATTAAATGTCCGTGTAGATAAAGTAACCGACACGGACATTTAGTTGCATTGTCCGTGAATAAAGAGTAGTCGTACACGGTCGTTTACGTAATATCCGTTTTGCTCGGTTATATGGAGAGCGCCACAGGCAGGTGTATGTTCACGGCTGTTTATTTGGTAATCCGTGTAGAAAGCGTTAGATATACACGGGTAAATATCCGTGTCTATAGAGGGTACCTTTTATACACCCTCAACTCATACACGGCAGGGAAATCCGTGTTGCTCTTCCGGTAATGTCCGTCTGCAATCTCTTTTTCTGTAGTAGTGTGAGTCTATGGTACTATGCATAGCACGGATTGGTCCGTACTACGGATCAATATTTTCGTTTTCAAAATTCTAACGGTCGATCCGAACCGTTCAACATGATTTCCATATGATAATATATTGTGGGCTAAATTTTCTATTTTTTAGAATTTTTTTACTATTTTTTTAGATAGATAGAAAATCACTGTTTTGGATGGTTCAGAATTTTCAGATCAAATGATTTTCTACCTATCTTAAAATATAGTAAAAAATTTGTAAAAAATATAAAATTTAGTATGCAAGTACATATTCATGTGGGATCACGTTGAACGGTTCAGATCAACCATTAGAATTTTCAAAATGAAAATATAACTCCGTAGTACGGACTAATCTGTGCTATGCATATTACCATAGACTCACTCCAAACTTTATAAAAAAAAAAATCATTCTTAATTATATACACTTTTGGCCAATATATTAGTTTCATCTTTGCTTCCCCCATTTGTCGCTTATGATTATTGTATAAATTTGTGTGCGTTCAATTGACATAGGTTGTATGAACTCTACAATATTTTCTATTCCAAAATAGGAAAAAAGAATTTCACGAGTAACGTTTAAATGCCATCATATTTTGTATTTCTATCTATCATGTCTCTATTTTAATATTTTAATAACTTTAAATTTTAATTTTAAATGTCAAAATAAAATTGATTAGATATGATTTATGTCATTTTTTCTACACATGTGAAAAATTATAACATTTCGACTTTATTTTGATTGTTATCAAGAACTTACAAAAATACAATAATATAGACAATTTCTGAATGTTGATTTTTCAACTTATTGATTCAAATATAAAAAAATTGAAACGTGTTAATTTTATATATGCATGTAGAGAGAATAATATAGATTATATCTAACTGTTTTATTTTGATATTTCAGATTTAAATTTTTAAATTATTAAATTTCCAAAAGTAAAAACATAATTGAGGTAAAAAAAAATAAAGGCATTTGAATTCTATTCTTAATTTATACTTGTAATAAATTTATTATAGTTCGTGGTACTCGTATGTACCCGTTTGAATTTTAAAATTAATCACCAGCTGTATTACGACATGAGTATATATTTTTATTCCAAAATGTGAAGACATGCTTCACTTTTGCCACATGCCTCGAACCTTCCAATTTTCTATTCATGTCATTAAATTTAAAATAAACAAAATGGATAGTCATATTTCGTAGAATTTAAATAAAAAGAACAAAACAATAATGAAGCATTTCGACCATCCGGTCATGACGAAACGTACCATTCAGACTCTAATCGCGATGAAACGTTCCATTCAGACTCTAATCGCGATGAAACGTACCATTCAGACTCTAATCGCGATGAAACGTTCCATTCAGATTTGCACGGCACCACAGTTCAACATTGTGGATGGAACGTTTCATCACAGACAGAATTTTCGGTATGTTTCGCTATTTTTTTTTTATTGTTATGAATTAAAATAAAAGATGGAACTAACTAATTAACCGTATGAAAATTACACTTGGTATCTTTAAATATATATTTTTGTTGCAGAGCAAAAATTAGTATATTTTTATTGTTGAAAATTTTTGTTTTGTTTTGTCACACTTGGTATCTTTAAAGAATAATATAGTTTGACATTCATGTAACAAATTTAAGATTTTATTCTTTTAATTTAAGTTAATCAATCTATAAGAGATAGTTTTGTTAAGTTGAGACTATTGCTCATTTGTAAACAATGTTATAAAATACATTAATTCTCTAATTATACAAAAAAATTATACAACTATAAAATAATTAAATAAATTGGTCGAAATAGTACGAGGCTTTATACCGGTGTTCTGCGGCCATGGTAGATCTGAAAATACTCAGATTTCGTGATTTTTTTATTTTTTTATTTTTTCAGATTATGCTATTTTTAAAAATTTCGGTAAAAAGGAACAAGAGGGAGGCAAAGAGTATATTAGTGGAGCCCATTTGGACTTTGACAGAGCAAGACAGCAAATCTCTCCACTAGTGACTCACTTACTTAACCTAGCTAAGTAGCTATGGTGCACTAAACTATTATATTTGGATCCTGTCGGAAACTAATCATTGTTAGTGATATTGGGTAAGATTAGTTAACTGATTAGTACAAAGATAGTAGGCTAACTGTTGCATACGAATTAATTCACATCCTCCCCGGTACCGTAATAGAGAATCTTTTACAATTATTAGATCTGGACCGTTCTTTTTAACTTGGCACAAATCTCAAAGCCCAATAATACTGCCCCTGCGCTAGCCCAAATCTCAAAGCGGCTGAGAGTTAATCTCAAACTGTAAAGTGAAGGGAATCTTTTACAGTAATGGAGAGGATACTTGTTCGTTGCATACTCTCTCAAAAGACACAAAAAAAGGGATAAAATATTGACAGTGCAGTTTTGATTTCATACGGTGCATGAATAATAGAGTCAAATCAGCGTTATATATGACTCGTGTGTTGCATGAAACAAAACTGCACTGTTAATATTTTTTACTGCATGTTCAGATTTTAAATGTGAAATAAATCTGTTGTGATTCTTTCGTTTCGTCCAAGCAGGATCAGAGGTATCCGCTTTATTAGGTAGAATTAGGGCTGTACAACTCGCTCATAATTCGCTCGCTAATTGTTCGCTTTATCTCGCTCATTTACAACTCGAGTCAATTCCAACTCAAGTTGGCTGACTCGTTTAATAAATGAGATGAGTTTGAGCATACCCCAACTCGCTCATTAACAACTCGAGTTACACAAAATTCATCACAATAAATCTCATGCCCTCCTAAATGACTACTAAGCTGATGTTTGGATTATTTGTTTTGTTAGTTGTCTTGTTAATTATGTTTAAATTGTTTGTGTTTATATAAACTTTTACTAGTATATAAGTATAACTAAGGAAATTGATTGGTCAAACGAGTTGTCAGCCAACTCGAATTGGTAATGAGCTGAACTTGAGTTAGGTTTACAGCTCGTTATTGCCATCCCAACTCGAGTTGACTCGCTCATTAACTAAATGAGCTGAGCACGAGTTGAAGGTAACTCGCTCAAACTCAGCTCATTTACAGCTCTAGTTATAATGCCTTGTGCAGTTGGGTTGATCTAAAGAATCACATGACCCTGCAATTTCAAATCCATCCATTCATATGTTTTGAGATTCGTGCATAAATACTATCTATTTTTTAGATTCGTGCATGAAGAGAAATGAATGGGTGGATTTGAAATTACAGGTGCCTGTGATTTTCCGTCATGCCATGTGTTTGTATATAGGTGGAGGATGGGTTTTCCTTAATTCAGATTAAAAAAAATAAAAGATTTTCAATAATATCAACAAGTTATATTAGTAAAGCACCAGTATAGAAGGAGATAATGGTAAAATCACTTGTTCAAAAGATAAAAAGCTAACAAAATACATAAAAAAAATAGTGCTTTTGCTGTTTCTTTGAAACAAGATTTGCACATGTAATGAAATGGACATTGCTTGATAATTATTTATTTTATAATCATGACAATTTTTCCAAAATAAAAATTAAATTTAAAATCTATAGTAATAGTAGACATGTTTTGTATATCTTCTCATCACGTTTGAAAAAATAAAAACGGCTTGGTGTAATCATACATTAATTGACTTTAAAATATGATCATTAATTCATTTTTAAACAGTACTTAAACTACATAAAATTTATTTGTCAAGCAATTTATATATTCAATAACATATCAGCTTGAACTTATTTAAACATAAATGAAAAAGAAAACAAGAGGAAAAAAAAAAAACCAAAGGATCAGGAAACATTGATCGGTTATCGGCCTCTCGATTCAATCCCTCTATAAGCATCTATTCATAAATACCGATCTAAACGGTTAAAAAAAAACGAAAAAAAAAACATAGATACCAATCTAGTCCTAATACAATTCATAACTAAACAACACAACATAAATAACTAAGAAATCCCCACAATTACAAAACCCTAACTCTAGACCTATCCCTCCTCCGTCGACCTCGCTGTCTCCTTGTAGGGACCACCACCTCCTCATCACTCGACCACAGATCACTCTCGACATCATCACTATCCAAATCAATAGCATTGTCCCGGCTATTCCCCTCTATTCCTACGCCTCTACTACGCTCACTATTCCTATTCTCTCTATGATCCCTCCCCATCCTCATAAGCCTCGCTCCCTCTCTAAGGAAGAAATAAAACAAGTCCCTGCCGTTACCCCTCCTGCCTTGATTCGCCTCGGAATCCGTGTCGCTGGTATTATTACTGCTGCTGTTCATGTCAATTACATAGTCACCAAAAACCACCGATCGGGGCATTGCCGATTGAATAGCGCTCATAACGTCTTCTCTTTCCCTCTCTCTCTCTAAGGCTCGCCACCTCTGCTCCTGAACCGGGTCCACCTGACGGGTCCTTACAGTGGAATGTAAAGATTTAATGTGGTTGCGGAGTTGCTTGTAACTGCCTCTGAAAGAACAGTTGTCATGAGCACAGGTGCGTTTTTTGCGGTTGAGGTACTTACGGGCGGGGACCACCACTGTCCAGCCCTTGACCTGGCCTCGGCATAGAGGGCATGCCAGCTCAGCCACCTCACCTGACTCCTTTCCCGGACCCGCACCAGGGATGCTATAATCAATTTGACTTTGACCCTGTATTATTCTTTTTAATTACCCTTATGTGCATCCAGCATGTAAGATTATATCAAACACAGCGAACCAGATATTTCAAATAGTCATCAGATATGATACTGGCATGTACCAGTCATTATGAAATTAACAGTTGGAACAATTCAACGAAAAAAATAAACTAAAACTTGTGCAGATCAATGTAAGAAGTAAAAAAAATGGGGGTAAATAAGTACCTTAGAATAGGCCTTTTTGAACTGAGCAAGGCAGTTGGAGAGGCGGGGCCCAGTGCCACACATGTAAGGTCGGCACCCTTTTTCATGCGAAGAGCACAAAAGCAGCACTGCATTGTGGGGTCTCTCCATGCACACCGAGCACACAGCATCTTCCCAGTCTCTTTTCTCCTCTGCTGCTATTTTTAGGGTTTCGGATGGCTTTTTCTTTATCTTGCGAGTCAATTTGGACAATTTCGTGGCGAACTGTTTCGGAATCCGTGCCATCTTTTCTTCTCGAGAAAAATTAAAACAAAATATTAGCTGGTTGTGTTGTTTTGGGGCTAATTTAAAAAACCAGCAACATCAGTTTTTTGAGTGTTACCAAACTTTAACAGTATAGTTAAATTAGTCACTGCTACTGGCATGTGCCAGTACCAGTCATGATGAAATTAATCTACGAATGCATAAATTTAACTTTTGTCAATTGAGCCTGCATTTAACCCAATTTGTGCTCAATTAAACTCAAAATATGCAATCATGCATTCAACCCAATTTGTACTCAATTAAAACAAAATATTAGCTGCTTGTGTTGTTTTGGGGCTAATTTAAAAAACCAGCAACATCAGTTTTTGAGTGTTACCGAAATTTAACAGTATAGTCAAATTAGTCACTGCTACTGGCATGTACCAGTACCAGTCATTATGAAATTTAATCTACGAATGCATAAATTTAACCCAATTTTTGCTCAATTGAGCATGCATTCAACCAATTTTTTGCTCAATTAAACTCAAAATATGCAATCATGCCTAAATTTAACCCAGTGCTTAAAAAATTCCTGTTAACCTAAACCCTTAATTATCCAAAATGAAGGGGAAAAGGTGCTTCATACAAACTAGAAAACAAAAATGAACCAACTTTTGATGCTAAAACAACAAAGATTAACCAACATTCCGAGTGCGGGACCCGCATCTCAGTAAGCAGATCGATTAGAGAGAGGTTTAGATTTGAATAAAGAGAAGTTTAGTAGTAGCAGTAGCTTGCCTTGAGAGGGAACGAGACGAGAGGAGATCGATCGGGTGGCGGCTAGGGTTTCCCCGGGGAGGAGATCGACGGTCGGGAGGCGCGGAGAGGTCGAGGCTTCGGTTCGTTCCAGCGGGGGGTTTTGGAGAGAGAGATAGAGAATGGTCGAGATGCACCGGGACCAAGTCGAATTAAATCACCTAAAGTAACACAAATTTTCTGATTAGATCTGGACCGTGAAATTTAGTATAGCACGAACATTAAAGGAGCCGTGCATTTGATCGGACAGTGCTGATCTAAATCCAAAACTTGAATTACTTTAGGGAACAGATCCCGACCAAGGCGGTGCACAAAGGGTTGGTTTTACCAATGAAGGTGGGAATCCGTATGGATTTTTGTATGTCCCACATGTCAGTCGAACTGTTTTCATGAACCAAAAAAGACCGATGTGCATTTAAGGATTCAATAAAGCAGTAAGAGCGGGGAGATAGGGAATTTAGATCCCATAAAGTAACTCAAATTTTGAAATTGCATGAGAACTGTTCGATTTAATCTAGCACGAATATTAAAGTAATATCCATTCTACCGCGGGCCGGATCTAAATTCAAAATTTGAATTACTTTTGGGGATAGAACCCGATCAAGGCGGTGCACGAAGGGTTTGGTTTACCAATGAAAGTGGGAATCCGTGTGGAATTTAGCTATGTCCCACATGTCATTAGACCTTTTCCATGAACCAGTAAAGATCGATGTGCATTTAAGGGTTTAATAAAGGAGTAAGAGCGGGGAGATACCGAGATAGGGAGATATGCTTTCGAGTATCCCTCGGATACAAAATCAGATCCAGTGCAATACCTGACCGGGTAGATTAGATCAGAACCGTCCATTTTAATCTGTCACATATCTCAAAACGGATTGTTTTTATAGTTCAAATAAGTGTGAATTTCAATTGTTTGGCTGAAAGCCCATTCTATCAAGCATAGTCACAAGATTAGTGAATTTTTCGTGAATAATTTTTTTTTTTTGTGATGACGAACTGAACGACGAATTATTCGGTTGACTGAATTTTGACCAAATTATTTGAGAAATTTACGAATTATTTACGAATAATTCGCGAATTTTTTTTTGGGTTTTTTTTTTTCCTTGTGGGACTGAGATCTCCAATTCGGATAATTCTCAAATATTTATACTCGAATTATTTCCGAATCACGAATTTTTTACCCCACCGAACCGAACCCAAATAATTCATTTGTCAATATGCTATCAAGTGCGGTATCTTTGATTCGTATAAGATGAAAATAAACAGTTTAGATCTCATTCTATCGGGTCAAGTACCTAACAGAATCTTAATTCTTCGGATAGAAAAACATGTAGAGTTTGAATGAATAAATTCTTTAGTTTTTTTTAGTAGATACGCTCAATATATAAATATTTAATTATTTATTTTTAATAATAAGGTAAATTTTAATATATAATAATTAAAAAATGTTTACTAATTAGGTGTTATTACATTAAATTATTTAATTTAAGAAAAATATTTTTTAAATACAAAGGTACTTCCTTTTAGTTTATATTCTCAAGATTTGTCTGATTATTATGCTATGGAAATTACAATGATGATCATCCATGTAATATATGTGTTAAAAAAAATATAAAATTGGTCAGAAATACAAACTGTAATTTTGTTTACCGTAATTCGTTTTCAATATTTTAAAAATACACAATTACACAATTAAATTTTCTATAATTATGTTGAAAATAACTAATTTTATATTAAAATTAATTATTTTAAATATTTAAAGATATCACTTATATATATTAAGAAAACTTAAATTTGATATCATCATAATAATAGACATCAAATTAACATCCACCGCTTTGAAAAAGCAGTGCGAAAAGAGAGGCGAAAATAAAAGAAACACAGCGACTCCTCCTAGTCCTACCAGGGGCGGATCTAAAGCCATGCAAAAGGTAGCTAAGCCTACCCCTATAATTTTAAAATTTTAGTTATATATACTAAAATTTAGTTTAATTATTTTTGAACATTTTATATAATTCAGCCCCCCTCACAAATTATCATATGTTCACTTGTAGTCTAGTGGTAAGAGCTTATGTAGTGATCATGGAGAGCTTAGGTTCAATTCTCACTAGCCACAATTTGTGTATTTTAATTTTTAGCCTCCCCTATTGAGATTTTCTAGTTCCGCCACTGAGTCCTACCACACTACTTTGAGCGAAAGCGTAGGCGAACACGATTTATGTCCTCCGGCCGACGCTATGCGACTCATCATGATCGGTTTCAAATGTTTTTTTTGAGACTGAAGTAACATATCAGTCACGGATACCTTCGTTTCTTCGGTGATAGAAGGGCGAGTGGTCTGCTGTCTGTGTACAGTAGATATATTTTTCGTTTTTGGTATGGTATTTGTGTGTTGTTGTTTTTGTTTTTTATATTAGGAAACTTTGGATATCTCTGTCTCGCTTTGTTCTCTTTCAGCACACTTTGTGTCACGAACAAAAAAAGTGACGGCTCCACCATCTCAATCTGAGCACGAAGAACTGACAGCTTGATCACTCAAAAGAGAGTAATGTTTCTTTTAATATTTATAAACTCGGAAATATTATCGGTTCGGACTGCAAGCGCATAATCCTATCGAGTAGTATATTCGAGGTCGATCCACAGGGAATATTGGTTCAGTGCTTTGAGCGATCAAATCACAATCTTTCGAAAGGCTAGACGGAATCTGAAAATTGAGAGATATTGTTGTGATCAATGTAAATTTGGAAGCAATTAAAGTAATTAAAATAAAGATAGAGATGAGAATTCCTAGGGTTTCGGCACACCATTGCTACTCAATCCGCCTTGACAATATATTCATGTTGCGTCTGATTTCCTGTTGTTGTTTTATGAAAGACACCACATAGGTCACTGCGATTTATGTTACGCAAGAATGACAGATCTTTCATCGAGATTCTACATAGGACACTGCGAGTTTCCTTACGCAAATGACTGATCTCTAAAAACCCCAAATTACTACAAAGATCACTGCGATTTTCCTTACGCAAGTGATGGAATTTGGTACGCGTTTTGTTGGTCTGGTTTATGGTTTCCCCGCTAAGGTTTTCTTCACATAAACCTAATAGATCTCAACGAGGCTAATTCATACAAATAGTTTCTCTTACCATTAAAATACTGTCACTACCCTAATGGACTCAAACTAGATCATTGAAGTTAGATGAAGAGATAGTAAATCACAAAAGCATTTAGATTCAACAACAAGAAACCATAATCAATAGAAATATATATATCAAAACATCAAGAGTAACAAGGTTTACTGCCTAGCCCTAAGAAAAGGAACTTAGCCGCGGAACGGCATTGTTACAAGCACTCCTCTCTTCTCTCTTTAATCAAATCTAACCCTAATTACAAAGATAAGTTATTCTTCTGCCCAGGGGCCTTATATAGGAGTGGAGGGACGTCTGGAGGTTGAGTAGGGGCTAAGAAACTGATCTGGAAACATCTGTCGGCAGTTATTCCCCAAGAGGTGCCTTCGGTTACAGACCGTATCACCTGATACGGTCCATATTAGGACCATGACGGTTAGGGTTTAATGCTTCCAGCGTTATCTTCTGGTCTGTGCTAGGTCTGGTCCGTATTAGGCAATACGGACCGTAACAGAGACTTCGTCGATAAGCGTCGCTGATCCGATTGACCCGATTCTAGCTCCATTTAAAATAGTCCCAAAACCTGTTTTCTGCAATAAAACATAAAGAAGGGTGACAGTAGCCTTTTTCTCTAATTAATTAAACATAAGTGTGAGAAAATATGCAAAACCTAAGCCAAAATCCTACGTAAATCATCATTATTTTTACTTTGATCACAGCTCAAGCACCTCACACTCTAAGCATGACATATAGACATGTCTTGGTTCGGTTATTCTTTTTTTATTGTTCACTTTGGTCCCAGGTTGTCTAGTTTAATCCTGGTACAGACTGGTAAGTCGATTTTTTTTTCATTTTTCCTGTTTTTTTTTTCTGTTTTTCTGGTTTCTCTACCTGTTTCTCTACAGGTATGTTTCTCTAACAGGGGTGGCAATGAGCTGGTTCGGTCCGAGCTAGGTTCTAGCTCAAACTTGTTAATTCTGGACTGAGCTACAACCGAGCGAGCTGGACCTAGAGCATCCGAGCTAAAACCTCAGCTTGAAATCGTGACAAGCCAGCCCGAGCTAGCTCGCAAGCTGACAAGCTGGCTCACTGGGACTGGTTGGATCTTGTTTTAAGAAGAAAATAAATTCTACAAACTTTTTGGATCGAGCTGAACCGAGCTGGACCGAGCTAGACAGTATAAAATGCACACAAATTCATACAAATTCACAAATTGATGCCTAGCTGAGCTAGCTCGCGAGCTGGCGAGCAAGCTAGGCCCTAGTTTGAACTCGTTAATTCAGGACCCAGCTTGAATAATTGACCTCTCATAAATCCATATTTTAATTATGGGACACTCTAGGCCCATGGCCCACTTGTCATTGTAATTAGGGGTGTCAATGGCACCCATTTATTCATTTACCCGACCCGTACCGTATCCGATAAAACAGGTATGGGTAAGTTTTTTTTTTCGTAAACTTATTGGGTACAGGTACGGTTAAAGATTTTTTTCGTTATCTAAACGGGTAAGGGTACGGGTAAAGCCTATTCCGTACCCGTTTTCCGATCGGATAATTATAAAAAAAATTATATATATTATATACTATTAATAATTCTTCAACTATTCTTGATAATTGTGTTATGCTTAATTAACTATTAAAACACGTAAACAAATTTCAGCAAATCAGCAAATCTCAGCAAATCTCTATTAAAACCTTTTAAACATGTATATATATTTGTGAAATGGATGTATTTTAATTTATTATTTAGTAAATAATATTTTTTTTATTCTAATAGCATTACACGTTATTTACCCGCTACCGTTTCGTAATCCGACAACCATAACGGGTAAGGGTAGGATACGGGTAAGGTAATTCGTAGCGGGTAAGGATAGGATATGCATAAAGACAATTTGTAACGGGTACGGGTATGAAAATGCTTCCATCCAACTCTTATCGTACCCGTTGACACCCCTAATTGTAATGTCTTCTTTATTTTATTTTAGTTTTCTTTCTTTTCGAAATCTTATATTTGATAAATCGAGTTTTTTATTAGGTGTCAATTTTAACTCGTAGTGAATTTTGCTCTTGCTCCACTCGTTCAATAGCCTTTTTTTTTTTTTTGGGGTGCTATTTCGAGTCCGAGACAAGACTATACTTTTATTTAATTTAATTAGGTGAAGTTTGTAAAGTTGGTCTAATAAATTTGTATTTGACTCATAAAATATAATGTAAACATAACCTAAAGAAAAACAAATATAAAATGTGCTTTGTGCTTTTTGCTCTTGTAAATAGTGGTAGATTCTTGTTTTAGTCAATTTAGATCATCTAATTTTAAAATAAAAAAAATTGACGGATAATGTTTTAGTAATGTTGTCTACATACGTATAAATTTTATTCCTACTGAATCAAACATATATATCATAGGAAAGCTCGGTTGTGATGTGCTCACCAAGAGGGTTTTGTGAGTACAACTCTAAAAATCTATCGGATTGGCTTCAAACGATGAATCCAAACCGTTGAAATCCATTTACTTCATGAATGATGCATGTACATGCAAAATTTTAAAAATTTCGAATTCATTTAGTACAAGGTCAAGTAGTCGGAAAATGATGAAAAATAAAGAGAGTGGCTAAGATCAAAGTGATATGACCAAGGCCTTTGGTGCTACCAAGTCGTTTTTGGATTTTCAAAGTCCAAACGGTCGATCTAAACCGTTAGATGTGATCTCTATATTAAAATCTGCTTGGAGACCAAATTTTACATTTTTTGGAATTTTTTTACTATTTTTTAAGCCACTTTGAAAATTGCTGATCACATGGTCCAGAATTTGGTTCCACTGTTTTTACTGTTCACTCAGATCTGCCATTTTCAAAGTGGCTTAAAAAATAGTAAAAAAATTCCAAAAAATGTAAAATTTGGTCTCCAAACAGATTTTAATATAGATTGAACATCTAACGGTTTGAATCGACTATTTGAACTTTAAAATTGCAAAAACTAATTGGTAGCACCAAGGCCTTGGTCATACCACTTTGACCTTAGCCACTCTCGAAAAATAAATACATAAAATAACTTATAAAATAACTTGTAAAATGTTTATTTTTTTGACCGCTTGATTTTGTACTAAATTAATTCGAAACTTCTAAAAAATTTCGTGTACATATTGAAACATGTTCTATAATTGTGCATAATTTTTTCGTTCCAAGTCACATATTACGATAAAATCCAAATAGATAATATTTACAATATATTCTATAATTTGTCAGATAATATTTTCAATCAATGTAAGGGGGATGAGCACAAACTCACTCATGGGCAAATATTTATCAGCTTCGATTAAATTACAATATCTAATACTTTGACCAATCATGGCAGATATCAATAAACGATATAAAATGGTGGTCGGTGATTATTTGTAACGATATCGTCGAAATTAAAAAAATATATATATATAATACTTGGACCAATCATAGCACACCATGTCTTTATAGGACTAGTTCCTAAACTTCGCTATGTTCCATTCTTTATTTTGATTACTTTACATTATTTTTTATGAACTGATTTAAAACTTAAAAAATAAATTATTTTAAAAAATTAGTAAATGTGAACAATTACGTAACGTAACTAGTCACATAATGCAAACAGTCGTAAATATAACTATTTGCATGATGATAATGTCTTTCATTATTTTAATCACATTACACGTACAAAAATAAATTAATTACGTGCCGTTACATAACGTGACCAAACGATATGTTAGATAAAAACATACATGTCATATTTTTTTTCGTACCGTTACATACATGTGACAAGGAAATATACTATTCAATTACTAAACAACAGTTGGATTCGCTTGTTCTTTCTTGGTGTGATCCTTTATATCATGGATAAAGGGTGAAGTCAGACTTTCAAGCTATAAGGATCAATCACATACAATTGTTATGCTGCGAATAAGAGTCAAGTACACATTATTCATATATTTTACTCTAATTGAAAATTACGTATAAATATAAAAAATTTGATAATAAATTACCCCGTTCAATGTGTATAGCTCTGTATCTGCTTTATGTCTTCCTAGTTTGATATGTTGTGACCTTAGTACTGACTAACACCTATCCACCTCATAGTGACAAATAAATCATTTGGGTCGGTTCGGTGGGGTCAAAAGTTCGTGATTCAGAAATAATTTGTGTATAATTCGGTAATGATTCGGAATTATACATTGAGTCCGGATAGGAGATCTCAATCCCACAAGGGAGCAAAAAAAAAATCACGAATTATTCACGAATAATTCGTAAAATTCGAGAAAAGTTCGTAAAATCCCTGAATTATTCGCGAATATATCGGTAAAAATTCAGTTAACAAAATAATTCGATAAAAATTTGGCGAACTGAATAATACGCCGTTTGGTTAGCCGACATCACAAAAAACACATTATTCACGAATAATTTAGAAATTTTGTCACTATGGTCCACCTTAGTCAATACAAAATAGAACCATAAGCGAGTTCAAATATGCCACAGAAGATCTAACACCGGACTTCTCAAACAAGAAAAGGGCTCTCTTCTCTCGAGTAAATATTCTAACAGAGGAGTTTTTACTTCACGCAGTACACAAATCATATGCAGTGATATTTCGGTTCTATAGTGAATGCGCTGCACGAAGATAAAACTACTCTGTTAAAATGCTTACCCATTCTCTCTCCCTCGTTACTCCTCACTTCAAATTTCCGCATCACATTTCCATTTCCCAACTTAGCAAAGAAAAGAAACGCGGAGAGATTTGCGAATTACAACCAAATTCATCCCAATTCAAATCCCAATTGCTCTATCCTCCAACCCCACCTCGCACAATCAATCACTCGAGCTCGATCATCTCTCAAAAGGATTTGAAATGTCATCCTTTCCATCAATTCTAAAAACACCGCTGCTCCACCAAATCCCTCCAAAGCCATGTAAAGGAGGCCACAACAAACTCCACGATCGCCGGTCGTTGGCCCGGAGCAAATCCCGGGCTGACGACGAGTTGCGCAACTTCAGGAGGGTCCTACGTTATCTGTGCGCTGACCTGACATGCTTTCGGCTGCCCGTCTCAGCCACCATCCTCTCTTGGATTGCCTTTTGTGTTGTTGCGGTTGTCATTCCAATCACCTTCGGTTTTTTACTCAGTCGTCTCCGGCCGTACGACTGGGCTGTCCAGGTAACTGTTTACCCTGAATTTTGAAAACCAGTATAGGTCTATGAATAATTGGGTTGTCTCCTACTCCGGAGAAAATTTTGCCTACTCCTGGAAAATGCACACTCTGAATTGGTTAATACATAACAGTCTGCAACAGATGAGTACCAGTAAATTTTTTTGCCTATCCCTGATAAACATCCTGGCTTAAATTTTTTTGCCTACCCCTGATAAAAATTCTGGCTATGCCCCTGAGCGGTGGTACTGTACTGTACAAGTTAATGCTTCCTTAATTTAAACAAGGGCGGAACCGGACTTTCAATTATTATAAAGTTTTCATGCTGTGTATGGGGGTTAATATTACTGTACCCATAACATTCTACTCTAAACTATAGAAAATCATGTATAATTATAAAATTTTTGAAAATAAATGGAGGTCAATTTCACTTAACATGAATCTGCCTCTGGATTTCAATGCAATTTCACTTTTTCTTGCTTGTCAGTACTGAAGGTTTAATTAGAAAGAACTTGAAAAATGTTGTTTATAGTTTATTTCTCTTTTCCCCTTTTTTATAGTGGGTTTTAAATCCAAATGTACAGTAGCAAAGAGATATGCATAATTGTCACCTTAGAATGGAATGACAGTATATTAATTTCTTTGTTATATGTCGGATCGATGTAAATTTAATAATTGTGAAATACAGATTCCACTGACACTTGCTTCGGGCTTGGCATTCAATTCGCTGAACACTCTGTCCCGCAAGTATGGGCTTCGCCGGTCCCTGTTTCTGGATCAACTGGTAAAGGACAGCACCAAGGTGCAGGTGGAGTATACAAAACTACTCCACAAGGCACTTCTTACCTTGGTTATTCGGCTGTTGTTACCTGTCGCCACTGTTGATGCATTCTACAAGGCCTATTGGTAAGCTCGAATTAAGGTTCGACTTCGCATGAATCTTTTCTGATATATATTTATCATTTTGTTTTCTGTTTATTTCAAGGATTAGAAGCACATCTTTTTCCATTAAAGTTAGTATAGGATTTGCTTTTAATTAAAGGAATGGGAGCATTAGGTTTTCACCTTGGTATTGGATTTCAAATCTTTACTTCAGAAATGTACATAAGCAAACAAAATTTAGTTCAGGCATAAACTTGAAGATATCAACTGTAATTCTTTCTAGGAGAATTTCATGTATACCCCTCAAAATCTTCGAAATTATGTATTTCTCCTCTAAAATTCAAAATATCCTATTTACCCTCCTAAATTTCAAAAACTCACAAATTTACCCATTTTTTTTTACTTTTCTATTAAACCTCATTTTAAATTTCAATTTTTTTTAACCTTTTCTTAAAATTTTAAATTTTTTCTTAAATTAATAGGTACTACTGCACACTAACAGATCCCAGTACGGCAGCTCAAGTACCTCAATCACTCACCACACCATGGATGGCACCGATCATGTTCACAGTGGAATTGGCCTCCTTTATGTACCGTGTGTCTGTTCTCTTCCTAGACTGTGTACTTTTCAAGCTCAACTGCGCTCTTCAGGTCCTTCGTATGGAGGTAACCCGCTACTTGATTCCATATCTAATTTGGTATGGTACATATCTGCTTGGTACCAATTTTTGAAGTCTTTTTCGTCGCCTAGAGAGAGAGAGTCTGGTAATACCCTTTACTGGTATATAATACCCTTTACTGGTAAAGTACTGTACTTGAGCAGATACTGAGATTCAGTTGCATCAAATTATATTTTGCTAAACAATCTTTACACAATACAGGATTTCACGAAGGGGTTCCATGAAGAGCCTGATGTGGTAGTTACTCTAGGACATCACATTAGACTAAGAAAGCAATTGAGAATTATCAGCCATCGGCATCGGTTATTTATCATTTCCTTTTTGATAACTACCACAGCCAGCCAATTCTGGACTCTCCTGATGACAACTCGGCCCCACGCACAGTTCAATTTGTTTGTTGGCGGTGAACTTTTTGTGAGCCTCTCTTTTCTCTTACCTTTTAGGAAATTCTCTTTTACATAAATTTCTATGGTACCATTGTGGATAGTTAATTCCTTGATTAAACCCTTATTGATCCCCAAAACCCAAGTTAATATGAATAAAAAGATGTAGAAATTAAAGAGATAAATAAAGTTTTAGTAATCTTTTATGATCCATAATTCCATATATAAGCTGCACATGTTTGCACCAAGTTCTCTAATTTTAGTATTTGAGCATATATCCGAAGCGATTATCTTTTCCTTAATTTGAATGACTTATTTGTTTTATGATTTGTAAATTCTCAACTTCTCAAAAACAAAGATTATTAAATTCCAAATCAACATCAAGCATCTACTAATTTATAACGTTATTTTCCTCGAGTGTAGTTGGGTGGAGCATGCTTAGTAGGCGGAATTTTGATGTGCCTCGGCAGTGCAGCATGCATCACTCACAAGGCACAAGCACTCACCAGCCATGCTGCCACCTGGCACGCATGTGCCACCATAAACCCGTGCGAACCTTCAATGGCAGCTGATGTCGAAGCCAATGCTGCCACTGCACCACCCACACCTACAGCCTTCCCCACTGTGGACCCCACAGAAACTATTACAGTAGCCGTGGAAAAGTCTACAACTTCCCTATCAACATTTACCGAGATTGCGCCCGTCCTTGAACCAGCACCAATATTAGGGACTGTACACTGGGCCCCACAGGGTAACGAAGCATCCTTCTTTTCTGTTGGGGGCAGTGAGTTAGCTCTAGATGTCAGCAGCAAAAGCGTCTGGAGTAACAGCAGCAATGGTAGTAATAAGAAGGAGGGAGATGAATGCACGGGCGAGGATGATGACTGGTTTCTTGAATTGGACAAGCTCTTGAAAACCACCACTACAGCCATCTCCTACCAGAAGAGACAAGCAATTGGTATAAATTTTTTTTGTTTTTATTAAATCACATTTATTTGGAAGGCTAACCTTTTATATCACAAGGCTTTTACTAAAGAGTATGGTTCAAATGCCTCGTGTCTTTCATGCCTCATATCCTTATCTTTGCTTTTAAAGTCCAAACAGTCGATCCGAACTTCTCAACATGATCTTCATATTAAATTGTGCTTGGATACCAAATTTTATATTTTTAGAAATTTTTTTACTATTTTTTAGATAGGTAGAAATCACTGTTTTTGGATGGTCCGGATCAGTCTTCTTAGAAACAACGATTTAGTAAAAAAAACTCCAAAAAATAAAAAATTTGGACTGTTTGGGCTTTGAAAACAGAGATCAGGATGTGAGGTATGAATGAGGCATGAGCCCACTTTACTAAATCACCTCTTATTAAATCACATGCAATAGTCATCATACCTTTCACATGTTGTGGTTTTAGATGGTACAGTGGTACTGGTACAGAGACATATGTGTTATATCCTTAGCCCTTACCAGTTACCAATCAATTCTTATAGAGAAGGTTGACTTTGCTAATTAATCGATCAATCGATGAAAACTTGCTCTGATAAAACAACTTTGTGTGTTCTCAGTGACATATTTGGAGAACAACAAGGGTGGAATCACAGTGTATGGATTTGTGGTCGACCGGACCTGGCTTCACGCTCTCTTCATGATCGAGTTCTCCCTCGTTATGTGGCTTCTTGGGAAAACAGTTGGCATTTAATGTCAAGTTTTTGTTTCCTAATTGTTAGTAGTTTCTGATTTGATCTAATTGGTTTTTGATATGCATTTGCACATAAATGAAGTATATATGCAGGAGGTTCCTAATCTTTTTTGTTAGTAATGTTCATTTAACAATTATTTATAGTTGTATTTAACATATTGTGTACATAGATTAAGAGTTTGCAAAGCAAACAATTTATAGGTAGTGGCATTAACATGTTTATATTGTAACAAACATTTATTGGCTTAATTTTTCTATATCATTCAACAATTCTGGAATTTCTTATTCTTCATTTACTATTCAATATTTCTTATTTGCTTGTAAACTTCCAGATCTTTCTTATTTGTCTATCATGTTCATATTGTAACAATTAATTATGGGCTTAATTTTCCTATATCCTTCAACTTTTCTTGAATTTCTTATTAATTTTTCCCTCTACTATTCAATATTTCTTATTTGCTTCTAAACTTCTAAGTAGGGGTGGAGCCATAAAATAATATAGTGTGGAGCAAAAATTTTCATGGTAAGACAGTAATTGTATAATTATTTTAAGTACAAGTATATTATTGTAAATTGTCCTGAAAAAAAAAACACAACAAAGAAATATATATACATATATAGAATGGCTAATATACAAACGTTTGTTCCTGGATTCTAGGAACAAACGATTCGGTTCTCCGATTTTCAAAGTCCAAACAGTCGATCCAAACCGTTAGATATTCAATCTATATTAAAATGTGCTTGGAGACCAAATTTTATATTTTTTGGAATTTTTTTACTATTTATTAAGCTGGTTTGAAAACCGCTGTTTTTCAATGCTGCAGAAATTTAATAAAAACAGCAGTTTTCAAACCATCTTAATAAATAGTAAAAAAATTCCAAAAAATGTAAAATTTGGTCTCCAAGCACATTTTAATATAGATTGAATATCTAACAGTTTGGATCGACTGTTTGGACTTTGAAATCAGAGAACCGAATCGTTTGTTCCTGAGTCCAGGAACAAACGTTTGTATATTAGTCATTCTCTCTCTATATATATATATATAGAGGAGGGTTCAAATGCACTATTATTTTTGTGCTCCAATATGCTCCACATCCTTTATCTCCATTTTCAAAGTCCGAACAGTCGATCTGAACCGCTCAACATGATATTCATAATAAAATATGCTTGGATACCAAATTTTATATTTTTTAGAATTTTTTTACTATTATTTTTTTAGACATGTACAAAATCACTTTTTTAAGAAGATTCTGGACCATCCGATAGAAAAAAAAAATTGGACCAAGAGTAGACAAGTACCTCCTTCTGAGTCCATGTTTGTTCATCACTGCTTCCAAATCTTTTCATATTTTCCTATCAACTTAACACTACTAGATCAATCTATATAAATTAAGGGGGATTTCATGTATACCCCTAAAAAACTTTAAAATTACGTATTCCCCTCTCTAAACATCAATATTACGTATTTCTCTTTCTAAACTTCCAAAACTCACAAATTTACCCATTTCATTGTCTTTTATATTAAAACTCATTTTAAATTATAAAATATCCATTTTACCCTTCATTAATTTTGTAATAGAGAG
The DNA here is from genome assembly GCA_011114355.1 of Carex littledalei. Lineage (NCBI taxonomy): Eukaryota > Viridiplantae > Streptophyta > Magnoliopsida > Poales > Cyperaceae > Carex > Carex littledalei. The sequence continues at coordinate 8,374,072 of CM022083.1, read as the reverse complement.
GAACCGTAGAATCATATTCGGATTGTTTTATGACATGTTTAACAGGCTCAATACACCATGGGCTTAACTTTGTTTGCACACATGCAGCTAGACTTGAGGCAACCCCAAATTTGATTTGTCCTATCAAATATCCCAAATGATGCAAATCCTAAGCCCAATAGACCGAATACTGAAAAATGACTCTTTTAACTCAAATAAGATCCGACCCGACAACGACCAAATCCACCTAACTGGTGGGCAATTCAACTGCTGAGTCTGTTTAGTTAGCTCGCTAGATTCTATGAACTAACTTTGCTTTCGGATCTTCTGTATTCATGTTTGAGTGAGGCTACGGTGCTATGCATAGCACCGTTTGGGTCCGTGCTACGGCTCAAAATTTGACTTTTCAAAATTCTAACGGTCGATCCGAATCGTTCAACATGATTATAAAATGAATATGTACTTGCAAACCAAATTTTACATTTTTTCGAATTTTTTTACTATTTTTACGAAAATCACTTGATCTGAACATTCTGGACCATCCAAAAAACAACCTATCTAAAAAAATAGTAAAAAAATTCGAAAAAATGTAAAATTTGGTTTGCAAGTACATATTCATTTTATAGTCATGTTGAACGGTTCGGATTGACCGTTAGAATTTTGAAAAGTCAAATTTTGAGCCGTAGCATGGACCCAATCCGTACTATGCATAGCACCGTAGCCTCGCTCTTCATGTTTTAGACGGAAATCTGTAACCTTGATTAAATGGCTTTATGCAAGAATGTGTTTTAATCAATAGAGGGTTCAATAAAATATTTATGTTTATATCCAGACCGTCCGATCAAAATATGTACGAATATTAAAGAAGCCCCATGCATTCCACCTTGGGCCGGATTTTGATCGGACGGTCCGGATCTAAACAAAACTATTTTGTTAACTCAGAGGATATGGTCGTTCGATATATACCTTTCTATTTTACTATTATGATTTTTTTGTGACTAAAATTGAATATCATGTATACCTTTATATTTTTATAATTTTAATATTTTATTTGTATCATAAAAATCGAACTATTATTGATTTATATCTTTTTATATTTGAAAATCAAATTTGAGACCATACCAAATTATTTCTTCTGTATTCTAAACTTATCACTACAACATTAATTAGCAGGTACATAACCAGCTATATCATTCATAGTGACAAAATTCGCGTATAATTCACGTATAGTTCGTTTTTTCGACGTTACCGAACCGAACTCCAAATAAAATGCAGAAAAGCGTATAATACGTTTTATTCGTGAATAAAACGCGAGTTAACGAATTATTCGCGAAAAAAACGCAAAAAAAAAAATTTCAATTTTTTTTCAATTTTTTTTTTTTTACGGTTTTTTTGGGTTTTTTTTTTTTTTTTTGCTTTCTTGTTGTACCGAATCATTTCCGAATTATACCCGAATCACGGATTTTTGACCTCGCCGAACCGAACCCGAACTATTGATTTGTCACTATGATATCACCAATGCCCCAATTGAGTTACAGAGAATCTGGAAGGGAAACGGAAGGGAAATGCAGCGGCTTGTCATAGAATCTAGCTTCAGTTATGACACAAAATGAATAAATAGAGGAAACTGAGGGCACAGATTTACTTGGTTAATTAGATGGAAATGGGTGGTCAGGATTTTAATCAAGATTTTCTTATCAAAACAGGTCGGAAGTTGCTTTCTCTTACGTTGCTTGATGACCTTCAATCTAATAAGAGCAAAGTAGATAGATCACCAAATCTGACCAAGATGTTCTCTCTTTCTCTCTTACTCTGAAAAATTAATTGGCAGAGGCTGCTGCTTTCTCTAGCATGCTTTTTGTTTTTCCAAATATCTCTCTCTAATATAGTCTCTTGCAAAAAAATGATACGAGTTGGTTTTTCTCTCAAAAATTTTAAAAATTAATTGAAAAGTTCTTATACAAATTAATCCGAACTGTCTGGTTTAGATTGGATGGTTTGGATCAGATAAAACAATATAATAAAATTCATTGAAAATATTTAACCGATTTTATTAGTATAAAATGAGACTTAGCCTGGATCATTTAACTTGAAATGTATGATTCAGATTTTGTAAAGAGATTCCATAATAAATTTGTAAGGGTCATATTTTGACAACACAAACTTTAAATTGACAATACTATTAGTAATAGGATGATGACTCATTATTAACAATATATTAATTTTATAATTGATAACAAAATTTAATTTCTTTAATTTAATTTAAAATTATATTATCAAAATTGTTAAAATATCAGTTGTCAAGGGATCTTAATCCTTAGTAATATTGATTTTGCTTCAAAATTTATAGGTGTAGATTACTAAAATTTTGTTTTCTATAGTGATGATAAATTAGAGTAAATTTGGGAAAAACATAACCAATTAAAGCCAATCACAAGAATGCCATATAAAATAATTACTTTTGTAAATCACAAAATAATTTCATTTTGGCCACTTGTGTTGAATTCAAGTTTGGAAATGTTTTGTGAACAATCATATTTTTATAGAATTGTTTGCTTGCAATGCACTACAAACTTGGTCTTTCATTCCTACCATACAAGGATAATATAATAGATCAAGTTTGCTCACCTACCAAGCAACATTTGCTCACCTCTCTTCCTCTCTCTCTTTCTCTCCATTTCTCTCTCTCTCCTTGATTTGACATTGCACCATTCAACTGGAGATGTACCAAACATGAGTTGATAGTAGAATTTGTTGCGGTCTGGACAGAGTTCCTGTTCCGGTTGAAACAAAGCCAACATTATCACACTTCTTGTGTGATAAATTTCAATTGATCGTTACACATAAGACAAATAGTATTTGTGTGAAAATTATATGAGAAAATATATATTTTCAATATATTAATTGCACCAATCTGATGAAGACATGAAGTAATCAAGAATAAAACAGCCATCACAATTCAAGTTCCACTTGCTTTAGTGAAATCGTAACCAATTTGTAATTTGTGAAACATATGTTAATTGATCTTATGCACTTGGATACTTGTTAGAATAAAAGGTATAATAACATTAAGAATTGACTGTTAGAAGCCAACCTAATTTACCTAAAAGTGTCTTGGATAAGAAAATTTCATGGAACCTTCTTACCAACTCTCATTGACACATTCTTTGACACTCTCTGTTATCAAGGAGAAATCTTACATCACACCATTCATTATAATAACAAAAGGTTAGAGAGAATCATGACCAACTTCCCATTTTTTCTTCTTTTCTTTTTTTTTTGAAAAAAAAATGAAAACTAGCTAACGCGTTAGTTTAGAAGCATAAGCCAACATTCCTATAAAGTATAAACCCCCTTTTTTCCAAAGAAAGAAAACTCCTTGTAGTCCTTAGTCTCTCTCTGATTTTGCCTCCAAAAATGTTAAGCATCATGTCTGTTCAAACCATTCTAATAATAACTACATTATCAGTCGTTTTCTTTCTCCCATATGCCAACTCATCTCGACCTTCCGTTACAGGCTTTCGAGCAGGCCTAACACATATCGACTTGAACAGAAACTTCTCCAAGCTGGAGCTCTTGCAACGCATGACTCAACGGAGCCACCACCGAATGAGTCGTTTAGTCAAAAGAAGCTTAAAGCTCTCAAAACTCGACTCAAGCCCCGGATCAAAGATTCAATCTAAAGTCCGGGCAGGAAACGGAGAATACTTGATGGATATGGCCATCGGGACACCAAGCCAATCATATTCAGCAATTGTCGACACAGGCAGTGATTTGATATGGACACAGTGCAAACCATGCGTAGATTGCTTTTCTCAGTCGACACCAATTTTTGACCCGTCTACTTCTTCAACATATAAAAAGCTCCCATGTACTGCCACCTTATGCGAGGCGCTGCCTGCTTACACTTGCAATACCGATAAGTCATGTGAATATCAGTATTCCTACGGTGACTCGTCTTCGACTCAAGGAACCTTATCGACCGAAACCATCACTTTGGGGTCTCAAAAGGTTGCTGATGTGACATTTGGTTGTGGTGACACCAACGATGGTGCCGGGTTCTCCCAAGGTGCCGGGTTAGTTGGTCTCGGGAAGGGGCCGCTCTCTCTTACTTCCCAGTTAGGGTTGGGAAAGTTCTCTTATTGTCTCACTTCGCTAGATGAGACAAAGACGAGCCCGCTGTTCTTCGGTTCTCTTGCTGATTTAAGTGCAAGTTCAGAGACACCTGCACAATCGACACCTCTAGTGAAGAACCCCTCACAACCTTCCTTCTACTACTTATCCCTAAAGGGAATTACAGTTGGTTCAACTAAATTAGCAATACCAAATTCTACATTCGCATTAGACAGCGACGGAACAGGCGGGTTGATCATAGATTCGGGCACATCTATCACTTACTTGGAGCTTGCGGGCTACAAGTTAGTGAAAAAAGCATTTACCTCACAAATGCAGTTACCCGTAGCTGACGGGTCCGATGTCGGCCTGGATTTATGCTTTACGGCTCCATCCGATACGTCATCAGTTGTTGTCCCAAAATTAATTTTTCATTTTGACGGTGCAGATCTCGACTTGCCTGCGAACAACTATATAATCGCTGATTCAACATCCGGGTTGCTTTGTTTAACTGTGATGGGTTCCCGTGGAATGTCGATTCTCGGGAATTTTCAGCAGCAAAATTTCCAATTTCTGTATGATGTTGGTAATGATAAATTGTCATTTATGCCTACTCAATGTCATAAGCTGTAATTAAATTTAATTTGATATATAAACATAATATTGTTGTCATTAATCATTGATTAATTCTTTTCTTTTCTTTTCTTTTGTTTTATTCTTGCTTTCTCTATTGTACTTTTGTATTTTCTTTACATAAATGCGTGTGGTTTGCTTGTGTACTTTGCTCATAATTGTGCATAAATTTGATCAATTATATGTTCATGTTTAGATAATTAAAACTTAAATATATAAGCTGTTTGACAATGGTTGGACAATGAAAACTATGGGATAAAGTGGTGTAGGGCGCAGAAAGTTGCACAGCGATTTTGGAATGTGTGTGCATATGTATTTAAATGTCTCATGGTTCAATGCTCTCGGTTGTTTGAAGAACATCGAACTTGAAACATTTACTTTCTTTCTGCTGTTCCTTCTGGTTCACCCTCGACAAACCTACTGTTCATAATCAGTCCATCGAGAGAGTTTATTGATTGTGGGAACGTTTAACTCCCAACGGGCGCAAGCCCCCGCTGTTAATTACATCAGATGACCCTTCCAAGCCATGCTGAATACCTCGTCCATTCCGGGATTTGTGCCTATTTGTTGTGAATTGAATAAAGGGGCTAAAAGGGGACTCATGTATTGACCTTGGTTTTGATTTGGTTTTCTATAGGTTTGGACATGTGTGTGTGTGTAATTTTATATAAAATAAAGCCTATTATATCTTAAAATAGGAATTTGGGTATTTGAGAAGTGTATATACATTATTTATTTATATTTGATTCATGACATATTTATTTACATTTTTTTGTTAATAAATAAGGTCAAAAGGGTATTTTGGTCATTTCAGGATTTGGCTGATGCTTGGACATGTTCAATTTTGATTTAGAAACATGAAGAATTCAATTTGGGTTCATTTGGAGGTGGTTTGAGTCAATTTGGACTTAAGATGAAAAAGTTATGCTTGAAAAGGACTGAGAAGGACCTATTTGTAAATTTTTATGTTTTTGCTAAGGGTCTATTTATGAAGCTGGAAGGGTATAATATTGTGATATGGGCTTTACATGAGGTTTAAGTAAGAAATTGGACTTCCAAGGGTTGTTTTGGAGAGGTTTTAGGCAGCTGAGGACCTATTTGTACATTTGTAGGGACTTTTCTGTGAATATGAACGTCAGAAGGTTTTATTTACAAAAGATTTTTGATTTAATTATTTTTGTTTATTATTTGGAATTTGAGATTTGGATTTCGGGCTTTAAAATATATGTTGGGCTTAGAGCTCTGAGATTGGTGCTGGGTTCTTTGGTTTTAAATTTGGTGAAGGGGATTTATATCAAAAATGGGGCTGATGACAGATGGGCCCTACAGGTCAGTGAACCGTCGACTTTGGACTTGGGTGTCAGCTCCTGGATCAATGTTTGCTTTAAGATCCGTAATTCTTATTTGAACTTTGTTTGGGCGCCGAGATCGGACATTCTAGTATGCTTTAATATCCGTGCTTGCTTGATATGAACCGGGTTTCAACCCCGACTTTAGGGTTCTGATCTCCGGTGGGGCTCCGGTCACGGCCAGGCTGGAGAAGGGTACCACTGTCATCGCCTTGGTGATTGGATCCTGTTGAGCTTATTGTCGGTTACCGGCGGTCATCGGAAGCGGGGGGTTTCACAGCTGAGGCGAAGCTGAGCTCTCGGATTGAGCTTTGATTTGATTTCTTTACATGGCCTCAATGATTTTCTTCAATCAATCGTTTGTTTGTCATCATTTTAACATATAGAAGATGTGTACAACTTTAATTTCATCTTTTACAAGATTTTAGGCATATTTTAAGTCTCAACTTTTCGGTTTGACACCGATCCAATATCAGTTTGGATAATAAATTCCTTTGAGTTGTAATTGAGGTATAGGAGATGTTAATCTAAGCTTTCTGAACCTTTTAAGGCAGCCTGAACATGTTCCTTAACCTGGATTTTGATTTTTGAGCATTAATAGACATTGGTTTCATGAAGTTTCATATTTTTCATAAAATTGAATTGATCTGAATTCATTGTTTTTATTGGAAATCATGTGTTTTCTTGTCATTAATTCATATAAGGGTATTTACACTATGTCCAGAATGAGTTTCATGATTTTTAGAATTTTATTTCTATTTTTAAGACATTTATTTTGACTGAGGGACAGTGAAGGTAATTTTACCAAATTAAATTGCTGGATTTCTATTTTTAACAAGCTGATTTTTGAAAATTCATAATAAATTGAAACAAGGTCGGAAAAATGTAAAGTTAATGTCTATTTTATGTATTTTGAAGTTTTCTATCTAACCATGATATTGATTTTCTGATTTGGATTTTTAACCAATTTGTAATGTTCATTTTACCAGCAGCAGCTTATTGCTGATTTTTCTGTTTTTTAAACATGAACTTTGAAAATTCATATCAATTCGAAATAAGATCAGAAAAATGCAAAGTTTGTGTCAATCTTGTGTGTCTTGGAGTCCTTTATTTGACTGTGTAATTTGTTTTTTCATTTTAAAATTTATGGTGACTTGTGCAGTTCAGTTTGTGAACAGGGGTCAATTCTGGCATTTTGGAGTGCATTATTGTACCAGTAGCTATTGTCATGCATTCTACTGCTGGTCTTTGGTTTGGCTGTGTACCAAGGACTGGTACAAGGGTATGAACACATAAGGCACTGACTGGTTGAGGTCAGAACAGATTTTATGGGCATGAAAGCCACTGTTTTTGCATCAGCAACAGAAAAAAAGGAAATCAAAAGCTCCAAAAGATCATTATTTCATTTTTAAACATTAGAAATCTGTCAAGAACTTAGTTTTATGTAGAAAAGTCCCTGTTTTTGTCAAAATCATGTTTTGAAGTCTTTTTTTTGCAATATTTTGAGGTGTATCATTGAGATCTCATTGGATAAAAAGATGTAAATGACATAGAACAATATTGGATTGTTGTCTATTTACACTTTTAGATCCTCTTTCTCTCACTATTTGCACAATGATTAATTCAACTTCCTTGTAAAGTGTAGTTTAGTACACCTTGGTGATCTTTCATACAAGGAAGCCAAATATCCTTCAATTGTGCAATATAGACCTCATTTAGTAGGAATAAACAAGGGAGCTATCCAGCTCGACCTTTATTTACCCTTTCATTACTTTTATGCATATTTTCTATCATCCTTTAATCCTCTTAAATAAAACAAATAAATAGTTTAGGTATGAATGGAGCTATCCAGCTCAACAAACATACCCTCTTTAATTTATTTGCTTTAAAAGGAGAATTAAAGGGTTTTGAAAGAAAATAAAAAAAATTGAAAATTAAAAGGTAGAGGAGACAGAGAAGGAAAAGAAAGGGGAGTAATTCATGTTTTGATACTTTTATTATTATTATTCATGAAAATTATTTAAAAGGCAAGAAAAGTGCAAATAAAGAGATTGTAGCATATTTTATTATATACATATATTTTTTTTATAAGCTTAAAAGAGAAGAAAATGCAAGAAAAGGGAATAACATATTTTTATTTGATCATCAAGCTACATGCTCCTTTTTGTTCATCCTAAGATGAACTAGAAATCATGCTACTTTCACATTTTATCATTTTGAAAGCTTAAAAATAAAAGAGGGAATGAAAAGAGAAGAGCAAAACCAAGGCAGTAAAGAAAGAAAAGAAGAATTTATCAACTAAAAATCTTTATTTCGATTTCATGAACATATACATCCCTCAGCTCCTAGGAGCTTACATGTTTAGGTATTAAATACCTCTCTAATTTGCTGAAAAATTTAACAAGCTTGAAAGCTTACTCTAGACTATGGAATTTGAGGCTTTTGTATATGAACTTAGTAGCAGAGGTTTTTGAGTGGGTTGTGAGTTTTTGGAGAAGAAGAACTCTATCTGGAGTATGCATTTGGGGTGCCTTATATAAGGCAAGATTAGGGTTTCGGCTTGCTGCCTCTATACTGGTTTTTCATCATGACCATCAGATGTTCGATCAATGGTCTGTGAGAGTTTGCTTATTATTTAAGCATTCTTTTTGTTGCCTTGTGGCCAGTGGGGAAATGCCAGCTCATCAATCCAACAATTGAGTGAATCTGAACCACTGGTAGCTTCTAAATTGGAAGGCCCGGATTTCGGTTTGAAGGCCTTGCCATGGATTGAGGCTCACGTTTTGCAGCCAGGGAGAAGGTGCCGACATTAGTGGGCCCACTTATCAGTTTCGCCAGAGGCTATTTTAACTCCTTATATCTCAGTTTTGAGTGCACCTGTTTCACCATAGACCACGCATAAGCTTTATATTGGTCTACAGCATGCCGGGTTCACATAGAATGAAGGGGTCATTTTTGGATATGCGCTGCGCTGCTTGAATTCCAATTTCATATATCACACTTCGGTAGACGCGGCTTATAGTGAACCATTCCACTGACAGCTTGAGCTTTGCATAGAACTCGCGTGATCCGAGTCTAGGGCAAACGAAGGGTTCAAACATTTGCACAGGATGTAATATGGGGCTTTATCATTTCAATTCGGCCCAAATACTAGAATTGATATAATATTTGTTTTGGTCCAAGCCGTGAGCACACTCCCAAAATTTCATAATTAAAGATTATGTCTAATCATCTCCATTTACTCCTTAAACGGCATCCTCCATTTTTTTTTATTTTATCATCATTGTGATCATTTTTTTTTATTATTATTTTTTATTTCTGAATTCTGACTTTTTAGGGTCAAACAAATGCCCCCCACCTGGGTGAGGTGTGAAGACCTTAGAATTGAACAGCTTAGCCAGGTGCCCCCAGTGTTCTTCTCGAACTTTATGGAATTCCTTTTGAGTCGTCTTTCTCCGGTATTTGAACTCCATGTTGGGCATTGAGCTCGGAAGCGGGTTTGATCAGCATCTTCGATCATATCTACTTCAAAAGGTACGTTATCCTTATCTCATCTTGCTAACACTTGCATGGTTGGGTGAGGGTTGAATATGTGTTCTTCGGGGTTTGCCTGAGTAATTGATCCCTTGTTCATATATTGGGGGCCTCAGACAGTGACTATACTCCAAACACATACTCATGGGAAAATATGTTTAAAAGGGGAATCTATCTCTGATCTGATGCGGGGACCATGCGGGTAATTTTGCAAAATTGAGGGTTTAGATAAACGGGCCTTCTGATTGTAGGCATAATCTTGGATTTTGATCCAGTTTGTCTCGTGTGCTTCTCGTTGGGGTTTTTGGCTAACCAGGGTTGGTTTTGGCTGTAGTTCAGGGTCTTCTAGGGTCATGTCAAGTTGGGATTTGGTTTTGGTTGAGTTTAAAGCCTTCTTAGACTATTGGTGTAGTTTAAAGTCTTCTTAGACTATTGGTGTAGTTTAAGGTCTTTTCGGACCATGTTTCTTCATTGTTTGATTGATCGTGCAGGTGTTCTTTTCACCCGACACAAGCCTATGACGGCCTTTGCATTTTTTTTCATGGGAGGTGGGAGCTTGTACCTTCCTTCGGTTTTGCTTTCAGTTTGGATTCCTTCTTATCCATTGACGAGGTCGTGGATCCTGAAATCAAAACATTCCAAACCTCGGCAGTATCCAAATCTTACAGTACTTTATTTTTGTTGGATGTTCATTTTGCTTTTATCATATTTATTATGTTTGAATTTTCTTTATCATGCCTTTAAGCAAATCCGCATAAGAAATTTGTTAAAGATGTTCACAGAAATGAACTTTAACATGAAATTTTGGACATGACATGTAAATTTTTGGAAGAACATTTAGGTTATACCCTGGGAAAAATTTTATGTTCATCCCACAAAGTATCTTACTCAATGTCCCTTGAATAAAACATTTAATCAATATGTTTTATAAATTTTCTTGGATTAAAGGTGTCAAAATTTATCTTTTTCTTTATATATCAATGCTCGGGAAGTTATTCAATTTTATTTGCTAGAATAAACATAACAAGACTCTTCCCTACTCATCTTAGTATTACCACGTAGAATAGGGTGCTATGCATACTCATGACTTAAAACCTTTCCATTGCATGGATACAAACATGGGGTGATGCGTCACGAATGCACCCAAGAACTTTATCAGGTCTAAATCAGCGGAGTAGTGTGTCGAGAAAAATAGTTCCTATTTTTTTTACTTTTCATTGTTTATCTTTCTCTCGCTTTTTTTATTTCTTCATCGTATTTTTCTTTTTCTTTTTCTTCACTTTTTTTTTTTGTGTTTGCGTCCCTCTTTTTATTTATGAAATCGAATTATTTTTCCGGGATCAATTTACAAAAAGAAAGATATATCCCAACACCTTTAGTCTTAAGGAGTTTATACAAAACCTATCAAGTAAGCTATTTATACGAGGGACTTCTTTCATTTAATATGGGATTAGCCAAAATTATTCAAAATATCAGAAAATGTTCTTGGAAGATTTTCAAAGTTTGCCCAAATTTTCTTTCAAACTTCATTTTTGCAAACAACTTTCATAATTTTCCATTTGCGAATTGCTTTGTTTTATTTTCTCAGATTAAATTTTCTCTACTGCTTTAGAAATAAAATAAACTGAGAAATTTTAAGGAGAACAAAGGACAAAGTAGTACTCACAATTTTCATTGCCCGATGAATTCGATGTGTTCTCCTCTTGACTCCTTATCTTCCATGCAGAGTCAGATTAGGTTGTAGCATGCGTGCTTAACCACAGGACCGGAGGAATTCTTGGCTGCCCCCAGGGTGTTCTTGCGGTGGCTACACCTTGTTTGATCATCGTGCCATATGTGTCTCTTTTTGTGATTTTCTTTTTATTTTGGAATTGAACTTTCTAAGTTTTCTCCAATCGGGTTCTAAGCGATCAAATAAACTTATTGGCTCGATTCTTTCCTTTACTTTTCCTCTTTCTCTTTTTGGGCCGAGTTCTTCGAGCTTTCTTTAATCGGGTTCTAAGCGATCAAATAAACCCGTATAATTCGGTTTTTTCTCAAGCCTTCCAAATCTTCTCCAATCGGGTTCTAAGCGATCGGATAGCCTTGTTGACTTGACATTCTCCTTTATTCTCTTTTATCATTTTGGTTGATTTATTCGAATCTTCTCTAACCGGGTTCTAAGCGATCAAATAGATTCGTCTAAATCGGTTTTCTCCCTTATTCTCCTTCTTTCTCTTTTTGTCTACGAGTTCTTCAAGTCTTCTCCAATCGGGTTCTAAGCGATCGGATAAACTTGCCTAACTCGGTTTTTCTCCTGAACCTTTCAAGTCTTCTCCAATCGGGCTCTAAGCGACCAGATGTACTTGTAGAGTCAGGGCTTAATCCTGAATCTTCTGAATCTCCCCTGTCGGGCTCTAAGCGACAAGGCATCTTCATTGAATTCAAGCTGCATCTCAGCCTTCTGCGTCTATTCGATCGGGCTCTAAGCGATCAAACGTCTTCAGCTGGCTTAGGTCAAGTCATGCGCCTACCTACCTGGAGGGTAAAAGCGGCGACATGGTTTCGTAAAACCGTACCACTTAAGGGTAACTTTGGTCGTACGGGGACCCGTTAAGGTCGAATTTTCACGCGCCGCCTTCGTTTAAAGGACAACATCAGCACGCATGGCTTCGTAAAAACCGTCCCACTCAAGAGTGATACCGGTCATACGGGACCCGTTAAGGCCTGATCCCCACACACAATATCCCCACGAAAGGGATACCCCGGCATGTGTGGCTATGTAAAACCGTTCTGCTCAGAGGCTTCATTGGTAATACGGAACCCGTTAAGGTCGAATCCTCATTCGCGCTGCCTTCGTTTAAAGGACAACATCAGCACGTATGACTTCGTAAAAACCGTCCCACTTTACTTCGGTCATACGGGACCCGTTAAGGTCGAACACTCACGCGCGCTGCCTTCGTTTAAAGGACAACATCAGCACGTATGACTTCGTAAAAACCGTCTCACTTTACTTCGGTCATACGGGACCCGTTAAGGTCGAACCTTCACGCGCGCTGCCTTCGTTTAAAGGACAACATCAGCACGCATGATTCCGTAAAAACCGTCCCACTCAAGAGTGATGACGGTCATACGGGACCCGTTAAGGTCGAACTTTCACGTGCGCTGCCTTCGTTTAAAGGACAACATCAGCACGCATGACTTGTGTAAAACCCGTTCTGCTCAGAGGCTTCATTGGTCGTACGGAACCCGTTAAGGTTGAATTTTCACGCGCTGCCTTCGTTTAAAGGACAACATCAGCACGCATGATTCCGTAAAGACCGTCCCACTCAAGAGTGATGCCGGTCATACGGGACCCGTTAAGGTCGAACTTTCACGTGCGCTGCCTTCGTTTAAAGGACAACATCAGCACGCATGACTTGTGTAAAACCCGTTCTGCTCAGAGGCTTCATTGGTTGTACGGAATCCGTTAAGGTTGAATTTTCACGCGCTGCCTTCGTTTAAAGGACAACATCAGCACACATGATTTCGTAAAAACCGTCCCACTCAAGAGTGATGCCGGTCATACGGGACCCGTTAAGGTCGAACTTTCACGTGCGCTGCCTTCGTTTAAAGGACAACATCAGCACGCATGACTTGTGTAAAACCCGTTCTGCTCAGAGGCTTCATTGGTCGTACGGAACCCGTTAAGGTTAAATGTTTTACGCTTCTCCATGAGGTTGATGCGACATAGCGAAGCGACGCTTCTTTTGCGAGTGAAGTTTAGCTTGCTTGTCATTGGTTTCATTCTAGCGTTTGAAAGGTATCCTCTGGTTTCGGGTTCGGCTGTCACCCGTGGGACGTATATCAACAGGGTATGCTGAATTTATACTTGGGTCTTAGGGTATTTGTTTGTCATTCATGGGATTTTGGGGTGTTTACTTGCCAAACTATGGGCTTTAGTCTTTGGAGTCAAGGGTTCTTATTCTTAAACTCTAGTTTGGGTTATGGCCCGTGGGGCGTTGACCTGTAGGTATATCATTCATGGGTGTTGACTTGACTTGAGGCTTGCTTCTGCGGAGATTGGTTTGGTGAGAACCCGATTAGGGTTATTGCCTTTGGGCTCTCGGTTTCTCTCATTTTGGGCCATAATAATTGTTTTAGTGCTCACGTGGCCTAGGCACAACATCAAAGCCTTATTTTGTTCGGCACAAATATATAAAGCCTGCTCGTCATTTTAGATAACTGGTTAGACGAGCGTACCAGTGACAATTGTTTTAAGGGCACAATCTTGACAAAGCCCATTTTGTGCTTGAGGCTTTCTTTGTGGGCCTTACATCTCTCCACTCTTTTTATACTGTAGTGGGATTTAGGTGCATGCATGCACCTGTTTGAGGGTGGCATCTTATTCACTCCTCTCGTGCCTTCTTGAATAGCCTATATGGCATCAATCCTTAGGCGAGGGTATCGCAGGAAATGCGAACACCATTATTTTTAAAAACTTTGTTTTAAAAGGGATTTTGTGCCTTCAGAATTTAAATAGTCTAAACGACCACTTTCTTTAATCTTTTGATTTTATTTGAGATATCATCATTAGGCACTCCATTGTTTAAAGGACAATGAAGAAACCTTGTCTCTCCTTTTTTCGAACTGGGAGGAAAGGCAGAACCAGTGATAGTTGTTTCAAATGGGCACAACACCAAAGCCCATATTTTGTTCAAAGTACAAAATATAAAACTTGTTTGTCCATATTCAGAACTGGCTGGACAAACTTTGCCAGTGTTAATCGTTTAAGGGTACAAACTTAACAAAACCCATTTTGTGGCGAGAGGCCTTTATGGATTTTGTGGGTAGTTGGGGGACCTCACTTTTCGCTCGAGACAATTTCACTCATGCTGCGATTTGGTCCTTTTGTTCGTAGAAGTTTTCGCTTAGGTATTTTTTATTGGGATATTTTGTTTGTGGACATTGGAGTTTAGGTTTTATCAGGCTTTTAGGATATTTATGGACTTCCGTTTGGAACATTTTATTCGTGGATATTAGACTTTAGGTTTTATTAGAATTTTGGATATTTGTGGAGTTTTTGATCTTGAAGTTTTGGAGAACGTGAAGTAGAGATTGAGGAGGGGATCTCGTAGGATTCTCATTTCATATAGGCATGCAGACAAGCATTCAGATTGAGGAAGTTTGTGACTTAGAGATGTCGACTCCCTTCGAGAGTGGGGTATATATATATCATTTCCCCTTCGGGCGCATCGATGCCCGACATGCCCCTCCATGCGCACTATCACCTCCATCACGGCTTTAGTGGGGTGGTTTTGTAAGTGACGGTTCATGAGTCACTTTCATACTCTTGGCAGAAGTCGCTTGGTGTATCACCCTCTTGACAGAGCTTTAGATAACGACCATTGATTGATATAACGGACTCTCCACTTTCATTATCTATCAGCCCGTATCGATATCCTTCCAAGACTTGATCCACCAAATATGGGCCCCAGAATCTGATCGACTGTAGCCTTGTTGTTTCTCTTACAACCCGTACAAGCTGTCCCTTCTTGTACTCATCGAATGGGCCAAATATGTGGGCCGTTTCATGTCTTGCTTCGATATTGGTTTTCGCCTTTTGTGGCGAGCGGGTTTCATCATTCTTTTGGGGATTTTCCCTAAATCTTGTGCAAGGGGGATGGCATATGGCCCCACATTCGACACATGAAGTCATTTCTGTGATCTCTCCCGGTCTATCGCATACACTACATGCGACAAATAACGATTGATCGTCTTCAGCTTCTATTACATGACATGAAGCTTTGGAGGTTCTTCAGTTATTGTTTGGTTGTTGTCAGTTATGCTCGGAATGCACATCCAGACATTTCATTTGTTTCAACAGGTCTTGGAAGGAGCGAGTTTTGGTTTGATTTGGTTTGGGTTGCTTTGGCAAGCCATTAGCGAAGGAATTTCTCCCTCGACCTCTTCCGCGGTCTCTGCCACGACCACCTCTCAAGGCCATTTCTAGGTTGGCGTGAGCAACTTTCCTTTGGATTCTTCTCAAATCACAAGTGGGTGACCCACTATCACTGTCGCTGCTATCAAAATATTGTATAGGACGACACTTGGAGTCATCACTTTCATCATCGGATTCATCATACCCGAGCCCTCGAGTATTTCTCGGCTTTCCATCTGGACTTATGATTGTAGGATTGCGATAGGCTAATATTTTATCAAATCGCTTTGTCATGGCGTAGGTTGGAGACATGGGACTCATGTTTGCGAGAATCCTGATTAGGCTTTTGGGACAATATGGTAGAAGAGGTACATCCACTTTGTTGGACATAGTTTCATCTTCTAAAGGCCATTCATCGTTGTTCAGTACCAAAGACCGACTCTTACCGTCGGACGCTCTATAGAATACAATAGGCTTGTGCCTAAAGATTCCTTCTTCGGTAACCTCTTCTTTAGGCGGTACTATGAACATTACCATTTCTTGGATTTGGTTCACTTCCCTTGGTGTGAGCTCCTTGTGATGGTTTTCAGGTATCCTCTCAATCATCAACGAGGATTGACCTACTTCTTCCTCGTCTTCTGAGGGTATTATGTATGACGGGAGTATCCTAGTTTCATCTACCTCCTCCCCTGACGATGAGTCAGTATCGGCTCCATACAGCCTTGATTTCTCGTCTCGCTGGTTCTTCGAACACTCTCCTTTTAGAATGGGTTTATCAAAGAAGTATTTGGCATCTTTCAACCCTATTTCGTGTACCTCAAACGGTTTGACTTCTCCATTGATTTGTTTGACTTCGCTGTCCTTTATATATTTCAAACATTGGTGTAGGGTTGACGGAACGGCATTGTTATTGTGTAGCCATGGTCGGCCTATCAATGCGTTATATGTGGTTTTCGCATCGATGATGTAGAATTTCATCCATTCTTGAATACCACCAATATCAAAAGGCAGGCTAACTGCCCCCATGGATTGCTCCGTTTTGTGGTTGAACCCATGTATAGTGATCTTATCCTTCGTGTGGAACTTAGCGCTCAACGTGAGACGGTCCAACGTTCGCTTAGGCATCAGATTAATGGAAGAACCCGGATCGATTAACATACGGGTTACCTTTTGGCCATCACACTCACCAGTGAGAAAGAGTGGTCTATTGTGATCAGACGTGCCTATGAGCAAATCATCGTCATTGAAGGTGATAGTTGGGTTTTTGTTGTCCACTAGCGCTATTTCTTGCATCTTCTTTTCGGCGAAATGCGCTTGAAACTCTTCAGGGTTTTGGAGTGCATAAATGAGCACTTCTCTCACTTCAGCGGGCATCATCAAGATGTCAAACACGCTGACTGCAGCTGGTATTTTTCTAAGCTGTGCGAGGATATTGTAATCTTGCACCATATATTTCTTAGGTGCTGGTTCATCTTGTACTGCGGGTTCTTTCCCTTTTGCCTTGGCCTTCGACCTCCCAATTTCATCTTCTTGTGGTGGTTGGCTCTCAGGGATATTCGTACCCGAGCAAAGCACTGCTTGGCAATCAGGTTTCTCGGTTCTGACAAAGACGACTTCACCGTCATCTGAGTCACTCGAGGAACTTCCTCCATAGACAACCACGTTACACATCTCATGGTCATCATCATTGTTTTCTTCATTTTGAGGGATTTGACTTGTTTCCCCTTTCTCGGTTTTGAGGCCCAACATTACGGCCAATACATCTTCTGTTAAGAAGTCTAAGAGGGTCAACGGTAGCGGAGTACCTTGCTTATGATTCTCTAAAGCTTGTATGTGCTTTTGGATTTCAGAAGGTGTAGGCAATTCTGCTGGTTTGGGCGACTTCTTGCTCTTTTGGCTGCCATTCTTGTTTGGCTTGCGATGGATGACCCGTTTTGGGGGTTTTGACACCGTGGGGTTTAAGTTGCTGTCCCGTTTGACTTGAGACTCTTTCAGGAGCTGTCTCAGCAACTTCTTGGTTTTCTTGGAGAGGTGGAATTCCCATGTCTCATTTGCGGGATCTTCGACCTTCTTTTCTTCAACTATCTCAACATGAGAGATAACATTAACTTGTTCATGAGAAGCAGGTTGTTGCATGGCACTCGGCGCTAATTGCATGCGACCCTCTTGGATTCTTCTTTCCATTAGGTCTTTAAAGACCCAACAGTCTTCTATTTTGTGACTCACTACTCTATGATATGGGCAGTAGTTGGGGTGATCAACCCTATCCGCCTGATCTGGGCGTTTGCTTGGAGGCAACTCCATACCATCTTCCAAGGCTTGCTTGAATATCTTAGCCGTCTTCTCTTTTTTGAAAGAGTACTTCTTATTCTTTCGTTCTTCTAATGATTTGAAGTAACGACTATTTTGGTTATCGCGAGGAGCTGGCTGAGTGGGTTGGCTATCAACTTGTCTTGCCTCCTCGTCCGACGAGTCGGAATCCCTGTTTTCATTTCTGTTGGCTTTGTTGGTTTTGACAGCGTATACTGTCTTTGATTCTTTCTTCTTTGTAAAATCTCTTCTTGGTTTGAAAGAGGTCGATGACTTCTCTTCTATATCCGTTTGCCCCAATCTGGATACGGTGTCTACCAGATCCTGATAGCTGTTAGGGTTGGCAACGATTAACATTTCTCTCATTCTGCCGGATGTACTTCTTATGAGCAAATCAACTGCCTCCCTTTCGGGTATAGAATGGCTCGACTTGTTGCTCATATTTCTCCATCGGTTGATATATGCCAAGAGAGTCTCATTTGGCCCTTGTTTGGCCCATGCTAAATCAGCAAGTCTTACCGGACTGCTCGTAGTGGCGAACCTATCTATGAAGGCACGCGCCATTTGGTCCCAGGATCTCATACTTCCTGGTGTTAGAGAGCAATACCATTGAAACGCCGGTCCTGAAAGACTTCTAGCGAATTGGCGGCAGAAGAATGCTTCCTCTCTTGATAAGTCTCCACATTGAATCATGAAGTGGCTGATATGTTGTTCGGGTCCCGTCTCATCTGTCCCATTTCCTGAGAACTTGGAAAATAAAGGGACAGTGTATGTTGGGGGATATTTTGGTATATCGAATTCGGGAGGGTATGGCTTCTCTATTCGTAGTGTTGTTTGTTTTGGGTAAATCCACATTTCTCGTAATTGACGGCTGATCATTTCTTGAACATCAACCGCAGTAAAGGTTGGGGAGGCTTCTCGCCTTTCATCTTCCCAATGTACCCTACGTCTTTCTTGAGGGTTTGGTCTTTCCATCCTTTCAAGCCCGTTCGCGGGGCTGGACCGATTTGATGTTTCTCCTCTTTCGAGTTCAGAGCCAGCTAACCCTTTTCCTCGAATCTCAGCTATCAACCTTTGTTCCCTTTCGTGGGCTACCTCAGCCCTAAGATTTTGTATCTCAGCTTGCATTTGGTTGAAGGCGGATAACATTTGTTCTTGCGTTTGTGCATCAGTTTGACTTTCACCAGCACATGGGGAAGTTGCCAAGACGGTATGGAAGTTACCTAACGCAGGTCCATCCATATGACCCACATCTGAGCCAGTCACTGTTTTGGGTTTGGCATTTATGGGAGGAAGGCATGCTGCATCAGACTCCTCATCGTCACTCGGATTTTCAACGATGGGGTCCTTTCCCTTTCTCACCATGCATACGGTGGGGTTGGAGGGTTTGACAGGATGGTCATCTTCCTCTTCGAGGTCTTCATTAATGGTTATCATGAAGACCGTCGCTTCTTCTTCTTGCTTAGGGTGTGTTTTAGTGACCCTTCGCTTCTTGTGAGTGGCATTTGGCGCCACTATTGTTAAGCTTCCAGTGTTGGAGGGGTGCGGATTTATTCGTCCCCCCAGCCTATCATGTACACTGGCTGGTCTTCTCAGAACTTGAGGGGTTTGATTTGATCCCTCGTTATTTGAGCTTTGAGAGGTGTTTGCACGCGTCTCTTGACGGAGCTTTGGTTTTAACGAGGCACCATGAGGTGCCCCCAGCCTTGGGGCCGAGAACATTGGTTTTGGTTTTGAGAGGAAGGCACTGTCGTGTGCCTTAGACTTCGAGGTTGGGAACGTCAGTCTCGACTTGATTGAGGGTCGGGCATCATTGGATGCCCCCAGCATTTGGGTTGGAAACGTCAATCTTGATTTGACGAAAGAGGGTGTAGAGGTTTCTTGCGCAGGATGCACGTAGTATCGGTTCCTACGCTGTTTTAACATGCGAAGCTGCTTGTGGGCCCTATGAATGGCCATAGCAGTGTCATCAACCATTTTGCGGTTGGTGTTCATCCTTTTCGGTTCATGGATGAACGAGACGGTTTGAGGGACTTCTCCCGCTGTACGTATGTGTGCAGTAGAAGAATTCCTCCTCACAATCCTCAGTGGGGAAAATGAGTTGCGGACGGGAAGGGCTGGTTGAGCCACTAGCTCGTCCTGGTAAGCTTGGATATTTCTCTTTTTGGTGACCGACAGAGGGGTCACGGGAGCTTGGTTAATCTTGGTTATTTTCTTAGACGCGCGTCTTCTTGCTCGCCTAGTTTTGGAGAGGGGAATGAACGTCTTGCCATCCATTCCCTTTGGGGTGAGAAAATAGCATGCTTCCTCATCATCTTCAACTTCTTCCTCGGTAATGGACCCGAGGGACAGCTGTTCATTCATTGGAGTAGGTATAGGGGCTTCGAATGCCCTAACTTCATTAACAGGGACTGCGAAAGTCCCAAAGTAAACCACCTCTTCACCAGCAGGGAGGCTGGTAACTTGGGAAAAAGAGCGTGCGTTGATTGCGGTGTAAGTCATCCCTGCAAACAAGCAAAACTCAAAATTTCATTAGTCAATTTTCATATGTAAACTTATACATGAGTGTTAGCCCGATTATTCAATCCATAGGCGTCGATATCGAATATAAAAGGAAATGACATAACTCAAGCGGTCCAATGACTTGTTGTTTGAGTGTTTTGAAGTCATTGGCTACCTGAGTATGTTCCTTTTTATCTTCGTATCGGATCCCGAACCTGTGAGGAGGAGAATGTCCCACCGGGCGTGCCAAAACCTGTAGGGCGCAGAAAGTTGCACAGCGATTTTGGAAGGTGTGTGCACATATATTTAAATGTCTCATGGTTCAATGCTCTCGGTTGTTCGAAGAACATCGGACTTGAAACATTTACTTTCTTTCTACTGTTCCTTCTGGTTCACCCTCGACAGACCTACTTGTTCATAATCAGTCTGTCGAGAGAGTTTATTGATTGTGGGGACGTTTAACTCCCAGCGGGCGCAAGCCCCCGCTGTTAATTACATCAGATGACCCTTCCAAGCCATGCTGAACACCTCGTCCATTTCGGAATTTGTGCCTATTTGTTGTGAATTGAATAAAGGGGCTAAAAGGGGACTCATGTATTGATTTTAGTTTTGATTTGGTTGGTTCTATATGTTTGGACATGTGTGTGTGTGTGTATGATTTCATATTAAAATAAAGTTTATTATATTTTGAAATAGGAATTTGGATATTTGAGAAGTGTATATACATTATTTATTTACATTTGATTTATGACATATTTATTTACATTTTTGTTAATAAATAGGATCAAAAGGGTATTTTGGTCATTTCAGGATTTGGCTGATGCTTGGACATGTTCAATTTTGATTTAGAAACATGAAGAATTCAATTTGGGTTCATTTGGAGGTGGTTTGAGTCAATTTGGACTTGAGATGAAAAAGTTATGCTTGAAAAGGACTGAGAAGGGCCTATTTGTAAATGCTTATGTTTTTGCTAAGGGTCTATTTATGAAGCTGGAAGGGTATAATATTGTGATATGGGCTTTACATGAGGTTTAAGTAAGAAATTGGACTTCCAAGGGTTGTTTTGGAGAGGTTTTAGGCAGCTGAGGACCTATTTGTACATTTGTAGGGACTTTTCTGTGAATATGAACGTCAGAAGGTTTTATTTACAAAAGATTTTTGATTTAATTATTTTTGTTTATTATTTGGAATTTGAGATTTGGATTTCGGGCTTTAAAATATATGTTGGGCTTAGAGCTCTGAGATTGGTGCTGGGTTCTTTGGTTTTAAATTTGGTGAAGGGGATTTATATCAAAAATGGGGCTGATGACAGATGGGCCCTACAGGTCAGTGAACCGTCGACTTTGGACTTGGGTGTCAGCTCCTGGATCAATGTTTGCTTTAAGATCCGTAATTCTTATTTGAACTTTGTTTGGGCGCCGAGATCGGACATTCTAGTATGCTTTAATATCCGTGCTTGCTTGATATGAACCGGGTTTCAACCCCGACTTTAGGGTTCTGATCTCCGGTGGGGCTCCGGTCACGGCCAGGCTGGAGAAGGGTACCACTGTCATCGCCTTGGTGATTGGATCCTGTTGAGCTTATTGTCGGTTACCGGCGGTCATCGGAAGCGGGGGGTTTCACAGCTGAGGCGAAGCTGAGCTCTCGGATTGAGCTTTGATTTGATTTCTTTACATGGCCTCAATGATTTTCTTCAATCAATCGTTTGTTTGTCATCATTTTAACATATAGAAGATGTGTACAACTTTAATTTCATCTTTTACAAGATTTTAGGCATATTTTAAGTCTCAACTTTTCGGTTTGACACCGATCCAATATCAGTTTGGATAATAAATTCCTTTGAGTTGTAATTGAGGTATAGGAGATGTTAATCTAAGCTTTCTGAACCTTTTAAGGCAGCCTGAACATGTTCCTTAACCTGGATTTTGATTTTTGAGCATTAATAGACATTGGTTTCATGAAGTTTCATATTTTTCATAAAATTGAATTGATCTGAATTCATTGTTTTTATTGGAAATCATGTGTTTTCTTGTCATTAATTCATATAAGGGTATTTACACTATGTCCAGAATGAGTTTCATGATTTTTAGAATTTTATTTCTATTTTTAAGACATTTATTTTGACTGAGGGACAGTGAAGGTAATTTTACCAAATTAAATTGCTGGATTTCTATTTTTAACAAGCTGATTTTTGAAAATTCATAATAAATTGAAACAGGGTCAGAAAAATGTAAAGTTAATGTCTATTTTATGTATTTTGAAGTTTTCTATCTAACCATGATATTGATTTTCTGATTTGGATTTTTAACCAATTTGTAATGTTCATTTTACCAGCAGCAGCTTATTGCTGATTTTTCTGTTTTTTAAACATGAACTTTGAAAATTCATATCAATTCGAAATAAGATCAGAAAAATACAAAGTTTGTGTCAATCTTGTGTGTTTTGGAGTCCTTTATTTGACTGTGTAATTTGTTTTTTCATTTTAAAATTTATGGTGACTTGTGCAGTTCAGTTTGTGAACAGGGGTCAATTCTGGCATTTTGGAGTGCATTATTGTACCAGTAGCTATTGTCATGCATTCTACTGCTGGTCTTTGGTTTGGCTGTGTACCAAGGACTGGTACAAGGGTATGAACACATAAGGCACTGACTGGTTGAGGTCAGAACAGATTTTATGGGCATGAAAGCCACTGTTTTTGCATCAGCAACAGAAAAAAAGGAAATCAAAAGCTCCAAAAGATCATTATTTCATTTTTAAACATTAGAAATCTGTCAAGAACTTAGTTTTATGTAGAAAAGTCCCTGTTTTTGTCAAAATCATGTTTTGAAGTCTTTTTTTTGCAATATTTTGAGGTGTATCATTGAGATCTCATTGGATAAAAAGATGTAAATGACATAGAACAATATTGGATTGTTGTCTATTTACACTTTTAGATCCTCTTTCTCTCACTATTTGCACAATGATTAATTCAACTTCCTTGTAAAGTGTAGTTTAGTACACCTTGGTGATCTTTCATACAAGGAAGCCAAATATCCTTCAATTGTGCAATATAGACCTCATTTAGTAGGAATAAACAAGGGAGATATCCAGCTCGACCTTTATTTACCCTTTCATTACTTTTATGCATATTTTCTATCATCCTTTAATCCTCTTAAATAAAACAAATAAATAGTTTAGGTATGAATGGAGCTATCCAGCTCAACAAACATACCCTCTTTAATTTATTTGCTTTAAAAGGAGAATTAAAGGGTTTTGAAAGAAAATAAAAAAAATCGAAAATTAAAAGGTAGAGGAGACAGAGAAGGAAAAGAAAGGGGAGAAATTCATGTTTTGATACTTTTATTATTATTATTCATGAAAATTATTTAAAAGGCAAGAAAAGTGCAAATAAAGAGATTGTAGCATATTTTATTATATACATATATTTTTTTTATAAGCTTAAAAGAGAAGAAAATGCAAGAAAAGGGAATAACATATTTTTATTTGATCATCAAGCTACATGCTCCTTTTTGTTCATCCTAAGATGAACTAGAAATCATGCTACTTTCACATTTTATCATTTTGAAAGCTTAAAAATAAAAGAGGGAATGAAAAGAGAAGAGCAAAACCAAGGCAGTAAAGAAAGAAAAGAAGAATTTATCAACTAAAAATCTTTATTTCGATTTCATGAACATATACATCCCTCAGCTCCTAGGAGCTTACATGTTTAGGTATTAAATACCTCTCTAATTTGCTGAAAAATTTAACAAGCTTGAAAGCTTACTCTAGACTATGGAATTTGAGGCTTTTGTATATGAACTTAGTAGCAGAGGTTTTTGAGTGGGTTGTGAGTTTTTGGAGAAGAAGAACTCTATCTGGAGTATGCATTTGGGGTGCCTTATATAAGGCAAGATTAGGGTTTCGGCTTGCTGCCTCTATACTGGTTTTTCATCATGACCATCAGATGTTCGATCAATGGTCTGTGAGAGTTTGCTTATTATTTAAGCATTCTTTTTGTTGCCTTGTGGCCAGTGGGGAAATGCCAGCTCATCAATCCAACAATTGAGTGAATCTGAACCACTGGTAGCTTCTAAATTGGAAGGCCCGGATTTCGGTTTGAAGGCCTTGCCATGGATTGAGGCTCACGTTTTGCAGCCAGGGAGAAGGTGCCGA
This sequence comes from Carex littledalei, assembly GCA_011114355.1. NCBI lineage: Eukaryota > Viridiplantae > Streptophyta > Magnoliopsida > Poales > Cyperaceae > Carex > Carex littledalei. Next base: position 8,349,601 of record CM022083.1, on the reverse strand, counting down.
CATTAGTGGGCCCACTTATCAGTTTCGCCAGAGGCTATTTTAACTCCTTATATCTCAGTTTTGAGTGCACCTGTTTCACCATAGACCACGCATAAGCTTTATATTGGTCTACAGCATGCCGGGTTCACATAGAATGAAGGGGTCATTTTTGGATATGCGCTGCGCTGCTTGAATTCCAATTTCATATATCACACTTCGGTAGACGCGGCTTATAGTGAACCATTCCACTGACAGCTTGAGCTTTGCATAGAACTCGCGTGATCCGAGTCTAGGGCAAACGAAGGGTTCAAACATTTGCACAGGATGTAATATGGGGCTTTATCATTTCAATTCGGCCCAAATACTAGAATTGATATAATATTTGTTTTGGTCCAAGCCGTGAGCACACTCCCAAAATTTCATAATTAAAGATTATGTCTAATCATCTCCATTTACTCCTTAAACGGCATCCTCCATTTTTTTTTATTTTATCATCATTGTGATCATTTTTTTTTTATTATTATTATTTTTTATTTCTGAATTCTGACTTTTTAGGGTCAAACAAGTGGCTAAAAAATATCATTCTTTTGTTACTTATTAAAAAGAAAGTTTACCTAACAATCATGCTGACAGAAAAGAAAAGAAGAAAACATTTTGCTTCCGCAAATAATATAAGCAACTAGATGAAGAATAACAATTCAATTAAAGAAATAGAAACGTCATGTGGTTGTTTCCCGGTTCGGTCAACTATATCATTTTTCCACTATTACCAGTCAATGTGCATGGTCCATAAGGCCATAAATTTAATTACCATTTTTCCTATGTTACCAGCCAATGGGCTGAAGCCCGGCCCATATTATATGCAGGTTAAAAACCAAGTCCTATAAATATATAATACGAAATATATTACTAGTTTGCTTATCCTGGATATTTATTACTCATTACTCAACAAGGGATAACATTCCTTCTTCCTTCTATAGCAGCTGTGCTTTCAGACTGATCTAAAATTTACTTTAATATGTACATATTAATTAAATAGTTTTTAATTAATATGTATGCAACTTATTCGCAAGTAATGTGACTTGGTAGTATAAATCTATGTTCATCCATATTTTGATATTTACAATTTATTCAATCAGATAAGCATATATAATATAAGTACAGTTGGATATATAGTTATAAGACAGAGAAGAATGTCAGTAACAACACTCAGTTCCAATCAACAGTATTACTGTTATGTGACAACTACCGTGTCTCCAGTAGCGTGCACCCGTACCGGTATGCTGTCTTTAGTGGCATATCAAGCCAGTACCTAAAATTAGAAGGTACTACAGCCAAATCCTCAGAAAAAAAAATAATGCCTTCACTTTAAAAACCTTACAATGTATCTTTCTATTTACTAATAAACCCAAACTTTAATCAAAGCCAGCAATTCTCTCTCGACAAAATGTCGGAAACAAAAATTCTCCACAACATCATTACACTAACCATGCTCATCCTCCTTGTATCTTTATCTCATGCAGAAACATCTAAACATTCCATGAAGTATCTACGCATAGACTTAAGGCATATCGACTCGCATGGAAACTTCTCCAAGCTCATGCTCTTTCAGCGTATGACTCGTCGTAGCCATCAACGGATGATTCGCCTTGTAAAGAAAACCCACAATCTCTCACAATTTCACTCCAACCTTGTATCAGCAGCCCAAACTAATGTCTATTTAGGCAGTGGTGAATTTGTGATGGATATAGCTATTGGGACACCAAGCTTGTCATTTCCAGCAATTCTAGACACAGGAAGTGATCTAATATGGACACAGTGCAAGCCCTGTGACCGCTGCTTCAATCAGTCCACAGCAACTTTTGACCCATCTACTTCTTCAACATACAAAATGTTGCCTTGCACTGCTGACCTGTGCAAGACACTACCTGCTTTCAAATGTGGAGTCAGAAACAGTTCATGTCAGTACCAGTACTCATACGCTGACAAAACTTCAACTGCAGGGAATCTGGCATCTGAGACCATTACCTTGGGTCGAACAAAGGTCGATAATATTGCATTCGGCTGTGGCAACAAAAACACTGATGGATTTCCTGGAAGTTCCGGTTTGGTCGGTCTCGGGAGGGATTCACTATCTCTTATTTCTCAATTAGGATTTAAGAAATTCTCTTACTGTTTTGCTTCATTGGATGAAAAAAAGCAAAGCCCGATGTTCTTCGGATCGCTAGCATATCTTAATAAAAGCGCAGAAACAGGGCCAACACAATCAACACTGCTAGTGCGAAGCCGACAAAATCCTTCGTTATACTACGTGTCTTTATTGGGAATTACTGTTGGTACAACAAAACTCAATATACCTAGTTCCACCTTTGCCTTGAAGAATGTTGGTACAGGTGGTACGATAATAGACTCTGGCACAACCATCACTTACTTGCAAACAGCAGGATACAATATTGTGATAAACGCTTTTGTATCACAGATTAAATTTCCTGTGGTTAACGGGTCTCATTTCGGGGCTGATTTATGCTTTTCAGCGCCATCCAACTCATCATTTAATTTGCCAAAATTTATTTTGCACTTTGATGAAGCGGATCTCGACCTTCCGGAGAGTAATTATTTTATCATTGATCCAAATACTGGTCTGCTTTGTTTAACCGTCTTGCCTTCCCCAGGTCCGTCGATTTTAGGGAACCTGCTGCAGCAGAATTTCTTCGTTATATATGATATCGGGGAAAATAAATTGTCGTTTACACCTACTCAATGTGATAAAATGTAAAGGATAGAATCTTTTTTATTTGATTTTATGTTTATTTCTTAATACTAGTATTTACTGTACTGCAATCTCATCTGACTGTGCGGTATTTATTATTGATATGATTGTGTGTCTTCTGAATGTTTTGTTTAATATTTAATAAAAAGTTTTAAAGTTAAAATGGTTGATGCATGAGTCAATCAGAGGTGCAACCGAGGTTTCTATGTATAGTTAGGGATGTCAATATTGGGGATGATATGGATCGGGTGGAAGCATTTTTATACCCATAACCATATATGCACACACACACCACACAAGAATCTACCACTATTCGTGAGGTAAAAAGTGACTATTGCCGAGGATAAGCCGACAAAAAATGGTATTCCTCAGAATATCGCTATTACCGACAGAGTATCCGCGACGATACAGACATAAAAAACACTTTTACCCTCGCAGATAGTTACAATCAACCATGTATATTACTATTATGAGACAACTACCATCTCGCCAGCAGCATGCACCTGTACCGCTAGGCTGTCTTTAGTGGCATATCAAACGAGTACCTAAAATTAGAAAGTACCACAGCCAAATCCTATGAAAGAAAATTAATTCCTTCACTTTAAAAGCCTTAGAAGTTACAATGTATCTTTCATTTTCCTAATAAATAAAAAATTTAATTGATCATACACAGCAATTCAGCAATTCTCTGTCGAAAAAATGTCAGGAAACAAAATTCTCCACAACATTCTTACAATAATTATGCTCATCCTCCTTGTATCTCTGTCTCATGCCGAAACATCTAATAATTCCATGAAACATGTACACTTTGACTTAAGGAATATCGACTCGCATGGAAACGTCTCCAAGTTCATGCTCGTGCATTGTATGGCTGCTCGTAGCCATCAACGAACGATTCACCTTTTGAAGAAAACCCAGAAAGATCTCTCACAATTTGACTCCAACCTAATGGCATTATCAGGAGCCCAAACTGATGTGCATTAAGGCATCACTCAATTTGTGATGGATATGGCTATCGGAACACCAAGCTTGTCATTTCCAGCAGTTCTTGACACAGGAAGTGATCTAATATGGACACAGTGCAAACCCTGTGAACACTGCTTCAATCAGTCGACATCAATTTTTGACCCATCTACATCTTCAACATACAAAATGTTGCCTTGCACTGCCGATCTGTGCAAGGCACTACCTTCTTTCAAATGTGGCGTAAGCAACAGTTCATGTCAGTACCGGTATGCATACACTGATAGAACTTCAAGTGCGGGGAAATTGTCATCTGAGACCTTTACATTGGGTTCAACAAAATTCGATAATATTGCATTCGGCTGTGGCAACAATAACACTGATGGGCAACACGAAGTTTCCGGTGTGGCTGGTCTTGGGAGGGGTTCACTATCTCTTATTTCTCAATTAGGATTTAAGAAATTCTCTTACTGTTTTGTTTCATTGGATAAAGAAAAGAAAAGCCCGATGCATCATTTGATGAATTACCAAAATTTATTTTGCACTTTGACGGAGCGGATCTCGACCTTCCGGATGGTTCTTATTTTATTTTTTATCCAGATACGTACTGGTCTGCTTTGTTTAACCGTCATGCCTTCATCAGGTGTGGTGTCGATTCTCGGAAACTACCTGCAATATTTCTTCATTATATGTGATATCGGGGAAAATAAATTGTCGTTTACACCTACTCAATGTGATAAGCTGTGAATGTTAGAATCTTTTTTATTTGATTTTATGTTTATTCCTCAATACTGATATTAATGCATAAATGCAATTATTTATTTATATGATTGTGTGTCTTCTGATTGTGTAATATAATATGTTTTAAAAAAATAATCATGTCTGACAAAGTTTTCAATATTGAAATTGTTGACGCATGAGTCAATCAGAGGTGCATCCGAGATTTATATATATTGTATCATATGTTTGTATTCAAATTTAAGATGCATCAATGTTAGTTGCAAATGCTGCTATATTACTGTAAAGTGTAAAGCAACTACAATAAATGAATCTATCTAGAACTGGCCGTCTCGATGCTAGCTGCGATATTATTTCTGGAGAAAACTGAAAGATGCTACAAATGTAATGGATGCATACTTTACATGCTAAACTTGGAATAATAAAAAAAAAAAAAAACGAGTTATATACATTATGGTGCCTAAGAGACTATTTTGATGTGCGGAAAAAAGAAGGAATTCCAAAAAAATATGAGAAATATTTTTTTTAGATTTTTGTTTGTTGTGTTTTTAGATAAAAATAAGACAAAACAACGCGTAGAAAAAAAATCCAGCTACTCTCCTTTATATTCTAATAAAGCACACAATATAGATTGCCAAAAAAAAAAACACCCAATATTGAACAAAAACATTTGCTATTTTTTTCCCCACTTCCTTCGTTTCCTAGCACACCAAACGAGATGCCAATCGGCCCAAATGGCTACATGCGGATCAAAACTAAGAGCCATTGTGTAATGTCATGTTAGGCCAGAAAAGAAAAAAAAATGACGTGCATGAGTAACACGTCGTGACTTGATCACATCACGTGACAAAAATTATGTTTACATGACGTGACTAATTAAAAAGGTAGAGGACAATCACATCCGGTGAATATTCACGTCTCATGTGGTTACGCCGTGACCACACATGACGTGACTGATCGCGTTTAATTATTATTTTCAAGTTTTAAGTTAGTTCAAAGAAAATAATAACAAAATATACCAAAAAATAAGAAACTATTATAAAATAAATTATAATTAAGAAATAATGTTGAAAAAATTGGCCAAATAATGTGTCACGTGACGTGCCGTAACATGACTGGATCAATTTGTGTGAGGTGACGTGATTAAGATAGCGGAAACACGCGAGTCACGTCATGTGATCGACATATGTGACGTGATGACATGACGAAACTGGTAATGGGGTTACTAATTAATTTTCTTCACTAGGTTAGGCCATGATTATAATACCGATTTGATTGGGCAGTGGTCAAGTAGGAGTAGACATTTCTTATATTCTCGTATCTTTATTAGATAATTCCGACTAATCTAAACTTTGTTTTCTATGATTGACAGCTAAAAAAGTGAAGATTACAGTACACATTAAATAGTTATCAATGTATATATGCATGCAATTATATATACTTGGTAATAATTATGCACATAAGCACATCCCTATGTTTCTATTCATCACAGGATTTTTCATGAACCTTGATCTATGACATGCATGGTCGTTTTAATTAAGTTGGTGTACAACCAGATAGGTGTCTAGATTAATCACTGCTCCAGCGCATACGTGCTGAAAATCATTAACTAAAACAGTAAAAAAAAAGTTCAGCACCACAAATCAGTTACAATCACCCAAATTCTCATTTGATAACTACCGAGTGTTGAATGGCATGTCAAGACAGTACCTAAGATTAGAATATTACAGCACAAATCCTCATTTGAAAGAGAAAACACCTTAATGTACCTTTATGTTTCTTACTATATATTTATTCTGAACAGTTTTACTAAGAAATTCGAATTTGTATCCTAATCTTTAATCCTTTGTCAACAAAAATGGAAACCAAAATTCTTCATAACATGATTAACATCCTTACACTAACGATGCTTGTCCTCCTTGTATCTTTATCTCAAGCTAAAACATCTAAACATTCCTTGAAGCATCTCCGCATAGACCTAATGCATATTGACTCGAAGGGAAACTTCTCCAGGTCCGAGCTCTTGCAACGTATGACTCGTCGAAGCCATCAACGGATGATTCACTTATCTAGAAAAACCAACAATCTCCGACAACATGACTCCAAACAAGCAACAGGAGCCCAAACTGATGCCTATTTAGGCAGTGGTGAATTTGTGATGGATATAGCTATCGGGACACCGAGCAAGTCATTTCCAGCAATTATAGACACGGGAAGTGATCTGGTATGGACACAGTGCAAACCTTGTAAACGCTGCTTTAAGCAGTCGACTTCGATTTTCGATCCATCTAAATCTTCGACATACAAAAAGTTACCATGTACAGCCAAACTATGCAAGGCACTACCTACTCAAAAATGCGGTAAAAGAAACGCGTCATGTGAGTATTTGTATGGATATGCTGACCAATCTTTTACTGTAGGGAACTTAGCATCCGAGACCTTTACCTTGGGGTCACAAAGTGTAAAAAACATTGCTTTTGGATGTGGCAACAATAACACTGATGGGTTTGATAAAAGTTCGGGTTTGGTCGGTCTTGGGAGGGAGCCGCTGTCTCTTATATCCCAATTAGGATTTAAGAAATTCTCTTATTGTTTTGCTTCATTAAATTTGGAAAAGCATAGTCCAATGTTCTTTGGCTCACTTGCCCACCTCAATGCAAGTGCAGCGGCGGGGCCGACACAAACAACACCGCTAGTGAAGAACCCAATATATCCTTCCTTTTACTACTTGTCTCTATTGGGGGTCACCATTGGTTCAACTAAACTCAACATACCTAGTTCCACCTTTGCCTTAAACAAGACTGATGGTACTGGTGGCATGATAATAGACTCGGGCACGACCTTCACTTACCTGGAAGCAGTAGCATACAATGCTGCAAAGAAAGCTTTCATATCACAAATGAAGATACCTGTAGCAGATGGTTCCGATATCGGATTTGATGTATGTTTCAAACCACCAAAAAGTGCATCACTAGATTTGCCAAAATTCATTTTACACTTTGATGGAGCAGATCTTGACCTTCCAGAGAGTAATTACATCTTCCATGATTCAGATACCGGTTTGCTTTGTTTAACTATCACGGCTTCCGCAGGTATTTCTATCCTGGGGAACATGCAGCAGCAAAATTTCTTCATTAAATATGATCTCGGCAAAAATAAATTGTCATTTATTCCTACTCAATGTGATAAGCTGTGATGAGTGGAAGATCCAAATAGCTAGACAATTATAGGCACAAAATTGAGAGGTGTAACCTGTTATATATTGGATCTTAGAGAAGCAATTTTCTAATGTATTTAATTTTTTGAATCTTAAAGGAAAAACAAACAATGTTATTACTAATGAAATTAGAAATTAAGCATAGACTCCCCTTGGCTGTGATAGTTCATTTTTTATTTATTTTATTTTTTTCTTGTTAGTAACTATAATCTTTGTATTTGTACTCGCCACAATGTCGGAAGATTGTATTTCTTTCTGTTATATATCAATTATCACCCAATTTTTGTGGTATTTATTGTTTTACAATCGTTTTTGTCTTCCCATTGGCCTTGGTAATTTTGATATTTAAAAAAAATTAAATCAAGAATAAAAAAGTCTAAATGTTGATATTGTTAAAATCTCATGTAAGAGAACCATTGGCTGGTGCAATCGAGATTTATATAGTGTACATATCTATTGTTCCTTTGGATTTAAATTAAAGATGTGTGTTAGTGTTCAATTCTACTAATTACCTTTCTCAAAAGTTACAATCAATGAATCATATCAGGAATAGGTGTAGATATTTGAGAAATAAAATGAAAAAAATGATGCTACGAAGATAACCGATTCATGCTTTATTTGTAAAGATACAAAACTGTTACTTGGGCGGGGATCATATATGCAAATATTAATATCCTACCTTATGTTACATGGAACTGAGACTTGGTGGTGCATTCGCTCCTTTGTATTTCAACGTTTTCCATTGATTAGAATACACGAGACACAAAGAGATCATTCCATTCTCTGTCTCATGGAACAGTATTGAAGATAATGCTAATTAGCAACTGTAGCCCTCTGTAATCAGAAATTAAATCAATCAGCTATAATCAGCTATTGTATCAATCAGCTGTAATCAAGGTGATTGCATCAATCAGAATTATACTGTGATTAGATGCCCTGTATAGTTCAATTTGAACAATGGAAATTACAACGGCTAGTGTCTTTGATCAGCCTATATATATACCCATGTGTACAATCTGTGTAAAACATAAGCAATAAGCAATAAACAATACAATTTTTATCCATCTCTTTCTCTGTACCAGTATTTTCAACAGACAGCTTCATACACCATCGCAAGACGAGCTCAGAGGCTTGGTTTACACTCATCATGGGTGTCTGTTAGCATATCTGGACTGGAAGCAATACAACAAGAGGGTTTTTACAGAGGGGGCATTAATGCCGTAGCAGCTGGTAGATAGAATGCTGAAGGATGCCAAGCTGTGGACCAGATACTGCTAGAGATTTTGTACGGAACAGTCAGTTTCACACATTTCAAGTGATGTAGTACAGAGGACCAGTACCAGCCTTTGGGCTGTAACACTGGTACCATGCATACTGGTATAGTACCAGTTCAGCAAGGTATAATATGGATAATCTAGGGGATGATGGTGCGGGAGTTGTAACAGAAACTTGTGTGTGTGTGAAATGTATGATAAGAGTATGGGTAATAGAGTTTGCCTGATTTGTTGTTTCTTTCATGAGATGTTAAACACTGTTTGTTGTTTAATGATGCCCTTGGCTAGTTGGCAGCCTCTGACAAGTTTTCAAGAGAGAGAAGCAGCAAGGTTTGTTGTTGATGTATGAGGATGATATAATTAATATGTTTTGTTAGTTAATAGATGCTTCGCAGATTTTACCAAGGCATTTTCTAAAAATAAAATAAAAACATGGAGAGAGAGACTCTGTTGCATGTATCGCTTGACAGAATGATTGACGTACACATGTACGTATTATGTAGCATCGTAAGATTTTTATACTGATTCCTGTTTTGTAATGTTTTACTACATGTCACAACATTTCTTTGTATGTATTATATGCGATTTCTATACATGTTGAATTCCCTTCGAAAATTATGGCAGCTTTATAATTTTGTCAATTAGATTTGTATGTAGAATAGATATAGTTGGGGCATATCTGTCCTAATTCCTAAAAATCATTTACCAAAGCAGAAAACAGTTTGCATCGTACAACACAGTTACAATCACACAAATAAACTGCTATTTGACAAATCTCCAATAGCAAACACCTCAAACATTATGTTGTCTTCAGTTGTAAATGTAGACAGTATCTAACAATAGGAAATGTTACAACTAAATTACCAGCTAAAATAAGAAATGCGTTGACCAATACACCATTATTTCACCTTAATTACAATTTTATTTATCTTTCTTCTCCTTTGAATTCAAACCTTCTACCGTACACTGCAATTCTCCGTCATCAAAATGGTGAGAACAAAAGTTCTCCGAAACATCCTTTCAATAATCACTCTCGTCCTCCTTGCATCTCTATCTCATGCCAAATCATCTAAAAGTTCCATCGATGGTCTCCGCATACACGTACGTCATATAGACTCAAAGGGAAACTTCTCCAAGATGGAGCTCTTGCAACGTATGACTCATCGTAGCCATAAACGGATGAATCGTTTGGTGAGAAAAACGCACCATCCCCCACGACATAGCACCAAACATGAATCATCAGCCGAAACTAATGTCCATGTAGGCAGTGGTGAATATGTGATGGATATAGCTATCGGGACACCGAGCTTGACATTTCCAGCGATTATAGACACAGGAAGTGATTTAATTTGGACGCAGTGCAAACCTTGTGGGAGGTGCTTTTCTCAGCCTACACCAATTTTTGACCCATCAACTTCTTCAACATACAAAAGGTTGCCTTGTACCGCAGAACTTTGCAAGGCTCTACCATATTACAAATGTGGCCTAAATAATGCTTCATGTCAGTATCAGTATGTATATGGTGACGGTTCTTTCACTCACGGGAACTTATCATCGGAAACCTTTACCTTAGGGTCCAAAAAGTTTAACAATATTGCTTTCGGATGTGGCAACTTAAACAGTGATGGGTTCGCTGAAAGTTCCGGTTTAGTCGGTCTTGGGAGGAGTAAGTATTCTCTCGTTTCCCAATTAAAATTCAAGGCGTTCTCCTATTGTTTTGCTTCATTGGATAAACAAAAGCAGAGCCCCATGCTCTTCGGTTCACTTTGTTATCTCAATGCAAGTGTAGCGAAGGGGCCGGCACAAACAACACCGCTATTGAAGAACCCAATATTCCCTTTCTATTACTACCTGTCCCTATTAGGAATTACTGTTGGAACTACTAAACTTGATATACCTAGTTCCACATTTGCCTTAAACAGTAATGGTACTGGTGGTATGTTAATAGACTCTGGCACATCAATCACTTACTTGGAACAGACAGGATACGATGCTGTGAAAAGGCATTTCATATCACAAATGAGGTTACCAGTAGCAGATGGAAAGGACATCGGATTCGATTTATGCTTCGCATCACGATCAAAGCCATCATTTGCTTTGCCGAAATTTATTTTACATTTTGACGGAGCAGATCTCGCCCTGCCAGAGAATAATTATTTTATCCATGATTCTGATACCGGCCTGTTTTGTTTAACCGTCATGGGTTCCTCAGGCGGCATGTCGATTTTAGGGAGCATGCAGCAAGAAAATTTCAAAATTATATATGACACCAAGAAAAGCAAACTATCATTTATCCCTACTCAATGCGATCAGCAGTGAGTTTTAAGTTTTAATTTTCCTTGATTATACAGTTTTTAAGTTACTATTATCTTTGTATATGACACAAGTGTAGTAATGTATATGCACTAGTAATCTAGCACACCTGAATTGTGTAGTTTTTTTTCTCTTCAAATAAATATGTTTCCTCTCCATGGGCTACAGAGCCCAATTCAATAAACTTGATCCTTTGAGCATGGTCTGAACCTTTTTTAATTATTTATTATGGGCATTGGTTTAAAGTCCATAACTTTAACAAAATTAACTGGGAGAATTTCATATATACCACTCAAAAATTATGAAATTACTTATTTATCATTTCAAATTCTACAATTACGCATTTATCACCTTAATTCTAGAAACTCACATATTTACTCAATTAATATATAATTAAGATTAATCATGTTTAATATTATATAAATTATATTTAATCACTTAATTAGTCTCTTCCCTTTTCCCCTTCTACACATAATCGTTGTCGTCATCTTTTAGCGCGACTCTTTTCCTTCTACGATAAAATCTCTCATCATCTCTTTCACCCTCTTTAGCGCTGAAACCTCTCCCCATCTCTCCATCCTCTTTAATGTTTGTGCCTTCCGCTTCTCTATCATCAATCCAATCACTGTTAGCTATGGAATACAAAGAGAAAGATATATTAAAACCTAGAAGGGAGCTCATGTCGGGAGAGAAAGAAAGACCTAGATGGGAGCTCCGACTAGATATACATATATGCAATGAAGAGAGAGAGGGTACTGAGAGCATGCCTAAATGAAGAAACATAGAGAGTACATGACAAATGGGAACAGTTTAATTAATCATTGATTAATTGTAGTTTTTAGAATTTTAAACATAACTAATTTGAATTTGGGCATAATTAATATATATTTAAATTATATTGGGTAAATAAGCATGTTATTAGAATTTAGGATGATAATTGCGTAATTACATAATTTAAAATGATAAATACGTAATTTCATAGTTTTTGACTGGTATACATAAAATTCTTATTAGTTTTTAATTAATCATGTGGCCTATGTTATTATCGTGCACCAATTTCATTTACATAATTAACGAAAAGGCATGAGTAATTAACTAATTTTTTATGGAAAAATTCAGATTGCTATTTAAAAAATTATACTGGTCTCAAAAGTTGTCTCAGAGTTATTAAATACTTCTTTTCTTATTTGAACGCATCCCATCTTGAAAACTTCATCCATAAAAATAAATACTGAAGTAAATGAAAAACGCCTAAAGTCTTCATCATCACGTCTAAGGAAAACCGTTGAAGATCGATATTTTCGCTTCTGCTTAACGATGTCGTCACTCCAAAACTGTAAGATTTAAATTATGTTTGCTATTTTATTTTGAATTTATGAATTCTGAATTGTTTGTGTTCTAATTGCAAAACACGTTACAATTTTATTAAATCTATCAATTCTCCCTAATTAATTTTATACATGTGATTTTTTGTTTGGATTAAATATTTTTTTTGCATTTTTGGTGAAATATATATGGAGAGTGGCTAAGGTCAAAGTGGTATGACTAAGGCTTTGGTGCTAACAATTAGTTTTTGCGATTTTAAAGTTCAAATAGTCGATTCAAACCGATAGATGTTCAATCTATATTAAAATCTGCTTGGAGACCAAATTTTATATTTTTTGGAATTTTTTTATTATTTTTTAAGCCACTTTGAAAATTACAGATTCGGGTGAATAGTAAAAACAGTGCAATCAAATTCTGGACCATGCAATCAGCAATTTTCAATGTGGCTTAAATAATAATAAAAAAATTCCAAAAAATATAAAATTTGGTCTCCAAGCAGATTTTAATATAGATTGAACATCTAACGGTTTGAATAGACTATTTGAACTTTAAAATCGCAAAAACTAATTGGTAGCACCAAAGGCCTTGGTCATACCACTTTGATCTTAGCCACTCTCAATATATATGTATATATATTTCTGACAGTTTCGAACTGTTTTACCTTAAGCATTATGGGAAAATATATAATTAACATTTCGAGTGTTTTAATATAATTTTGAGAACTTTTTGCCTCATTTTCCTATTTTAATCTAGAGAAAAGGTACTGTTCCCCCACCTTCAATCCCCGGAAAATCCCCGCACCGGTATTCTGGCTGTTTTAACTGCTTCTAACGGAAATCCATTTCTCTTACCCAATTCGACAAAAAATAAATCACTTCGATTAGACAGAAAAGCTTTCCCCAAAATTGGCTTCCCCCTCTTCTCCTCCTTCGCTTCTTCTCTGTTGTGCTAACAGTTTCACCTTTCTCTCTCTGATCGGACTCACGCCGGTGAGAGTATAACCTCTCCAGTCAGGCCTAAACCCCAGCTCCTTACCCCTCCTCTCTCTCTCTCCTCTCCTCTCCGTTCTTCTCTGGAAACCCTTCCCAATGGAGGACGCTGCCTCATATCAGCAGGACCAACGTTCTAAGGCGCGTGATGAACGCCCGCCTCGTACAAAACTCTATCTAGTATCTACCAAATCTTCTTTTCACTCCCCATCGTTGTTACTTGCTTTCTACCTGGTTCGAATCAAACCGAACCTCAATCGGGACATGAAAAGGGGGAGAAGATAGACTATGTGTTCAAAGTGGTGCTGATCGGCAAGTCTCAGATCTTGTCTCGGTTCGCTCGCGATGAGTTCAGTCTCGACTCGAAAGCCACCATTGGGGTGGAGTTTCAGACGTGAACTCCTCTATCGATTCAAAACAAGAATATAAAAGCTAAGATCTGGGATACCGCTGGTCAGGAAAGGTATTTCTCTTCTTTTTTTATATAGTCCTTTTCTACTTTTACTAATTTAGTTAAATTAAAGTACTTGATCTGCTGCTGGCATTTTTAGCTTTTCGTGTGTTTAGATCTATGCTCATTTAGAGTCTTAACCTCACTTTATGGCATCGCTAACAAAGAGTTATTGAAAGGGTTTACGATTTAATGTTTAATTATGGCTCATTTGCATTAAACTACCTCTTCTCTGGCAAATTTAATCTATTCTAAACAAAGTATCTAACATAGATCAGTGCATTATTAACTGGTACATATTAGTACTAACCTGTCTGACACAGTATGTTGCCAGTAAAGTACCAACTTTATAGAGTATTAATGAACTTTTTATCCCCACCCTCTAGAAACTTAAATGAAGAACTTTGTCAGAGACCCTGAGTTGAAGTTACAATTACCATCATGATAATTACATTTATCATGATCACGGTTTGTGGCACAGTATCTTGGCAATGTTTGTGGCAGCAGTCCAACAACTTGAAGGGGGGCAAATTGATGTGAGCACGATTAGATTGACTAATCCGCCGATGCAATGTTTGTAGTAGTGCTATATCGCTACCGATCCGTTGCTTCTGGTGGATCCTGATCCGATCTGGTAATATTTAGAGTCTGATCTGATCTGACATAACAGATCAGCTGTCGATCTGATCTGGTTTTGTAAATTTTTTATTTTTCTGATTTAAATTTTTAGAATTTATCTAATAGGTTTACATGATCTATACAGTATTTTATATGATCTATCAATCAGGTTTAAAGGTTCTGTAGAGTATTTTACAGGATCTATTTAACATTTTTACGGGATATATTCAATAGTTTACATAATCTATGCATTGTTTTTCTTTTCTTTATTTTACAGTATCTGTTTAACAGTTTTACAGGATATATGCAATAGTTTACAGGATATATGCAATTGTTTTCACATATCTCGTATTATCTGAATGTCTGTTTTATTTACATTATTCGACATGTAAATTTTACTGATTTAAAGTCTTCTATTCATTGTTTTACATAATTTTGCCAATGATTTACAGGATTCGGATTTGAAATGCATTAAACTATTACATGATCTACTTAACAGTTTTATAGGATTGTCAGTTATTTTACAGGTTTTATGCAATAGTTTTATAGGATGTATCAGTTATTTTACAGGTTTTATTTAATAGTTTTTCAGGTTTCATGTAATAGTTTTATAGGATATATCAGTTATTTTACAGGTTTCACGCAATAATTGTATATGATTTATCAGTTATTTTACAGGTTTTATGCAAAAGTTTTATATGATGTATCAGTTATTTTACATGTTTCATTCAATAGTTTTTCAGGTTTCATGCAATAGTTTTATAGGATATATCAATTATTTTACAGGTTTCATGCAATAGTTTCATGCAATAGTTGTTCAACTATTTTTTCAGGATTTTGCTAATGATTTACAGAATTAGAACTTGAAGTTTTTATTAATTTGTTGATATCATTTTTTTCTTTCAGCTAAACATGCTTGGAAAGATGTTGGTATTATTAAATAGGTGTGTCCAAAGCAGTAAGAAGGATCAATGGACTGTGCAATTTCTATTTTGTGCTTTGTCTACAATCTGATCACCGAGATGCCTCTAACTTTCACACATGTAATTTTTATAGTTTGCTTCTGTTAGTTTTATAGTTTACATCTGCGAGTTTTACAGTATTGAAGTTTTATAATTTGTACATGTTAGTTTTATTTAAAAAGTTTCAGTTAATTTACAGGTTTTATGCAATAGTTTTATACAATGTAAAAGTTAATTTATAGGATTATGACTTGAAGTTTGTGTGAAATTTGTTGATATATTTTTTTCTTTCAGCTAAACCAGCTTGGAAAGATATTGGTATTATTCATGAGAGGTGCCCAATGCAGGGAGAAAAATCAATGGTTGTGCAATTTTTGTGTTGCGCTTTGTCTACAATTTGATCACTGAGATCCCTATAAATTTCACACAGGTAATTTTATTAACTTTTAAGTTTATGATGTAATTCCAATTTCTAATTTTATTCTCTCAAAAATGTAACTCCAATTTATAGTTTGTATATGTTATTTTGATAGTTTCAGGTGTCCATTTTACAGTATTGAAGTTTTGCAGTTCACATCTGTTAGTTTTATAGTCTTACATCTGCTAATTGTTCAGTATTGAACTTTTGCAGTTCACATCTGTTAGTTTTATATGTTACATCTTCTAATTTTACAGTATTGAAGTCTTGTAGTTCACATATGTTGCTTTTATAGTTTGCATCTGCTAATGGTTCATAACTCCAATTTATAACCTTGTTTATTTTTTTTTGCAGGATGATATTTCGAAAGAACGTGTGGTTCTAGCGATGAAGCTTCTCACTCATCCAAATAACGTGCACCAGAGAGTTATGAAGTGACAAACGCCATTATTGTATTGATAGTTGTGAACAATTAACCTTGTTTATTGAAGTCTTGTTTGTGGTTGTGAACAGTTGTTGGTTGTTACTGTTTGTTTATGGTTGTGAACAGTTAATTTTGTAATTAATGAAATTTTATAGTTTGTATATGTTATTTTGATAGTTTCAGGTGTCCATTTTACAGTATTGAAGTTTCGCAGTTCACATCTGTTAGTTTTATAAGTTGTATTTGCTAATTTTACAGTATTGAAGTTTTGCTGTTCACATCTGTTAGTTTTATAAGTTGCATCTGCTAATTTTACAGTATTGAAGTCTTTGTAATTCACATATGTTAGTTTTATAGTTTGCATCTGCTAATTTTACAGTATTTAAGTCTTATTTTACATGATATAGATCGATATACAAATATTAATAATTGAAGAAAAAAAATTACGTAAAAAATAAAATACGAAAAAAATAAAATAAAATTTATTTTAATTTCGAAAAAAAAAAATTAATTTTGATGCAAAAAAATTAATTTTGATGCAAAAAAATTAATTTTTCACAATTTTAGATGTTATTTGTAAACAACTACAAGTTTGAGAAGTGGTTTGTTTTTGAAACCTTCTAGAAGCCGTCAGTTTTTCAAGTACAGCCGGAAGTACAGTATTTTTGCAAGTTGCTAACTGTTTGCAACTAACTTGGGACCACTTCCAACTAACTTGGATTGTTAGATTTTTAAACTACTTATTATACATGATTTGTTGTTGAAGTTACAGTATTGGTTATAGAGTTTTACAGTATTCGCGCAAGTCAAATGACAGTTTTTTTGGAGAAAAACTGGGGAAAGAAGCTTGGAGACAATTAGTCGCTTCCTTTAATCTAAACGCGCAGTGAAGTGAACAGATAGATTAAATTTTCGTATGCATGCAAAAAGCAAGATACCCGTTTAAGAAAAGTTTGGGACTATGGGCTAATTAATTAATTTATATAAAGAGATCTAAGAGTAACAAATCTCTCTCCATCTAACAGGGAATCAAGCGTCCATACTAATAGACAGACAGAGCACGTGCGTGGGGTATGCGTCCTTTGTCTGAAATATAAAAATATTCAGAGAGAAGGTCTAAAGGTCTTTAGACTTACTTTTAAGTTTGATAGACATCAGAGCTGTTCGATGCACTTCAAAATTCATACACAGTAATCTCAGAGCGGGATCGCAAGCTCTGCTGGTCTTTAGACCTACTTTTGAGTTCGTTGGGTATCAGAGCCGTCCTATGCACTTCAAATTCGTGCACATTAATTTCAAAGCAGGGTGGCACACATCTTAAAGTGCATCAGACAACTCTGATACTTATCAGACCCAAAATAGATCATCGGACCTACACTTTTCTCAAAAATATTTGAAGCAAAAGTGTGTTTTCTATTAATTATTAGATCATCAGTTCAACACATCCTGATGCAGATCTTTTAGTGATACAATTGAGAACATATTTGTCTGAACAAGATTTGATTTGGAATCTCCCTTTATATAATAAACTCATATATAATACTGCCAGTGTCAGCAACAAAAGATGAACAGTACAAACCAGATCAAACTTAATTTAGCAACAAGTGGGTTTAATAATGTGGCTACATTATTGAAGTAACCCAACAACATAATTCTACTCATACACTTGAGAATTTTTTGTCTATAGAAAATATTAAAAAAGAAGAGAGAAAAACAGAAAGAATATCAACAAATTTTCATGAGTAGAAATATTTGTAGTGGAATCCTATCGATTCAAAGTTTGCATTAGTTTGGATCTATGTAATTCCTACCAATCCAAACCAGTTTTTTTTTTTTTTTTTATTTTCTCTATTAAAATATTCAGAGAGAAGGTCTAAGGGTCTTTAGACTTACTTTTAAGTTTGATAGACATCAGAGCTGTTCGATGCACTTCAAAATTCGTACACAGTAATCTCAAAGCGGGATCGCACGCTCTGATGGTCATTAGACCTACTTTTGAGTTTGATGGGTATCAGAGCTGCCCTATGCACTTCAAATTCGTGCACATTAATTTCAAAGCGGGGTGGCTCACATCTTAAAGTGCATCAGACAACTCTGATACTTATCGGACCCAAAATAGATCCAAAACTTATCGGATGTACACTTTTCTCAAAAATATGTGAAGCAAAAGTGTGTTTTCTATTAATTATTAGATCATCAGTTCAACACACCCTGATGCAGATCTTTTAGTGATACAATTGAGAACGTATTTGTCTGAACAAGATTTGATTTGGAATCTCCCTTTATATTATAAACTCATATATAATACTGCCAGTGTCAGCAACAAAAGATGAACAGTACAAACCAGATCAAACTTAATTTAGCAACAAGTGGGTTTAACCCAACAAAATAATCTACCCCACTTAGAGAATTTTTTGTCTATAGAAAATATTAAAAAAGAACAGAGAGAAACAGAAAAAATATCAACAAATTTTCATGAGTAAAAATATTTGTAGTGGAATCCTATCGATTCAAAGTTTGCATTAGTTTGCATTAGTTTTGATCACATTACGTTACGTGACCAAATCACGGCGTATTTGTCACGTCACGTCACGACGTGTCACGTATTTCCTTCTCTACTTATATCTCATAAATATATAAATATTAAAAAGAATGAGTGATTGGACTGGTTGACTCATCGGTCCGACTAGTGAACAGTTAACCAATCCCGAATCGACATCCGGTCCGTTTCTGATAATGTTGAGAAATATATATTAATTAAACTAACATAATAACAGTTATTTAATTTAACTTATTGCATGATTTTGAGCATTTTTTTGTTGCATCCTTTTCCTTATTTAATCTAAACTAGCACACAAAGTGAAGTGAAGAGATTAACTTTCTTAAGCATGCACAAAGCAAGATGCACGTGTTGAGAAGTATGGGAAAATTAAATAATTCATATAAATCGATCTAATAATATCTACCTCTCTCTCCAACTAGACCACAGTTTATGTCCGATAGACATCAGACCTATATTTAAGTCCGATGGATTCAGAACCGTCCGATACACATTAAAATTTGTGTACACGAATCTTAAGACACATCGGATGGCTATGGTGTCCATCAGACACAAAAGTAAGTTCAATGATGTAAACTTTTCTCCAACTAACATGAATAGAAACAGATAATGATATGTTTTTCAAAAATGTTGCAGGAAAGATATGTTTTTCTATTAATTATTAGATCAACAAAAAAAATGTCATTGGGACCTCATAATATATTATCCATCTCTTATCTTATCGCTGATGTTGTCAGTTTCAGTGTCAGTGTAGGAACAAATCATGACCTGTACTGTGTGTAGCAACAAGAGTTTGTTTAATAATTTTTCTACATTATTGAAGTAACCCCACAAATAATTCTATTGGTACAACAGCTACGGACCACTCAGATTGGTGCTAAGGACAGTGGGACACTGTGTTTCTTTGTTCTTTGTCAGTAAAAGTAGAAACCAGACAGATTTGCCAAAGTACACAACGGTTTAACTTTTCATGATGAATTTCATATAATGTTTTTATTTGTGTCGCAACATGTCAATAGCATCCATCTATGGAATTTCGCTTCTTTCCAAAATTTAATTTGTAAGTCATTTCCAACTTAATACCAGCAACTTCTTTCATCTATTTGACCTAAGTTTATGATCTCTTTGTGAAAACAGGCTAGCTTATTTGGAGGTGTGGAATTCATATCACCTAAGCTTGGATTCTGACTGTCTAATCTGCTTTTGTACGATTATTAAAGAGGCTTTGTGTGCATTCCATCTCGAACTGAATTAGTATGAATTCTAATAAGATGGTCCGGATTCAAACTCAAAATTTAAGTTGCTTCAGAGGATCCGGACTGTTAAGGTGTGGAGTTGTATCTGATAGATTTGACTTTTTTTCCATGTGGTATTATGTTATTTTTTGTTAAATTTTCATCATCCTATTCATAAAAATGCTAATGTTCATTAATTTTTAATCAAGCACTATCATTCCTCCATATTCTTTATACACCATTTTCCAGTTTGTTAATAAGTAATTTTTTTCCTATTTGAATATATAGTACCCTACTAAAGAAATTTGCATATTTGGTAATTAATTTCTTTCCTCACTTTTTAGGCATTTTATGTAAAGAAAGAGTATAAAGTGGAACATTTTTTATATATAATTTATTAAGGTAACTCTCTCCCTAGTCCCTAGAGACAATAAATATTTTGCTCAATTTTAAAACATTTTTATTGATTTTTATAATAACATAACCCCAATCAAAAGCATAAAAAAGTTCGATATTCGAGAAAAAAATCAACGAGGTCTAAAATTCGTGATTAAGATATAATACTATTATAATTGAAGAAATAGTTCATTTTCTCATAATATAAATAATATATCAAAATATTAATATTTAAAAAAGCAAACTAAGCTATTTGTAAATATCCTCAAATAATACATATATATATAAATACATTTGTTCATAAAGTATTATAATATAAGACTCTTTATTTTCTTACTTTTAGTAATCTCTCTAAGGTCATGTTTGATTGTGAGAAATTATGAGGGATGTGATTTTACTGTAAGGAAACTCACAAGGGGAATCCATATACTATTGCACTGTGTTCACTTAATTAATGTTTTGCATCTTATTTAGATAATTTCTTGTATGAATTTACAAGTTACATATTTTGATTTATGTTATTCTTTAAACTCGATTGACATTTTATATTTTATATTTCCGGTGAACATGCAAAACTTGATCATGGAGGTAAAACAAAAGGAAATATTTGATTCTTTTAAAAAAAAAAATTAATACTAAGGTAATAATGTTACAAAATTAAAACATTTGTCACTCTCTCTTTTTTTTTAATTTTTTTTTTAATTTTTTTGTGACTGTATGTCACGAGCACGGATTCAAATTAGCTGAAATTCGAGATAAATGAACAGTATTCTTAGAATTTCTAAATTCCGAATCTAACTGTTCAACTTTTTCTGTGCACGTATCTCGAAATAGTTGATTTTTCTGTGCACGTATCTCGAAACAGTTCAACGGCTGGATTCAGGATTTCAAGAATTTCAGCGGTATTGTTCATGATTTTGGATTTCAGCAGATTTGAATCCCGCGAGCACGCCACATATAACAGGCTACAGAATACAGACGCCAGACATGTCCCTGTCATATACTTTATAATGAAATCAATTGTTTTTAGCACATGTTGGTAGTCCCAGGCTTATATTATTTTTTTCTGACATTCAGTTTTATTGGACCAGTTCCCAAATTGTTAAGTGGGGACGCAGAATTTTTTATTTATAGAAATTGTATAAAAATAATATCGAATATTAGATTGATTATATCCAGGTTTAGCAGGTATTGATGATATTTATTTGGTTCATCTGAATTTTTGGGTTTCTTCTATAGTATCGAATATGGATGTAATCTTATATCCTATATATATTATCTTTATATAATTTCTAAAAATAAAAATACTGGAATGGACAGTATGGTCTCTAAAGAAACCGAATTTTTTTAGGATTTCTATATGAACTGAATTTTTTAGTTTCTTCTATAAGTAAGAAATATGAATGCAATTTATCTTATATCCTATATTATTTTTATATAATTTCTAAAACTAAAAAATACAGCGATGGACATTACATATAATTGTTTTTGGGTCCTGTGCAATCTTTACAAATCCAAATCAAATCGGAACCTGTACATCACATGCATGTACATTCTGGCATTGCCAGTAAATCTTATGTCATGCAACACACAGATAGGAATCTGTCTTATTTTTGTCGTTCCAAAAATAGGTAATTAAAATTTCGTCTTTACAAGGAAAACAAATTTAAAAAATCCGTCTCTTCGTTTCTTTTTCTTTTTAAGAAAAAAATTGAGCATTGGACAAAGAAAAACAGTTTTAGGTTTCATAATTTGATCATCAAAATATGAAAATATATAGAAGTCAGATGTCACATTGATAGGATATAGGATTTAGTGATGTAATTAAATTCATGTTATGTCATGACTAATATATTGTAATTTTATTCACGTACCATGTCGTAATCAAGTAATATGTCATGATCAGAATAGCGAGAGATGCTTACAGAACACAATTGGTTACGTCGTGACTGAACGTGGTGTGAGTCATGTTTGGTCGCATTTGATTATGTTAATCACATTTATTCGGTTCTAACAAATTTTGTTATAATTTAAGTTAGTTTATTAATAGAACAGAACAAATATTAAAAACATGTTTAAAATTTGTAAACTAAAGAATAATGTTGGAAAAAAAAATGTTAAAAAATTAAGAAGGTTCTTGTAAGTATTTATATGATCAAATTGCCAATCTTTAAAGATAGAATTGTTTCCTATTTCCTAATGATATATAATTAAAAAAAAAAATTAAGCTTTTTAAACCAGTAATGTTAACAGCCAAGCCTAAACATCAATCAATTTAATAAAATTATAAATGTTAGTAAATCATTAATAGATAACTAACATTTATAATGCAACTTAATTTTATTTTACTAGATTACTCATCAACGGTAAAATATATATATCATTCTAGGTAATGCAACTTAATCTATTAATGCAACTTCATTTGTTAAAACATGATATATAAATTTCTTTTTCTAAATGTTAAGAATGAAACCAACGGTAAAATATATCATTCTAGGTAACCAATTATTTAAAATATATTCTTAATTTCTTGGTACCAATAATCTTAACAAATAAACCATTAATAGAAAAAAAATTTAATGCATTAAGAGAAAGTTTATGAACTCTTTAATTTGTAACAATTATCCCGCTTCAGTTTGTGACTATATCCCTCCATGATCATTAATTGCTCTTAATAATTGACATGTCTCTTATATAGAACAGCCAAATATTGGTCTCGTAGTAAAATATAATACTTCGTTCATTGGAGGTTGCTAGTTTGAAATCTGGATGGAAAAGCTAAGACTTTTACTGTTTCTCTCTAAAAAAAAGTGATAAAAACGAAAAGAGTGATTCTATGGTACTATGCATAGTACGGGTTGGTCCATAATACAGAGCAATATTTTCATTTTCAAAATTGTAACAGTAATCTGAACCATTCAACATGATCCCCATATAAATATGTACTTGTAGATCTAATTTTATATATTTTTTAAAATTACTATTTTTTAAGATAGGTTTCAATCACTTAATCTGAAAATTCTAGACCATCCAAAAACAGTGATTTTTCTCCTATTTTAAAAAATAGTAAAAAAATTCTAAAAAATATAAATTTCGATCTACAAGTAATTATTCATATGAGAATCATGTTGAACGGTTCAGATCGACTGTTATAATTTTAAAATAAAAATATTAATTCATATTATAGACCAATCAATGCTATGCATAGTACCATAGACTCAAGGATAAGTTTCAAAGTTATTATTAGTTTTCGAGAAAGAAAATGAAGAATGAATTTTATTGATCTGTTGTGTCTTTACATGCTTTGTACATGGGTTTATATAACCTGATTTCTTTACTAGCCGTTGGCTACATTCCTAAAATACATATTGCTGGATTTTCCCTAATTACAGAGATCATGCTAGGTACTAAATATTGCCTAACAGCTGTATTATTTATACTAGCAGATTTATTTACTAAATGAGTCTGTGATGATTTGCTGAGACTCCTTTCTTATTTCTCAACACTCCCCCTCAAGTTGAGATCTAAATAAATTTATGAAACCTAACTTGTATAAAATATTGTGAAAACTCCCTTTATCTATTTGGTGAATATATCAGCTAGTTGATTATGACTCCTCACAAATGGTGTCACAATTTCCCCTGCTTGAACTTTTTCTCGTATGAAGTGACAATCCACCTCAATGTGCTTAGTTCTTTCATGAAAAACTGGATTTGAAGCAATGTGTCGTGCAGCTTGATTATCACAGTACATTTGCATCGGTCCTTCACATGAGACCTTCATGTCACATAGCAATTGCTTGAGCCATACTAGCTCACTTGCTGTTGATGCCATCGCTCTGTATTCTGCCTCTGCACTTGACCTTGCAACTACATTCTGCTTCTTGCTTTTCCATGTCACGAGATTCCCGCCTACAAATGTGCAGTATCCTGTGGTTGATTTTCGATCAAAGTTTCCAGCCCAATCTGCATCAGAGTAGGCGAGAATATTATTAGTATTATTTTTCTTCATCCATATCCCTTGTCAAGGAGATCCCTTGAGATACCTAATAATTCAGTTCACTGCATCTAGATGAGTGGTTCTTGGTGCATGCATGAATTGACTTACAGTACCAACTGCAAAAGCTATGTCAGGTCTAGTAACGGTTAAATAAATTAACTTACCAACCAATCTTTGGTACTGTTCTATGTCCTGGTTCATCACTTTCTGGTTCAAGTTTGTTGTTGGTATCCGTAGGGGTGTTAGCAGGTTTTATACCAAGTTTACCTGTCTCCTTTAATAGATCAAGGGTATATTTTCTTTGAGAAAGAAACAAACCTTTGTCGGAATGAGCAATTTCAATACCTAGAAAGTACTTGAGTATTCCTAGGTCTTTGATGTCAAACTTTTCTTTTAGGTTTCTTTTCACATTCTCAATTTCTACATTGTTATTTCCGGTGATAATTATATCATCTACATAAACTAGAACAATTGTAGTTGAAGTATTTGTGTGTTTAATGAACATAGATGAGTCAGCAGAACATTTTGTAAAATTGTGAAGTAAAAGAGAGTGGCTAAGTTTGGCATACCATGCGCGAGGGGATTGCTTTAAGCCATAAATTGACTTATGTAATTTACATACTAGGGTTTTGTCATGTTCATGTTTGTGACCTGGAGGTAAAGTCATGTAAACCTCTTCTTCTAAAGTACCTTGAAGGAAGGCATTTTTAACATCCATCTGAAATAAACTCCAACCTAAGTTAACAGCAACTGATAAAAGAACTCTAACAGTGTTCATTTTGGCAACGGGAGCAAAAATTTCTTGGTAGTCAATACCGTATGTTTGGGTAAAGCCTTTTGCAACAAGTCTAGCTTTATATCTTTCTATAGTACCATCACTGTTGTATTTTATTTTGTAAACCCATTTACATCCTACAGGTTTCTTTCCATTTGGTAAATGAACAATAGACCATGTGTTATTTTTTTCAAGAGCCTTGAGCTCTTCTTTCATTGCTTGGTCCCAAACAAGGTTGTTTTTTGCTTCTTGAAACGTGGTTGGTTCAATTTGTTCATGAATACGAGATAAAAAGGCTTTGTGTTGAACAAATACTTTGTCATAAGAAACATAATCATGAATTGGATACCTCACATTGTATGTGACAAAATCACGTAACCTGGATGATGGTTGTGTTTGCCGATTTGATCTTCGAGGATTTTCTTGACTTTCCCCCCCTATGTTCTGCTCCTCTGCCTCATTTATGCGCTCGTTATTTTGATTTTCTCCCCCTGAGTGCAACTCCTTTGCATCTGTACTTGTGTGACCTTCTTGAGTTTTTGTACCTTCAAAAAATATTAGTTCTGGGAGAGCAATATCATTTCTAGGTTGCTGATCCTCTTTGATTTTATAAAATGGTACTTTTTCAAAAAAAAGATACATTTCTAGATATATATAATTTTTTGTTAGTAGGATCATAACATTTATATCCCTTTTTTTGAAAAGAATATCCAACAAATATAGTTTTTACTGCATTTTTATCTAATTTATCTTGTCGTTTAATATGTACAAAACATGTGCATCCAAATACTCGAAGATGATCTAAGTTCATTTTTCTTTTGTTTAAAATTTCTAATGGACTTTTAGTGTTCAAATTTGTGCTAGGTAATCTATTAATAAGATATATAGCAGTTAAAATAGCATCCGACCAAAATCTTTTTGGGACATTTGATTGAAAAAGTAAAGATCTAGTAACTTCTAATATGTGGCGATTTTTCCTTTCTGACACTCCATTTTGTTCAGGTGTATTTATACATGTTGTTTGATGAAAAATTCCTTTTTGTTTTAGAAATTCTAAAAAAAATTTATTAACATATTCAGTACCATTGTCAGACCTAAATATTTTAATTTTTGTAGAATATTGATTCTCAACAAGATTTGAAAATTCTTGAAATTTAGAAAAAACTTCATTTTTTGATTTAAGAAGGTAAATCCATGTGGTGCGTGAAAAATCATCAATAAATGTAACAAATATTTAAAACCATTGTAGGACTCTACAGGTGCGGGTCCCCAAACATCAGAATGTACAAGTTCAAATATTTTTGAGGTTTTATTGGTAGATAAAGAAAATGGTAGTCTGGTTTGTTTTAAAAACCGGCAAATTTCACAGTGATTTGAATCTAAATTTGAAAAAGAAAATAACTTATTTAAAACATTATCAGAGGGATGACCAACCCTCCAATGCCACAATTTATGTTGTTCTACATTATTATTAGCAACAAAAGCTTTATTTGGAAAATTTAAAATGTAAAGACCATTTTCTAATCTTCCTTCACCAATCATCCTCCCGTTCATTCTGTCCTGAAATTTCACAGCTTGAGATGAGAAAATCACATCACAATTTAATTCTTTTGTAATCTTACTAACAGACATGAGGTTAGAATTAAATGTTGATAAATGTAAGACATTTGGAATTTTTGTTCCACATAAATTGATTGTTCCTATATTTTTAATAGGTGCTTGGTCTCCATTTGCAACAATCACATTTTGTGGGTTTTTTATTTTTTGTACATTTTCTAAAATTTCAATATTTCCTATCATGTGGTCAGTTGCACCAGAATCAATAATCCAATTTTTACATGAATTTTGATGTAAATCAGATTTAATTTGAGATGCAATACCTGTATAAATACCTGTTATTCCAAACTTATTTGTGATCTGGGCCACAATATTATCTAGTTGGGCTTGAGAGAGTAGTGGGCCTACTACTTGAGAAGAGTTTTCGGGCCCAGTGTTCACTGCTGCGGAAGCGGGTTCGGACCCAGTGTAAAAAGCGGACCCGATAGCGGATGGCTGTGACCCAGTGTAAAAAGCGGACCCGGATAGACCTTTCTTCTCCCCTTGTGATCTGCCCCTTTCTCCCTCCCGTGAACTTGTTCTTTCTCCGCCCCCCTTCTCTCCTTTCCTCTTTGGCCGGAGATGCGGGTAGAGGAACCAACACTGGTCTCGGATATGGCCTTCCTTCTTGCAGTTATCGCACTTAGCCGTGCTGTTGGCTCCCCGCCTCTCCTCCCTTGAGTTAGGGTTAGGGTTTCGGTGGTGATGAGCGAGAAACGCTTGATTCTCTGTGGAGGGTTCAAAATTCATCCCTTTTCTCCTCGACTCTTCTCTTTGCACCGTGGCAACGATGCTCGAGTAGGATGGCAGTTCGGATGCTAACAAAATCTGGGCCCGGATTGGTTCAAAACTCGGGTCTAAACCCGCGAGATAAGTGTATACTCGTTCTTGCTCTATTCTTTCTTGTAAAATTTTTGGGTCACTAGTAGGTGGCAAATAAACAGATAGTTCATCCCATTTTGCTTTCAAATTCCCTGTGTACTCAATATTTGATCTATTGTTCTGTTTGATTTGAGAAATTTCTTGTTTGAGCTGAAAAATATGTGCAAAATTCTTTTGGTGCCCAAACATGTCTTTTATTGAGTCCCACATTTCTTTGGCAGAATTTGAAAACAAAAAGCATTCACTTATACTTGGTTCCATGGAATTAAGGAGCCAAGAGCATACTATATCGTTATTCATTTGCCACTGTTCTAGTTCTTGAGGATCAACCTCACCCTCTTTTGGAGGTTCTAGTTTTTTTCGTTTGCCATTAATATAGCCTATTTTACCTCTGCCGCTGAGAGTCAGTGAGACAGACCTTGCCCAAGAAAAATAGTTGTTGCCGTTGAGTAGAGTGGCCGTGAGCCTCAGGTTTGGATTGGCGTCGCCATTGAGCGACTGCTGACCACCTGTTGTTGCTGATGCCATTCTTCTTGTTCCGGCTGTGTGTGCTTGATTCTAGGGTTTTTGTGGTTGCTCTGATACCATATTAGTTTTTGAGAAAGAAAATGAAGAATGAATTTTATTGATCTGTTGTGTCTTTACATGCTTTGTACATGGGTTTATATAACCTGATTTCTTTACTAGCCGTTGGCTATATTCCTAAAATACCTATTGCTGGATTTTGCCTAATTACAGAGATCATGCTAGGTACTAAATATTGCCTAACAGCTGTATTCTTTATGCTAGCAGATTTCTTTCCTAAATGAGTCTGTGATGATTTTCTGAGACTCCTTTCCTATTTCTAAACAGTTATGTTTAGAGTTATCACGTGCAGATGTATGTGTAGACGTGCAGCACATCTGCTGCACATGTTATTGGCCGTGGGCCCATGGCTTACTGCTTGTTGATTCCCATTTGGTGGATCCCATGGATCATATCAGCAACATAGTTAGGGAGAACGGTCTCTAGCTAAGTCAGTAGGCTTAGACCCAAACTAGTGAATTTATGATATTAATTCCAAGTCCGGTTAGTATGATACTAACTCTAAAATTTATTGGATAGACTTCAAACGATAATCTAAACCGTTCAATCTAATTTATTATATGAGCGATGTGTTTACATGCAAAATTTATGTTTTATCGAGTTATTTTGATACCAATTTAGTGAAACGGTCAAATACATTTTAAAATAAATGTATTAAAATTAACTTAAAAACTTCCACATTTTGTTATATACTAAATAAATTCGAAAAATTATAAATTTTACATCTAAACAGATAACTGCTAAAATTACTTTGAACAATTTAAATTTGTTGTTTGAAGTCAATTTAATAGATTCTAAAATTAGTATTATATAGGCAGAAATGACATTAATCTCATATCACATGAGATATGATAAGTTTAAGGAGCAATTTGTGAGATCTGAAGATTGCAGTGAGCCAGCTGCATTGCACCAGTCAGCTTCTCCATGGATACCAGAGGGACCAAAAAATTTAGGTCTTTAAAAATCATTTAAAATTGGTCTAGTGATAAATACAATGCTCGCTCTGTGTGAAATTAAGGTTTCAGATTTGAAACACGACTGAGATCTCTTGTGAATATTAAATAATTTAATGGCTTGACTAGTTGAACTATAAACCTCTTGGCAAAATAATTCATACAAAATTAATTCATATATGGTATTGAATAAAATAAGCAAATTAAGAGCAATCCCATTGTCTTTTATAACTCGTTTAAAATTTTACAGTCTTAAAGGAAAAAATATATAGCAAATTTTTTACCATACAGATCCTGAGAGATATTATTTAGCACACAGATTATATGTGACAAGCCATCGATGCGTGCAAGATGCAAGAACTCTCTTAGACTTGCTCTTGAAAGAGGCTTGTTAATTACAACCTAGATACAGTAATTTATTTGCTCTTCACTTGCAAACAACTAGAAGAGCTACAATGAAAATAATAACGCTCAAACAAAGAGCTCATGTGCTATGGAATATTAGCATCTTGAGCCACTTTTAGTTATACATGCTGAAGCTTAGGCAGCGGGGCATGGGATACGCAAGACGGGGCGTAGAAACAGGTGATTCTTTCTACGAATGGTGACTCCGAACAACTCAGCCATATCCAATTTGTCCGGCTTCACCCCTTCAGGGAGCTCCCAATCAAAATGATATAACAAATTAGCCAAGCACAATTCCACATTTGCGATGCCGAACATTGTGCCGGGACATTGTCGACGCCCGGCACCAAAGGGAATGTACTCGAGCTCGGTTCCCTTGTAATCAACTGCATGCACTTTGAACCTCTCCGGCTTGAAAGCATCAGGGTCGTCCCAGTATTTTGGGTCTCTGCCCAATGCCCAACCATTTACTAGAAATTTTGTATTTTTTGGAATATCGTAGCCTAAAACAGTGCAGTCAGCTTGTGATAGCCGAGGAAGGAGTGGCACCGGGGTGTGAAGACGTAAGGTCTCTCTGATTACATTTTGAATGTAGGGTAATTTGCGGACATCCTCGTCGGCTACTGTAGGCTTCCCTATTAGGACAGATCGTACTT
This sequence comes from Carex littledalei, assembly GCA_011114355.1. Taxonomy (NCBI): domain Eukaryota; kingdom Viridiplantae; phylum Streptophyta; class Magnoliopsida; order Poales; family Cyperaceae; genus Carex; species Carex littledalei. The sequence goes on along the minus strand of CM022083.1, from coordinate 8,319,117 downwards.
CCCCTATTGCCCTCTCCAGAGCCGTCGGGTGCCTCAGAAGCTCTGACATGGCCCAGTCTAAGGTGGTAGCAGAAGTCTCACCTCCGGCACCAAAAAGATCCTATATGTAGACCAAATGTTCATAAAACTCACAAATTGTCACAAAAAAAATGGTTCTTTATGAAATATAAAAAGGAAAACTAAACAAAGATAAAAAAAAGGTCCTTACCAATAGAACACCTTTGATGCTGTCTAACTCTAGAGGAGTAGGCACTCCCTCGCCTTGGTGCATCTTCAAGAGCACATCGAGCAAATCCTCATCTTCCGTATCAGTAGCATCAGAAATTGCATTCCTCTCCCTCTTCATCTTAATAATGTTGTCGAATAGGCCCCCAATTATATCATTGCATCTCTTGGCCTCGTATGTGGCACCACTGAGTATATCAGTGAGCGACCGTCTTGAAGGAAAAAGATCGGCCATGTTTGAGCCTGCCGCCAATCCCAATGATATCCCCCATGCACGCATAAACTCGGGGTGTTCCTTGTGCGTAGCACCAGTTATGGCTCTGACAGTTGTGTCACTGACAAAGTTGGTCATTAATTCACTGAGGTTGACAAGAGGTGATGTTTTTGCGGCAGCGGCAATGTTGTGAATGAGGTTCTTCACCTCTTCTTCTCGGAGGGATCGGTAAACCTGAATTCTCTTTGGGCCAAAGAGCTTGGTGATGCACACCTTGCGTGTCTGTCTCCAGTAGTCGCCGTATGGAGCAAAGATGATGTCTCTGCCTGCCCAGCTCAGCGTATGAACTGTGACACTGATAGGCCGGGTAGCAAAGGTGACGTCCTGCATATCAACCAAATTAGTACATAACACTTTTATATTCAGTGTGTGCTGACAATTTTATTTCTAGTGAGAATTTATTCAGGACTTGTAACTCGGTTAAATGACATTGCAATTAAAAATTATTCATTGCAACTTTTTTCCTACAAGTTTTTTGTGTGCGCAATGCTCCGAATATCTTAAATATATATATCTATTCAACAAGGACATCTGTTTTAAAATATCATTTATTATATTTTAATTAGGAAAAATATTATTCTTCCTACTATTATTTTCATTACTGTTGTTTATCAAATGGAACTCTCAAAGCTCCATTACTCTCTGTTGGTCTAAAAAATCCAAACATAGTGGTCCCAGTCCAATAAGACTAGAAGCAATATTATGTTTGTTCTAAAAAGCCAAACACTTGTAAATCTACAGCTCCAATAAAACTACAAGAAAATTGTATACCATATATTAAAAGTTAAAACCCGTAAATCTAAAGCTCCAATAAGACTAGAAGCAATAACAAAAGAGTGAGGCTACGGTACTATGCATAGCACGGTTTGGTCCTTGCTACGACTCAATATTTGAGTTTTCAAAATCCTAACGGTCGATCCGAATCATTCAACATGATTGTAAAATGAATAAGTACTTGCAAACCAAATTTTACATTTTTCCGAATTTTTTTACTATTTTTTTAGATAGGTAGAAAATCACTTGATCTGAAAATTCTGGACCATCCAAAAACAGTGATTTTCTACCTATCTAACAAAATAGTAAAAAATTTCGAAAAAAAATCAAATTTGGTTTGCAAGTACATATTTTATAATCATGTTGAACGGTTCGGATCGACCGTTAGAATTTTGAAAACTCAAATATTGAGCCGTAGCACGGCTCAATCCGTGCTATGCATAGCACCGTAACCTCACTCATAACAAAATATTAATGTAACAATGTTCACTAGGCCAGTTCAATATTATATTTTAGTTGCACTGATATCATCATCTTTATGAAGTTCAATATTTGGACCATTTTATTAATTTTACTACATTTAATCATCACCTTTACTGAACCAATTAATTTAGTACAAAACAACTTTCTATATTTTAAGCCCAATCATATTTTACCTACACTTGTTAAATTACTGTACTTATGTCTCTCATTACCTGAGTTTTCATGACCTCCTTGGCAGCTTCGACCGACGAAGCAATGACGGTGGGAGTCTCCCCGAGTTTGAGTAGCATGAGCGGGCCATACTTCCTGGACATGTCACGTAAGGCCCGGTGCGGCAGTGCCCCACCTATGATAAGGTGGTGCAGGCTTCCTACAATGGGAAGCTGCCATGGGCCAGGTGGCAGTCGCAAATTGTCACTGGGTTTGGCAGGGAAGGCTTTGGCTTTTAGAAATGAAAGAAAGATGGCGAGGAGGAATGCAAATGTGAGGAAATAGTAAGTGACAAGCTCCATTGTTTCTGGAGTATTTTTGTTGTATTTGGTGAGGCTTTTAATTTGCTTGGATTGATGGAAGAGACTGAGCAAGGCACAGCGCCTTATATAGAGTTTAAGGGCAAGAAAGCAACCCTTCAACCCTATTTTTAAATTGACACATGTTGAAATAAAAAAAAATAGATTTGTTGAACAGTCATGCAGTATTATAATTAATTCATTAATTTTTCTAGTGATGTGGTAACAATGTACAAGTTATACAAAGAAGGAAAAAAAATTAATGTTGGGTTGGTATGAACCACATGAGTTAATTCCTACTGATTGGTGGTTTAAAAAAAGTTCATTAGTCAGAGTCTAATATTTTTTTTTTTCTGATCACAACACGTATACAGTGGATAGGTTAAAATAACTCAAAAAAAAATGCCAAGCAATTCTTATGCAAGGGCAGATCTACACTAAGTTCAGGGATGCAAAGTAATTCTTTTTTTAAAAAATTTTAGTCATGTATGTTAAAATTTAATTAATTTTTTAATCTTTTTGAAGTTTTTATATAGTTCAGACTCTCTGAATGGGTGTTAGATTTGTGCATACATTGTAGCTAGTTGTTAAAATTATATTTTGTGCTTGAGAGTTCTTGAGTTCAAATTCCACTAACTACAAATTAATTTTAATTATATATTTTAAGTTCCAGCCGTCCTAATTAGATTTTCTAGTTCTGCCCATGTTCATATACATATCGTGCTTAGATCGGATATCATGGACGGAGTTATAGGTCGTGTTTGGGTCAGATTGCTTGAGGTTTTCACTTTGAATAATATAAATTATGTCGAATTTCATATCGTCTTGAATTGAGTCGGGTTTGTCAATTATTTTCTTTGTGGTTTGAAAATAGTGATTTTGTACATATCTACAGATATAATTAATAGCTTAAAAAATTATAAAGTTTGGTCTCCAAATACATTGAAGATAATGAATGTGATGCATGATTAAAGCATGAGCCATTATATATATACATATATATATAGAGGAGGGTTCAGATGCACCATTATCACTACTAGAATTTCCGGTAACTGCAAGGGGAGCAAGTGTTTGTTGCAAGCGTAGGAAGGGTCGTTGCAAAAGATTTTGGTTTTCTGATTAAATTAATATAACTGCAACGGGAGGCCCTTGCAAATAATCACGCTTGCAAATATGTAATGGATCCCCTTGCTAATGTCTCTTATTGGCCCTTGCAAATAATAATACCCACCCCAGACACGCCAGATATTATTTTATTGTGAATTGTGTTACTATTTGCAAGCGGCACCGTTGCAATTGTTTTTGGAGTTCTTTTTTATATTATTATATTCTAAAAGACATTATTATTTGCAAGAGGCACCGTTGCAAATGTTTTATGATGTTGTTTATATTATTTTATTGTAAATGCACTAACTATTTGCATGAGCCACCGTTGCAAATAATTTTAAGTTTATTTTTTATATTATAAATCATAGCAACAAAAACTTTAATTATTTTTTTAGGGAAGGAAAATTATAATACAAATTTATATCATAAAAGATACACATTGATATTTTTTTTACAAAGTTACAAACTCCATTAGTAACTATCAAACAAAAAAATTTAGAATGAACAATCATATAAATGGTGCATGAGTGTGTTTTTTCCCATGTGCTCTCAAACTTCAAACATACAAGAAAATAAAATTGACTTAAATTGTATAGAAAGTGACATTAATTTCAAAACAGTAAAGTTTTAATATTACTAGAATAAATTTCTAATTTCCATACAATAACTACCATATATATTTATTTCCATTTTAGTGATAAGAAAACTATAAAGCAGAATGACTAATGCAAAAAAATAACTAAAATACCACATGCATAAAAATCCTCTTCAACATCAAGCTCCTCTAATCCTCCAATCCCAAATCTAGATGCATACAACTTGACTAATTAAACTGAAAACCACAAATCTTTATGATTTTCATAGTCCCATTTAAAGCGACCTTAAGTCATCTGTGGATTGATACAAGTCATATTAAAGCAATAGAAATGCTTGAAGCAATTAAAGCAAGATTCTTGTGATATTTCACACGGCCTTAAGTCATCCCAGTTAGAATACAAGAAATTGACAATGCAAATATCTTCACTACGGTTCTAAGTTCTAACTGCTGAGGACTAGTTTATGGAATAAACCTTTCACCTGCATGTACTCCTAATCATGATTTACTCGTTATTTGAATCACAATTTACTTTGTATTCCATTAGATTGGTACATGTCCTTTGGTACCAATAGTAAAATATCACTTGAGGGCATTTCGATGGTCAAGTATGGGTATCCAATAGTCTTCCTTGTGTATAGATGACCTTGCTAGATTATCACTATAATCTCAGTGTCAATTGATGCGCCTCTATCTGTCAGAAAAATGTGTTAATCTTGATATTCAGATATAGAAGTTTTGGTATTCTGACAGTCTATTTTGTGAATTTTACACAGGCCAATCTACAAGGCCAAAATTTGTGTTCTTGGTGTCTAAATTCTCAGGAGAGTGTAAGCTTTTACCCTAGCAAATTTCAAATTTTTCTGAGACCTCTAGCTATGTCAAATGTTTGATTTTGTGAGAGGCAGTCCATGTACCTGCCCGGTACAGTACCAGTTTTTTTTTTCAGAATCAGAATTTTAAAATGCTCTCAGAAATTGTACAAAAATCAGAAAAATATGAAATTTGTTTCTGTTTGTCCATGAAAATGTCATTTATTAGCTCATAAAACAGTTTGATCAAATTCAAAGTGTAGATATGGTTCTAATTTTGGTTTGTATAGAGTGATGTTTTGGGGCTGTTTGGTACCAACAGTTTGCCACTTTGTTTTCTCTTATTTGGTTGCACATTAAGCATTCAAATTCTTGCCAAGAGATATAGTATATAGAGATATACCTTCACAATTATTATAACTACCACACCAATCACAATGAGACTAGGAACACTACTTTCCTATCATTGGGACAATTCAAATTTTGTGCATTATTGTACACTACTAATCCTCCTTATCAGTACACTAGTGCATGCTGCCAAAAAGATTTTTACAAGGGAAGGCTACTTATCTACACTGATGATTTTGGTTATGTGCACAAGAAATCAACAACAATTCATCGAGAGCATAGAGCATAGACATCAATCAAGCACACAAAAATTATCAATTTACTAAAAACTTGTGCACTTATGTCATTTCATCAAACACCTTGTGTGCACATAATCAAACACCTTGTGCACTTATGTCATTTCATCAAACACCTTGTGTGCACATATATGAATAGAATAAAGTCAGATATATAGAATAAAAGGGACTCAACTCTATTGAAGTGCCTTTCTTGATTGTTTTGGTGATCCTGAGGTGACCGGTAAGATTAAAAGACCATACTATTTGCAACAGTAAATCAAGTTTTGACAGTTTTGCACTTCTACCATGCTATTTGAACAGTGAGGGAAATAGTGAGAGAGAGATAGAGAAGCTGAACCTTTACTCGTGAGAGAGCCTCACACTACTCGACATGCTATTCATATAATTATTAAAAAAAAGTTCATTATTTTGGTTTGAGCATTTCATCGAACACCTGTAATACATTCATTTATTTAAGAAAATCAACTCAAAACTTCAAGCCATTCAAGTTTTACAAATTTGAATTTAATAATTACAAAAGAAAGGGGTAAAGAGGGGTTACCGATTTAGGTAGCTACAAGGTCTGATAGATGTGCGGAGAGAGTGAGAGACGTGGAGGGAGAAGGAAGACAGCGGCAAGGAGAATTCTTCTCTTTGCAATAAGAAATAAATCACACAAGGGGAGAAGGGGGAGATTGTTAAGAAGATAAATTCAGTAGGGAAAGTGAAATATTAGGAAATTAAAATTTTAGCAAAAATTTAGGAGGGAAGGCCAAATTTAGGAGGGAAGAAAAAAAATTTGCTAAGTCCTTAGAGTACAGAGATGAGAGAACTCACTGTATCACATTACTTAGATACATCAACTCAAAAATTCATATCACCTGTGGTAACATAATTTCTCCATTTTTTATCAAGGCCGTCTGATAGATTTCACACGAATATTGAAAGATCCACTACATTTCACCTGGAGCAGATCTAAACATAAATATTATGTTACCACAGAGAATATGGACCCCAACCTGCAGCCTCTAAAATGGACACCTCCTTTGAAATCAAGACCATTCATCCCTCATCGAACAGCTCTGATTTACAAATCTACAATTTAGTAATAAATGAACAGCAAATAATATGAAAAAAATTCAAAATAAATATTTTCTACTTTTTTACATCTTATATGACCAAATAATATTTATAAATGTCAATTTTATATAATTTCATCATTATTTGCCTCTCAAAATTGAGCCAATAATTTCAGACCGTTCATTTTTACGTTATCAATCAACGGTCGATCTGTAATGAAATGATTCCAAATTTATTTTGAAATGATCAAGAGAAAACTCTGAACATAAATAACACAAAATTTCTCAATTTTGGTTATGTCTAAGCTTCGATCCAACGTAGAGTGTTTATGGCCTTTCGATGTTTCAATATTCCGTCGATTTGATGGATATGTAAATGAAAATAAAATTTCATCGAACTTTGTTACAATAATATATATGCAGTGCTCTTTAATTTCAACGGTCCCGATCGATCAAAGGACGACATATTCCCGTATGTCTTCATTAACTCACGAAACAAGAGTTTATGACTCATGTTCTACATGAAACATAAACTCTTGTTTCGTTTTGAAATGAAGACATACGGGAATATGTCGTCCGTTGGTCGATCGGGACCGTTGAATTTAAAGAGCAGTGCATTTATTTTATTGTAGCAAAGTTCGATGAAATTTTATTTTCATTTACATATCCATCAAGTCGACGGAATATTGAAGCATCACATGGCCATAAACACTTTGTGTTGGATCGAAGCTCATACCTAATAAAAATTCCAAACTTTTATGTTGGTTACGTTCAATGTTCTCCCTTGATCATTTTAAAATAGATTTGGAATGATTTCATTGCAGATCAACCGTTGATTTCCTGCTTGAAAATGAACGGTCCGAAAACATTTTCTAAATCTGAAGAAGCATACAATGATGAAAGTTTATAAAAATGACATGTATAGTATTATTTGGCCATATAAGATGTAGAAAATATAAAAATATTTTTTTTGAATTTTTTTCATATGTACTGTTGTACATGTATTAAGTGATTAGTAAATATCAAGCTCTACTGACTGTCCGATAAGCGAACAACAGTCCTGATGTCTTCATCTAAGAGGTTGTGGGTAGAGAGTCCATATTCTCTGAAGTAACATAATATTTCTGTTTAGATCTGATCCTATGTGATGCACAAGATCCTTTAATATTCGTGCATAGTGATGATCAGACGGTCCGATATAAACACAGATATTATGTTACCTCTGAGTATACGAAAGCCCCTTCTATGTGAATAGTTTTTTTTTTCACTTCCCTCCTTAGCTCCCTGCCTCCCTCCCAAAATTTCACTAATTTTTCTAGGGTTGGCTTTTGCCGCCTCTCTTTCCCTCCCCCTTTACGGTGAAATTTCACCAAATTTTCGCCTAGGTTGGCTTTTCCCCGCCCCGATCTAGGTTGGTTTTTCACCGCCCCTCCTCCTCTCAGTCACACCCCATCACTAAACCCTAGCCACCACCTTCGCCGTTGTGGAAAAGAAGGCCCCGCTGATATCTGTGTCATTGAGCATAGTGTCAATTCCTGTAGATGGTAAAGAAGGCCCCGCTGATATCTGTGTCATTGAGCTCGGTGGCACCATAGGTGAAAATAGATTGTCACGCTTTTCTATTTTTTAATTTATTATTTTTGGAATTTGACAATTTACCAGAAAGACTTAACCTTGTAATGAAAAAAAGGGGAAAGCTTAGCCTTAGATTATTCAAACAATATTAGATATCAATAATTAAACCACAACTAGTACCTTCATGTCGATCTTTTATTCTCTTTTTAATTATAATTTGGGAAGTACTAGATGCAATTGTGTGGGCCCGATGAATCAGGGTATAATGAGAGTGTCATTGTTAATGCAGGGGACATTGAATCCATGCCGTTCATTGAGGCTCTTGGCCAATTCTCTTATCGCGTAGGTCAGTCATTTAAAATTACAACCCATTAATTAGTACAGGTCAAGGTGATATGAATACTATCATTTCATTTCTTATTTCAGTGTTTTTGGTTACTCATTTTGAGTTATTTCAAACTGTGTCTTTGTTCAGGTCAGAGAAACTTTTGTCTTGTACATGTCAGCCTCGTACCAGTTCTAAATACAGTAGGTGAACAGGTACATACATCTTCATCAATATATTCAATTCCTTTTTTTTTCCTCCTGATAATTGTTAGTGTAGTAATTTTTTTAATGCCTGTGTAGAAAACTAAGCCAACACAGCATAGTGTCAGAGGGTTAAGAGGTCTTGGTCTTGGTCTAGCCCTCGTTTATCATTAACCATAATCGGTTACATATTTTTTAATTCCTGGAGGTTATGTTGTTTTCACTGTATATGATATAACTTCTTGACAACATATGCTAATTTGTTATGTTAATAGGTGGTTCAACTATTATGCATCTCTTGTGACTACAAATGCTACAAGGCACTGCTATTTTTTTGGAGGAATGCGAAGGTTCTGCTCGAATTTGGTTTAAGAGCACAGGTTTGTTTTCATCTACTCCTAAGCCTTTTCATTGAGCTCTATTTTCTTTTTCTTTTTTGAAAAACTTGAGCTCTATTTTCTTACATTGTCATTTATTATTAATTTTTGTAAGGGCCGGATGGTGGAATAAGTGCTTCCGAACAGAGGCAAAGGTAGTATGGTGCAGGAGTAGGCATTTTCTAGTACAGTACCAATTTCCTTAAGTATATTCTGCTAAGTATTGTCAGAATTGTCTCTTTTCTTACCAATTTCATGATCTTTTGTAACTAATAGCATAGTCCAGGAAATGTCAATAATGATAGGATACCTATGGTTAATTTAAGGTACTGTGTCTAGTGTAAAATTTCTGCTAAAATTGTTTGAAATTACAAATGCACCAAGAACATTGTTTGATCTGTTTTCTGCAAATACCTAATTAAAATTGATGTTTACTGTTACATGACATTGTTTGATCTATACTTGCTAAAGCTCAATTCAAAATTTGTGTCATGTGCTTGTACTTGACCCCTTTTCTGTTTTGGATTTAGCCGGGGTCGTAAATTTTATCAAAGTGAATTTGACGAGATGTGTAAAGTTTTCACAAGATGATGCAAGAAAATATCCAACATGTTTTGTTTCAATATTGTTCTCTCAAATACTCATTATTTAATATTTTGTTTGTTATTTCATTAGGTATTTGATTGCAAAGGCTATCTTGAACATTCTTAAATGCTGCTTCTGATGATTGGTGCTAATGGCAAATTTCATAATTATGCAACTAATTTCTTGACTCTATATTATATTGTAATTCTGTTAATGGGTGGTGGATATATTTTGGGTATATTTAGAAGTTCATTTTAGTACTATTGTTGTAATGTTTTTTGGTATTTTGGTACAATATATGATAATTGTACTATGTTGATTAATGTTTATTAAATGTTATCTTTATATTCAATGTGTTTATGTAAATCTAGTTCAATGGAAATGTAACATATTATTGGGTTGGTACCGGGTTGGTACAGGGAGGGAGGATTGTAGAATTGGAGCATGCAAAAAGTATCAATGATATCATTGCAAATAATCAGGTGGGACCCACATTCATTAGTCTTGCAAATAGTTAGGTGGGGTCCACATTCGTTATCCTTGCAAATAGTCAGGTGGGGCCCACGTTCGTTAACCTTGCAAATACTCAGATGGGCCCACACTTGACATCCTTGCAAATACTCTTATTGGGTGCCAACTCAGAAAGTATTAGCAAGCGTACTTTTTGCAAGGGCGGCTCATGCAAAAGTCTAGAGAAAAGTATTAGCAAGCGTAGCCCTTGCAATAAGTCTGAAACTGGAGTATTTGCATTGGGGCTTTATACAACGGTAGTATTTGCAAGCGTAGCGCTTGCTAATGGGGTTTTTCGGGCTTGTAGCAAGCGTAGCGCTTGCTAATGGGGTATTTTCTGCCGTTGCTATTACTGGAGATTCTAGTAGTGTATTTTTGTGCTCCAATATGCTCCACATCCTTTATCTCCATTTTCAAAGTCCGAACAGTCGATCTGAACCACTCAACATGATCTTCATAATAAAATATGCTTGGATACCAAATTTTATATTTTTTAGAATTTTTTTACTATTTTTTTAGATAGGTACAAAATTACTTTTTTAAGGAGATTCTGGACCATCCGATAAAGTGATATTGTACCTATCTAAAAAAATAGTAAAAAAAATCTAAAAAATATAAAATTTGGTTCCAAACATATTTTATTATGAAGATCATGTTGAACGGTTCGGATCGACTGTTCAGAATTTAAAAATAGAGATAAAGGATGTGGAGCATATTGGAGCACAAAAATTATGGTGCATTTGAACTCTCCTCATATATATATATATATATATATATATATAGGAGTTGGCTACAGTGCTATGCGTAGCATAGAGGGCCTTCGTGCTATGGCTCAATATTTGAGTTTTCAAAATCCTAACGGTCGATCCGAACCATTCAACATGATCTCCATATGAATATGTACTTGCAAACCAAATTTTACATTTTTTAGAATTTTTTTACTATTTTTTTAGATAGGTAGAAATCACTTGATCTGAAAGTTCTTTACCATTCAGCTTCTCCACAGTATTGCATTTTGAACATAATACACTGCACAATTTAGACCACATCTGGACAGAGCAAATTACTAAAGGTGGGCTTACAGAGCCAGGTTTTTATGCTATTATTAGAACTAGGCGACAATAGAAACAGCCAACTTTATATAAAGAGAAAAATCAAAAGGATCGCTTGCAATATTTTCTATGGAGAAAAAAAAAATCACGTGCCTCCTAGAACTATTTTGCACAGTACGAAAATGTCCTGTCATTGGTCTCTGAACCATCCATGGTCCCTGCCTTCATCCATCCACTGGATCCCTATCCATATCTCATCCTCTCATCCTCTCATCCTCTCTCCTCTATGCTTCATTGCTTCTACTTCTACTTGCACATCAAATTTTGGGAAAAAAACCAACTAAGCCTCTCTCCTCTCTGTGCTAACAACTAAGCCGCTATATTTTATATATGGACTAATTAATAATCTTGCATAATTAAGTCACATCTGGACAAGTTATACCACATGCGTATTATATTTTGTATGAGAACTAAGCTTGTATGATTAAGTCTGATAACTAATTATTTCTTATATAAGAACATGCATGTTTGTTCACACTGTTCAAACTTGTTATAATATATGTTAATTAAGACATATACCATATAATACCAATCAAAGCACTGGTTGACATGAATATGACCGTTCAAAAACAGTGATTTTGTACCTATTTAAAAAAATAGTATATTTTTTTTCAAATATTATAAAATTTAGTTTCCAAGCATATTTTAGTATGGATATTATGTTGAGCGGTCGGATCGACAGTTTGGACTTTGAAAACCATGATATAAAATATGAAACACGATGACATATAAAAAAAATGAGATATTTAATTGAACCCTCCTCATTATACATAGTTTCAGTTCTACTACAAAAATTAATTAGTCTGTCCTTGATTTGCATGCAATTAAAATTTAGCTTTCAGTCATTAATTCTTTTTAGTACTTGATAATGATGTTTCTAGCTACTTGCTCAGTAACGACAATCCGATTGATGTTTAACATGACGCCGACTTAACAGAAGTATATTTGACATTTTGCGGGAGGTGAGATGCACGTTTATTAATAGATGAGTTTAGGGAGAGGCAAGTCATAATCAATTGTTATCATCCATGCTTTTTTTTTTTGTTTCCTCTAACGTGTAAAGTGGCAACAAGCATATTATACACGACTGAAAGCATGCACGTGCTTTATATGTATTATTTAACAAACAACAAACATGCAATGTCATAAATGAAAATTTGCTAGTTATTGAATTGATGAGAAAAGACGAAGAGGAGAGTTGTTATTCACAAATGTGAGCAACTAAATATTTATCTAAAACCTTTTCGTAGTTAGCATTTGTGGCTCCTTGGCCCCTTTAATTATGAAATGGTCTAAAGAACTGCAAAGGCAATACGAACAAGGGCAAAACTCAACTATTTAAGTGATCTTTTCGAATGACATGTCATCCACTTTAATTATCCATGCCGATCAATTTAAGATATATTTTGCATGGTTGTCAAATAATCAAACAATTCACATATATTGTCGAGATTAATCTCATTTTGACTCCAGGCATTATCGTGTTACCTAAATCATGGTAGTACCCAGAGTAAATGGGAGATAAATCTCCCTATTATGGTGAGAGAGCTTAATGTGAAATGAAGAAAATGAGAGAGAAAATGAAGATATACATGGCCTTAATGAGAAAAGGAAGAGGCAGGACTAAAATTGGGCTAAAGACGAGAAGGTGAAGAGGCGTGCATGCATAGCGAGGGTTGTTTCCTTCAAGAAAATAATTTTGAGCAGGATTAGTTTAAGATAGCGCGAATGAGGTGTACACTGTTGTTAAATACAAAATGGTGTTTGGAGATTGAGCATAATCATACACGGTTTTTTCTGTAAAAACCGTGACTGATCGGCTAAGATCATAGACAATTTCTTAATAAAAAAACTGTGTACAAATATAAGTCTCTTTTGTACACAGATGCATTTTAAATTGCCGTTTATATTGGAGTTTATTTTCATGGGAGTGCTTCTTCCCTTGACATATTGTTTATTTGGAATTGTTTTGATTCCATATATGATATACCGTATATGGTTAACAACCCTCTTCTCTTTTGCAGTGCCTTTTGTTTTTTCACTCTAAACGCGTAAAATGTGAGCAATCATATACAAGCCAACCAATATATATTTAACTTGAATTATAACAAGTGTGAACAACACATGCATGTTCTTGGTAGAAAAGGTCTAAATTTAAGTTATCTCACTTAATTATGCTATCCCCTTATATAAAATATAACGAGATATGTGGTCTAAATGTCCAGATGTCCAGTTAATTAGCTATCAAGATTGTTTATATATAACTTAATTATGCTATCCTTATATAAAATATAACGAGATATATATGTGGTCCAAATTGTCACTTAATTATGCAAGCTTAGTTCTATAAAATATAACGACACATGTGGTCAAAATTGTCAGGTGTGTTCTGTTCAAAATGTACTTAACTAACCTTAGCCTAGAGGTCACATGCATGATCATTTTATAATTGCATTTTTTGATTCAATTTTTCCAAGGAATATTCTTGACGAAATTAATTAGAATATATATTAATTTTACAATCTGAAAATCATTAATGAAAATCAAAAGATTCAGACACATGTCCTTCTCACCATGAAAGTAAAATAAATTTCACACATAAGTAAATATTTTTTCAATGCCAAATAAAAAAAAACTTATATAATAAAAATATGTAACAACATTAACAGTATGAAAATTTCTAAGGAAAGCATATGTTATCTCTTAAAAAATGGGAGAACCTATTAAAAATTATGAACTCTCCCAATCATAATAAATATGAACTCTTTCTTAAAAAATCTTAAAACTTAATCATATTTATTGACTATAAATTATGGACTAGAATTAGGGGTGTTCTTAAGCTCACCAAGTCCTTTGTGAGCTCAACTTCATATTGGATCCGGATCTCATTGAAGGGCTTATTCACAAATTATGTTGGGTCCCTGTCTCACACATAGTAACAAGATCCGCAAATTATTCGTGAATAATTCGGATTTGAGTTGTTGGCGAATCAATCAGCGTATTACTCGGTTTCCTGAATTATTCGCGAATTTTCCGAATTATTAGCAAACTATTTTTTTTTTTTTTTTTTAGAATCTTTTTTTTTTTGCACTCAATATATTATTCTCAATTATTCTCGAATTACAAATTTTTAATTCCACATAATCTTTTTCGAACCATTAAGTTGTCACTATGATCTCACCAAGTACATGTTGGACGAGAAATTGCTCTGAATTAATATTTTCACAAAGTATCACCAAGTCAGAAAGGCTAAATCGCATAAAAGTTTTATTTCTATTTAGACTTCAACAGCCGAGAAGAAGGAAAAATTAAGGCCCAGATTTGTTGGACCGAATAAATTAATGGACCTCTCGGTCAGTTTTATAATTACATTAAATAAATGGGCTGCAGCTTTAGCCTCCTATTTGTTTCTTGAGGTGAACATATCCATCATGGGCTGCAGCTTTAGCTTTAAATAAATGTGAACATATCCATCATATAAATTAGTTGGGGTAGGTGGTAAGCCCACCAAGACCTGGGCCACATATCCATCACACGTAACTATACTATGGGTTTTTATGTTATTCTTCTCCTTTTTCTTATGGATTATTTTCTAATATTATGTCGGTTCTGGTAAAGAACAACCACTAATCACTGATATTTTTTTTTAGAAAATGATAATTTTTTATATCACTGAATCGCACAAAATCGACATATAAGATCTAACTCGAAAAGTCTCATTCCATTAATGGAAAAATATTTGAAGTCTCCAAATTTGAGTTGGAAGTTTATAATCAATTTTCCTTGTTGGTCAAATATGTTGAATTAACTAGTCGTTAGTATTTATTTAGTATATTTTACTTTTTTGGGGGAATTTCACGTATACCCCTCAAAAACTTCAAAATTACGTATTTCCCCTCTTAACATTGAAATTACGTATATCCCATCTAAACTTCTAAAACCCACAACTTTACCCATTTTATAAGATACTCATTATACCTTAAACCTTTATAAAATACTCATTTTCCAATCGAAAACCGGATACCAATAATACCCTTTACCCTTTATAAAATGCTCATTTTATTCATTTAATAAAGGATAAAATAAGTATTTTATCCATTTATGAGTTTTGGAAGTTTAGAGGGAGAAATATGTAACTTCGAAGGTTAGAAGGGGAAATACGTAATTTTGATGTTTTCTAGGGTATACATAAAATCTCCCTACTTTTTTAGTTAGTAAAATTGTTGTAAAGGGTTAAATTTGAGATAATTTGTTATTTTGATACTTTGTTTTGTGATTTTTTGATTATATTTAATTTAATATTTATGACTAGCAAATTGAAAGATTACATTAAAATTTACATAAATAAAATAAATTAACTTCATTGTCGATCGGTTCCTCACATAAGAACCGATACTATGGAATAACATCAGTAATGGTTATGATCAGTAATGTGGTTGCATAGCTTGCACTAATGTTTAATATCATTAGTGTTAGAGTCATCTTATTTTTTTTTTTAAATCTTCACAGAGACTGCGAAGTTGTGAACAGCCTATTTATCCTCAACTTTATGAGTGATTTCAAGCACGAATCACCTTCCAAATAAAATACATAGGCTGGCTAATCTTGACTTTCAATTCATTAGAGAAGAGGTGAATAAAAGGGTATTTTTATAGTTGATCGATCAATCCATTAGAGAAGAGGTGAATATAATTGTAAAAGTTAAAAGAGGATTCTGACCAATGAGACCATCATTTTATTAATACCATTTTCAGAAAAAAAAAACCTACAAATTTTGGAGAATTCTATATTTACCAGGGCCGTAACGACAAATGACCGCTCCATTCTTGGAGCCGCAATTTGTCGTTGCGGCCCTGATAAATATAGAATTCACCCGTCTCATAATAAATGGGAAAAGAACTTTCACAAACAAAGAACTTCTGAGATTTAAAGAAAAAATAAAGATTACAAGATATAATATACAAATATTTGTAAGATCTGAAAAATTCGATATGTTTAGTAGGATTCTCTGTCCTATAGAAAAGAACAAATCAGATAAATGTTTTTGTATGTTTGAAAGTTTATATTATATTATATAAGTAGATCATAAGTGGGTTATTGTATTACTTAATATATTTTTTACTATCTTTACAGAAAATGCTTATTAACTTTTAACCAACTTTTTTTCTAATTACTTTTTTAATACAAAACAACTTTTACAAAAAAAAAATCTGTGTTTTCTGTCCGATTCATCCGATTATAATTTCGCGGTTAATTGACCGATTTCGATTTTGATTTTGATTTTCAAACCAATGGAATTGATAATGCAATACAATATTATATAAAAACAAAATGGTGATTCCAATCAAAATGGAGATTTTCATTTTTTTTTTTAAACCTAGCGTGGGAGAGAGACAGAGGCTGTCTGACACGAGAAAATAAGTAGTTAAGAAAAACACCTATTATATACAATAGTTCCATCTCCCTTGATTCGATTCTTGATTCGATTTCAGAAGAGAACAATGCTGAATATCTCATCCAGATTTTTGTAATTGGCAAGCACGGATTGAGCAGTGTCCAATTCCTTGTTAATTTCCCCTAAATTGCACGATCGCCCACATTTTTATTAATATCCAAAGTTAATTACAAATTAATACTTATACCCATTAAATGGCCGGTTTCCATTTTAATTCAAAACCATACCGGCTATTTAATTGCCGGTTTTTAATTTTTTTAATTTTTAGAGAGAGAGACTGGGAGAGAGAGAAAGATTCTTAAGATGGGCATAGCATAGTTGGCTAGAAGAAAAAATCGTAGGAAACTCGGATTGAATTTTGCACTCGGTTTGGCTAAGATCAAACAAATGAATTTCATTGGATGCGTGTGTTACATCGGTTGCATGTATCAGTGTATCATCGATGTTTTTGCAATAAAACATCGATAGTTTATTAGCCTGTTAAAAAAATTGGTGCGTCGCTGATGTTTATGTAATGAAACATCGATACACTTCTGCCGTCGTTAAGCCGTGCATAAAGCATCGGTGCGTCATCGGTGTTTTTGCACGAAAGCATATTTTTTTTTAACTTTAAATTGCCATAACTTTGGCTGGAAAACTCGGATTTGCGCGTATGACCCCAATTTGGAAAGCTTGGGATGAGACGGGGGCAAAAAAATGTTGCTTAGTGCCTCAAAAATTGAGTTAAAGTTTTTTATCATCGATAGACACACAACGACCTGTATACGACTAGTGACAGTGTCATATGTAGCATAGTAAAAAGTCAGAAGTTATATCAAAATTACTGATGATTAGGAAGGATAAGAAACTTGAATCACATTAAATCAACTGGATCAACCTGAACTAGTGAAATTGTTAAAACTTTGTACCTAAAAAAAACGTAGTTTAGTGTTCACATGCGACTAGTCAATTTAATTTGACAATAACCAACATCCTAAAATTGAGTATCTTTTATTTTGTAAGATGCTAAAATCTAACATGATATATGCTGAAGAGCACGATGCTGAAATCTAACATCCCTCCCAGTCCCTCCCCTTAACCGGCCACTATGAAGAGCAAGAATTTAACATAATTTCAAGTAAATTAGTGTAATTTAGCATAATTTAACGTAATTTAGTGTAATTTAGCGTAATTTAACATAATTTCAAGTAATTTATCGTATTTTAGTATAAATATGCTAATTATTACAAAAAAAAAAGTAATCTAACAAATATTTAAAAAAAAAATTCAAATTTTTAATGTTAGATTTCAAAAAAAAAAAACTAAAAAATTGAGAACAGGCCATTAAATGGCCTGTTTGGACATTTTTTAACAAAACCATCTGAGCTGGATATATTTATTAATTTGTAATTAATTTTGGATATTAATGAAAATGTCGGCATCGATCGGCGGGCTACTTAATTTGCACCTAAAAAGAGATTAAATTTTTTAATTATCTTATAACAAAATAAACACCCATTTTTATAATTTGTGGTGTACAGTACTCAAATCAACATTAAATAAAAATAACTATTTGATTTTTTATAATTTTCATAAGAACTTTTGTCACTGTATATGATCACGAGAACGCAGCAAGCCTACATAATAAAGACACGTCGCTGTCACATATATAATATTATTGTTTGGATCTTTAGTTCGTAAATTGTTTTGGGGTTTTGCGATATTTAATAACCCCAAAAGATCGGTATACTGCAAATTATTAATTATACCCAGAACTCAACTCAATATCGAAATATATCCAAGTCGGCCATTTTCTGGCCGGCTATGTTCCCTCCCTAAGCCGGCCATTTTATGGCCGGCTATGTACCCTTTTTTTTTTTTTTTTTTTTTTTTCCCCTAAGCCGGTCATTTTATGGCCGGCTATGTACTTTTTATTTTTTTTATTTTTATTTTAGAGAGACACTATGAAGATCAAAATATTGAAATCTAACTCTGAAAATTTGAAATTTTTGTTTAAATTATTTGTTATATTACTTCTATGAGGAGGGATCAAATTACAACAATTATTTTTTTTATTTTCAAAGTCTAAATCGTCAATCCAAACCGTTCAACAGGATTTCCACAATAAACTGTGCTTGCAGATCAAATTTTACATTTTTTTGAATTTGTTTACTATTTATTAAGTATTTTACAAAAAATAGTCATATTCAGACTATCGAATTTTGTACCCATCTTAATAAATAGTAAAAAAATTCAAAAAAATGTAAAATTTGATCTGCAAGCACAGTTTATTGTGGAAATCATGTTGAACGGTTTGGATTGACGATTTGGACTTTGAAAATGAAAAAAATAGTTGTTGTAACTTGATCCCTCCTCTACTTCTTTTGATGTATAATTAGCATATTTATACTAAAATACGCTAGAATACTTGAAATTATGTTGAATTACACTATATTACAATAAATTATGTTCAATTATACTAAATTACGTTAAATTACAATAACTTCGCTAATTATGCTGAAATACAGTAAAAAAAACACTAAACTACACAAAATTACGCTATAGTAGACTGATTTTGCTCATCTTTCATGAATCATAAAAAATAGTAAAAAAATTCCAAAAATAGTAAAAATTGGTAATCTGCAAGTTCATTATGTAACTAATTTATTGAGCTACTTGGATTGAATGATAGAAATGAAAATCTTAATCGGAAACTTCAACTCAAGTTTTGAGGCTCTTCCCTTTGTTTTTTGGCGATTCTGAATTTTAGAATCCAGCATCATGGCACAGACGCATGCGCATTTTCGCAAGCTTTCCGAAAAGTGGTCATTTGCTGAAATCGGACACTCGAGCACCGTTTTATGACCGTTTGAAGTTTCATCGTCATTTTTCTCCTTTTCAGTGAAGATATCGTCCCTATTCATATCGTATTTTAGCGTAATTTACCGTATTTTAACGTAATTTAATGTAATTTAACGTAATTTAACATAATTTAGTGTTATTCAACATAATTTCAATTAATCTATCGTATTTTAGTATAAATATGCTAATTATACATCAAAGAAGTAATATAACAAATAATTTAAACAAAAATTTCAAATTTTTAGAGTTAGATTTCAATATTTTGATCTTCATAGTGTCTCTCTAAAAAAAAAAAAAAAAAAAAAAGGTACATAGCCGGCCATAAAATGGCCGGCTTAGGGAAAAAAAAAAGGGTACATAGCCGGCCATAAAATGGCCGGCTTAGGGAGGGAACATAGCCGGCCAGAAAATGGCCGGCTTGGGTATATTTCGATATTGAGTTAAGTTCTGGGTATAATTAATAATTTGTATTAAACTTTGGATATTAATAAAAATGTCGGCTGCAAACGGATCAAATACAAATCAGACTTTATATATATATATATAGAGAGAAGGGTTGGATAATATCCAAATATTTGTTCTGGAGCTGTGATGTAACTAATTGGTTTTTCGATTTTCAAAGTTCAAACAGTTGATCCAAACCGTTATATGTGATCTCTATATTAAAATGTTCTTGGAGACCAAATTTTACATTTCTTGAATTTTTTTTACTATTTATTAAGTCAGTCTTAAAATCGCTGATTTTAATAAATAGTGAAAAATTTATGTATCAATAAAAAAAACGATTTTAAAAATAGCTTAATAAATAGTCAAAAAAATTCAAAAATGTAAAATTTGGTCTCCAAGTATATTTTATTATAGATTGAATGTTAAACAGTTTTAATCAACTTTTTGGACTTTAAAAAATAAAAAAACCAAAACGTTTGTTCCATGGCCTAGGAACAAACGTTTTGATATTAGCCAATCTCTCTCTCTCTCTCTCTCTCTCTATATATATATATATATATATATATATATTTGCATACGGGTACAGATTAAATATTTAACGGATACAGATCAGATATTTAAATATAATTCAGATACGGAATATTAAACATATATAAATACAAATTGGATACCAAACGATACAGATATAATTCAAATTGCTAATTAAAATATTATAACAAAATTGTCAAGTATTCAATAAATTATTTTTCTTATTAGAAAAATAAAAAATAAAAAATACAGAAATAATTCGCATATTCGATTATTTTAGTGACAATATAATTTTTCTAACGTTAAATTTGTTATTTCATTATAAAATATATCTTGTTAACAAATATTAATCACCAACATAGCCATATTTTTATCAAAGGATAGTAGGATACTAAGAAAAAAGTATTCTTCTTTCTAAACATATATATATGATTATAAACCAAACATATATTTGACAAATTAAAAGATACAAATACGGATATTTATCGGTATCAGCTTCCGAAAATAAAATTATATCATATCCAAAAATAAAATAAAGTTTGTAATATATATATTTGTATCCTTGTCTGCAAATTATTGGATTCAAATATTCAAGTCTGCAAAAATTCGAATACGAATTAGAATACGGACGGATAATATATGTTTTCACAGACAATATCTCTTCCACACTAACATTTTAGAATCTGAATTTTATGACAATGAACTACCAAGTTTACTTTTGTTCTCCTTTCTTATAAAAGAAAATAAAGACAAAGAAAAAGAAAAAGAAAAAAAAGAGGTGCACAACAATTGTTAATGTGGAGTTCATTCGATCACAAAATATTAATCTATTACAATCATATGTCAATCCATAATTAGTTTAATGACCTTTTTATCTCACTGCTAATAAGAAACAAAATTTATTGTGTTTTTAATATATATGCGTCGCTTGTCATGAAAAAAAAATATATAATCAGTATTTTTGGTATATCAATTAAACTTTATCATCTAAAATATTATTGCAAAGTAGATGATGATGTGGGATGCACTTGGTGTTTAATTTAATAAGATGCATTATTTCAAAGTAAAGCATGTGTTTCATATGATGCAGGATTGGTGGATATATACTTGTCGATTTGTGATACAAGTTTAATCGGGATGAGTTAAGGGAGACAAAAGCCATAATCAATTGTTATTAATTAAACCTGCTATTTTGTAATATCCTCAATTAATATAGTGTACAGTGTGAACAAGCATATAAGAGTCAATCAATATATACGATTGGTATTATCCCTTCATTATTGATTGGTAAAATATGATTGGTATTATGCCTTCTTTATTGATTGGTAAAATATGGAAAAATTTAAAGAGTAGGATTAAAATGTATCATTTGTTTTGTGCACCAACTATATTATATATCTTTATCTCTGTTTTTAAAGTTCAGACAGTCAATTTGAATCGCTCAATATGATATCCATATTAAAATATGCTTTGAGACCAAATTTTAGATTTTTGGAAATTTTTTACTCTTTTTCTAGATAGGTACAAAATCAATGTTTCTGGACCATTCAAAAATAGTGATATTGTACCTATCTAAAAAAATAGTAAAATTTTCCCAACAAATATAAATTGGGTCTGTAAGCACATTTTAATATGGTTTTCATGTTGAGGAGTTCGAATTGACTGTTTGAACTTTGAAAACGTAGATAGATATGTAGGATGGTTGAGACACATAACCAATAATGCATTTTAACCCTACTCAAATTTAAATTATAACAAGAGTCGACAAGTGTGAACAAGCATGCATACCTTGGTAAAACGGATCTAAATTTAAATTAACAAGACATTGGTTAGCTCACTTAATCATGCAGGCTTATTCCTTAATTAAAATATAACGACATATGTGGTCTTTATTGTCCATATATATTTTAATTACGCAAGTGGTCTAAATTGTCGTTATGTGCAAAATGTTTTGACGTCAGCTTAGGGGTGGGGGGGGGGGGGGGGGGGGTCACATGCATTTTCATTCCGAGCAAATTTTTAATTGGAGAAGTTGGTTCGATTTTTCAGAGGAATATTCTTGACGAAATTAGAATATTTATTTATTTTATATCTGAAAATCATTAAAGAAACTCAAAATAATGCAGTAATGCACATGTCGTTCACATACATAATAATATAATTAATTATATATAAGACTATGATATTTTTTATACAAAAATTATAAACTTAAATAAAATTTAGAACTTAAATCAATAATTTTTGTAAAGCTAAAAGAAACTTATATAATAAAATTTTCTTTAATAAATGATTCTCAAGCTGCATACATTCGGGTAGATTAATAATTGTCAAATAACATCACTTGTATCCATGAAATTTTATACAACAAATATATATAAAAAGCAGCAAGGGGTCTTTTTCTAATTTGACTTTGAAAAGAAGTTGTTAGTAGTGTTCATTGAATTTTTTTTGTTAGATGCTCTTGCTGCTATGGGTTCTTTTGAGATAAATTTATATCCTGGTTACACAGTATGTTAGGTGTGCTTGATTTCGAGGTTTCCTCTATTCGGAAAAAATACTCATGAGTTGCTTGAAAGACTGTATGCAAAAAATAAGTCTCATAGAGAATTATGTGTACTTCATTTGGCTAAAATAAATGTGGCTCTTTCTCAAAACGGTGGATCAAATTTCAGACCCCCAGATTAGAGGGAGGGAAATAATTCGTAATTGGGTTCGGTTCGGCGGGGTCAAAAATTCGTAATTCGGGTATAATTCGGGAATGATTCGGTACAACAAGGAAGAAAAAAAAACCCAAAAAAAAGCCCCCAAAAAAATATTTAAAAAAAAAACAAATTCCATGTTTTTTTCGCGTTTTTCTCGCGAATAATTCATGATTCGCGTTTTATTCGCGAATAAAACGTATTATACTTTTTTGGCATTTTATTCGGAGTTCGGTTTGGAACGTAAAAAAATAATAAAACGCGAATTATTTGCTAATTTATCGCGTATATTGTTACTATGCTAGTGACTCGAGTAGAACTAGGTTGTTCTTAAGCTCATCGTACCTCTAGGTGAGCATAACTTCAAAAACTACGGATTTACTTCAAACGACGATTTCAAACTGTTGAAACTAATTTATTTCACAATTGATGTGTTTACATGCAATTTTTATAAATTTTCGAATTAATTTAGTATAAAGTTAAGCGGTTAATTTTTTTTATAAATTAATTCTAATTCAATTTTTCATCATTTTTAGCACTTGACTTCATACTAAATTAATTTGAATATATATTTATAAATTTTGAATATAAAGTCGTCACTCGTAAAATAAATTGATTTCAACAGCTTGGGTTCGTCGTTTATGGTCAATCCGATAGATTTTAGAGTCAAGCTTACCAAAAACTTGGTGAACTTAAGAACACCCTAATTATACTCCAGTTACTATTTTCTGGAAAAACACAAGAGGTGAACAAAAATTGTTAATTTGGAGCTCATTTGACAAAATAACTAACACAGAGAAATTAATCTGTTACAATTATATTTCAATCCTTTCATTTAATGGCCTTTTAATCTTACATTAATTGACAAATTTCTAATTTGATGTAAAAATTAAATAGTAGGGTAACTTAATTAACATTTAACCTATGATGCATGATTGAAGTATACTATAATCTATGTCAAAACATTCAATAATCAATAAAGCAATAATTCAATTTAGTAACAATCCGATTTGGTGTTTAATATATGATGCATGATTGATGTGTGTGTATATATATATATACACAGAGACAGTGATGTTACGATGCTTTGGGAAGTAAATAGAGTATTTTACTTTCCGTTCATATCTCTATTTTCAAAGTTCAAACAATCGATCCGAATTTCTCAACATGATCTTGATATTGTTATGTGCTTGGGAACCAAATTTTATATTTTTTGAAATTTTTTTACTATTTTTTTGAAATTTTTTTATTATTTTTTTTAATGAAAAGCTGTGATTTTCAAAAATTCTAAAAAAATAATAAATTTTTTTCAAAAAATGTAAAATTTGCTCTCCAAGCACATAACAATATGAATATGTTAAGAAGTTCGGATCGACTGTTTGAACTTTGAAAATGGAGATATAAGCGGGAAGTAATTTTCTTCCCAAAGCATGATAGCCTACATATATATATATATATAGAGAGAGAGAGAGAGATGGGCTACGGTGCTTTGCAAATTAAAACACCCTCTTTAATTCGAGCCACTTTTTCAATTTACAAAACTCAAACAACCGATCCGAACCGTTCAACATGTTCTAAATATTGAAATGTGCTTGGAAACCAAATTTTACATTTTTTGGAATTTTTCTACTATTTATTAAGCCACTTTGGAAATCGCTGATCCGGTGATCCACAGTAAAAAACAGTAAAAATTTCTGGACCAACGGATCAGCGATTTCCAAAGTGGCTTAATAAATAATAAACAAATTCCAAAAAATGTAAAATTTGGTCTCCAAGCACATTTCAATATTTAGAAAAAGTTGAACGGTTCGGATCGGTTGTTTGGATTTTGCAAATTGAAAAAGTGGTCCGAATTAAAGAAGGTGTTTTAATTGCAAAGCACCGTAGCCTATATATAGGTGTCGTTTTAATTGTGGGAGGTGTGATGTACGTTTACTAGTAGATTTGTTCAATTAGGAGACCTAAGTCATAATCAACTGTGAACAAGCATATTATAACAAGTCGAACCATATATATATATTAACGACAGAAACCAGCATGTGCGTTAAACTCTATATAAAGCACTGTGCCTCGCTCAGTCTCTTCCATCAAACCAAGCAAAAGCCTCACCAAATAGCTCAAAACATGGAGCTACTCTCTTACTATTTCCTCACATTTGCATTCATCCTCGCCATTGTTCTTTCATTTCTAAAAGCCAAAGCATTCCCTCCCAAGCCTAGTGACAGTTTACGACTGCCACCTGGCCCATGGCAGCTTCCCATTGTAGGAAGCCTGCACCACCTTATCATAGGTGGTGCACTTCCACACCGGGCCTTACGTGACATGTCGAGGAAGTATGGCCCACTCATGCTACTCAAACTCGGGGAGACTCCGACCATCATTGCTTCGTCCGTGGAAGCTGCCAAGGAGATCATGAAAACTCAGGTGATAACATAGATAAAATATGATTGGTAGTTTATGAAAGAAAAAAAATTATTGGACTAAAAATTTACAAAGGTGTTTAGTGAAAATTAACTTGGTTCAGTGAAGGTGATTATTAAAGACAGTAAAATTTGAAAATTGGACTAATTATAATTGTCCAAAACTCCAAATATTGAACTTCCTAAAGGTGATGATTATTTATTTTATGTTCAAAAGTGACGCCTGAGTGGTATACTGATATCAGTGTAAGTATAATATAAGATTGAACAGTCCTAATGAACACTGTTCCATGACATATTTTGTTTGTTGCTTGTATTGTAGAGGTCAATTTGGGTCCGATGCCCATCGGACTCAAAGTGAGTTCGATGGGTTCGATGACCGTCCGATCTGCTTTAAGATTCGCGCCCGCAACTTTCGCATCTGCTTTAAATTCATGCAAACGAATCTTAAAGCAGATCGGACGATCCCGAAACCCATTTGACCCAAATTTGAGTCCGATGGGCATCGGACCCAAGCTGCTCTATGTATTGTAAGTGTCAAGGGACTGGGGACCACTATGTTTGGCTTTTTTAGAGTAATTAATGGAGATTTCAGAGTTCCATTTGATAAACAATAATAATGAAAATAATAGTAGGAACAATAATATTTTTCCTAATAAATATATAATAAATGATATTTTAAAACAGATGTCCTTGTGGCATATATGTATATCTATTTGAGATATTCCTACTAGGGAACATTGCGCGTACAAAAAAATTGTAGAAAAGTTAGAAAAGAAATTATGTACTAATTTGTAGAAAAGAAATGTCAGCACATAGTGAATAAAAGTATTTATGTACTAATTTGGTTCATATACAGGACGTTACCTTTGCTACCCGGCCTATCAGTGTCACAGTTCATACGCTGAGCTGGGCAGGCAGAGACATCATCTTTGCTCCATACGGCGACTACTGGAGACAGACACGCAAGGTGTGCATCACCAAGCTCTTTGGCCCAAAGAGAATTCAGGTTTACCAATCCCTCCGAGAAGAAGAGGTGAAGAACCTCATTCGCAACATTGCCGCTGCTGCAAAAACATCACCTCTCGTCAACCTCAGTGAATTAATGACCAACTTTGTCAGTGACACAACTGTCAGAGCCATAACTGGTGCAACGCACAAGGAACACCCAGATTTTATGCATGCGTGGGGAATATCATTGGGATTGGCGGCAGGCTCAAACATGGCCGATCTTTTTCCTTCAGGACGGTCACTCACTGATATACTCAGTGGTGCCACATACGAGGCCAAGAGATGCAATGATATAATTGGGGGCCTTTTCGACAACATTATTAAGATGAAGAGGGAGAGGAATGCAATTTCTGATGCTACTGATACCGAAGATGAGGATTTGCTCGACGTGCTCTTGAAGATGCACCAAGGCGAGGGAGTGCCTACTCCTCTAGAGTTAGACAGCATCAAAGGTGTTCTATTGGTAAGGGCCTTTTTTTATCTTTGTTTAGTTTTCCTTTTTATATTTCATAAAGAACATTTTTTTTTTGTGACAATTTGTGAGTTTTATGAACATTTGGTCTACATATAGGATCTTTTTGGTGCCGGAGGTGAGACTTCTGCAACCACCTTAGACTGGGCCATGTCAGAGCTTCTGAGACACCCGAGCACTCTGGAGAGGGCAATAGCGGAGGTACGATCTGTTCTAAAAGGGAAGCCTACGGTAGCCGACGAGGATGTCCACAAATTACCCTACATTCAAAATGTAATCAGAGACACCTTACGTCTTCATACCCCGGTGCCACTCCTTCCTCGGCTATCACAAGCTGACTGCACTGTTTTAGGCTACGATATTCCAAAAAATACAAAATTTCTAGTAAATGGTTGGGCATTGGGCAGAGACCCAAAATACTGGGACGACCCTGATGCTTTCAAGCCGGAGAGGTTCAAAGAGCATGCAGTTGATTACAAGGGAACCGAGCTCGAGTACATTCCCTTTGGTGCCGGGCGTCGACAATGTCCCGGCACAATGTTCGGCATCGCAAATGTGGAATTGTGCTTGGCTAATTTGTTATATCATTTTGATTGGGAGCTCCCTGAAGGGGTGAAGCCGGAAAAAATGGATATGGCTGAGTTGTTCGGAGTCACCATTCGTAGAAAGAATCACCTGTTTCTACGCCCCGTCTTGCGTATTCCATGCCCCGCTGCCTAAGCTTCAGCATGTATAATTAAAAGTGGCTCAAGGTGCTAATATTCCATAGCACATGAGCTCTTTGTTTGAGCGTTATTATTTTCATTGTAGCTCTTCTAGTTGTTTGCAAGTGAAGAGCAAATAATTAAATTACTGTATCTAGGTTGTAATTCACAAGCCACTTGCAAGGGCAAGTCTAAGAGAGTTCTTGCATCTTGCACGCATCGATGGCTTGTCACATATAATCTGTGTGCTAAATAATATCTCTCAAGATCTGTACGGTAATTCATAAATAAATTTCCTATATATTTTTGTTTAAAGACTATGAAAATTATACTAATTGCCAAAGATTGCGTGTATAGGATCGATTGATCTTTTATTCAATGTACGTACCATGTTTGAACTAATTTCCTATATATAATTTTAAATCTCTTTTATTAATGTTACACTTACAAATCTCTTTTGTTTAAGATTATAAAACTATTTCTTATTTATCAATCAAATTACGCTTACAAATCTCTTTTATTAATGATGTTTTTGTGATATGAAATAGCGGAATAATGATGTTTGAGAAAACAGAATTCTTGTATATTGAAGCTGTTGTACAGTGGGCTATATATAAGAAACAAAGAGAAAATAGCTGTTGGAGAAAATAACGGTAACTTGCCATAATTAGAAATAAAGGTTGAGTAACTTTATATAATAGTTGCTCCCTTTATTTCTATATTTAGCCTATGATGATCAATAATTTCTGAGGCTAATTGTTCCCTAATCCTACTTATTTTCTACACTCCCCCTCAAGTTAGGTGTGTAGATATCTCGTAACCCTAACTTGCCTATATTTGCTTCAAACGGTTTTGGATCTAAACCCTTTGTAAAAACATCCGCTAATTGATCTCCACTTCTTACAAACGGAGTCTCAATTTCTTTCGCTTGGATCTTTTCTCTAATAAAATGGCAATCGACTTCAATGTGTTTTGTTCTTTCATGAAATACGGGGTTGGATGCTATATGACGTGCCGATTGATTGTCGCAAAACATTTGCATTGGCAATTGAATTTGGATTCCACAATCCGAGAGAAGTTGTTTTATCCATGTTAATTCACTCGTGGTGGATGCCATGGCTCGATACTCCGCCTCGGCGCTTGACCTTGCCCACGACATTTTGTTTCTTGCTTTTCCATGTGACTAAGTTTCCGCCTACAAATGTGCAAAACCCGGTTGTCGATTTTCGATCGAAACTTCCGGCCCAATCTGCATCGGAATAGCCACACACATTGTTAGAATTATTGTTTTTCATACAAATTCCTTTTCCGGGAGTTCCTTTTAAATACCTTAGAATTTTATTTATTGCCTCTAAGTGTGGTGTTCTAGGAGCATGCATGAATCTACTAATTTGACTTACCGAGAAAGAGATATCTGGCCGTGTTACCGTTAAATATATTAATTTTTCTACAAGTCTTTGGAATTGGTTTATATCTTCTAACGGTACACCATCCTCACCATTTAATTTATTTTTACCATCTATCGGTGTTGAGGCCGGTTTACACCCTAATTTTCCGGTTTCTTCTAATAAGTCTAAGGTGTATTTTCTTTGGGAAATAAATAGGCCTTGGTTTGAGTATGCAATTTCTATCCCTAAAAAATATTTTAAGTAGCCTAAATCCTTAATGTCAAAATTTTCTTTTAATTGGGCTTTTATATTTTTAATATGCTCTTGGTTGTTTCCGGTAATAATAATGTCATCTACATATACTAAAATAATGGTGGTGTTTTCTTTTTCAATTTTGACAAACAATGAATGATCGGCATTGCTAATTTTAAAATTACAAGATATTAAATGAGAGCTTAATTTTTCATACCATGCCCTTGGAGATTGCTTCAATCCATAAATTGACTTCTTCAATTTACAAGCTAGATTACAATTTTGATTTTTTTCATAACCGGGTGGTAACGACATATATACTTCTTCTTCAAGTGTTCCTTGAAGAAATGCATTTTTTACGTCCATTTGATACAATTTCCAATTTTGGTTAACCGCAATAGAAAATAAATTCTTACGGTATTCATTTTTGCTACCGGAGCAAATGTTTCATAATAGTCTATACCGTAGGTTTGAGTGTATCCTTTGGCAACTAAACGTGCTTTATACCGTTCTATGGTGCCATCACTATTGTATTTAATTTTATACACCCATTTACAACCTACTAATTTTTTATTTTTTGGTAATTGAATTATTTCCCAAGTACCATTTTTTTCAAGAGCACTCAACTCTTCTTTCATGGCTTTGTTCCACTTGGAACTTTTCATGGCCTCTTCATAATTGTTTGGTTCTTGTTCTTTTTCAATTGAGGTCAAGAAAGCCCTATGGTTGGAAGAGACATTGTCATATGTAATAAAATCTTGTATAGGATATTGTACCTTGTAAGTGACAAAATCCCTAAGCCGTGTTGAAGGTTGTGTTGTTCGAATCGACCTTCTCAACGGTGTCTCTTCTATGTCATGGTGTTCTTCATTTGAGGAATTTTCTTCTATTTCTTCCTCATTCTCAATTTCACTTTCATTTTCATTTTCATTCTCAAGTGGTGTTGGTCTAGCATTTTCTATTGTAACCGGTGGTAATATAATTTCCTTGGAGGGTTCTCTCAAAAAATTCTCATAATTAATTTCTTTGTAATATGACTCTTTTTCTAAAAATGTTACATCCCTAGAAATATACAATTTTTTATTTTTAGGGTCATAACATTTATACCCCTTTTTTTGTGTTGAATACCCCAAAAAAATGGCCTTAATTGAGGTATAGTCCAATTTGTCTTGTTTATTATTTTTATGTACATAACATGTACAACCGAAAATTTTTAAATGCTCAATGTTAAGTTTTCTTTGATAAAGAATTTCTAACGGGCTTTTGAAATCTAAATTGACACTTGGCAATCTATTTATTAGATATGTAGCGGTAAGAACGGCATCCGACCAATAAAATTTTGGAACATTATTTTGAAATAAAAGTACTCTAGTCATTTCAAGTAAATGCCTATTTTTCTTTTCGGATACACCATTTTGTTGAGGTGTATAGACGCATGTTGTTTGATGTAAAATTCTCTTTTCTTTAAAAAAGTTTGAGAAATTTTGGTTTACAAATTCCGTTCCATTATCGGATCTAAATATTTTGATTTTGGCTTTGTATTGATTTTCTATAAAATTGTAAAAATCTAGAAATTGTGAAAAAACTTCACTTTTATCTTTTAGTAAATATAACCAAGTTGTTCTAGAAAAATCATCGATAAATATGACAAAATATTTGAATCCATTAAAAGAGGTAATTGGGGCGGGTCCCCATACATCCGAGTGAACCAAATCAAATGGTTTCTCGCTTTTACAATTTGATAATTTAAATGGTAACCTAGTATGTTTTCCTAGCTTACAAATTTCACAACTACTATTATCTAATTTTGAGAAATTAAAAATACTTTTTAAAATCTTGTCGGAGGGATGACCAATTCTTCTATGCCATAGTGTACTCAATTCTTCATTTTTTGTAGTATTGAAATTGAATTTTTCTTCATTCAAAAAATAAAGCCCATTTTCTAGAAATCCTTCACCAATCATAATCTTGGTTATCCGATCCTGAAAAATCACATTGTTTGCTAAAAATATGAGTTCACAATTTAACTCATTCGTGATTTTGCTAATGGATAATAGATTTGATGAGCAATCACTTAAATACAAGACATTTTGAATTAATTTTGAGAATATAGTTATTGAGCCCTCTCCAAGGATTTCCATTTTTTCACCGTTTGCTACCGTAACGAATTTTTTGGTTTCATAATATTTAAAATTGGTCAATAAATTTTTATTTCCAGTCATATGATCTGTTGCACCTGAGTCTAAGATCCATTTAGGATTTTTTGGACAAAACGAAAAATTCGCAACAGAAATTATACCAGAGGTCTTCTGTTTTTCTTGTTTTTGGTTGAGCAACACAGAAAGCTGCTCAAGCAGCAGCCGCATTGGATCTGGAGAGGAAGTTGAGGCGGCAGCGGCACCATCTCCATTTATTGGATTGTTGGTCGGTTCGGATCCGATTCTCCCATCAGCGAAAAAACCCCCTTTCCTTTCCGCCTCTTCTTTTCCGCCTCTCTCTCGCTCCCCCTTTCGATCGCCGCCTCCAGGTTTTTTGTGCCATTTGGGCCGGAGGTGAGGGTGCAAGAACCAGCACTGCTCCCTGCGGTGTCCCTCTCGCCGACAATGCTCGCATTTGGCAGTTGCTTGGTCTCCTCTTGCCTCCGGCCGGTAACTAGGGTTAGGTCTGGCCATAACCGTGAAGGCTTTGTTCTCTGGGTTTTCAGTGAATTGCGATGCCATCACTGTTCTTCTTGTTTCTTCTCTATCGATCATAGCCGCCACCTCATCTGAGGTTGGCAACTCGGCCAATAACAGTATCTGTGACCTTACGGCCTCATAGCTGGAATCTAAGCTTGCTAAAAACTGGAAGATGGCATCTTGCTCTTCTCGTTTTTGGATTTCAGTGAGATCAATGGTGGGAGGCCGATAAACTCTGAGTTCATCTCTTTTCTTTTGAAGGTAACCGTATAATTCCATTGACGATTGACCTTGTTGTTGTTTGGCTTGTTGATAGTCTCTTTGAATTTGGTAAATGTGAGAGTAATTTTTTCGGTGACCGTATAATTGTTCTGCTCTCTCCCAAATTTCAAGAGCGCTATCTTTGTAAGAGAGTAAATCTGATACCTTGGGCTCCATGGTTGCGAGGAGCCAAGTAATGACAGTGTGGTCGCTTGTTCGCCATTTGGCTAACTCTTTTTTCTCGGCCTCAGTTGCCACTGGTTCGGATAGTTTTGGAATTTTGAAGTCTTTGTCGATGTGATTGGTTTTTTCTCGGCCACTTAAGGCAAATTTGACTTGCCTTGCCCAAATATGGTAATTCTTACCACTGAGCATCACCCCTGTGAGTTTTTCGTGATTTTGTGCAATCTCGGTTTTTCTGGTTTTTTCTGGTTATGAGTAATTTTACTGGTAAATGAGCTGGGGCTTGCTTTGCAGTTACTGGTACTGCTGTCTCTCGTTGGTTTGCACTTCTGGTGTGCTTGGATTATCTATTCTTGCAGTTACTGGTACTGCTGATTTTTGTTTTGAGTCAGGAATTCATTCCCGCTCTGATACCATGATGTTTTTGTGATATGAAATAGCGGAATAATGATGTTTGAGAAAACAGAATTCTTGTATATTGAAGCTGTTGTACAGTGGGCTATATATAAGAAACAAAGAGAAAATAGCTGTTGGAGAAAATAACGGTAACTTGCCATAATTAGAAATAAAGGTTGAGTAACTTTATATAATAGTTGCTCCCTTTATTTCTATATTTAGCCTATGATGATCAATAATTTCTGAGGCTAATTGTTCCCTAATCCTACTTATTTTCTACAATTAATGTTACACTACTTCTCAATTATCTAGCCACCAAAATTACACCTCTACTACTTATAATAATCTACACCTCGAAACTACTACAACGCTAGCTATGTACTATTAACCCAAGAAAAACACTCTCCACTTTATTTCTCTCTTACTTCTCTCTTCTTTTGCTTACTTGTTTATTTTTTTTTGCTTGGATGGTATAAAATGAGGACCATGACACCCTTTTATACTTGATATAGAGTTCTCTAGACTCCATTAAAATATTAATAATTCTAAAAAATTCATAACCAATCCAGCAAAGTTAACTTTATGTATATACTTGACTCTTCTATATATTTCCTAATCAACTTGGTAAAATTGATTTCATGACCCATCTAAAAATTTTCTACTAATTAAACTTGAGTTGGATTGGACTGGTGTTGCCTTCTCAATAATTCATTTCCATTTTCTCCCCCTGAATTTTATTTTTTCTTACCCTAAAATTAATTGAGAGACATGAATAGTCAAATTCAATAGGGGTTGCCCCCAACTATTGAATTGAATTTATTTGACCAATCCCAAGTCATATGAGCAGGTACGGAGCATTTTGCACTGAGGAAAAAACAAATTCCAAAATATATTGATCGTAGACATGCACATGAGTTTAATTTTGTCTCATTATGGTCAGATGCTGTGTCAGCTCCTTGTTTTAAAGTCATTTCTTAATCTGCATTGTTCATTTGCTTTCTCAAAATATAACATTATTCAATATATATTGTGCATGAATTATATAAACAACATCTATATTGGATAAGATTTCACACACATACATATACACAAACATATCAAATGTGTTGCACAAAATACTCAAATTCTTAAATCTTCTCTCTTATTCTCACAAAATCTTCTAAACTAATATAATCCTCTAATCCTCCTTATATACAATCTTAATTACTCTATTATCCTAATCTCTATCTCTCTATGACTGGATCCACTCTTCTTCGACCGCCGCCACGCTCCGACGATTGGATTTGCTCACCGCCGCGCTCCGATCGAGATAGGAGTAGATACTTTACGCTCCGAGTTCCGACAATACCGCATTTTTAGCTCCGCTCAGCTCCAACGATACCGCTTCTTTTTTCAAGTGTCGCATGCTTTTGGTAATTATCACTCGATGTGTAACTATAATTTTGTTTTTACAAAATAATTAATATTGATAAATAGTAATTACTTTAGCAGCCTCTGCTAAGTTCTAAAAAAAGATAAATAGTAATTACTTAAAAACCGAGAAATAATTCCTTCTCTTAATCTTTGCAAGGGTTTTCGGCACTACATGGGGCTAAGATCGAAGTACTTGTTTGTAGAACCGAATTAAGAAAATGTGATGAAGAGATAAAAACGGTGCTAAGGAGGTTTAATTCAAGAGAAATAGTGTCTGAAGAATTAGAACAATGCAGCCTTAAGTTTAGGAATTCAGATGAAAGGAGCAAAAGTTAATCCTCAATAACTAAATGTTCGGATGGCTTAAGCTTCTAAGAAGTCTAAGAAGCTTAAGGAGTGTTAAGAAGGGGACGGGCGGAACTAGAAAATTTAGATAGTGAGGACTGAAACTTAAAATTCATAATTATTAATTTGTGGTTAGCGAGATTTGAACTCAAACACTCTCAAACACAAAATAAAGTCTTAACCACCAGACTATAAGCACACATCTAATAATTCATGAGGGTGACTCAAGTATATAAAAATTTAAAAAAGAAAGAAAATTCAATTAAATTTCAACCTACGTAATTAAAAATTTCAAAATTATTAGGTGACTTAACACCTCCTAGACTAACTGCAGATCCACCCTGAAAGAGAATACTGAACACCCACTACATTCCTCTTTCTTTTGCGATTTCTTTCCCTTCATCTCGATTACCTACAATGTAGGCCGCTTCAGGTATGCACCACTCCCTTGTTCTTTTATCTCTTTCTCGTTTCTTTCTCGCTTGTATAGGAAAAGAATTGGGGATGGTGTAATGTCAATTTTTTTTTTTCATTTCGTCTGTTTTCTCACGGATACTCATGTCGATAATAGTGATGTTTTCAGAAATAGTAATTTTAGTCAGTTTATTCTCGACAATAGTAATTTTTTATCTTCATAAATACCTCCAGATTCTTATAGAATAGTACGTTAATATTTTGTAATTTTAATTTTATCATCGATTTCTGAAAATCTCAAACAGTATCATCTATCTGTACAGAGCCTTCAGCTAGCAAACAAAACAATTATTAACTAAACAAAATATTGCCTCCATTTGAGATTGATTGGTTGGTTGTTTTCATATATTTTTGTACATTTGACATTTAATATGACCTGATCAGTTGATAAAGTTTGGAACGTTTTTTGCATGTCCATCCCCAATGGTAAAATATATATAGTAATTAATTCAAACCAAACAAACTTTATTTTGATAATTAAAAAACAATTATAAAACTATGACGACATAGGTAGGTGCGCCAGCAGTACTATTCGTCATAGGTAGGCTCATAGTATAAATAATCAAAAGGGCTTTACATAAAGAAGTCAATTTGGGTCCGATGCCCATCCGACTCAAAGTGAGTTCGATAGGTTCGATGACGGTCCGATCTGCTTTAAGATTCGCGTCCGTAATTTTCGCGTCTACTTTAAAATTCGTGCGTAAAAAACTTAAAGCAAATCGGACGGTTCCGAAACCCATCAGATCCAAATTTGAGTCCGATGGACATTGGACCCAACCTGCTCTCTTATATAAAAGGCTGCATAATGTTTCATTTTTGGAAAAATATTAAGTATGTTTTAAATAACAGGAAAAATGACGTAAAAATTTCAATGTCAGAGCATGCCAATTTCAAATAAGAATTTTTATATCAAACTATTTTATATATTGCCTGCTTAATTTTATATTCTTTATATTTTTATAAAATGTTTTGTAAGAGAGTTATATATATTTACCATAAAATTAATACTAGTGAATTTACATGTGTAATTTTAGTGTACATGTATCTATCTTGATGTCTTCAAAAATATTGTCTAGTGTAAAAATATAATTAAAAATTATGAATATATTTTCTACTATTTAGATACGATGTGCATTAAATTTACATTAATTTGAAATTTAATTAGTCATTCAAAAACATTGCTTAAACTCAGTAGTTAAAAAAAATTAAATTATATAATTGAAGGCTAACGGGAATTTCAAGTTTCTGCTTTTGGCAAATATGTCTATAAGTGTTACCAATCAGTATTTTAAATCAAATTGCACGAGAAAAATTAATAAGAAAGATTAAAAATGAAATGAATATATGTGGATTCATTGAAAAAAGTAGATTGATGACCTAGCTAGCAACTTGTCTCTTTTCTATATGGTTACAAATTAATGTATCCATTGGAATAAAGAATAATCCACTTGTTTTGCACCAAATTACACTAAAGTTCCTAACTATGGCCGGGTTCCGGATCCTCTATATCTGCTAGTTGCAAGAGTAAAATTAATAATGGATTTATGATAGAGGTGAAAAGTTTTCTTGCAATTGGACGCCCAGTGAAATTAAAGTTTCTTGTGTATCTTCATCTTTAATATGTGTACTTGTTTTTGCTAATATATTAGAATTACATGAGGGATACAAGAAAATTATAAGTTAAAGCAATTTTTTTTATCTAATATCCGATTAGCTAATTGAATTTAATTTGTTATTTTCTTGTCCCCTTACAAAAATTCTAAATTTATCTCTGGGCTAACTAAACCACAACTTAGAAAAATAGAAAATTACCCTACTTCTGAACCCTAATCTGCTTGTTGGGACTGATTGTTTGCGCGTACACTAGGCGTAAATATAGGAAACAAATCTGCTGTTATTCCAAAGGAATAACAGGAACGTGTTATTCTGATCTCAACCATTGATTTTCATTGAGATTCGTGTAAGGAAAAACTTCTTCATTGAGATTTTGTGCTTGAAAAAATTTGAACGGTTGAGATCGGAATAACAGCAGATATATTTCCGTAAATATAAGGAGATGATGATGATGATGGATCCGGTCGACGGTGTGATGAGGCTAGCAAAGTTCATTGGATGTTCATTCTCAGATGAGGAGATAAAAAATGGTCTAGTAGAAGAGATCGTCGAGTTTTGTGGTTTCAACAAACTCAAAGACCTTGATGTCAACAAAAATGGAATTGGTGATGTACAAAATGATTACTTCTTCAGAAAAGCTGTGGTGGGGGATTGGCAAAACCACATGACGATTGAGATGGCTATCAAGTTAGATGAGATCACTAAAGAGAAACTACATATTTCTGGTTTCCCCTAATATATATATAGTTCATGCTATATATATATATATATTTTTTTTTCTGGAATATTGTCTTAGCTTCCTACAAGCGGTATATTTCGACTCATCAACTTAGATGAGATCCCTTAAACTAGTGGTTGTGAGTGTTCTAAATGGTGCATTTTATTTTGTGTTATTGTGGATAATTAAAACGGTTTGTTTTATTTTTTATGTAGTTGGTTTCATTTAGTTCCAAAATGAATTAAGATAATTTAATTAATTTATGTTTGCGGTTCTCATTTGATAATTAAAAACAAAATAATCCAACAAACCAAATGTTTATTAAATTAAATGTTATAATATTACACACACTAATTAACACATAATATATCGAGTTAGTGCATGTATTATTATTTACATGTTAATTAATACCTTGTATATAGATACCATCTTTTACTACACGGCTTTCAGTGCTTCTTCTTGTAGGAACAAACAGTAAATCCAACCAAAAATCTAGATTCAAAATTTAGAAATGTTATTCCAGTAAGAGAAGAGTAAAATGATCTGTCTCAATTTATTTTAAATTAATAATTTGCTTTCCAATCTGGTGAGATACATGTGAACTGTCATCTCTTCATAAATATGTACATAACCTGATTTAAAAATGTTTAATCAGGGGATTAATACAAATTAAAAAGAATGAAAAAATTGCTATAGCATGAACTTACACCCAAAATGGTTTTTGTTTCATGCATGTGTAACAAACAAACAATTCTAGAAAAGAATTTGGAACTAAATACAATATTTATGTTTCAAACAACATTTGATTTTGCAACAGAGCACCTCATTTTCTCTGCCCATGTTCCATCAGATGGATCTATTAAGCACCTTAATGTAAAACTAAAAATAAACTGGTAAACATCATCAATTTATATCATACATCCAATAGCTCTGATGTTTTTTATAAGAGACTACAAAATTCATGTGCAATATTATCAAAGGAAAAAAAATCATATGGGCTCTGTTGTGTGCAAAATAAAAATAAAAAAATTGGGGGTGCCTTTCCCTAAAAAATGATGCAAGAAGAGGAACTATATTAGAGCACTCCAAACAGCGCTCTCTCCTTCACCACACACTCTGTGTATATCCTTCAATTTCTCCACTGATTTGCAAATGCCACTACAAGTCCAATCAAATGAGGCGATGCACACATTTCCAGCTTGCGCCTTCCATTCACAATCTATAACCAAACAAAGTTTACAAGTGTTTAATATTGTCTTATTGGTAGCAGTTTACAATTATCGACCACAACCCGCATCCAGTGGTACCAATTTTTTATTTTTTTTATATTGTTATTGTACCAGTAGAATACATTATACATAACCTAAGAAGGAGTAAGGCTACGGTACTATGCATAGCACAAATTGGGCCGTGCTACGGATCAATATTTTTGGTTTCAAAGTCCAAATAGCCGATCTGAATCGGCTAACATGATTTCCATATGAAAATGTACTTGCAAACTAAATTTCAAATTTTTTAGAATTTTTCTACTATTTTCTTCACTACTTTTTAATGGTCTAGAATGTTTAGATCGAGTAACTTCCTACCTATCTAGAAAAATAGTAAGATAATACTAAAAATGTAAAATTTGATCGACAAGCACATGTTCATATGGAGATCATGTTGAACGGTTCAGATCGATTGTGTGGACTTTAAAAATGAAGATATTGATCCATAGTACGGACCGATATGCGCTATGTATAATACCGTAGCCTCACATTCTAGACCATTCAAACGTAGTAATTTTCTACCTATCTAAAAAAATAGTGAAAAAATTCTAAAAAACGTAAAATTTGATCGACAAGCACATGTTCATAGGAGATCATGTTGAATGGTTCAGATCAATTGTTTGGACTTTAAAAATAGAGATATTGATCCATAGCACGGACTGATATGCGCTATGCATATTAACATAGCCTCACTCACCTAAGAACTTCACCATTTGATGAGAGAAAGAGATTACCTGGAGGAGTTCCACAGCACATATTTCTCTCATCAATATGTTCAACATCTAAACCGATAAACCATGCACCGAGTGATACATCCTCATTTGCATATTTGTGCAATATTGGCCTGATAAAACAAGATTAGAAAAAATCTCAATTTCTGTCTTCTTGCTTGGCTGATTAATTTGGCACCATTTTAGTATATAGCTATAACACTGATGTCACTTCTATACTCACAGAAACATTAGCTTAAAGAATAGTACTGATGTGCAACATGGAACTAACACCAGTACAGGTACAACACAGTCATACTGGAACAATTTGGGTGCTATAATAATTGATATTGGTATATATATGTACAGCGTTTTAATATCTCTTTTCAACTTGAAAATAGTCACAGTAAGCTCCATTACAACA
Organism: Carex littledalei; assembly: GCA_011114355.1. Taxonomy (NCBI): domain Eukaryota; kingdom Viridiplantae; phylum Streptophyta; class Magnoliopsida; order Poales; family Cyperaceae; genus Carex; species Carex littledalei. The sequence goes on along the minus strand of CM022083.1, from coordinate 8,279,245 downwards.
AAACAGCACTGCACGAGTGGTGCTGATACAAACATGTTGCTCCCTGAATATATGTATGTATACTTTTAAGGGCTTACTGATTTATTGAGATATAGGTGGCAAGATCTCTAGAGATGGCATATATCTGGCCAGTGGCATGCCGAAAATATTTATTACCGTCTTCGCCAAATTTCCAATATTCTGGCTCGTGGTACTTTACATTCCTACAAAAAAGAAGAAAACAGAATTTAGCTGCCAACATAATATTCTAAGAATTGCATAGACACCATTACCGGTCGTCAGAATCCTCACCTGGCAGCACCAAAATTTATCCATTTTCTATTGACTGTTCGCTGCTTTTATTTTATTTTATTATTATTTTTTTTTTTATTAAAGGGTACTAAGCTCGCGGTTTTATATTATTTAGGTTTATTTTTAAACCAGTAAGTTGAGATTAACATTCTTCATATAGCAGGATGTAACACTGTCAGTTCAAATAAAAAAAAGGTCATTTTCATCAAATATATGCTTCCTTAGTTTGATTGATCTTTAAGTAAACATTCGAATGAAAACGAATAAGGCTGATTGCACAACTACAATATTGTACGTTAAAACTAAGCCTGCATTCTTCTATTAAGGATTAACTGATGTTTTGCACATAAATCTCTTTTCTTGGTTAATAAAAGTATAAAGTAGGTCAAGGCCTACTTTTCTCAAAAAAAGAAAAAAAAAACCATAAAAAACAATTGAAGTTATATAATGGACAGGTCAGTAATTTACTTGTTGGAAAGCACAGGGCCTGATTTCATGCAACCAATGTAGGTTCTCGGTTTCTTCTTATGCCTCGACAGAGTTGTTGCAAGCATGCCTAAATGTCAATTATCAGAACATGTCAAGTCATCATGCAGAGTTGTTCAATGGATTAAATCACAATAAATTACATAAAAACAGAAAACCAACCAATTTTAACTGCTAGTTTAAAGGACTTCGAATAAATTAATTTAAAAAAGTTTGAAGAATATGCACCTAAATTAACATGAATATCATCATCCACCTTCACAAAAAAATCGGCATCCCACATCTCAACAGCTGTAGCAAAAAATGTCTTTGTTTTCGATGACAACTCGTGGTATCCCTCCACATGATCCTACAAATTGGAAAATCTCACTACTAAATTGGGAAATTTCAACTAATTTGTAATGCATGGAAAATTTGAAGGAGACTGAATTTATTACCAGCCTAAGGAAGTCATGATGCAGTTCATCTTCGGAATCTATGGCCTTATCTAAGATGCTGTTCGATGTAGCACTAGATTCCAGAGACAAAACAAGCAAAATTATTATTCAGAGTTCATACTTCGTAGGTTAATGATGCACATTATTAGAGAACTTCCATTTTGAGTGAGTAATCATTTTTCTTTTGGGAAGAATTGCTCAACTTGAAATTTACAACACTATAATAACTTTCTGCAATTCATAAAAAGCCAAAGGATCTTTTGACAATTTTTCATTTGATTTTGTTGTTTTTTGTCTCACATAAAGGCAAGTAAAATGCAGAATAATAGAATTCTGAATTTGCAACAGTATAATAATATATATAAACTAGCTTATCAATTACGAAGGAGTTCATGATAATTTTATTTTACTCATTTTGGGCAAGGTCTTAATTTTGAATTCGTGTTATTCTTAAATAATTGCACAACCCTCTTTTAAACAGAAAATGCCAAAAGAAAAGAAATATTAAAGACAAACTGATCAGAATTTAGACAAACCTGCAAAGAACAGGTATTATTTAGACAGTCAGGTTATGGGTAGAGATTTTAATAGAACAGTTTTGGCTTCATGCAGTGCACGAACAATAGAATCAAAACTGTGTTGCCTGCGCGCTGCATAAAGCCAAAGCTGCTCTGTTAAAAATTTTACCCCAGGTTATGGTACCAGTTACAGTAGCATACTTTCAGAATTGAGATGGTGACAATGGGTAATTTTTTTCTCATTGTATCATAAATAATACACATAACACACCAGCAAGACATGAAATGGTATACCTGTGGCCAATCATAAATCGAACAACAATTCCTTCCGCTTCTAGCCGTTCAAGCTTTTCACCTATAATTCAATTCAAATATATCTTTATGATATTTTACAAGAGTTAGAAAAAGACCTAATATTATGTGAAAAAAATAAGAAATAGAGTGAAAGAGAAAAGGGAAGAACCAGCAAGATACACCTATGCTCTTACAGGGTTGTAAGGGTATTTTGGGAAAAAAATTAATTTGTGCAACTTGCTAGGGGTATGAAATTGTTCATAGAAAATAACCTTCACCCAGCCATGTGAGAAAGCTTTCAGGGAATTTCAGGGGCAGTAATGTAAATTTCTGAAAAATATATAAACAAGCCAATAACAATTAGAGTAAAAGTATCTAACCTTGAGGCATCCAAGTCTCTCTTATTGAGTCCCGTCTCTTCCTACTACTAAAGGCTGTGTTAATGCCGATCACAATAAAAGCCTTAGCCTTATTTTTACCAGTAAGTGTTGTTGCAGGAGAATCACTTGTCAGTAACTCTTCATTGCTTCTTTTGGCAGCTAACTCCATTTGCAAAGTCGATATACTCTTATCCAATGATCTGACAACAGGAAAAAATTAGCCTTTCAATTCAGAACTAAACTTGATTTCTGCAATCCGGCCTAAGTTCATAAATTTATATTTATCCATAAGTCGTCTACTGTAAATACAACCCTAAATTTTGAAAATGATAAATTTAATACATTCCAGATGAGAAGGCCTGAATTCAAAACTAGCTGTGCAATTGAAACTAATATTTTAATATTTTGTCAAGTTTGGATAATCAAACAGTAAATCAGTGTGTTATAAATCACTTACTGGATTGCATCATGAGTTTTGGCAACCTCTCTCATGATACCTGTACTGATCCCATGTTTCTGAAATATTCAAATTCAAAATGAAATTCAAAACAGCTGTCCAATTTCTGATATATCTTACAACTATTGCTTCAAGAGAAAACAAAAATTTAGGTTCCATGAGAAGACACATCTGATAACTGTTCTACTTGATTTTGATCTCTATCATGATCTAGTACCATTACATAATACCAAATCAGAACCAACTTTTTTGTTTTTTTTATTTTTCTTTTAAATGGAAATATTAGATACAGAATTAATTACATTTTAAATTTTGATACCATATTCCCTTGGTCTGGTATGAGGCCATACCAGATACAGGTATCAGATATTACCAGTTTAATCTCTCCTTTCTTAATAATCTTCTTAGGTATCTTACCTTCTCAATTTTGTCCAGTATAACATAAATACCCTTATATACTCATACTGTTATAATTAGGATATCCATACAATAATTGAATAGTACCGACCCTTTTTGTAGCGTGATTTTCAGTTATAATCTCCAGCTCTTGATGCTTCTTTTTCTCTAAAATTAGATCATTATCTGAATCCGGTAAAGGCCAAATCCTGAGAACAAATCAATTAGAGTTGAGTCATACCAGATTCAATACCAGTCAACTGATGTCTTTACCAGAATGTCAGATCATTCATGTCTCTTTTCTTTGAATCGATTGCACATTTATAAGTGCACACAGAGTTGATGCTCAATTTGGTTACATTTAATAAAAAAAAATTATTACTATCTGAACCAAACAAAAATATGCATTCAAAACAATTAAAAGCTAAGTTCATGATATCTAATTAAAAGATTTAAAAAAAAATGGGTTTGTAAGATATCTGATCAAATCACAAATAATTATATAAAAATCATAAAAAACAAAAAAAATGTGGAATAAAAGAAAAAAGATAGATACTAACCTCTCGGTGAAAATCATCCCAAGGCAAAAGCTACATATACACAGAATTGCAATCCATCTAATCGTTACTTTTCTTTCATTACTACTATTCCTACTCTTCATACTATCGATTGATTGATTAACAAACAATCGAGAAATTTTCTTCTCCTCTTTACAATCTTTTTTTTTTCTTTTTTTGCGCGACTAAGCGCGAAAAATGAGCACAAAGTTCTTTTCTTTTCTTTTTTTAGAGAAATGGAGAAATATTGACCATGAAGAGAAAAGAGGAGAAAAGAAGAGAAATAAAATTCAGTCAAACCCGGTTGTAGCCGTTAAATTTGCATCAAAAGTCGTGCTAACTTGATCTAAGATTTTTAAAGTTATTAGCACGAATCTTGATTCGGATCGGACGGATACCAACTAACAAAGGAAGGAACTAAAAAAGAAGAAGCAGAAAGGAATGTGAATTTGACAGAGTTGGGAGTGGTCCGATGGGTGTGGGACCAAATTCAGTGTTACCCGGTTTTAACCGTTAGATTGGCATCAAATTCGTGCTAACTTGATCTAAGCTAATACCAAAGTTGTTGGCACGAATTTTGAAGCCGATCGGACGGATAGTAAGTAATAATGGACGGAACTTAGTCCGAACGATCAGACCGCCACAGAAAGAGAAAAAAAGAAGAAGAAAACGAATGTGCATCCGACAGAGTGGGGAGTGGTTCGATGGGTGTCGGACCAATTTCAGTGTTACCCGGGTTTAACCGTTAGATTTACATCAAAATTCGTGCCAACTTGATCAAGCTAATGTTAATAGTAATTAGCACGAATCTTTATGTAGATCGGACGGACAATAAATAGCAGTGTACGGAACTTTGTCCGACCGATTAGACCGCCACAGATTTGAGACGAGTCGTTGGCACTTAGCACTTTAGCAGTGGACGCACGTTTGAACTTGGAATGGTGTCAAGAGTTTAACAGAGTAGTTTTCGCTTCATGCAGCGCAGTAGTCTTATTTAAATCTATAGTCCGTGCGCTATACGAAGGTAAACCTGCTCTGTTAAATAGTTGGGACCCATTTGCGTAGCTTGAGACCAATAATACTATGCCAACTGGCCAAGATTTGCTTCGTTGACTTTTACATTTAATAGCTAGTCAACAGAGGGCCCCACATCTTTCCTTCTAAGTTCTAACTACCTATTAATGGTATTAATTAATGGTGTTAATTTGATGTCAGCCAAATTTTTTTATTTATAGTATTACAAAATAAAAATATAAATTGATTGAACGAGGACAATTCATATTTTAGTTATTTTATTGATTGCAAAACCTATTATACATTTTGAAAAAAAAAAACTCAATTTACTTCAGTCAAACTTTGAAAACCACTAATGTTAAGGACTACCTTGACTAAAGTGTTTAACTATTTTATTTTTTATTTAGATTTTTAATTTTTAATTAATTAAACACGTGTGACACCTTAAATTTACATAAATACACAAGTATTAAAAACAATAGAGAGACTATGGTACTATGCATAACATAAATCAGTTCGTACTATAGCTCCATATCTCTATTTTCAAAGTTCAAACTGTTGATCGGAACAGCTTAACATGATATTCACAAAAAATATACCTGGTGACTATATTTTACATTTTTATATTATGTTAAGCGGTTAAAATCGACCGTTTGAAATTTTAAAACATAAATACAAAGTCATAGTACAGACCAAATAATTAAGATGTGGTTAATGATATGTGTTTTAGTGGGGATTGCTAAATCTCGGTAAAAATGAGGCACAGTGAATGAGATTGTTATTCTAAGAAGTGTGTGCATTTTGTGAGAAACACGTATTGAAATTTCAAATATGAAGGGTATGCATCTAGTATATCACGACGTAGACCAACAAACATAACTAATTTGCATTACTATCGTGTTGAAATATTTTACACGGTTATTGATTGCAATTAGAAGAACTTAATGAAAGATTCACGGAACAACTACCGAAAATCTTATGTTTATGTCATTTTAGACCCCAATGATCTGTTTCATCATTTAACAAATACAAGTTGCTTAAACTTGCTCAATTTTATTCCTCAAATTTCAACCAATGAGAACTTACTATTTTAGAAAATCAATTGGAGAATTACCAAAGGGAATTAGTTGAACTTTCTCCAATACACAGTGGAAAAGAAAAAAAAACACATGGTTTATTCCAATGAAAGAACAAACAAAAAAATAGCACTGGAGATCAATGATTGAATGATTGTTTGGTTAGTTATATTGAGAAGAATTTCTTCAATGGTGTTGATAATGAAAGAATTATATAAACATTTCAACATATGAAGACCTGTAAAGACATGCTCTGTTTATCGTCATTGATTTGATTTAACTAGCTAGATATTACTATATTTTTTTTTTATATATAAAAGAAGAGGAGGGATCAAGTTACAACAAAGTTACAACAACCATTGTTTTCATTTTCAAAGTCCAAATCGTCGATCCAAACCGTTCAACATGATTATCTATATAAAATGTGCTTGCAGATCAAATTTTACATTTTTTTGAATTTTTTTACTATTTATTAAGTATTTTACAAAAAATAGTCATATTTAGACCATTGAATTTTGTACCCATCTTAATAAATAGTAAAAAAATTCAAAAAAATGTAAAATTTGATCTGCAAGCACATTTTATTTAGATAATCATGTTGAACGGTTTGGATCGACGATTTGGACTTTGAAAATGAAAAAAATAGTTGTTGTAACTTGATCCCTCCTCATAAAAGAATACTATTTATTACAACTTTTAATAAAAGCATATATTTTTGTGTTTAAAAGATGTTTTATTTTGTTTGATTTCAGGAAAAGAATGATGCCACTAATAATGAAGCTTAGTTGTGATTCCTCTCCAACCATAAAGTGTTATCTTCTACAATTGTGTACTTTTTTTCTTCTTTTTAAAAAAAAAAAATCATGCTTAATACACTGTTATTCTTATTTACTTTTGAATAAAATTTCACGCTTAATATATAAAAGAATATTATTTATTGTAACTATTAATATTTTAAAGGAAATTTATACTCTTATAAGCTTTTTATATTCCAAACAGAACATAAAAATATTTGTTATCCCATTCCAAATTCGAATCCTCTGGTACCAATTCCATGATGCAGTTGAAGCCACCATTCACTGTCAAGTGGCCCCCACAGAACATTAGTCAGATTCTTTAAATAGAGTCCCATGGAACCCACATGTCACTCACTCCAGTTATCACTTGAATCCCTTTCCTTCCACCTATTCTGATATTCTCTCTTCTTTTCTGTCGTTCCAATTCACCACTCTATGACGGGTGGGCCCCACAAACAGAGTCCGATTGGAGCCCACATGTCAGTGACTCTAATTATCCATTGAATAAAAGAGAAAACACTTGGATCTCTTGCCTTCCATCTATTCTCTCTTCTTCCCTCTGTTGCTCCAAAGGAAATGGTCGTAGCAGCAGCAGCAGCGACTTGTTACTGCACCAATTCACCATTCTTTACTACTCGTTTCAGATCTTTTACTGTCAGAGCTGTCAATTCTAGAGAGACTGAAAGCGCATTCTCAGAAAACGAGGCCTTGCGGTTGCGAAAGCTCGCGCAACTTGATGAGGAGCTGAGGCGAGGAGATGACAAGGCGGCGCTCTCTCTTGTTCGGAGTTTGCAGGGACAGACTGGAGGCCTCCAGTGCTTTGGTGCTGCTAGACAGGTGCTGTACCAGTATTGTACCAGCTGTGTCTATTTTACTGATAAATTGAACCAGTGAACCTAAAATTGAGGTTAAAATGGGTAGAACAGGGAAAAAATTGAAAAGAATACTGAAGCGTGATTTGATAGGAAATTGGGTTGAATAGAATGTTGATTGTTAGTAAAAAAATTGAACCAGTGAACCTAAAATTGAGGTCAAAATGGGGAGCACATGCAAAAAAATTGAGATTCGAAAGAAAAATTGAAGCATGATTTGATAGGAAATTTGGTTGAATAGAAAATTGTACCAGCGAACCTAAAATTGAGGTCAAAATGGGTAGCACATGCAAAATTGAGATTCAAAAGAAAAATTGATGTGTGATTTGGTAGCAAATTGGGTTGAATAGAATGTTGATGGTTAGTACAAAAATTGAATCAGCGAACCTAAAATTGAGGTCAAAATGGGTAGCACATGGAATTTTTTTTTATGGTTAGTACTCAAATTTGCTATCCCTGTTTGAAAAGTTTATAAACTGGAGATTGGTTCTATTTGGTGATTCATTTTCGGGAATTTAGGTGCCGCAAAGGCTATATACATTGGATGAGTTGAAGTTAAATGGGATAGATACATCCTCATTTCTGGCACCTGCTGATCTAACTTTGGGTTCAATTGAGAGAAATCTCCAAATTGCTCTTGCGTTGGGAGGCGTTGCAGCTTGGTTTGCATTTGACCTTTCTCAAATCCAGCTTCTATTCATCACCATAGGGATTCTTTTTGTGGGGTCTGTGGATCTGGTGAGTTCAATTTCATTGTTTATCTGTACTGTACTCTCAAGGAGTTGAATAGGTAAAGGGTTTTGTAAATTGAGGCTTGATTGCAAATTTGAGGGTTAGTTTCAATTTAATCTTAATTGGGATTTGGGACCAAAGATTAGTTGTAATTTAAGCGAAATTAGGTAAAGGGATTTGTGACGAAATTTCATATTCCGAGGGTTTTGTAAATTGAGGCTTGATTACAAATGTTAGGGTTAGTTTCAATTTAAGCTTAATTGGTATTGTGACCAAGGATTAGTTGTAATTTAAGCTTAAGTAGGTAAAGGGATTTGAGACCAAATTTCATATTCCGAGGGTTTTGTAAATTGAGGCTTGATTACAAATATTAGGGTTGGCTTCAATTTAAGCTTGTTTGGGATTTGGGACCAAAGATTAGTTGTAATTTAAGCTTAATTAGGTAAAGGGATTTGAGACCAAATTTCACATTGCAAGGGTTTTGTAAATTGAGGCTTGATTGCAAATGTTAGGGTTAGTTTAAATTTTAGCTTAATTGGTATTGTGACCAAGTATTAGTTGTAATTTAAGCTTAATTTGGTCAAGGGATTTGAGACCAAATTTCACATTGCAAGAAAGTAAAGCTTAGTTGCAAAATTTAAGCTTAACTGGGATTTGGGATCAAGGTATAATTGTAGAACTAGACCTTTTTAATATGAAATTTGGTTGAGACTGAAATTTTCAAAAGTTTGATTGAATTACTGTATTGTGCAGATTTACTATTCCGAACTAGATTTTTACTAGAAAACCCGAAAATTGGTCCTGTAACAGTGCTGTTACTTAAATTTTCATATGATAACTTGTTATTTAAACAAATACATAATTAAAGCTTTATAGATCTATTTTAATGGAGGCGTGAGGAACTTGCTGCTTGACACAATTGGCCACACTTTAAGCCAGAAGTATCACAGTAGAGTTATTCAGGTATATTCTTTGATATTAACATACTGAAAAGATTACTAGATGAAGTTTTTGAACAATCAATTTACTTGACCAATGTTGACTTAATTAATGAATAATATATTGTAGCATGAAGCTGGTCACTTCATAATAGCCTATTTGCTCGGGGTGCTACCCAAAAGATATACTATAACAAGCCTAGAGACCTTAAACAAACAAGGATCTCTTAATGTGCAAGCTGGCACAGCTTTTGTGGATTTTGAGTTCGTTGAAGAAGTAAGTTCATTCTATTTTCTTGGCTTTATTGTTTCTTTATTTTTATAAATTGATTAATATGAATTAATTTTTGTTGAAATCAACTCTAATGCTATTCCTCTGTGTGCAGATGGACTCAAGAAAGGTTTTTGCCAAGGTATAATCACTTATCCTTTCAGCATGCTATATAAATTTCCTATCTTTTTTAATTTGCCATCTATTTATGGTATGGTAATTTAATTCTCTCTTTTTTCCATCATACCCTAATCATGCCCCAATAAAGCTTCTTACATGCATTGAAGTTCAGTCTAGTTTAATTTGTCGTATTTAATTCTTGGTTAACTAACAATAACTCAATTACTGTCTCACTTCACCTTTGGTTTTTAACCCAAATTTGGTTATCATTACTGTTCAGTGTGCAACTTCACATAAAAAAATAGGCCACGAAACTAAAAAAAGACAGTGCAGTCCTTGCTTTACTTCACAAATCACAAACACATCAAGGCATGCATAGTATTTTTTTTTTTATACTAATTACTTCTATGTCCACTCAACAGCTGGTTCATGACCCTCTTTAATTGTAACAGACACTAAATAGGTTTTCATGTATTGCGCTTGCTGGTGTAGCAACAGAGTATCTCCTCTATGGCTACTCTGAAGGAGGCCTTGATGACATTGCTCAGGTTAGTCAAAAATTATATGTCAAATCTTATGGACTTTGTATGGTTTAACATAATTTTTGTTCTTTTTTGGAATTTTGGTTTCTTCTTAAATACTGGTGTTACTGGTTTCTTCTTAATTATGGCAAGTAAGCCTTAATTAGCTATTTGGTGCCTAATTGTGATTGAGTTACCCCGTGATTTGCAATTAGCCAATTACCATATTCAAAAGCTGGCCAAAAATTTTGTCGCAAAGCACAAAAAGCGAGTTTTTTTTTTTTTTTTTTCATTTTTCTAATGTGGATTGATAATAGGTAATACTTTTTTTGGAATGTACTAAAAAAAATTCTTGCTTGAAGATTAAATGTTCTTTAATTATTACATGAACTCTTTTTTTTTTTTTCTTTTCTTGTTTTGAAATACATAGCTTGATGGTTTGCTCAAGAGCTTGGGTTTTACACAAAAGAAAGCCGACTCTCAAGTGAGATGGGCAGTGTTGAACACAGTTCTAATACTACGCCGGCATGAAAAGGCGAGATTGCGACTTGCTGAGGCAATGTCTTCAGGCAAATCAGTGGGATCTTGCATTGATGTCATTGAATCAAATGTTGATTTTCAAGATATATAACCAAATAAAGAACCCCTAACCATAAAAAGAGTGATTTATTTATTTTTTCCTTACTGAATGCATTAATATATAGGAGCCATCTCATACACATAATTAAATGTTTCTGTATATATTGTGCTGATTTTCTACTTCCAAAGTTGTAATTATTCTGAAAATAATGGAAATGTCTCTTATGTAAGTATTTCTTAGATTAATTTTCCAACCATCTCACCACTACAAAGGCTATGTAGATCATATACTTTTATTTCAACCATTGATCTTGAAAGCCTCCATAACATCCACTCTTTTAGCCAATAGTTCAATATAAATTCTTAAAAAATCCTTGTAAACAAAAGATTTGTAAAGGGGAGGGTTTTCTTCATTAACAATTTCTTTTGCGGGGCTAATGAAGCTCTCCTTGGCCGGCATTATAAACACGGCCAAAGACGTCCTCGCTGCACCTGAGTTTGTAACTGCCCGATGCTCAACGCTTTTCAATACTCCATTTGTTATTATCTGATCAATCAATCATAATGTGTATCAGAATAAAGGAAAAGTTGTAACAGTAAATATATAAACAAATTAAAACTGACCTCTAACTGATGGCCAAAATTTATAACCAAGGCATTTTGGATTGGGTCTACCCTGATCCATTTGCCCTGGTGCATGATTTCGAGACCGCTAACAGCTCCCTGGAGAAGAAGGGTTATCAAGTTGAAGTCGCAGTGTGGGAGCAAGCCAAGCGTCAGATCGGGTGCTGGGCAAGGCGGGTAGTAATTCGCATTTAGCATAACCTGGCCTGAACTTAAGTCTCCTTCAAAATACCCTTCTTTCAGACCCAATCCTTCAGAAATCAGGCTCAGCAGAGTAATTGATACATCTCTTGCCTCAACTATGAATTTTGCAAGAACCTCCCTTAGTTTTGCTGGTTTATCAGGCCAATCATTTATGGTTTCTGGTACGGGATAGCAGGCTAGCCTAAGGCAATCACGCCAATACCTCGGTCCATCTTTTTTAGAAAGATCAGAACTAGAGAAAAGACGATTCGTCTTTGATGTGTCTTCAGAATAATATGCTGCTTTGTCCTCCTTCGACATGTTAAAGAACTCCTCTGTGACCCGTATCATATCTCCCATCAATTGCTCTGATACACCATGATTTATCACCTAAGATAAAACAGGAATAATTCAAATAACCACACAAATCAACAGTTATAACTTGGAAGCAAACAAGTAAATCCATTCACCTGAAAGAAACCAAACTCTTTGCCAGCGCGGAGGACTTCTCGAATAATCTGATCACGGTCCTCTACATGGAAGTGAGACCCACCTCTCAGGTCAATCACTGGTAAACTCACAGTGGAATTGACCTCTCCAGGCACGCGCTTCTCAGGCGGGAGAACGAATTGCTTTGGAACTGTTTGATGAAATTTTCCATTGGAGAGTAGGTTGTCCATTGGTGAGGTCTCGGTGTAGATGCTAAGAGATTAAAATATATAAGAGATCAAGTGAGTACTGCCTATTCAGTGATCTCTTATATAGCCATTGTGTATGTTAGCCCGTGATTTTTATTAATACCCTCCCAAAAATAAGTGTGATCATTTTCTAGGGCAGATATATAAAATTACTTGAAAACATTTTAGATGATAATTACACACAATTACTTCTATCATAATTTTGTGAACTCTTTTCATCTAGAATAGAATAACTGAATATCATCTAAAATGGCTTAGCAGACGTCAGCAGTGACGAAAGAAAATAGATGCTTTTGACTAATCTATTCGTTGTGACTAGTCGATTTCTACCAACTTTAAGATGCGTGCTATTATAAATGAACCGATCAGATTCAAACTCAAAATATAAGGTATTTTAATCTAATATGAAGTCATCAATCTCTCGTGTTGCTCAACCACTCTTATCGTTAAATATCTGGAATCCAAATCCTCTGCATTACCTCAAAGTTTGGGTTTTAATCCGGACCGTCCAATTAAAATCTGAACTAATTCAGCTGAAGCCTATAGTAAGATTCATGCTTAGTATACAATGAACTGATCAGATTGAAACTCAAAAAATAAGGTACCGTAGCTTATATGAATTCAACACTCACTCTTTTATTGCTCAAAAACTCTTTTATCTTGCAATAGTTCTATTTAAATAGTCCCCTTGCTATCACACTAGCGGAAATTTTTTATTGGTAGTAATTAGTAGAAAATAAGAGAGACAAATGGTAAGATTACATTAATATTTATATTGGTAGTAAGATCGGTAGGAAATTTTTTTTAATCTGATGTATAGATGGAGAGAATTTTTATATTTGATTTCTAGTAAAATATGAAAAGTTTTTCAAAAAATAGATGGAATGTTTTTGATATATCTAAATTTTAAGGTACTTTATCTATTTTTGTAAAAAAAATATATCTTACTAGAAAAAATTAAAAGGAAAAAAGAAAAAAACTGGTTTAGATCGGTAAAATTATTACTGACCAAACTTTTTTATTTTTAAGATCGGTAGAATTCCTACCGATCTTACTATCAATATAAATATTACTGTACTCTTACTGTTTGTCTATATTATTTTCTATTAATTACTACCAATAAAAAATTTCCCACACTAGCCACAGAGAAACAGAGAGAAACAGAGAGATGGCGATCAGTGAGAAGATCCCAAAACTGGCACTGAACAGCGGCCATGTGATGCCGGTGGTGGGCATGGGAACTGCCGAGTACCCGTCCATACCGGAGAAGATGAAATTGGCGTATCTGAATGCGATTGCAGTTGGGTACTGCCACTTTGACACCGCCTCCCTGTACAATACAGAGCAGCCCTTAAGATGAAATTTTCTATTGGAGAGTAGGTTGTCCATTGGTGAGGTTTCGGTGTCGATGCTAAGAGATTAAAATAAGAGATCAACTCAAGTGACTACTGCCTATTCAGTGATCTCTTATATAGCCATTATGTATGTTAGCTGTATTGTACTGCTTGTTGAATAAATAAAATTTTACGTGTTCAGACAAAAAGGAATATATATATATATATATGAGGAGCTATGTTACCCCGATACTTCATCTTAGGCACCGTATCCGTATCGGGTGCGTATCGGATACGGATACGCACCCGATACGGCTCCGATACGCCAGCTGGCGTATCAGAGTACGTGGCGTATCGTACCCGCCCGATACGGTCTCCGATACGCCTCTGACTCGTCTGGATACGCGTCTGACACTTCTGGATACGCCTTTGACACTTCTGGATACGAAATAGTCCACCATACACCGCGCCATCCTGTGGACCGCGCCATCCCCTGTGGACCGCGCCAAAAATTTATTTTTTCGAACCCAGAATTACTGCTATGGACTCCAAAGGCCTTAACCACTACACTACTTCAAATTTGATGTTATAATCAAGTAGCTTTTATATTTAATCTATATCCAAAACTTTTGATATATATATTTTTTGTTTTGTTTTGAATTGATATTTAATTTATATAATACAAGTGTTGAACTAAAAATATAATATAATAGACGTATCGTATTCTTGATTTTTGAAAATTGCCGTATCGTCGTATCCGTATCGTATCCGATACGATACCCGTACCCGTATCCATGCAACATAGATGAGGAGGGATCCACTTACAACAAATTTGAGTTACAACAAAGTTACAACATTTATTTTTTTTCATTTTCAAAGTCCAAATCGTCGATCCAAACCGTTCAACATGATCTCCACAATAAAATGTGCTTGCAGATCAAATTTTACATTTTTTTTGAATTTTTTTACTATTTATTAAGTATTTTACAAAAAATAGTCATATTCGGACCATTGAATTTTGTACCCATCTTAATAAATAGTAAAAAAATTCAAAAAAATGTAAAATTTGATCTGCAAGTACATTTTATTTAGATAATCATGTTGAACGGTTTGGATCGACGATTTGGACTTTGAAAATGAAAAAAATGAATGTTGTAACTTTGTTGTAACTCAAATTTGTTGTAAGTGGATCCCTCCTCTATATATATATATATAAGTTTTCACGTGAGTGACATAACGTGCGACGGCTTTAAAAATCAATCGGATATGCTTCAAACAGTCGGATTCTTCTTGTCCGTACTAGTTTTGAATAAGTTGTTCGTCGCTCGAGGAAGGCCTCTGAGGAGACCGTTTCCGGCCCATCCCTCGGCCGGCACGCAGCGACCTGCTATCGCCGCTTGAGCAGCTCAAGAAGTCTGCGGGCAGCCGACGGGTTCGGGGTCGGGACCCCGTGCCTAGCCCTCAGAGCCAATCATTTGCTGTCAAAGCCAACACATCCAAAAATTAAGTGTAGCAGAGATGTGCACGTATGTTGCCGTGGATCTGTGGCTATACAATACATGACCAAATTAAAAACAATGATATACATAACAGATTTGGAGTAGCACCGATTGAAGAGAAACTCATCCAACACTAATTGAGATGGTTTCGGCATGTCCAACGGTCGACAGATACCTCCCGAAACACCGATGCATAGTGAAATTAAGCCATAGCGAACACAAGAAGATGTACCCAATTATAAAATATGTTTAGACACTAAATTTTTTATTTTTTGAAAATTATTTACTATTTTTTAGATAGATAAAAAATTATTATTTCTCAACCATTCAAATACAGTAATTTTGTAAATACCTAAACAAATACAGTTGAAATTTAATAAATGGAACTCATGGTGTAGCTATCAGGCACACCTGTGTGAACGAGATTAAAAGAGACTGCCTACCATACTTGACCGTTTTGTATTGGCCAAGGCTTTTTATTACGACTTAGCTGAAATTTCTACGTGTCTTAGTCAACTACCAATCATAAATTAATTGTAGGCCGGCATAACTGCAACTTTTATTATGCCTAGAAAACCAATTAAAACCAGTCCAAGAAAATATTTATTATAATCTGAAATGGGACCCAAATTACTCAACCTTGACCGAGTCTGACGTGACCCATCAAAATCATGATCTTGGAGTGGCGAATGTAGTGTATTGATTAAACCCGGGCGGGTCGACCCGGACCGACCAAACCCGGGACCCGGACCCGGACCGACCCGGACTCGACCTTGAACCCGACCCGAACCGTCCTAAAGGGTTGGGTCGGGTTTGAAACGGGTCGGATGCGGTTCTCTGGGCGAAACCCGACCATACCCCCACCGTTTCAACCCACCTACCCGAACCCGATCCGGACCGGCCAAAATCAGACCCGCCCCGTCCGAACCCGACCCTAAACCGGCCTAACCCGGGTTAACCCGACCCTAACCCGCCCTAACCCCCCCCAAACCCGGCGGGACCCGTCCCAACCCGGCCAACCCGACCCCCACCGAAAAATTTGAATTTTTTTTAAAAACAACGGTAAAATTTCCCTCCAAAAAAAAAACCATAAATACACCCCCATTCTTACAACATTTTCACATCTCATACTCATTATTCTCAATCTCTCAATCTCATATTCTCATACTCTCAATATTTTCATTATTCTCAAATTTTATTTTTATTGTTTAAAAAAAAATAGTTGCAATTTATTTCATTCTACAAATATGCAAACGGAGTTACGAAAGTAGAGAAATTACGAAGTTCGGCACCTCCCGCAAGATTTTTCCGCGAGATTAAAAGGTTAGATTTATTTTTAGTAATTGTTAGATAATTAGAATTAGTTTAAATAGGTTAATTTAGTAATTGTTAGATAATTTTTAGTAATTGTTATTTGTTAGTAATGTTTAGTAATTGTTAGTAATTTTGAGTAATTGTTAGTAATTTTGAGTAATTGTTAGTAATTTTTAGTAATTTTTAGATATTGTTAGTAATTGTTAGATAATTTGTAGTAATTGTTAGTAATTTTTAGTAATTGTTAGATATTGTTAGTAATTTTGAGTAATTCGGATTTATATTTAATAGGTTAAATTTTCTTTTTTTAATTCGGATTTATTTTTTTAGAAGTTATATTTGTTTGTTCAAATTAGAGTTTAATAGGTTACATATTTTGAAATATGTTAGATTTATTTGTTTGTTCAAATAAATGTTATATTTGTTTGTTTAAACATGTTATCTTTATTTTTAATAGGTTACATTTGAATATTTTGAAATATGTTAGATTTTAGATTTATTTTTAAATATGTTAGATTATTGGATTTTATTTTGAAATAGGTTAGATTCATTTTACTATTTAAAATTCGGATTTTATTTATAAATAGGTTAGATAAATAGATTTGTTAGATAAATATGTTAGAGTTATTTTTTTAAAATAGATTTTTAAAATAAGTTATAACAAGTTATATTTATTTTTTTTAAATAGATTTTTGAATAAGTTACATTTGTTAGTCAAATTAGAGTTTAATAGGTTAGATATTTTGAAATATGTTAGATTTATTTGTTTGTTCAAATAAATGTTATATTTGTTTGTTCAAATTAGAGTTATGTTTATTTGTTTGTTCAAATTGAATATTTTGAAATATGTTACATTTTAGATTTATTTCTAAATAGGATACATTTATTTTTTGAATATGTTATATTTTATTTTTTAAATTTTGAATATGTTAAATTAGATTTTTAAAATTTTGAATATTTTTTAGATTTATTTTTAATAGGTTAGATTTTAGATTTATTTTTAAATTCGGATTTATTTTAGATTTATTGAATTTTTCAAAGTTCGGAATTTTTTTTTTTCCCTCCTGCTTTTGCTGCCTACTTGGCACTTGCCTCTGGCTTGTGACCTTGTGTTGCCTCTGGCTTGCGCTGGGGGACCAACGAAAATGGTCAACTGCCTTTGGCAGTTTGGCTTGGTTAGCACTTGCCACTTAGCAGAGGACCAGAGGTGTTGCCTTTAATTTAAAAATGTTATATTTTATTTTTTAAATTTTGAATATGTTAGATAATAAGATTTGAATATATTAGATTATTGGATATGTTAGATTTTTGAATATGTTAGATTATTGGATTTTATTTTTGAATATGTTAGATTATATGATATGTTAGATTATTGGATTTGTTAGATTATTGTATTTTATTTTGAAATTCGGATTTATTTTGAAATAGATTAGATTTTATTTTTTAAAATTCGGATTTATCTTAAATAGGTTAGATAAATAAGTTATATTTTATTTTTGAATTTGTTGGATAGTTATATTTATTTTGAAATATGTTATATTTAGTTTGTAATAGGTTACATTTGAATATTTTGAAATATGTTAGATTATTGGATTTGTTAGATTATTGTATTTTATTTTGAAATTCGGATTTATTTTGAAATATGTTAGATTTTACTTTTTAAAATAGGTATTTTATTTATAAATAGGTTAGATAAATAGATTTATTTTTTAAATAGATTTGAATATGTTAGATAAATAGATTTGAATATGTTAGATAGGTAAGTTAGATAAATAAGTTAGATTTGTTAGATAAATATGTTGGATTTATATTTTATTTTTGAATATGTTGGATTTGGTAGACTTATTTGTTTGAAAATATTTTATTTTGTTAGAGTTATAAGTTGTTGTTGTAAAATAGATTTTTAAAATAAGTTAGAACAAGTTATATTTATTTTGAATTAGACTTAGAATTTTAAAATTTGAATTAGACTTTTTTTTTTAAATTTGAATTAGACTTAGAATTTTTAAATTTGAATTAGACTTAATTTTTTAAAATTTTTAAATTTGAATTAGACTTTTATTTTTAAATTTGAATTAGACTTTTTTTTAAAATTTGAATTAGACTTATTTTTTCTTTTTCTTTTTCTTTTGAAATTCGGCCAAGGAGGCAGAGGCTTGAATGCCTTCACTGGGTGCTTTTTTTTTCTGCATTTTTTTTTATTTACTTTAATTTAAATTTAATTTAGATTAGAATTCAATTTAGATTTAGATTTAATTTACATTTAATTTAATTTATATTGAATTTAGATTTACATTTAAATAGGTTATATTAGACTTAGAATTTAGATTTAGATTTTGAATTAGACTTAGAATTTTAAAATTTGAATTAGACTTATTTTTTCTTAAATATATTTTTTAAATTTGAATTAGACTTATTTTTTTAAAATTTTAAAATTTGAATTAGACTTTTTTTTTAACTTTGAATTAGACTTATTTTTTCTAGACATTTTTTTAAAATTTGAATTAGACTTATTTTTTTTTAATTTTAATATTTGAATTAGACTTATTTTTTAAATTTGAATTAGACTTATTTTTTCTTTTTCTTTGAATTAGACTTATTTTTTCTTTTTCTTGTGAAATTCGGCAAAGGGGTTGGAATTTTTTTTTTTTTTTTTTATACTTTTGAATTTCGGCCAAGGAGGCAGAGGCTTGAATGCCTTCACTGGGTGCCTTTTTTTTTTCTTTTTCTTTTTCTTTTGAAGTTCGGCTCTGGCCTTCATGGCTTCATGCCTTATTTTATTTTTTATTTTTCTTTTAATTACTTTAATAGTTTAATTTAGATTTAATTTAGATTTAATCTAATTTATATTGAATTTAGATTTACATTTAAATAGGTTAGATAATTTCGGATTTATTTTGAATGGATTTAATTTTAATATGTAGAACAAATGTCGGACGAATGGATGCATAGAGCTTTCGCCGATTTATTCGACCCTACGCCATCTGGATACCATCAAAATATGTCCACAATAGAAAGTAGGCTTCCACAAGAACCACAACTTTTGCCACAAAATTCTGCACAAATGCAACCGCAGTATCCACAAAATCCCTCCCAAATGCCACCACATATTTATCATCAACAAGATCCTAACTATTATCCACAAAATCCCTCCCAAATGCCACCACCTAATTACTATTATTCTAACCCTTCATATGGAGCAGGTACTGCTTCTATAGGATCGACTCAATACACCGCCCCTATAGAAAGCGGTCCCTCGACAAGTGCCCCGGAAATTCAAGTCGAAGTTGTCCCCGCAACCCAAGCCGAAGGTGTTGCTCCCATCAAACCACCGAAGAAGAGGAAAACCAAGGCGCCCGAATACAAGGCGAATTTTTGGCTGTATTATGAGAAGACATTTCATGCGAGTGGAGTTGTCCGTACTCTAAAATGTAAGGTACGCGGTTGCAAGGTTATTTACGAGTATAAACTTGCAAATGGTATGTCCACATTTAAGAAACATGCCGACGGTCATGCGAAAAAGGGTGAGCAACCACAAGAAAATGCGGACCCGCGGTTAGTCCAAACCCTTATGAACCCGGATGGTAGTAGAACCCACCAAAGATATGATGAAAAAATAATGCTTAGAGAAGTTGCCCAATATATTGCCCACAAAGAACAACCAATTAGTATGGGTAATTGTAGTAGTTTTGCCCGGCTAGTAATTCAGGGGTGTGCTCAACCATTGTATAAGAGAATCCATCATAGAAAAATGGTACGTGAAATTAAAAACAAGTTTATCCAAAAGATAAACGACCTACGGGCTATATTTGGATATGCAAATTATAATGTCTCCATTACCTCCGATATATGGACTGCTGGTAAACATGGCCTAGGGTACTCTTGTATTACCGGTCATTGGATCGATGAGCATTGGGTTTTACAAAAAAGGGTTTTAAGTTTTTGGGTGTTAGATTCCCCGCACACTGCACAAATTATTTACCATTCAATTATTGAGGTTTTACAAGAATATAATCTCAAAAGGGATTTACGGAACAAGATTTTTTCTATCTCATTCGATAATGCTAGCAACAATGTAGCGTCCATCGATCATTTCATCCGGTCCCTAAACCCAATCATGAATGGTGCACTGTTTCACCAAAAGTGTGCTTGCCATATACTAAACCTTACCGTAAAAGATGGCCTTAAAGTAGAAGCCGTAAAGGACTTGATAATTAAATTCAAGGGAGGTCTTGCCCATATTTATTCAAACCAAGAAAGAAAACAAAATTTCGCAGCTTTGTGCGAAAGAATAGGTTTGGGCAAAATGAGGGTACCTTGGGATATAGACACCCGTTGGAATTCCACCTACAGGATGCTGCACCGATGCATTCCTTACAAGGCGGCTATAGGGGAGATGTTGAGGTCGACGAACGAAGGACAAGCTTTGGAACTCACCGACCCCGAATGGCAGCGAATAATAATGCTTGCACAATTCCTTGGAACATTTTTCACCGCAACCGTCAAATTATCTTGCTCGTACTCACCGACGGCACATGAGTTGCTGCACCATCTCTACTATATTTCCAAGGTGTACCGTGATATGGAAGATAGGGAAAGTGAGGATTCCCCTCTCCATCCGATCGTAGTAGCCATGAAGGTAAAATTTCTTAAATATTGGGAAGAGGTACCCCTCTTGACCGTTCTCGCAAACTGCCTCCATTCGGCATACAAGAAGAAGTTCACGGTAAAAATACTTCAAGCCTACAAGAGAAATCTAAAATTAAACTGGAGGGACGAGGAGCCCCGCGTACAAAAGGCATTGGAGGACATGTTTTCCATATACAGCGAAAGAAGAAATGCCGACCAACCGCCTTCGACCGGTGGCGTGAGGTGTGAATATAAATATACATATGTTTTTAATATTTATTATTTATAATATCTACATTATTTGCCCACTAATTTTTTCTATTGTTTTAATAGTCTATCCACACACAGCAGTACTGGATTGTTAGACGATTTCCAGGATGATGACGACCCAACGGGATCCCAAGGTAACACGAACGAGTTAATGAGCTACTGTTTGGGGACCAACGAAAATGAAGGAGTTGACTTCATGGATTGGTGGAGGAGGAATGCAACTGCCTATCCAATACTGGCGATGATGGCCCGCGACATATTTGCCGTGCCCGTGTCAACCGTCCCTTCCGAATCCTGTTTTAGCTCGGCGAACAGGATCCTCACCGATAAACGAAGTAAGCTGGGTGCACATGTTTTCGAGAGACTTGTGTGCTTGAAAGACTGGATTAATGCTGAAAATCGCACGCAACATGCCATGGGATTGGAAGCGTCATCATCCGGTGTCGACACTCAAGAAAGCGGTACCGAGGGACCTGAGCCTAACGAAGATTCGGACGGTGAGCAAGAGAACGACCTAGGGTATATGAACAACGACTATTAGATAAGTATTGTCGGTATAAATTTCTAAACTCTTTTAATCTTTATTGTTATTTTTTTAAATTATAATTTCTAAATATTTCAATTGTTTCATTTTAAAGAATAATTACTAACAAAAAAAAAAGTTAGAACTCCGCCTATGTTATTTTACATAGCCGGTCACAAGCCCGAAATAAAGGAGGAGGGTAACTTTTGTTTTTAAATAATTCGGTTTTAAACTAATTCGGTTTTAAAGATAAAAAATAATTCGGTTTTAAACTAATTCGGTATATCTCGGTTTTAGAATAATTTGGTTTTAACAAAATTCGGTTTTAACTTAATTTGATTTTGTTATAACAAAAAGATATTGAGTTCAAATTAAAAAAAAGAAAAAAAAAACTGAAAAAAAAACAGAAATAGAAAAAAAAAAAAAACCGAACCGGACCTACCCGGACCGGACCGACCCCCGACCCGACCTAACCCGCCGGGTTTAGGCCGGGTTAGGGTCGGCCAACTCAGACCCCAACCCGACCCCCCCTACCCGACTCAACCCGTTGACCCGGGCTAACCCGTGCCCGAGTCAACCCGGGGACCAGTCGGGTTTGGACCGGACCGACCCGACCCGGACCCTTTTCATAACACTAGGCGAATGTTGGAGGAGCGGATTCCAAATAACTTAATTAATTAATTTAGAGTTCCAATCCGGACTCAAAATTTAAAAATTCAGACCAATTCAATTCAAGTTGAAAATTCACCAAATTAACCTATCCACTTTAATATTTGTGTAGATACTGATCCCACGATTCGAATCCAAACATAAAATTTGAGTTACTTCTACAGGATACAAACCCCCAACGTTGGGCACAAAGAGTTATGAGAATATATATATATATAGAGAGTGGCTAATATCAAAACGTTTGCACCAAGGCTCTCGTGCAACCAAGTCGTTTTCGGATTTTCAAAGTCCAAACAGTCGATTCAACATGCAGTTAGATGTGATCTCTATATTAAAATCTGCTTGGAGATCAAATTTTACATTTTTTGGAATTTTTTTACTATTTATTAAGCCACTTTGAAAATTGCTGATCACATGGTCCAGAATTTGGTTGCACTGTTTTTACTGTTCATCCGTATCAGCAATTTTCAAAGTGACTTAATAAATAGTAAAAAAATTCAAAAAAGTGTAAAATTTGGTCTCCAAGCAGATTTTAATATAGATTGAACATCTAACGGTTTGGATCGACTGTTTGGACTTTGAAAATTCAAAAACGACTTGGTTGCACGAGGGCCTTGGTGCAAACGGTTTGATATTAGCCACTCTCTCTCTCTCTCTCTCTCTATATATATATATATATATGAGGGATCAAGTTACAACAAATTTGAGTTACAACAAAGTTACAACAACCATTGTTTTCATTTTCAAAGTCCAAATCGTCGATCCAAACCGTTCAACATGATCTCCACAATAAAATGTGCTTGCAGATCAAATTTTACATTTTTTTGAAGTTTTGTACTATTTATTGAATATTTTACAAAAAATAGTCATATTCAGACCATTGAATTTTGTACCCATCTTAATAAATAGTAAAAAAATTCAAAAAAATATAAAATTTGATCTGCAAGTACATTTTATTTAGATAATCATGTTGAACGGTTTGGATCGACGATTTGGACTTTGAAAATGAAAAAAATGGATGTGGTAAAAGAGATGTCACCAAAAAAGAGGTGTCATCCGATCCCTCCTCTATATATATATATATAGAGTAAGGCTACGGTGCTTTGCAAAGTAAACAGCCCTCTTTACTTCGGGCTACTTTTTCAATTTGCAAAACTCAAACAACCGATCCGAACCGTTCAACATTTCTAAATATTGAAATGTGCTTGGAGACCAAATTTTACATTTTTTGGAATTTTTTTACTATTTATTAAGCCACTTTGAAAATCGCTGATCCAACGGTGAACAGTAAAAAACAGTAAAATTTTCTGAACCACCGGATTAGACTTTTTCAAAGTGGCTTAATAAATAGTAAAAAACTTTCAAAAATGTAAAATTTGGTCTCCAAGCACATTTCAATATTTAGAACATGTTGAACAGTTCGGATCGGTTGTTTGAGTTTTGCAAATTGAAAAAGTAGCCCGAAGTAAAGAGGGCTGTTTACTTTGCAAAGCACCGTAGCCTTACTATATATATATATATATATATAGAGTGATGCTATGGTGCTATGCATAGCACGGATGGATAGTGTACTACGGCTCAATATGGTACTTTTTAAAATCCTGACGATCAATCCGAACCGTTCAATGTGATATCCATATGAATATGTACTAGCAAACTAAATTTTATATTTTTTTGAATTTTTTTACTATTTTTTTAGATAGGTAGAAAAATAAGTGTTTTCTGAAAATTTTGGACCATCAAAATTCTACCTATCTAAAAAAATAGTAAAAAAATTCAAAAAAATATAAAATTTAGTTTGCAAGTACATATTCATATGGATATCACATTGAACGGTTCGGATTGACCGTTAGGATTTTAAAAAGTACCATATTGAGCCGTAGTACACTATCCATCCGTGCTATGCATAGCACCATAGCATCACTCTATATATATATATATATATATAGTAAGGCTACGGTGCTTTGCAAAGTAAACAGCCCTCTTTACTTCGGGCTACTTTTTCAATTTGCAAAACTCAAACAACCGATCCGAACTGTTCAACATGTTCTAAATATTGAAATGTGCTTGGAGACCAAATTTTACATTTTTGAAAGTTTTTTACTATTTATTAAGCCACTTTGAAAAAGTCTAATCCGGTGGTTCAGAAAATTTTACTGTTTTTTACTGTTCACCGTTGGATCAGCGATTTTCAAAGTGGCTTAATAAATAGTAAAAAAATTCCAAAAAATGTAAAATTTAGTCTCCAAGCACATTTCAATATAGAGAACATGTTGAGCGGTTCGGATCGGTTGTTTGAATTTTCAAAATGAAAATATGAGCGTGAAGTAAAAATGACATCTTACTTCACAACTCACCATAGCCCAGTTATATATATATATATATATGAGCAAAGCTAGGGTGTCATGTGCTCACCAAGAGAATTTAGTGAGCACAACTCCAAAAATATATCGGATCGGCTTCAAACAGCGAATCCAAACCATTAAAATTCATGTACTTCATGAGTGATGCATGTACATGCAAAAATTTAAAAGTTTTGAATTTATTTGGGTCAAGCGGTCAAAGAAATGAACCTTTTATAAGATATTTTATAAGTGGATTTATATATTATTTTGGGTTCATTTCTTTGACCGCTTGACCTTGTAGCAAATAAATTCGAAACTTTTAAAATTTTACATGTACATGCATCACTCATGAAGTACATAAATTTCAACGGTTTGGATTCGCCGTTTGAAGCCGATCCGATATACTTTTGGAGTTGTGCTCACCAAATCTTCTTGGTGAGCACATCACACCCTAGCTTTGCTATAGATATATAGAGAATGACTAATATACAAACGTTTGTTCTTGAACTCAGGAACAAACGGTTCGGTTCTCTGATTTTCAAAGTCCAAACAGTCGATCCAAACCGTTAGATATTCAATCTATATTAAAATGTGCTTGGAGACCAAATTTTACATTTTTTGGAATTTTTTTTACTATTTATTAAGATGGTTTGAAAACTGCTGTTTTTATTAAATTTCTGCAGCATTGAAAAACAGCGGTTTTCAAACCAGCTTAATACAAATTCCAAAAAATGTAAAATTTGGTCTCCAAGCACATTTTAATATAGATTGAATATCTAACGGTTTGGATCGCCTGTTTGGACTTTGAAAATCGGAGAACCGAACCATTTGTTGTATGTTAGCCATTCTCTCTCTCTCTCTCTCTCTATATATATATATATATATATATATATATATTCTTTTCTTTCTTTTAAGGGATTGAAATGAGATAAAAAAAATTTGTGGGCTGGGGTGAAGACTGGAGATTTGAATTATTGTTTCCGCTCGTCCTTCATCTACACTACACTACACATGATATCACTTTAATAACTAATTAATTATTTTCTTATTTTTTAGCTGGAAGAAAAAAAGCCGGCTAATATTGGCGACATATACATTCGCTACAATTGTTCTGTTTTTATTATAGACGTCACATTCGAAGACAAACCGTCATGTACAAATACTACGTATGTACACATATCATATACATTATTAATAACATTTATAAATGACACATTAATTTCATAAATAATAGTTTTACAACAATAATTAAAGTAGTTTAACAGCGGTCACGACATATATAGTTAGAAATACGATAATAACCATGTCTATATAAGTGTACCAATTTACTCGAAAATAATTAAACACATAAACAAAATTAAACATAAGTGATATTTAATTTAAATATGAATTATTCTGCATGTTTTTGCTCACGTCCTTGTTCTGGTGCCTCTTCCTCATTACCTAGAACGACCCACATAAAAGTGGAGGATGATAGATTCAAACATTCTCTCAGTACATAATTCAGTTCCAGTTCTAGATTTTGTAAAATTAACTTAATTCTAAAAAAATATGAAATAAATAAATAATAAATAAATGCTCATACATCTCTAATGCAATCCTATGATCATAACCACTTTCATTTTCTTTCAACTTTTCTGTTAATTCATTTCCTTTATTAATTGCCTCACTAGACGGGGAGTCTGTCCTATACTAGGTCTTAGCTGTCTCACTTGACGGTGAGTCCATCCTACACTAGGTCTTGACCTATGAAAGGACTTCTTTCTCATACAGTCACGTTAACGAATAGTCTAGTCGAACACCAGACCCAATATATATATCCCGATATACGAACATATCGGCCCCTGTTCGCTTTAGTTATCTATTCATGTCACATATATTAACTCAGCATATTCTATCCACACAAGTCCTTTGATCAAACAAATAATCTTATCTTAATAATCTCTAAAGAATATAAAACCGTTAGTTCGAAATCAACATTTATAATTCAACTGTATGAAAATAAATGCACACAAAATGATAAGTAATAATTTTATAAAATTTAGGAAAATCCGGACCTGATATCTGATATCTGAGTAAATTCTTGATCATCTCTGACCTCGTTTAAATCTTTAAAAGTCGAACCTAAAACTTAAACATACCTTTAATTAATAATGTTTGAATTCACTTATTCCCGTTTCCTAAATCCTTAATGCTATATGTTATTAATCCTAACTCTTAAACTTTTAATTAGTTTCCTATTTAGGGAATTATCAAGGATCCTAATTTCAATTAGATATCATATTAGATGTTGTTTTGTTAATTAAAAGGTCTGACAATTTAAGTTCGGCTTAATATCTCATATTGGATATTCTCTTTGTTTAGTATTCCTAAGAAAGAAAGAAAAATAAAATAAAAATAATAATTTGCTTCTGTTATTTGCTCCATATAGTGACCGAAAACTTTGATTAGATGTAATAACTTATATATACAATTATTTGATTACAAATGAATATCCAATTAAATAAAAAGAATAATTTCAGATTTTAAAATAACTAAAAAAATTATTGCTAATAAACAAAAGTTTCAGATTATAATATAAGTTAAAAAGAATACTTACTAATAAAGAAATTTTTTCAGATTTTAATAAATTTAAAGAAACACTCATTAATAATTTATATTTTCAGATTTTAATATAATTGAAGAGAATAATTATTAATAAGGAAATTTCCAGATTTTTTTAATCTTAAAAAGATACTCATGAATATTTTAAATTTTCAGATTTACTATAATTGAAGAGAATAATTATTAATAAATAGAATTTCAGATTTTAATTAAGAAATACTATTTCATAAATTCCTACAATCTAAGAACAATAATTTATTCTAATCAATATTTATATGTACCTATCATATTACAATCACTGATATTCATGCAACCATTATAAACAAAATATCATGGTTTATAATATCTTAAAGCAGAAATTTCCAAACAAAAGAGAAGGATTTAGATGGAGTCCTGTTTGGGTAGAGAGATGTGAGAGTTGGTCAATTTTTGTTCGTTATTTTTTTGGAGGAGAAACACATGGGCTGCTTGAAATTAATAGGACTGAGGTCTCTTTTGGTTTCAAATTAATTTTATTTTAACATGTTGTGGCCTACTAATTCGTTTAATTAATAAAACTGAAATTTTAAATTTTATCGTCTTCAGAATATAAACATGTGAGCTAATCGAGTTAGATAAAAATCAAATTTGGTTCTTGAATATAAAGACTCGGACCCAGTGGAGTCTGATTCATGATTGACTCGTTATATATATATTTTTTTAAAAAGTGAGATTTTCTCACCGATTTCATTAGAAATCAGAAAGTCATTGTTGCTAACTCCAAAACTCTGGAGCAGGAACATGTACATAAACTGGTACATACCAGTATCATAAAAAATACAGTAAAACAAACCAAATATAGTCTAATACATCACCAAAAGCCACCAAGGCACTGCAAAGACTAGTACTGATAAAAACACACAAAAAGACTAGAAATCAGTCCAACTATCTAGGTATCATATCCCAAGCATAGAGGTTCATTCTTGTTGAAGATAACAACACCGAAGGCCTGTAACATCCCAACTTTCGAACACTTGTAGATTTATCTAACTTGAAGTGAAGTGTGTTAAAAATAGCAATATGAATTTTCAAGTGTATCTATAAGACTCTGCAGTTGGAAAATTTGAAAATAATATTGTAAAATTCTTGACTAATCTAGATTGATAAGTTTATTAAGTGTTTATAATACAAATTCTGAAAATGTCGTGACTTATTTAAAATTTCATTAACTTATGGTAAATTAATATGAATTATTTGAAATTCAATTGTAAGTAACATTGTGTTAATTCTTGTATTTTAAAAGTCAAGTTCATTTATAAAACTTCCAGGGGTTAAGTGAAAAATCACTAATCATTTAATAAAAATAATAGATAATAGAATTTCTTTTTAAGTTATAAAATTAAATGTGGGACACTTGGCAGCCATGCATCTCATTCCTATTATTAAATTTTAAAAAGTTTAAAAACTCACCTAATTAACTTCTAAGTTCTCTACACGTGCCACTGTGCCTCCAAATTTTATTCTTTTCTTTTGTCTTTCTCTCTCCCGTTAAGGTTAGACCACCATTGAAATTATCGGAGAGATAAGGGAGAAACCAAGAAAGAAAAATAATGGAGAGAAAATAGCGGAGAGAAGAGAATTGATGGTGCCGGTAAGTTCACAACAAGAACAGAGGAAAAGAAAGGATGGCAACAGCTTCTCTGGTGACCAAGCAACAACAAGAGGCACGGAGGTAGAGACACTCAAAGTTCTTGTCACTCTTTTCAGAGCCGACTGATTTCATTGCGTTCGTACATTCAAATAATCGGTACTTACTTTCTTTTGCTTTGTAACACGTGAGGGTTGCATGGAAGGGCTGAACCTAATTCTTATTTAGTTCTTGGTTGATTTGTCATTGAACCTTGGATAATTGAATAGAAATTGTTGTACTTTGATTACCCGTTGAATTGATTGATTTAGGATGTTGTGAGTAAATTCTTGATTCCATCTCCTTGAAATTTAGTTGGTTATGATATATTTTGAGGAACTGCTAGGTTGACTAAATTGAATTCCAGCAGGGAATGTTGCCTTACTATTTTCCATCCAGAAAATAGGTTTTACAGTTATTCTTCCGTTTGATGAAACAATGGTAAATTGTAGCAAATTGTAAATGACCAGTAGACCCAAATTACGAGTCATGCTTGAGTTTTACTAATTTTGAGTAAATTGAAATTGATGGTGAAAAAAAAGAAGAAGAAGAAAATAGTGAAGAAAAGAAAGGAGAAAGGTGTGTCGATGGCCTTACGCGGGTGGTGACGAGAAGAACACAAAGGTGAAGGAAGTTCTCAGTTTGCTTGATTACTTGCTGGTGAACTCGTGGCTGCTCCTGAACGACAAAAATAGCTTGATTACGAATAGCAAACTTGACTTCGAGCAACGTCATGCTGTCGTTAACAGGTGCGGGTTTCGAGTTATTCTCAGATTCCTCTAACTTATTTTATTGTTGTTGTTTGCTTGTCAATTCCCTTGCTTGTTGTTGTTGCTTGCTTGTTTGTTTAGTTGCTAATTGGTTGTTGTTAAAAATATAGAGTCATGATCTCAGATTGTATTATCATCATTGATCTAGAATAGAGGGCTAGGATTAAATCAAGGATAGGGGGATTAAACAGTAGAGTACCAATGGTACTGTGAACAGTAAAGTACCAACGGTAATATTAATGAACCGTTGGTACCGTAGTATATATAGAGAATAGAAGCTTGTAAAACATATACTTTTCAATCAATAAAATCATCTCCTCAGAATTCATAAAATCAACATGGTATCAGAGCGGTTCTGATAAATAACCCGATAACCCGATAAAACCCGATAACCATAATTACCAGTAAAACTGGTAACTTCATAAAACGAAACAGAAATTCACCAATCAAGCAAGCGTCAAAATGGATCAATGGGGGCAGCAAATCAGTGAAGCTACCAACCCATCGAAGCTAACTCCGACATTGCTCAACGGATTGAATTATCTGTCAAGGGCCAAATCAGTAACCATCTCTTTAAGTGGCCGAGATAAAATCAATTTCATCACAGGAGATCATGAAAAACCAAAACCAGCAAATTCAGAAAAACCAACAGAAGCCGAGAAAATCCAAATCCGAAAATGGCAAAAAGAAGACCATACAGTAATGGCTCTCCTATATGGGTCTATGGAGCAACAAATCACAGATTTATTTCTCCAAAGCTGTGAAACATACAAAGAACTGTGGGACGAGCTCAAAGCTTTTTATGGGCAACAAAAAAATCACTCACATGTATATCAGCTTCAACTTGAAATCCAACAAGAAAAAAAAGGGTCTCGAACCCACTTAGAATACCTTGCTTCTCTCAAAAAGAAGCACGACGAACTTGATATTTATCGC
Organism: Carex littledalei; assembly: GCA_011114355.1. Classification (NCBI taxonomy): domain Eukaryota; kingdom Viridiplantae; phylum Streptophyta; class Magnoliopsida; order Poales; family Cyperaceae; genus Carex; species Carex littledalei. Next base: position 8,248,445 of record CM022083.1, on the reverse strand, counting down.
CCATTCACAACAGACCCGAAAGACCTCAAAAAACGCAAAGAAGAAGATCGGATTTTCTCGTACCTTGCGGGTCTTGACGCAAATTACGAAGGTATCCGGTCGCAAATCATTCGAGCACCCGACCTTCCTTCTTTTTCCGAAGTGGTAAATCAAATACAACGTGAAGACTCACTGCGAGAGGCCATGGGGGGTCCTCAAGCCAGTGACGGCGAGGGACACGAGCCCCACGGCCATGCCTCACATTTTCCCCAAAATTACCGAAACCCTAACTCCCAAAAATCTCAAAATTGGCAAAATCCAAAGGGTGAGACATGCTCTCACTGCAAAAAAGAGGGGCATAGGGCTGAGAAATGTTACTTTCTTCAGCCCAATCTCCGGCCAAAGTGGTGGAGAGATGAACCGAAGAGAGGCGGAGAAAAAGACGGGAAGAAGAAGGGGATCGCAACAAATGAAGGGGGCGGGTATGCTGCTCAAACCGAAGAAACAAAAAAGGGACATCAAACCGGTTCGGGTGAACCGGGTTTACTCTCTGGCGGGTCAGGCGCTGGCGGGTCAGGCGCTGGTGGGTCAATTGCTGGCGGGTCAAGTGGATCAGCGGATCAAATGCAACAATTGCTGCAACAACTGACCATGCTGCTGTCTCAGAATAATTCTGGTTCTTAATGTGGTATTTTATCAAACTCAAAGAATTTTAATTTATTTAACCAAATAATTGTTGATAGTGGTGCAACCGACCATATGTTTGGAAATACAAAATTCCTTGAGAACATGAAACCATATGAAATTGACCAATATGTAACCGTAGCAAATGGGATGAAAGAAAAAATTCATGGGGTAGGAGAAATTACTTTGAACAACAAAAAAATTAACAATGTTTTATTTTTAAAAACATTTCCTATAAATCTAATTTCGGTAAAAAAACTAACGCAAGAACTTAATTGTAAAATAATTTTCTCACATGAAAATGTAATCTTTCAGGACCGGGTAACCGGGGACAAGATTGGTGAGGGTGTGCTTAAAAATGGACATTATATTTTGGATATAGAAAATTCAAGATTTTGTGCTTCGACAAGTTCGATTAATTACGATAGGTGGCACAAGAGACTTGGGCATCCCTCCAACAAGATTTTAAATAGCATTTTAAATTCCACAAATTCTAGTTGTATTAATTGTGATATATGCAAATTAGCTAAGCAAACGAGACTTCCCTTCTCACTTTCCACTAGTAGAAGTGAAGCCCCTTTTGACTTAGTCCACTCCGATGTATGGGGTCCGGCCCCAATTAATTCTTATAATGGATTTAAATATTTTGTTATATTTATTGATGATTTTTCAAAAGCTATATGGTTGTATTTACTTAAATCAAAAGACGAGGTATTTATGTGTTTTAGAGAATTTCTATGCCTTATAGAAACTCAATTCAACACTAAACTTAAAATCTTTAGATCGGATAATGGAACGGAATTTGTAAACAAAAATTTTACCAATCTTTTTAAAGAAAAAGGGATTATACATCAAACGACTTGTATAAATACTCCCGAACAAAATGGAGCGGAAAGAAAAAATAGACATTTATTAGAAATGACACGTGCATTATTATTTCAAAATAATGTTCCAAAAATATATTGGTCGGATGCCATCCTTTGTGCTACATATTTAATTAATAGACTACCAAGTGTTACATTAAAAAATAAAAGTCCAACCGAAATCCTTTATCAACAAAAAAAGAATCTTGATCATTTAAGGATTTTTGGATGCATATGTTTTGTTCATATTAAAAGAAAAGAAAATTTTGATTTTATGTCAAAAAAGGCTATTTTTTTAGGATATTCACCATACAAAAAAGGTTACAAGTGTTATGACCCTATTACAAAAAAACTATTTATTTCTAGAGATGTAATTTTTAATGAAGATGAACCATATTTTAAGGAGGTAGATGATAAACAAAAAATTTCTTTTCGGCCAATGTCACCTTTTCTAGATGATTTATATTTTATACAAAATGAGGATTATGAAATAGAATCCAATAATGATGAAGAAGAAATAAATAATAGCAATAATAATAATCAATAATAATAATGATAATGATGATGATAATAATAATGAGGAAGAAGAGAATACTATGGTTAGAAGGTCCATAAGAGTGCGTCAACCATCCACTAAACTCAAGGACTTTATAACCTATTCGGTACAATACCCTATACAAGACTTTGTATCATATGCAAATATTTCACCACATTATCATGCATTTCTTATTTCTATCCAACAAGAGATAGAACCAAACACCTACCAAGAGGCAATAACCAAACCGGTATGGTGCAAAGCTATGGAAGATGAACTAATGGCTTTAGAAAAAAATGATACATGGAAAATTGTACAATTACCAACAAATAAAAAAACCGTAGGATGTAAATGGGTGTACAAAATAAAATACAATAGTGATGGTACCGTAGAACGGTACAAAGCTAGGTTGGTGGCCAAAGGGTATACTCAAACCTATGGTATAGATTATAATGAAACTTTTGCACCGGTAGCAAAAATGAACACCGTTAGAATTTTATTTTCTATTGCGGCAAATAATAATTGGAACTTATACCAAATGGATGTAAAAAATGTTTTTCTTCAAGGAACACTTGAAGAAGAGGTGTATATGACCCTACCACCCGGCCATAAAATAGAAAACAATTCTAAACTCGTTTGTAGGTTGAATAAATCAATCTATGGATTGAAGCAATCGCCTCGGGCATGGTATGGCAAACTTAGCTCATATTTAAATTCTTGTAATTTTAAAACTAGTAGTGCCGACCATTCTCTATTTACCAAACAAGAAGGGAAAAATGTAACCCTTGTGTTAGTATATGTAGATGATCTAATAATCACCGGAAATAATTTAGAAGAAATTAGCAAAATCAAATCTCAATTAAAAGAAAAATTTGATATCAAGGATTTATGATATTTAAAATATTTTCTAGGAATAGAAGTAGCTTCTTCAAATAAAGGCCTATTCCTTTCTCAAAGGAAATATACCTTGGATTTGTTAAAGGAAACCGGAAAGTTAGGTTGTAAACCGGCCTCCACACCTATAGATAACAAATATAAATTAGATACCGAGGATGGTGAACCTTTAGAGGACATAAGCCAATTTCAAAGACTTGTAGGAAAATTAATTTATCTTACCGTAACACGTCCGGACATTTCATTTGCCGTAAGCCAAATTAGTAAATTTATGCATTCACCAAGAACACCCCATTTAGAAGCCATTAATAGAATTTTGAAATATTTAAAAAGAAATCCCGGAAAAGGCATAAAAATGATAAACAATAATTCTAATGAAATATGTGGCTATTCCGATGCAGATTGGGCCGGTAGCTTTGATAGAAAATCTACAACCGGCTTTTGCACATTTGTAGGCGGGAATCTAGTCACATGGAAAAGCAAGAAACAAAATGTCGTGGCTCGATCAAGCGCGGAAGCGGAATACCGAGCTATGGCATCTACCGCAAGTGAGCTAATATGGATTAAACAACTCCTTAGAGACATGAGCGTCGAATTTGATCAACCTATGAAGATGTATTGTGATAATAATTCCGCTAGACATATCGCGTCAAATCCGGTGTTTCACGAAAGAACCAAGCACATAGAAGTGGATTGTCACTTTATTAGAGAGAAGGTCCAAGCCAAAGAAATAGAAACACCATTCGTAAGAAGCAAAGATCAATTAGCGGATGTTTTTACGAAAGGATTGGATCCGACCCATTTTGAAACGATCACTAGCAAGCTAGGATTGCACGATATATACCTTCCTAGCTTGAGGGGGAGTGTTAAAAATATAGAGTCATGATCTCAGATTGTATTATCATCATTGATCTAGAATAGAGGGCTAGGATTAAATCAAGGATAGGGGGATTAAACAGTAGAGTACCAATGGTACTGTGAACAGTAAAGTACCAACGGTAATATTAATGAACCGTTGGTACCGTAGTATATATAGAGAATAGAAGCTTGTAAAACATATACTTTTCAATCAATAAAATCATCTCCTCAGAATTCATAAAATCAACAGTTGTATTGTTGATGCTTGCTTGGTTGCTTGCTTCGTTGCTTGATTGGTAATTAGTTGTAGTTTAAGTTCTTGAATGTTCTTTTGAAGTGCATAGCATGAATGCATGAGTTGTCATAAGGAGCATGCACATATATTCTAGAATTGAATTGTGACAAAACTTGAAGAGTTTAGTGGCAAAATAAGATTGTAGTATATGCTAGTGTTATATTTTAGAATAAAGCATGAAGATGCATGATCTATATTTTTATATCAAAAATCTGAAAATGAAGTATGATGTTCAAATTTAGAATTTGGTTTTGAATATGACATGATTTGCATCAAGTGTTTGAGTTGCATTGCATATGCATAGATGATATAGAACATGAGTTGAACTAGAACTTTTGCATGATATATTTGCATGCATGATACATAGCATGACATGAACTATTTACTTGCATTAAATGAACTTTCAATAGAAATGTGAATATGACTTGCATCTATAGAACACATTGATTTGCTTGTATATGGAATGTCTTGTATGTACTTTGATGGGAATTGAAGAATGAAATCCGAGGGTCATGTAGGCGCCATATTCGGGTAGCGCATAGCAAGAGCTGTGTAGGCGCCATATTCGGGTAGCGCATAGCGAGAGCTGTGTAGGCGCCATATTCGGGTAGCGCATAGCGAGAGCTGTGTAGGCGCCATATTCGGGTAGCGCATGACCGGATTTATGCTTGGTGTAAGAACTTGTAACGCATGATAAACAAAGGAAAATATTTGAGAATTGCTCTACTTGAACAATAGTGTGAATGTTGAATTTATTTATTTTTTCCTCTTGACTTGATTGCGGTGTTACTTTTTATAATTGTGTTCAATATATAGCTAATTGATCCATGAGCTTTTAGATTGCATAATTGAATTCTTTCATAAATTTCTTATTGCATCACATGCGAGTATATAGAAGACATGAGTTGAACCATGCTGGTAGTTGATATGCATGGCATGTATATATATATTTTCTAAACCTGGTGCATGACATAATAGGAAATGCCGAAATAGGAGTTCGATGTAGATGAATCATTTGCGTGATATGAATGCATAGCTTATCTCATGAACATATGACATGGATGCATTAGGTTGCACATGAGGCATGAACATAATATCTGAAATTAAAGTATGGTTGATTTTAAAGCATTTGAGTAAAACATGAGTTATAGTTGAGTTACGCATTGTAAATTTTATGTTTGATTGTTATAGTCTTATAGATTGATTATATAAAGTTCAGGGTTGCTGATTTTTGTTATCATAAATGAGTATTCCATAAAGTAAAGTTCTCTTATTTTCGTTGACTGATTATAGTTGTTAACTTAGATTCATTGGAATCTTATATTATTAATTGTAGTGTATATTTTTGGTGCTCGGTGCTGTTTCAGTTTCAGTTGGTCGGATCTAGGGATAACTCGACTGGAACTGAATACCGCACTGGGAGATTTTCAATCTCTCATCTTTCCACTTTGTGGGTTCCAGGTACAAAACACAAGATAAGGAAATACGATTTCGAACTTGAAGACTGGGACTTGCAACGAAAAAAAAAGTAAGTTGTGTCATTGGTAATGTATATGTATATATGTGATTCTGTAAAATGATAGAAATTGCCTTGCGTTGATGAGCGCGGCGGGTTGTCGGCCCCGTTGTCGGGGTGTGACAAGGCCCATGCCCAATAATCTATTCTAGATTATTCAAGTGAGTCGGTTAGTAAGGAATTCACTAGAATTTTCTTTTATAAATGTTTTAGAAATAATAAAGTGAAACTTCTACCGACTTATATGGTCGGTTATAGGATTGCATTAGAAATGTCTATAATGTTTTGTATCATGAACAATGTAGATGTAGAGTAGCCGACGTAATAGGAGTATAAATAGGTAGTGGAGTCTCATACATAGGAGGTGTGTGAAGTATATGTGAGATCGAGTGAGAAATATATTAGAGCCTTGTAAAATTTTGTATACTCCATAAATAAAAGAAATCAAGTTCTATAAACTCCTCTCTTCTACCATCCACAATCCGATTACAATTTCCAACAATTCTCCTAGATCCTGAAGTGCTGGTATAGCCTCAATGTCGGTCATATCCCCTCTGCTAGATCCACCTCTTCCCCTAATGGAATCAGAACCTGACATGGCATATCAGTAGTGCTCAAGGGAAGAATTAAGAATAAATGTAGTAAAGAACCATTATTCAATGATTTGCACCAGAAAGTTGTTAAAACGATAATCTTCGAACCCACAGTCTGCAAAGTAGGAACAAAAGAATTTTGAAAACAAATCTTATTCCTCTCAAGATACCACAAAACAGCTCCTCGAACAAGTTCAATAAAAGTTTCGATTTTATCAATTTCCTGCATGAATATGCAATAATAGTTATTCTAATATAATATACTTAAATAGGAAAATCTAGAGGTGGCAAAAATACTGGCAGCTCGTGGCTTGCTCGAAATCGGTTCCTGGCCCCATCTTGCAGTCGCTCGGTCCTTCCTCTGCTGGTTTTTCTTTATTTAATTGTTCGATCCCACCTGTCAGCCTCTGCTATTCTTCTCTGCGCTCACGCTGTTGAGTTCTTTTATTTAAATTGACAAGCTGGGTCCCTGGTTGCAGTGTCTTCTTCTTTTTAAATGCATGACCGTTCGCCTTCGCCCGACTTGCCAAAAACTCATTCTTCATCCATTTGTTCGTACAGGGTCCTTTGCATTACGTACAAACTGGAGTTAAGAAAAACAAATAAAAAAAAGTTCTTCTATATATACAATAAAATGTTCAAATTTTCTGATACCAATCTAATTTACAAATTGAAATTCAATAATATCTGCACTAAATGTGTCCTTAAACAAGGATCAGATAAGCAAAGTTTCAATACAAACCGATTGATTGAAAATTCCAAAGCCAGATTTTGCATATCAATACTAATTGACATTGCAAATCATGAAATTTTTAATTTAAATAATCGAGGTTCTTATCGAACCTCTACTGGGACCTAAAATAAAGAAAAATAGAAATGAAAAGGAAAATATTTTGAAGCTAGAATCAAGTTCAAATTAACTGCAAAAAATCATATATAAAAATAAAAACTAGTTATCTAAATCAAGTATAAAATTAAAACCCAATATGAAGATAGAGCAAACATAAATCAAAACATAGAGCGCTCATCCTAAACAAACTTACAAATTAAATCCAATCCTTTGACTGCATTTTGATTAGGAGGGGACGATTTTCGCCTGTCTAGAGTAAAATTGTCACTCTCGCTACTGCTACCTTCCTTCTGATTTCTTTTCCGAAGCAGGTGAATTTTCGATTTTTGTCCTACCCTCCCCTGCTCTTCCCTCTGTTACTAACCTATCTGGAGCAGAGCCAGGGGGCTCTGCATTTCATACAAACTAGAATTAGGAAAAACAAATAAAAACATCATTTCCTGTATATATATGAAAAAATGTTCAAACTTCTTGGTACCAATTTAATTTGCAAATCGAAATTTCGGAGTATACACACTAAACGTGTCCTTAAGCAAGGATATGATAAGCAAAGTTTCAATACAAGCATATCAATGAAAAGTCGAAAGCCAGATTTTGCAAATCGATACTAATTGACATCGCAATTCAAGAAAATTATTTGGGCATTTGCTACAATTAATTAATTAAGTAAAAAATACGGTGATGTTGTATACGCATGGTGACTCGATTTATTATAGCGTTAATGTATGGATGCTTGTTTTCCCTGCTGCAACGGTTACTTCTCCCTCTCCCCTTGCAACATGGACCTGAAACACCCAATACAATTCAGTTATGCCCCTATAAATTACTTAATGGTATTATCAATATGTAGTACCTACCAAATTTTAACATTATTATAATTTATTATTTTGGGTGCAAATTAATGATAACATTATGTACCAGTAAACGGTTGTACTTAATTTAATTGTTCTTGCTTAGTAGTTCGTCCATTGAGAACTTTCTAAAGGATTTAATGTTATTGCTAAAAAAAGTTTTATAAATGTAATGATGTTTACCTAAATGTCATACAAAGAATAGACAAAATGGCAAAAAATAAAAGAAAAGAACAAAAATGGTAGCAAAAAGAAAGAAACTAACAAAATAGAGAGAAAAAGAGAGATGAATTACCTCTGAAAGAAGAGGAAGGTTGGAGCCCATCTGAAATCATTCAATATCCATACTCTGTATGCATCGAATCTTGTGCCAATGTAAACCGTTTGGTAAGCATCTTTCCCTTAACATTGGGCAACCTCTTATTGTAATGTGTTGGATTGAACTTGGCAGTTCTGGCAACTCCGATAATTTTGGGCAGTCGATGAAAACCATAAACTCGAGGGTAGAGAAGTAACTCAAAGCTTGTATCATCCTCATATTATTACAATTCATAAATCTGAGCACCTTAATAGATTGAAGGTGATCGGATTTCTCAAATGATATCCCTTGTTCTTGGCAATATCTTATAGACAACCATTGTGGAGGAACAAAATCTGGGAATGATAAAATCTTGTTCATCATCAACGAGTTGCTGATATACAATTGTTCTCGACTGTTGGAAACTTGGCTGACTGCAGCAGCTTTTTTCTCTCTGTTTCACACAAAACTCTCTCTTTCACAAAAGAAAAATAATTGATTTTTTAAACTGCACAAAAACAGAAACTATTTCATTCACTTTCTATATTTTCTGCTGTTACAAACTTCATCTACTTCATACAAGATTAATATAGCTAATACAAAATCTATCTTCAGATCTCCACTACCTCCACAACATTCTAAATCTAACACATATTCCTTAATTATCTATGCTAAATAGGGATGTTCCAATTACAGCTTTTAACTACTAATTTAAATTGAGAAATATGCCAACTATAGTTTCAGACAACTATTTTTAGAAAATGCTAATCACAGCAACTTTGATAAATTTGTAACATTGACAACCTTGCCAACACTTCCGAACAGAATCTACATCAAGATCTGAAAGTAGAACTAAATGAAGAGTACTAATGAAAGGACGTGATTCTAAGCCCTCAAATGGTTTTATGACCGATATTGCACAGGACAAGCACCAATGATTCAAGTAAGGTTAGCTGATGAAATGATAGGATTTTTTCAGGGATATTGCAAAAGTTAATTTCAACATTTTGGAGGTATGGAAGATCACCATTAAAAATTCCCTGAGAAACTATGCATCTATTAATGGTAAACGACTGCAGAGTGTGGGGCAGTGGTGAAGGACTGTCCATCTCCAAACACCAACAGTCCTCTATCAGAAAGTACTGGAGAGAAGGGAGTGCATGAAGACCACCGAGTGATCTTAGATACCAGCAATGTTTGATCTCTACAACTCGAAGGCTCTGCATAGACTCCATGAAATGAGTTGGAGGAAGTGCGGTTATTGTCATGATGCCTGATAAGTATAATTCTTCAAGAGTGATCATTCCTCTCAAGCAACCCAACAACACTCCATCAGATACACAATAGCCAAGATGAAGCACGTGAAGCATGGAGGGTAATTTCAATTTATTTGCTTTATCTCTTTCTGGTGGAAGGCTAAAAATAAAGTTCATCCGTTGTTGATGACAACGCCACCAAGCGTTAATTTGAAGCAGCTCTGCACAGTTTTCCTTTGAGCATGTTTGGTCAAAACTTTTTAGTTCATGATCAAGTACATCTTTGGCATCACCAAAACTACATATAAATTTTTCCTCCAGGTTGCTTTGGTTTTCATTCACTTGCAACTCATTTTCACATACTTAAATCAAAGACGGGCATTTATTGATTGATAGCGTAGCAAGGTATTCTGGAAAAATAGGCAATTCTCTCAAAACCCCTAAATTTTCAAGTACAAGTTCAGAGCAATGACGACATTGATGAAAATTTCGGGAAGAACTGTCAAAGCATTACAAGTGTTAAACCTAACACCTCTTACATTCTCTATAAAGGAACCTTCTTGCAACCATGTTGGGTATGTCGAGCCCCTATACCCATGAATTCTAAGCCACTCCAAATTTGTTGGGGGTTATAAGGCCTCAATAACCTCTACTTCTAAGCCATTATTTTCAGCTGACTCAGCCTACACTAACTCCAGCCTTTTAAGTTCTGGTTTATCGATTAGCCTTCCTTGAACAGCTTCTTTCTTATCTCTGACATTCTCTAGATTTACAATTCTTAGAGAGCCACCAATCTCCTTCAAACATCCCAGTTGATGCAGTTCGTATCCTTTCACTTTTCTCACATGGAATTCATTCAAATGTTGGAGTGAAGTTAATTTGCCTAGGTAAGGTACTGGAGGTAAGGTAGTGACCAGATTAGCATTATTGTCATACATTCAATGCATCGCAGCTTGATCAAGTTACTCAACTTGTTTGGAAGAGTCTTTACAGACGAGGGAAAAATTAAAAATTGAAGATGGTAGGGCTGCAATACTGAATCCGCCAACTCGTTAATTGAACCTCACCAAAAAGATAGAAACCGTAGGTTCTTCACATTTCTTATAACTCTTGGCACTATTTAATAGCCACTGGACAGTACTTCTAGCACCCTTAAATTTCTAAAATTTATAGATATATTAGTAATGATTGTTGGGAGTTTTTCGGAAAAGAGAAACAGAATACAGCAGAATTTTTCTCACAACTCCATTGATTCATTAACAGAAACATACATGGTATTTAAGATGGTGCATATAACTAATTTTGCACCCCACTAACTCTATTACAAGTGCTGTCATTTTTAGGCATCCACTAACCCCACTAACTTTGCTATAACTAAACCTATAACCAACCCACTAGATGACAAACTAAATATAGAAACTACCCACTACTTCCTGCACATGTCTAAACAGAAAACTTGCTGCCTAAGTTTAATAACCAGTTTATAATCAATTCTTAACAGAAATAAAAAACTGCAACTAAACCGAAACTTCTAAAAACTGTATTTCTTATGCACTTTGCTGCTGACTTGGATTATTTTCAACAATGATTTCACTAATATCATCAATAAATGGGCTTCCCAAGATAAGGGTACGCAAGTTACTTAAGTTACATATACTGGATAGTTTCTCTTTCAGAATTTCATTGTTAACTCGGAGATATACATGTTGCACGGTTTTAGGATTTTTCTCTCATTATTTGTTACCCTAAAACTATCTCCAACAGAGAGTTTTTCTGCAAGATCGTGAAGGAGATCGTGCATGGTATATAATTTAGGAGTTTTATCCACTGGGTGAAAAATAGAGTTTGCTACCATTATTTTAAAGTATTCCAAACCTATATCTTCAACATTTCTATTATCTTCTGAGGGTTGGATAAAATCAAGTGCCACCCAAAAAGAAGATACCGTATCATAAAATCTTGGACCTTTGGGAAAACACTACAAAATAAGAAGCACCGTTGTAATTGCACATCGAAGCGGTGAAAGCTCCATAGCAAAATATTGCCAGTGTCGCTCAAGTCAACATTTTCTATAGTAGCTCGCCAGTTTACGCAACTGGTTACCAACAACCTTAGCTGCCAAAGGCGATTTATTCATTTTTCTGGCAATCTGGTCCACAATATCACTCAATCATTCTTTAATTGTGGATCATTGATTTTCAAACCATCAATTGCATGATATCTCAAAAGTGATATGAAATTATCAAGTGCCAGATCACTCAGCTCAATAAGTTAAGTTTCCCAGGTTGTAATGCATTAGGAATGGATTCTGATGATGAGCAACTAGTTACCATAATTTTACATTTTGCTCCTTGAAAAGCAAATCGTTTTAAGCGGGCTTCCCATTGGTTTTCACCTGCTTCACTATCATACCAAGCATCATCTAGTACGACCATGATATTGCCAGATCTAGGGTTGTTGGCCCATTGGTTTTCTCCTGCTTTACTAGTTGACCATGATATTACCATATTTATATATATATATATATAGGAGTTGGCTACGGTGCTAGGCATAGCATAGAGGGCTTCCGTGCTACGGCTCAATATTTGAGTTTTCAAAATCCTAACCGTCGATCCGCACCGTTCAACATGATCTCCATATGAATATGTACTTGCAAACCAAATTTTACATTTTTTTAGAATTTTTTTTCTATTTTTTTAGATAGGTAGAAAAACACTTGATCTGAATGGTACAAAATTTTCAGATCAAGTGATTTTCTACCTATCTAAAAAACTAGTAAAAAAAATAAAAAAAATGTAAAATTTGGTTTGCAAGTACATATTCATATGGAGATCATGTTGAACGGTTCAGATCGACCGTTAGAATTTTGAAAACTCAAATATTGAGCCGTAGCACGGAGGCCCACAATGCTATGCATAGCATATTAGCAATTGCCATATATATATAGAGTAAGGCTACGGTGCTTTGCAAAGTAAACCCACCCCTTTACTTTGGGCCACTTTTTGGATTTTGAAAATCCAAACAACCGATCCGAACCGTTCAACATGTTCTAAATATTGAAATGTGCTTGGAGACCAAATTTTATATTTTTTCGAATTTGTTTACTATTTATTAAGCCACTTTGAAAATCGCTGATCCAACGGTGAACAGTAAAAACAGTAAAATTTTCTGGACCACCGGATCAGAAACTTTCAAAGTGGCTTAATAAATAGTAAAAATATTCCAAAAAATGTAAAATTTGGTCTCCAAGCACATTTCAATATTTAGAACATGTTGAACGGTTCGGATCGGTTGTTTGGATTTTCAAAATCCAAAAAGTGGCCCGAAGTAAAGGGGTGGGTTTACTTTGCAAAGCACCGTAGCCTTACTCTATATATATATATATATATATAAAGTCTCCAAAGTTTATTCAAAAATTTCCACTTAGATCTAACTTCTTCAACCAAATCGTTGACTGTTTTGTATTGCTCTGTAAACAATCGAGCACACCGTTCTCTCCAAAGGACGAATAGTGAGATGAGAATCAATGCTTTGTCTTCTTCTGGTATTGACCTATTTACCAACTTTGCTATGATATTATTTCCAGAAGTCAAGAAGCCGTGGTGATTTGGCAACAACCTGGTCTATACCAATTGATAAACTTCCCATGAAACCATGCACTCGTTAAAGATGTGAGCTGTTGTTTCAATATTCGCGCGACACAAGTAACATATTCTCACCAGACTAAAACCTCTTTTGTTTAGGTTTTGATACAATCTTGCACAATAGTCATGTATTTGATCGTACCATTAAATGACACCCTACAATGAGAACTATTTTTTTTTGTTTATTTATAAGATAATATTCTTCGTACGAGAGATTGCAGGTTTGTAATCTGAATAAGAAACCTTTTGTGAATATATAAAGTGAGAATTTATCTAAAAAAATTTCATTCCCTACATACCATTAAATTTTAAATGTTACTGTATGCTTTTAATAACTTGTTTCAAACCAAACAAAAAGATAAGCAAATAGAGAATTAGACCTAGGTTATGTCAAACACGACTCTACCATTATATGTGGTGATCTAAAATTCTATCTAAACTTGTTTAGACAGCTGAGACGGAAATCGACTTCTTGTATTTTGATTATGTCTAGAATTTGAAAAGAGCCTGCAGGCCAAACTAACAATCTTACCTTTCTTAGTATTATTAGTTAGTATAAATTAGCTATTTCCTTTGTTGTTGTCTCTAATATGTATTAGCAACTGCTACTCTTTCTTCGAAATTAAAAAAAGCAACTAGATTGAAATCAAATTAAGCTATTTCTTTTACTTATTTATGTTCAAAAAAATTATTTCTGTTTGTCACGACACTACTACAAAAAAACATTTCGCCGTCAGACGAAATCGCAATTCGCAATCGGATTCCGCACTGATGGCTATCGCCCCCATAGGAAAGGTATACATATATGCCATCGGCAGCGCATGATCAAACAGATGGTGTTAGTACCCAACGCCATATGTTTCTTTTTGCAACCGACGACAAATGTAATTAACGTTGTCTGTTGGATTTTAATAGCCGATTGCAGAAGTGTCTTACACCATCTGTTTTGTTTTAGTTGGCGTTGGCAGGTCCTAGTTTGTAATCGGTGATTAATTTTTGAGCCGATTGTGATGTATATAAAAATATTATGTTTTATTATTAATTCTTGTATTAATTAGGGGCTAGCCTCCATCATATATTTGCTAGTTATTTTTAAAATCTGACAAAGCAACAATAAACATGCATGCATTATATACCCATATTTTAACCAACAGCTAAGATAGGCATCAACAACATATAAATATGCAAGTTATCCAACATATATATTAATTCATGCAACAAGCAATATATAAAGTAGACAGCAATTATAAACCAACAAGCTAGCAATATCACATATACAACAATATATAGACCAATATTTCATTGTACCATAAAACTAACAATATATAGAGCAATATCTCAAAAGTGATATGAAATCATCAAGTGCCAGATCACTCAACTCAATAAGTTAAGTTTCCCAGGTTGTAATGCATTAGGAATGGATTCTGATGATGAGCAACTAGTTACCATAATTTTACATTTTACTCCTTGTAAAGCAAATCGTTTTAAGAGGTCTTCCCATTGGTTTTCTCCTGCTTCACTATCATACCAAACATCATCTAGTACGACCATGATATTGCCAGATCTAGGGTTGTTGGCCCCTTGGTTTTCTCCTGCTTTACTAGTTGACCATGATATTACCATATTTTTTCGATTAAGTCCCAGATCTAGGGTTGTTGGCCCAAGATATTATTCTCCTAAATTTTTTTTGCTCTTGTAAACTTTTGGATATGTTGGCCCAAGATAAATTACTTTTACTAGTAGTTTTAAAATTAAGTTAGTAAGATGAATATTTACCTGGTAATTTCTCTATGAAAGTATGAAGTAAGACCAAAATCATTCTTCCAAACAATCCTTTAATTAATGTCATGAAAAGATGAAGTTGTTGTATTTTCGGGTTTTCCTAATTACTTTAAAACCTAAAACCCTAGGATCCTATGCAAGAAAATTAAACTTAATGCACAGCGGAACTTACTTCCCATCTTCAAAAGCCTCCGTATGCTATCAATCAGACAGCTTCCAAGGCTCTAGGTTGATAAGCTCCTGGTCTTGACTTGAGTTGTTGGCTCTCGAGTCATTCCAAGAACTTGCAATCCTCTCTTTCTTTTTTCTGGCTATCCGAAAAATATGACAGAGTATCTCGTCTTTAATGGAGCAGACAATTGTGATTGTTATTGCAAGCCTTGGAGACTCAGCCTTTAAATACAAGTGCCAAGTCCTCAATTTAGCATAACCATAGCCTAAAATTGGCGTAACATGCCAAAATAACCATAGCTAAAAAGAACATGCCAAAATAACCATAGCCAAAAATAATTCCAGCTTAGTGCTGAAATTAGTTTACACTAATTTCAAGTCTGTGCCGAAATTATCACATGTATATTAGTTAGACTAATTATAATCGGTCCATTAACAATTATAATTAATCAAATTTATTTCTATACATTTTCGGTTCCAAATCCTAATTGAAATATGTATAATGCCATTCCTTAATTAATCACTTATTTTGGCATTAATATTCGTGACAGTATTAGACATATAATTATAATACACGCATGTCCAACTTAATTTATTGTATTTAGACGTCTCTAAATCCAACAATCTCCCACTTGGACAAGTGTAACATTTTAATTATATGTTCTTATCCTTATTGCGCAACTTTTCTGTCTTTACTTATCGTATTTCCCGAACAATTCCGTCCATCAACTATCCTAACAAAGAACCTAAGCGGCAGTAGTTACTTTTATATTTATGCATAACTAAACCGACATAGATCACATTGTCAACATAATTGAATGACATGAATCTGATTTGGATGTATAGTTTAGAAATTACACGCAAGTGTGATTAGATGTGCCTATTTCTAATTGAGTCACCTTAAACTTTAAACTTTAGTGAGGTCAAATACTTTAAACTTTAAAGAAAGAAATAATGAAACTGAAATTGAATGCAACTTGTATATATCAACAAAACTGTTTACAATTACATTACATAGAACATCAAAACTTAAAACATATTCAGACTCCCACATTTTCTAACTATCCTAAACAGATATTACACCCATACGAGCAACATGTTCGTGAAACTGCTTGGGTGGTAATCCTTTAGTAAGAGGATCCGCAATCATGGAGTCTGTACCTATGTGTTCTATACATAATTCATTATTCTGTACTCTCTCTTTTACAACCAAAAACTTAATGTCGATGTGCTTCGACTTTGATGAACTTCGGTTGTTGGTTGCGTATAACACTGCTGAATTGTTGTCACATAATAATTTGAGTGGTTTCTGAATAGAATCCACAATTTTCAGCCTTGTGACGAAGTTCTTCAGCCATACGCCATGATTAGATGCTTCATAGCATGCGACAAATTCAGCTGCCATAGTGGAGGAGGCTACCAATGACTGCTTAGCGCTCTTCCATGACACGGCACCGCCTGCCATCATAAAGATGTATCCTGATGTTGACTTCATGCTGTCGACACATCCTCCAAAATCAGAATCGGTATATCCAATGACCTCGAGCTGTTCCGATCTCCGATACGTGAGCATATAGTCCCTAGTTCTCTTTAGGTATCTCAACACTCGCTTGGCTGCCTTCCAGTGTTCCATACCTGGGTTACTTAAATATCTCCCTAGCATTCTAGTAATGAACGCAATATCCGGACGCGTGCATACTTGTGCATACATGATGCTACCTACGGCTGAGGCATAGGGAATATCTTTCATGATGTTTTTATCTAAGTCAGTTTGGGGACATTGTTTTAGACTAAACTTATCTCCTTTTGATACAGGGGTATCTCCTGGTTTACTGTTTTGCATGCCAAATCTTGTTAGAATCTTATCGATATAGTTCCTCTGGGATAACCTTAGAATACCTTGAGATCTATCTCTAAGTATTTCAATCCCTAGAACAAATGATGCATCACCAAGATCTTTCATTTCAAAATTCCTAAATAAAAAATTCTTAGTTTGATGCAACATGTCCTTATCGTTACTGGCAAGCAATATATCATCTACATATAAAACCAAGAAAATAAATTTACTTCCATAAAACTTAAGATATATACATTCATCTACTATGTTAGACTCAAAACCAAATGAGCTAACAACTTTGTGAAACTTATGATACCATTGTCGAGATGCTTGTTTTAGACCATAGATAGATTTCTTAAGTCTGCAAACCATAGACCCTGCATCACCTGATACAAAGTTTTCTGGCTGCTTCATATAGATTGTTTCATCAATGTCACCATTGAGAAATGCCGTCTTTACATCCATCTGATGAAGTTCTAAATCATAATGTGCTACAAGCGCCAAATAATCTTTAAAGAGTCTTTCGATGAAACTGGAGAGAAAGTCTCTTTATAATCAATACCTTCTTTCTGTGTGAAACCTTTCGCAACAAGACGTGCCTTGTATTTTCAACATTGCCTTTAGAATCCAGCTTAGTCTTAAATATCCATTTGCAACCAACGGGTTTCTTGCCTTTAGGCAACGGAACGATATCCCAAACGTCATTGTCGTACATAGATTTCATCTCTTCATTTATGGCATTAATCCACATTTGAGAGTTAGAGCTTTCCACAGCTTGTTTGATATTAACAGGATCATTTTCAAACATGCCAATGTCAAACTCATGTTCTTGAAGATATGCATAATCCTTCGATTGTGTAGATCTTTTCTCTCTAGTAGATCTCCTAATTGGCACATGCTCTAGATTTTCTTGAGGTTCAATTACAACTTGATCTTCAACAGGAGGAGGAACATCATTACCAACTTCTGAATCTCCCACAGGCCCTAGGCCATCAACATTGGTCATGGCAATGTCAGGGTTTGTGTTGGATTCAGGTCCATTTGTGTTCTCTATTCCATGTTGAGTTTCTAACTGAGTTGTTTGGGATGATGAAGTTTGCACATTGTCAAAAGATGTATTTCTAAACGCAATCGGAATTTGAACAAAACCAGGACTTTGGTCCATAGTCTCATTCTCATTCGTCTCTTCTTCTTCAAAAATACTATCTTTTGTCATATCTCCCCCCACAAACTCATTATCCTCAAAAAATTTTGCACTTCCTGACTCGAAAACTATATGTTCTGTTGGATTATAGAATTTATACCCCCTAGATCGTTCAGAATAGCCTATAAAGTAACAACTAACGGTCCTTTCGTCCAGTTTCTTTTCACTTGGCTTATAAGGCCTAGCTTCACATGGACATCCCCAAACTCTCAAATGATTCAAGCTAGGCTTGCGCCCAACCCATAACTCGTAAGGGGTCTTGTTAGTTGCTTTCGTAGGCACTCTATTAAGTATGTATGCTGCAGTCTTTAAGGCTTCTCCCCACAAATTCTCAGGTAGAGTTGTACGAACAATCATACTTCTCACCAGGTCTTTAAGGGTGCGATTTCGCCGTTCAGCAACACCATTCATTGCAGGTGAACCTGGCAACGTATACTGAGGCACAATTCCGCATTCCTCTAAGTATTTTGCAAAGGGACCTTGACGCTGTTCTCCTGATCCATCATAACGACCGTAGTATTCACCACCACGATCAGAACGAATGGACTTTATACGTTTGTTAAGTTGTAACTCAACTTCCGTTTTGAATTTTATGAACACGTCTAATGCTTCCGCCTTTTCTTTTATTAAGTAAATATGACCATATCTTGAATAATCATCTATGAATGTGATAAAGTAACGGTGATCATTTCTTGTAGCCTTTGGAAAAGGACCACAAATATCCGTATGAATCAATTCTAAGACATCATTACATCCTTTTGCATCATACTTACGTTTATTAGTTTGTTTTCCCTTTATACAATTTACACAATCACTTAAGTTTGTAAAATCTAAAGGTTGGAGAATATCATTAGACACAAGACGTTCTATCCTTTTCATAGAGATATGTCCTAATCGCTTGTGCCATAATGTTGCTGATTTCTCACAAGTTAATTTACGTTTTCTATTATCTATATGCAGTGCCTCTGAATGTGAAGTGTCTATATCTAGAAAATAAAGATTATCATAAGAAGACAGGATACCAGAAGCAAGAAGCTTAGAATTTTGACACAAACTGAAATTTCCATTACTAAATGAACATACATAACCATTTTTGTCCAAATAAGATACAGAAATTAGGTTCCTTCTGAAGGATGGAACCACTAAAGCATCAAAACTTAAATAAAATCCTGTCCTACATAATAATCTAAATTTTCCTATGCTTTTCACTTCTACTTTGTTGCCATTTCCTACGTAAACGTAGCGCTCCGCCTCACTTGGCTTGCGATGGCTTAGGCAACCCTGCATCGATATACTGATGTTAGATGTTGCACCTGAATCTATCCACCAAGTATATCTAGATACAGAACTTAAATTAACTTCAGAACAAACTAAAGCGAGAGACATACCTTTCTTTGCCAACCATGCATGATAGTTGGTGCATAATTTCTTCGTATGTCCTGACGCTTTGCAGAAAAAGCATTTCCTTTCCTCTGCTTCCGCAGAAGTATCTTCCTTCTTGCTTTTCTTTGCGACATTGTTTGCAGCTTCTTTGGTGGGTCCTTTTTCCTTGGCAGTAGACTTGCGCTTCTTGCCTTTACCCTTAGGATTAGATGTTACTACATGAGCACTTTCTCCCTTAGTCATTCTCTGTCTCTCTTCCTCCTGCACCAACTGAGCCTCAAACTCAGGTAGTGTCCACGTCTCTCTTTGACAATTATAAGTCAACTTGAATTGACTAAAGTTAGACGGGAGAGAGAAAAAAATGAACTCAATGAGAACCTCATCAGAGATGTCATAATTATGCCCTTTCAAGGCACGTTGCAGTCTTGTCATCTCAATAACATGCTCTCTAACCCCTTCTTTTCCCTTGTATTTTATTGTTGCCAACTTCACAAAGAGTGTACTAACTTCAGTCTTTTTACTCTTTGTGAATTTCTCTTCAAGGGCCTTAAGGTATTTAATAGCGCCGGTCTCTGTATCAGGTATTATGCCTCGAAAAGTCTCATGGATCGTTTGCTTCATCACCATTATGCACATGCGATCTAAATGCTCCCATTTCGCAATATCAGCCTTCTCTTGGGGAGTTTCCTCACCCTATTTATTAGGCTTGGGGCAATCAAATCTCAATGCAGTGTCCAATTGCATGATCCCTAAGACTAATTTCAGTTTTTCCTCCCACTGTTTGAAATTGTTCTCCATGAGGGGCTTAATTTGACTTAGATTAGACATTATGTTTAGATCTGAAAATTGAAGAACAAAGGAATAATTTAGATACGATGCGTCACGATTTGATCCTTAATCATAATTCTAAAATCTATCTAAAGGCCTGCGTTAAACTATGTGCTCCATTAAATCTTTAGCCAAAGCACCACTCAATAATGAAACACCTTTGGGTGCAATCATTACCTTCAGGCACTCTGGTGTAGTGAATAAAGTACAAACATGTAACCTTTTTGTCAATCAACCTTTGGGTCAAATTAACATATCCATGAACTAACGACCAGGCCAGTCAACGGGGGGAGGAGGATCACAGACGGATCGCTTAAGTTCCAAGCCCCCGATGCTTTTCTAGACATCGCTAGTCCATGTGTGTTGCAACTTATTTTTGTACACTACCCTTATGCATTAAACAATTTCAGCAAGCGCTAACCCTCCTTTGGGAAAGCTAACACTCACATCCATTTCTAGCACGTCATTTTAAACTTGTCATGTGCCACCCTGCACTTGTCTCACACAGAGAGGTTCATTTGTGAACAATCAGTGCTCAACTTGTACAAAATGACACACGTAAATCCTAATTGCCTTTAAATAGATCCTAAAACTATGCCTAAAGCCTATTCTAGGACGTATCCTAAAATGACTACTCGTCCTAAATAGAATATAGTAACTAATGGGAGCTTTAATTAATTAGAATAAACTAATTTTCATATGTCAACTATATTCATCAAAAAATAAATACTAGGCTTTAAAAACACTTTAGTATTCTCCAAAATATAATTTTAGCTTTATGCTTTTATTTAGAAATAGCGAAATAATTTTATTCAGAAATATCCAAATAACTTTATGCTTCTATTTAGAGACAACTAAAACTTTGTGCTTATATTTGGAAATAACCAAATAATCTTATTTAGAATTTACTAAATAACGTTATGCTCAAATTAGCTATAATCATGACAAGAATTTAGTATATATATTTATTTATTTATGTATTTTTTTTTATCCCACCCTTAATTAGCGTTAAATACTAATTATAGATAATGGCTAAATTCTATAACTAATTAGGCTAATAATAGCATACTTTACTTAATAACTTAATAACTATAGTAATTATAATTAACATAACCTAAATTACAATTACTTACAGTTATTCCTAAGGTCTGTAACCGGTATTGATCTAGAGATAACTAATTTTCAGATCTGGAAACTTTCAAAAAAATGAAAAACTGCAAAAACAGCCTTTATTGCGCCAATTGCTTATTTTTCCAAATTTCAGAAACGAAAAATTCTAGTTTGTTGCATAATTAAACCTTTCGAAGGAATCAGCGCACCTTCGTATATTTCACCAAAATGTGATAAATTATGCGAATCAAAATCAAAACCATCAAACAAAACCTCTCCAAGATCGCACGAAGCGCAAGGATTGGCACAATTCGAATATTTGATTAAAATACGCATAAAAAATCGATTAAAGCGAATTTTAACAACTATTTGCAACAATAAATTCGATTTGAAAAACAGAAAATAATTTACAAACAATTGAAGATGGCATAACCTTTTCTCTAGATCATAATTACCATAAATTCCTGCATAGATGGCTCTGATACCACTTGTTGTATTTTCGGGTTTTCCTAATTACTTTAAAACCTAAAACCCTAGGATCCTATGCAAGAAAATTAAACTTAATGCACAGCGGAACTTACTTTCCATCTTCAAAAGCCTCCGTATGCTATCAATCAGACAGCTTCCAAGGCTCTAGGTTGATAAGCTCCTGGTCTTGACTTGAGTTGTTGGCTCTCGAGTCCTTCCAAGAACTTGCAATCCTCTCTTTCTTTTTTCTGGCTATCCAAAAAATATGACAGAGTATCTCGTCTTTAATGGAGCAGACAATTGTTATCGTTATTGCAAGCCTTGGAGACTCAGCCTTTAAATACAAGTGCCAAGTCCTCAATTTAGCATAACCATAGCCTAAAATTGGCGTAACATGCCAAAATAACCATAGCTAAAAAGAACATGCCAAAATAACCATAGCCAAAAATAATTCCAGCTTAGTGCTGAAATTAGTTTACACTAATTTCAAGTCTGTGCCGAAATTATCACATGTATATTAGTTAGACTAATTATAATCGGTCCATTAACAATTATAATTAATCAAATTTATTTCTATACATTTTCGGTTCCAAATCCTAATTGAAATACGTATAATGCCATTCCTTAATTAATCACTTATTTTGGCATTAATATTCGTGACAGTATTAGACATATAATTATAATACACGCATGTCCAACTTAATTTATTGTATTTAGACGTCTCTAAATCCAACAGAAGTTTCATTTGGCTATATCGGACTTCGTTAATGCTTTTAAAAGCTTATAGTTATCCCTATTTATGCGAAAAGTCCCTACGAGTAAGTATCCGCTAAGCCAATCTTCCGAATTTAAGCTTTGCGTAACTCGACTCGGTTCGACTCATTTACAAACCAAGCTGAAAAATTCTTTGAGAGAGACTTTTAAGAGAATTTATTCTACATAATATGTATCAGAGGATTTGAATTACAGGACAAGATAGAAAGAAATTAAAAAGATAAATGTCAACAAGGACTCATTAGTTTCTCATTATTTTTTTATTTCTTTCGGTATATATTTTAAATGACAATGTTTCAGAACTCAAAAAAGCATAGTTATTATCAGTATTTTACAGCCGATTAAATGTTGTAAATGAGTCGGAAAAAAGCAAGAAATAGTATTTCAGTACGAAAAAAGCGAAATGTTGTAATTGTCAACAATGCATAGCCTACTAATTAAGGCTGACAAGAATAGTATTTCAGTCCTGTTGATTTAGGCCATGGCTGTCCCGCTCTATTTATTGGTAAAACAAGAAAAGGGACGCATTTCATTCACACTATGTGAACTTTGCGTGATCATGATGTTGTAGCTCATAGTGTAATAATCTATACATACAACCTTTGTATTACAACTAAAGGTTAAATATTCAATGCCTTATTTCCCGAATTTTTTATTCATATCCTTCATTTAATAAAGTTTCCACAAATGCCCTTGATTTTTTAATTTTTAAAAATGCCCCAACCACCTAGAATCTGGGCGGTTCACTCCCCTAGTGAACTGTCCAGAATCTCAGCGGTTCTGGTTTTTTTTCTAAAAAATCGAGGTGTAATTGAGGAGTAAAATAGTTCATCAATTAATTTTTTTAATGATTAATATCAACTCACAATATATAAATGCTCCAATAATTGTACACAGTTCTATTGTATAATCTGTGTGTGATTAAAAAAAATACAAACTTTTCCACGTCTTCGATCCGTGCTTTCCTGTTATAATGCATCTCTATCTATTTTTTCTAAGTCATTTCTCTCATTTCTAAAGAACTAGTAGGTTGTACATGTATTTCTCTAAGACATCTCCCCTAAATAGGTGAGACTAGGGAGAGGTATATGGCAAAAGAGGAGATATATTTACCGAGAATAAATCTCTGACGAATAAATTTGAAACGGACGTATCACGGCACTCGAGTGTTCGATTACAGAGTTTTTCTACTTTTTGGTAAGCTCGCGAGGAGGAGATATAGATTTTGAACTAATTTTGTTCAATAGAATTATGGCACAGTCAGAATTACAAAAAAACAATGGGAAGAGCCACAAAACATGAGTTGAATTTTTTTATTAAGTTTTTGTTGTATTTTTATTTTCTTAGTTCAAATGTTATTCCCGTAAATGTTTGCATTTTGAAATTTAGTTTAGCGTTTTTAGTGTTTTATCAAAAATTTAGTTTAGTGTTTTAATTTTGAGAATTAATAAAAAAGAAGACCTATATTCTAGACGGTTCACTACAGAACATAACTACCCAGAATCTAGGCAGTTCACTAGGGGAGTAAACCGTCCAGATTTTGGGCGGTTGGGGCATTTTCTTTTTAAAAATCAAGGGTATTTGTGGAATTTTTTTATTAAATGGTGTATATGAATAAAAATTTCGGCCTTATTTTCAATAAAAAAGTTTTCAGTCCAAATTTCTTAATGACGGCAGCGAGCTTCAAATTTAATGAAAGTAGCTAAAAGCTAAGTAATACAGATTAGTCCCGTATTGTTTATTATCTTCTGCTTACTCCCGTATTTGTGATTTTTGTGTTTACAAACGGTTAACCGATTAGGACTGAACTTAATGGTGTAGCTTTCAGGCACCAGTGTGAAGTGTGACCACAATTAATTTTATTAAAAGAGACTGCCTACCATACTAGACCGTACGTTTAGTACTATTGGACAGCTACAGAAACATTGAATATACACGGTTTTGCAACTGTGTACACAGCCTTGTGTACTAAAGAGTCGATAAATTATACACGGCTTTAGAACCGGGTACGTTTTCCCAAATCAGTGTCGATCTTTTCCGCCAAAACATTGATACACGGTATTTAAAGTAAAAACGATGTATGAAAACACCAATCATTCAGGTTTTCATTAAAAAACCCAGAGATATGAGACTTCATACATTTACATGAACAATGTTAAAAGTATGGTAAAAGTGTACAAATTCGAAAATAAGAAAGGAAAAAAACATAACCGGAAACCTCAATTGAAGTTTTGAGGCCATTCCTTTTGTTTTTTTGACATGACAAAACACATGACAAAAGACATTTAAAAGAATAATGCGTAAGAAAAAGTTGTAGATCTCCTCACCAGCTTTCCGAAGTAGTAAAGACCACTGAAATCGAACACTCAAGCAGAAAGTTAAGTTCATTTGGAGTTTTTGCTTGTCTAGTTGCCTTCTCGGTGAAGATATTGTCTCATAGCCTTGCATGTTTAAAAGAGATACCTCAGACAAATATATATGTATGGAAAATATGCTTTAGAAATGATAGAAATATCTTTGAAAAAGTAGATAGAGATCCATTATAAAATAAAGACACAGATTAATGTGGAAAATTTTGTATTTCTGTCATCACACACGAATCATACAATAAAACCGAGTACAATGTGCTCCAATATTCATACACAGTTTTTAATAATAAAGAAATATATATGAATGTTGGAGTACATTTATACACGTTTTTTTATTATTAAAATCCATGTTTGTTTTTATTAAAAACCGTGTATGAATGTTCGAGCTCATTTTTAGACGCGTATTTTCTTGATTTGGACAAAATGTACATGAGTAATGTACAGTATATAATTAGCGTTTTTGTAGTAGTGTCCACTACTAATCATATATTGTTGTGAACTTTGCGTGCTCATTATGTGAGCTTCTGTAGTACCCAGACTAATCGTGAAATTTTCAATGCGTAATTTTCAAAAGAATTTTTTTAAAATAACTTAAGATTAAAATTTTCAATAGCGGATTTCCAAACAACTTAATTAAATTTAGAGTTCGAATCCGAACCGTTCCATCAGACTTCGGATCAATTCAATTCAAATTGAAAATTCACCAAACCTTATGGCTATGTTCAACGGCCTTCCTTAAGAGGTTGAGGAATAAAAGTTTAATCTCAACTAAGGAACTAGTGTTCCGTGAGGAAGTGAGATTAAAACTATAAGATTAAAATGAATAAGAATTATTATTTAGTAGCAAATGTGCATAAAAGACCAAATGTACATAGAATACGAATTCATCTGTGGCATCAGATGAACGATTTCGTTGCTGCCATTGCCGGCGAATTCGCTATATATATATATATATATATATATCAACGATGAGTCTCACCCCGTGATGTACCTACAAATGACACCTGTATTTCATATTATATAATTTATTTCAAAATAGTCAATAATATATCTGTGATTTTTTCTAAGTAACAGCCTTGACGACATGTATACAGTGTCTACAAGGCTATTACAGTCAATTATTACATGATATTAAATAAGTAGCAGAGAAGTCTTCACAGCCAATGACAAGCCATGTGAACTTCACATCTCTGAATTATTGCTTTTTGATGAATCTTGTTACCTACCCTCTTTTTTGTCACTCCATTTCAGATGCAACCAGCTACAGAAAAACACAAAGAATATTTATATGGAGATGAAATAATAAGGTTTGTATGGCACCATTTCTGTTGATAGCATTTTTGACAAGGCAAGGACATGAAAAAAAAAACTATCAGATAACAAACAGTAGCTATCACATAATCTATCTCCTAATTGTGATTTTAAATTAAAAATATATATATTCTCCAACATAAACTACAGTTGTCATATATAAGTAGAGTAGAATAAAAAAAATACTAATGTTATTAGAACAGGCCATATTATAATTATTCAGATTATCATCTGAACTGGTGCAACATTCACAGCTATTGCCATCCCTATCAACAGAAGTTGATGCACTTCTAAAGGTTATTGCCTCTCAGGATGAAGAATGGACCTATTGTGAGGTCAAATATACATAAGATCTACAAATTGAATGTACCGTTGAGAATGACAATGAAGATATTTGCATGGTTGATGATTCAAAACAAGGTACTAACACCAAATAATCTGATCAAGAGAGGTTGCAGTTTACCGTACATGTGTGTCATTTTCAAACTAGTAACAAGTGCAAATTAAATTTTGGACTTTTACGCTTTTGATGATGACCCAAAAAAAATCACCTTAAGCCACTAACAGCCATTCAAACTAAAAAAAAAAATATCATGTCAAGTTCGTAAAATTTCGTTGAAATTCCCTTTTTTTATTGATCTTACTAGCATTTCATATATATTTCAAGTGATTATATATATATATATATATATGAGGAGGGCTCAAATGCCCCATTGCTTCATTGCCCAATCGTACCCCAACATCTTTATCTTTGATTTCGAAGTTCAAGCAAAAGATCTGAACCACTCAACATGATATCCACGTTAAAATGTGCTTAGAGATCAAATTTTATATTTTTTGGAATTTTTTTACTATTTTTTAAGATAGGTACAGAATCAATGTTTTTGGATGGTCCACAAACATGTCACAAAAGAGGATGCGTTCCTGGAGGATGCGTTAAAATGATATCCACGTTAAAATGTGCTTAGAGGATGCGTTCTTCAGAAAGAAGTTAGCGGTACGCGTATGTAAAATCCACTAATAACTGTTAAGTCCACAAATAACTACCTCTATCACACAGTATGTAAAATGTAATCTAGCGTTACAGTCATTGTTCTTAACGTTTTATAGTAGAATTTATCATCTCTTAATTGGAATGCAGCATTTCCAATATATGTGGTACCACATAACAGAGACAACTATCACCACACATCACTGTTGCTGTCTTATTTTGGGTTTGCACTGTCAATTATCTGACTAATTAGCTACATAACTACGGATGAACATCCTATGTCATACTATATTTCTCCATTGACCATGACGTTAAAATTTGGAACCATACGTGCACAAAAGGTGGTCCAAAAAAATTGTACAACGTTCTTCTAGAATGATGCGAACATACCTTAACCACCCCCTGCCCAGAAATCTATATATATGAGTATTTTACTACAAAATATCACAAAACAGATATTGTGTTTAATTTGTTTAACTCCCGAAATGAGAGCAATGGTTCTCCTCATTAAACAAGCCTACTCTTCTCCTCCACTATTCTTCATCTCTTATCACCACCTTAACCCTTTTGCTCCTGGTGTTTACAAAAAAGTTTAACAAGCAGTTCAACCCCCCTCCATCTCCTCCGAAGCTCCCGCTAATAGGCAACCTCCACCAACTCGGGCCATCGGCGCATCAGTCTTTCCAAGAGCCCTCGAAGAAGTATGGACCCATCATGCTCCTTCACCTTGGAGAAATACCAACACTTGTCGTTTCTTCCCCGCACATGGCACGTGAAGTTCTAAGGACACATGATTCCGTCTTCGCAAGCCGACCACAATTTAAAGCCGCCACTATCCTGTCATATAATCACCATGATATTGCTTTTGCGCCATACGGTGAGCAACGGAGGTCTTTGAGAAAGATCACCAGCATGCACTTGTTTAGTTCCAAAAGAGTCGTGCAAACTTTCAAGACGCTAAGGGAGGAAGAGGTGTTGTTCATGTTAAACAAAGTAAAAGAAGAGCCAGCAGCATCACCCAAAGGCATCGTGAATATGCGAAAAACGTTTTACAAATTGACTAATGATATCATTTGTCATATAATAACTGGAGAGTCGTTTATCAGAGATGGGAGGGAGGAGAAGTTCATGAACATGGTATTCGATAGCATCCCTCTCCTTGGCAAGTTTAATCCAGAGGATATTTTTCCTTCTCTCAAATGGATAGGCCCTATTATTGGTTCAAAGGTGAGAAATGAAGCACAAAAAATATTTTTGACCGGCTACGCAATGATGACCGAGATTCTCAATGATCGTATTGAAGGGAGGAGTCACGGTGATCAAGATTTTCTAGATATCTTACTCAAACTTCAAAAGGATGAAAACAAAAGAAAGAATTCCAGATAAATGATTTGCACATCAAAGCACTTTGCTATGTGAGTTTTTTTTTTCTTTTCCTATTGCATAAGAACAAAATCTTCAAATTAAAAAAATATATATATCCTAGCTATAGTTCATAATACATACATCTTTCTTTGTTGAAGAAACTTCTTTTTTTTTTGGCTTCAAAAGCCCTTAGGCAAGGTTTTTGAAGCAAAAAAAAAAATGAGGGTTCGAATAACTCTATTTCATGTGCCTCCATCATACCTCAAAATTTTAAATTAATAATCACAAATGTTCTATAATTTATCAGGAACAAGAGGGAACAAGAACATCACCATCCACTGGTACTATACACACATAATCCATACATAAAGAATCTGTTATTTGCACTATTAATCAAGGAATTATTTCAATCCATGCAAGACTAACATGTATTGTCTAATTTCTATAGGAATGGCATACACCTGCCGAGGGACCCGTGGTCAGATGGACCAGAATACATTACTTAGTGCCCTATCCAGTTAGCCAAGAGCCAACTACACACAACGGATCCAATTTACGGAAGAAGAAGGCACACTCTGGTGGCACGCACATAGCGAATTTGATTGTGCTATTGTTATTTACCCGAAGCTCGGAACCACCTTTCCCTTCCACAAACCCCATAAAGAATTCATGCTGATTCTTGGAGAGTGGTGGAACAAAAATATAACAGATGTGTACCAAACTGCAGTTGAGTATGGCGGTCAATTTGATCTGTCTGATGCCAACACCATCAATGGACAGCCTGGTGACTTCATGCCATGCTCATCAAATGGTAATTTATAGTTTCCGATACAACAAGTTTATTTATCATGCAAGTTGTTAATTCTTCATAAGATGGAGATTCTCCTTGACAATGTTTGTTATCTTATCAATTTAAACAAAAATTGGCAACCAAATTTATTATTTTTTTCAAATATATTGTGGTGTAACTACATATATTTTTCATATTTTTTTTTTTTTGCAGACACTTTTAAGGTACAAGTCCAACAAAGCAAAATGTACCTCCTCCGTGTAATAAATGCAGCCATGGAAAATGAGTTCTTTTTTGCAGTGTAAGTACAAACATATATACTTACGCCGGCTTTACTGACGCCTCCATAACAGTCGGTGTAGGGGTATTTGAATAGTCAGTGAAGGACTTTTTTGTACTAGTGAATCTCCATCTTATCAAGCATTAACAACTTGCATGATAAATAAACTTGTTGTACCGGAAACTATAAATTACCATTTGATGAGCATGGCATGAAGTCACCAGGCTGTCCATTGATGGTGTTGGCATCAGACAGATCGAATTGACCGCCATACTCAACTATAGTTTGGTACACATCTGTTATATTTTTGTTCCACCACTCTCCAAGAATTAGCGTGAATTCTTTATGGGGTTTGCGGAAGGGAAAGGTGGTTCCGAGCTTCAGGTAAATAACAATAGCACCGTGAACAATAGCACGATCAAATTCGCTATGTGCGTGCCACCAGAGTGTACCTTCTTCTTTCGTAAATTGGATCCGTTGTGTGTTGTTGGCTCTTGGCTGGATAGGGCACTGAGTAATGTATTCTGGTCCATCTGACCACAGGGTCCCTCGGCAGGTGTATGCCATGCCTACATAAATTAGACAATACATGTTAGTCTTGCATGGATTTAAATAATTCCTTAATTAATAGTGGAAATAACAGATTCTTTATGTGTGTATACTAGCAGTGGATGGTGATGTTCTTGTTCTCTCTGTTGATGACCTTGACATAGACAATGTCGTCTTTGCGAGCGGAGATAGTGGGTCCCGGATATGATCCGTTGATAGTTAGAATGTTCTTTGTGTTATTGCAGAGCCGGGTGTAGGCAGCTTCTTGAATCTGTTTAAGGGAAGAACCAAAAAAGTGAATATATATATATATTTATATATATATGATTTTGCTAATATGCTACACGTAGCATAGAGCCCCTCCGTGCTACGGCTCAATTTTTGAATTTTCAAAATCCTAACGGTCGATCCGAACCATTCAACATGATCTCCATATGAATATGTACTTGCAAACCAAATTTTACATTTTTTAGAATTTTTTTAGTATTTATTAAGCCACTTTGAAAATCGCTGATCCAATGGTCCAGCAAAGTTTACTGTTGTGTACAAATTAGTGTTTTTTCAAAGTGGCTTAATAAATAGCAAAAAAATTCTAAAAAATATAAAATTTGGTTTGCAAGTACATATTCATATGGAGATCATGTTGAACGGTTCCGATCGACCGTTAGGATTTTGAAAAGTAAAAAATTGAGCCGTAGCACGGAGGCCTCTATGCTACGCGTAGCACCGTAGCACTGTCCTATATATATATATATATATAGGAGTTGGCTACGGTGCTAGGCATAGCATAGAGGGCTTCCGTGCTACGGCTCAATATTTGAGTTTTCAAAATCCTAACTGTCGATCCACACCGTTCAACATGATCTCCATATGAATATGTACTTGCAAACCAAATTTTACATTTTTTTAGAATTTTTTTTCTATTTTTTTAGATAGGTAGAAAAACACTTGATCTGAATGGTACAAAATTTTCAGATCAAGTGATTTTCTACCTATCTAAAAAACTAGTAAAAAAAATAAAAAATTGTAAAATTTGGTTTGCAAGTACATATTCATATGGAGATCATGTTGAACGGTTCAGATCGACCGTTAGAATTTTGAAAACTCAAATATTGAGCCGTAGCACGGAGGCCCACAATGCTATGCATAGCATATTAGCAATTGCCATATATATATATATATATATATATATATATATATATATAAAGTCTCCAAAGTTTATTCAAAAATTGCCACTTAGATCTAACTTCTTCAACCAAATCGTTGACTGTTTTGTATTGCTCTGTAAACAATCGAGCACACCGTTCTCTCCAAAGGACGAATTGTGAGATGAGAATCAATGCTTTGTCTTCTTCTGGTATTGACCTATTTACCAACTTTGCTATGATATTATTTCCAGAAGTCAAGAAGTCGTGGTGATTTGGCAACAACCTGGTCTATACCAATTGATAAACTTCCCATGAAACCATGCACTCGTTAAAGATGTGAGTTGTTGTTTCAATATTCGCGCGACACAAGTAACATATTCTCACCAGACCAAAACCTCTTTTGTTTAGGTTTTGATACAATCTTGCACAATAGTCATGTATTTGATCGTACCATTAAATGACACCCTACAATGAGAACTATTTTTTTTTGTTTATTTATAAGATAATATTCTTCGTACGAGAGATTGCAGGTTTGTAATCTGAATAAGAAACCTTCTGTGAATATATAAAGTGAGAATTTATCTAAAAAAATTTCATTCCCTACATACCATTAAATTTTAAATGTTACTGTATGCTTTTAATAACTTGTTTCAAACCAAACAAAAAGATAAGCAAATAGAGAATTAGACCTAGGTTATGTCAAACACGACTCTACCATTATATGTGGTGATCTAAAATTCTATCTAAACTTGTTTAGACAGCTGAGACGGAAATCGACTTCTTGTATTTTGATTATGTCTAGAATTTGAAAAGAGCCTGCAGGCCAAACTAACAATCTTACCTTTCTTAGTATTATTAGTTAGTATAAATTAGCTATTTCCTTTGTTGTTGTCTCTAATATGTATTAGCAACTGCTACTCTTTCTTCGAAATTAAAAAAAGCAACTAGATTGAAATCAAATTAAGCTATTTCTTTTACTTATTTATGTTCAAAAAAATTATTTCTGTTTGTCACGACACTACTACAAAAAAACATTTCGCCGTCGGACGAAATCGCAATTCGCAATCGGATTCCGCACTGATGGCTATCGCCCCCATAGGAAAGGTATACATATATGCCATCGGCAGCGCATGATCAAACAGATGGTGTTAGTACCCAACGCCATATGTTTCTTTTTGCAACCGACGACAAATGTAATTAACGTTGTCTGTTGGATTTTAATAGCCGATTGCAGAAGTGTCTTACACCATCTGTTTTGTTTTAGTTGGCGTTGGCAGGTCCTAGTTTGTAATCGGTGATTAATTTTTGAGCCGATTGTGATGTATATAAAAATATTATGTTTTATTATTAATTCTTGTATTAATTAGGGGCTAGCCTCCATCATATATTTGCTAGTCATTTTTAAAACCTGACAAAGCAACAATAAACATGCATGCATTATATACCCATATTTTAACCAACAGCTAAGATAGGCATCAACAACATATACATATGCAAGTTATCCAACATATATATTAATTCATGCAACAAGCAATATATAAAGTAGACAGCAATTATAAACCAACAAGCTAGCAATATCACATATACAACAATATATAGAGCAATATCTCAAAAGTGATATGAAATCATCAAGTGCCAGATCACTCAACTCAATAAGTTAAGTTTCCCAGGTTGTAATGCATTAGGAATGGATTCTGATGATGAGCAACTAGCTAGTTACCATAATTTTACATTTTGCTCCTTGTAAAGCAAATCGTTTTAAGAGGTCTTCCCATTGGTTTTCTCCTGCTTCACTATCATACCAAACATCATCTAGTACGACCATGATATTGCCAGATCTAGGGTTGTTGGCCCCTTGGTTTTCTCCTGCTTTACTAGTTGACCATGATATTACCATATTTTTTCGATTAAGTCCCAGATCTAGGGTTGTTGGCCCAAGATATTATTCTCCTAAATTTTTTTTGCTCTTGTAAACTTTTGGATATGTTGGCCCAAGATAAATTACTTTTACTAGTAGTTTTAAAATTAAGTTAGTAAGATGAATATTTACCTGGTAATTTCTCTATGAAAGTATGAAGTAAGACCAAAATCATTCTTCCAAACAATCCTTTAATTAATGTCATGAAAAGATGAAGTTTCATTTGGCTATATCGGACTTCGTTAATGCTTTTAAAAGCTTATAGTTATCCCTATTTATGCGAAAAGTCCCTACGAGTAAGTATCCGCTAAGCCAATCTTCCGAATTTAAGCTTTGCGTAACTCGACTCGGTTCGACTCATTTACAAACCAAGCTGAAAAATTCTTTGAGAGAGACTTTTAAGAGAATTTATTCTACATAATATGTATCAGAGGATTTGAATTACAGGACAAGATAGAAAGAAATTAAAAAGATAAATGTCAACAAGGACTCATTAGTTTCTCATTATTTTTTTATTTCTTTCGGTATATATTTTAAATGACAATGTTTCAGAACTCAAAAAAGCATAGTTATTATCAGTATTTTACAGCCGATTAAATGTTGTAAATGAGTCGGAAAAAAGCAAGAAATAGTATTTCAGTACGAAAAAAGCGAAATGTTGTAATTGTCAACAATGCATAGCCTACTAATTAAGGCTGACAAGAATAGTATTTCAGTCCTGTTGATTTAGGCCATGGCTGTCCCGCTCTATTTATTGGTAAAACAAGAAAAGGGACGCATTTCATTCACACTATGTGAACTTTGCGTGATCATGATGTTGTAGCACATAGTGTAATAATCTATACATACAACCTTTGTATTACAACTAAAGGTTAAATATTCAATGCCTTATTTCCCGAATTTTTTATTCATATCCTTCATTTAATAAAGTTTCCACAAATGCCCTTGATTTTTTAATTTTTAAAAATGCCCCAACCACCTAGAATCTGGGCGGTTCACTCCCCTAGTGAACTGTCCAGAATCTCAGCGGTTCTGGTTTTTTTTCTAAAAAATCGAGGTGTAATTGAGGAGTAAAATAGTTCATCAATTAATTTTTTTAATGATTAATATCAACTCACAATATATAAATGCTCCAATAATTGTACACAGTTCTATTGTATAATCCATGTGTGATTAAAAAAATACAAACAATTCCACGTCTTCGATCCATGCCTTCCTGTTATAATGCATCTCTATCTATTTTTTCTAAGTCATTTCTCTCATTTCTAAAGAACTTGTAGGTTGTACATGTATTTCTCTAAGACATCTCTCCTAAATAGGTGAGACTAGGGCGAGGTATAAGGCAAAAGAGGAGATATATTTACCGAGAATAAATCTCTGACGAATAAATTTCAAACGGACGTATCACGGCACTCGAGTGTTCGATTTCAGAGTTTTACTTCTTTTTGGAAAGCTCGCGAGGAGGAGATATAGATTTTGAACTAATTTTGTTCAATAGAATACTGGCATAGTCAGAATTACAAAAAAACAATGGGAAGAGCCACAAAACATGAGTTGAATGTTTTGATTAAGTTTTTGTTGTATTTTTATTTTCTTAGTTCAAATGTTATTCACGTAAATGTTTTCATTTTGAAATTTAGTTTAGCGTTTTTAGTGTTTTATCAAAAATTTAGTTTAGTGTTTTAATTTTGAGAATTAATAAAAAAGAAGACCTATATTCTAGACGGTTCACTACAGAACATAACTACCCAGAATCTAGGCGGTTCACTAGGGGAGTAAACCGTCCAGATTTTGGGCGGTTGGGGCATTTTCTTTTTAAAGAAAATCAAGGGTATTTGTGGAATTTTTTTATTAAATGGTGTATATGAATAAAAATTTCGGCCTTACTTTCAATAAAAAAGTTTTCAGTCCAAATTTCTTAATGACGGCAGCGAGCTTCAAATTTAATGAAAGTAGCTAAAAGCTAAGTAATACAGATTACTCCCGTATTGTTTCTTATCTTCTATTTACTCCCGTATTTGTGATTTTTGTGTTTACAAAGAGTTAACCGATTAGGACTGAACATAATGGTGTAGCTTTCAGGCACCAGTGTGAAGTGTGACCACAATTAATTTTATAATTAAAAGAGACTGCCTACCATACTAGATCGTACGTTTAGTACTGTTGGACAACTACAGAAACATTGAATATACACGGTTTTGCAACTGTGTACACATACTTTGTGTATTCAAGAGTCGATAAATTATACACGGTTTTAAAACCGGATACGTTTTTCCCAAATCAGTGTCGATCTTTTTCACCAAAACATTGATACACGGTATTTAAAGTAAAAACAATGTATGAAAATATCAATCATCCAGGTTTTAATTAAAAAACCCAGAGATATGAGACTTTATACATTTACATTAACAATGTTTAAGAAAAGTATGGTAAAAGAGTACAAATTCGATAATAAGAAAGGAAAAAAACTTAATCGGAAAAACCTCAATTGAAGTTTTGAGACCCTTCCTTTTGTTTTTTTACATGACAAAACACATGACGAAAGACATTTAAATGAATAATGCGTAAGAAAAAGTTTAAGATCTCCTCGCCAACTTTCCGAAGTAGCAAAGACCGCTGAAATCGGACACTCAAACATAAAGTTAAGTTCATTTGAAGTTTTTGCTTGTCTGATTGCCTTCTCGGTGAAGATATTGTCTCATAGTCTCGCATGTTTAAAAGAGATACCTCAGACAAATATATATGTAGGGAAAATATACTTTGGAAATGATAGAAATACCTTTGAAAAAGTAGATAGAGATCCATTATAAAATAAAGACAGATTAATTAATAATGTGGAAAATTATGTATTTCTGTCATCACACACGAATCATACAATAAAATCGAGTACAATGTGCTCCAATATTCATACACAGTTTTTTTTTTAATAAAGAACTGTATATGAATGTTGAAGTACATTTATACACGTTTTTTTATTATTAAAATCCGTGTATGCTATTACAGTCGATTATTACATGATATTAAATAAGTAGCAGAGAAGTGTTCACAGCCAATGACAAGCGATGTGTACTTCACATCTCTGAATTACTTGCTTTTTGATGAATCTTGTTACCTACACACCTGTAAAGTCCACTAACTACCTCTATGACACATCTGTAGTATCCGATTCAAACTCGAATATCGCGATGGTCACACCAAATCCAAGCCGATCAAGGATTTATGTATACAACTTGAAATTTGATCTACATATTCAATGGCCTGGCCGTACTTCTAAGGAATTATTTCAACAAGTTTTACTGAATAATCTTTTTATTAAGATACATGCATGACGGTCGTCTAGGATTCTTGAAGCAATTAAACAATTTAATAATTTTGACTACATGGGCCGAACTTTCAAGGAGAGCTTTGAACAATTAATCAATTTTGACTAGACTACAAGGAAGACTGCATAGGCTTTATTAAGAAATTAAAACATCAGTCAAACTTCCTTTGGTTTACTAAAATTTAGTATTTATTTGTTTAAGTTTTCTATGAGAGCTTTTAATTTTGTTGTACTTTAAATATGTATGAAGTTGTTGTTCCAGCAGCGAATATTGAAACAGAAAGTTGTTAGTTTTGAGTGTTTGTGTTATTTGTAATCAATACCCATATCTTTTACCATAAAACCGAGTACTTGAGATAATCGGGCAAAATAATATCGGGACCACCTTGCGTCAGTTTGCACTGTCAATTATCTGACTAATTAGCTACATAACTTCTACGGCTGAACATCCTATATCATGCTATATTTCTCCATTGACCATGACAGTCAAAATTTGGAACCACACGTGCACAAAAGTTGGTCCAAAAAAAGAAGGGTTAGGTAACTTGAATGGTTGTGCTTTGTAAATTTATCATAGAGACTTCTTTTTTTGTTTTGGATGTACTCCCAGGATTATATATATATTATACACAAACTGCTTTACTTTTTTACAAATTAAAATAAACTTAATTTTCTGTACAAAAGAAGCACACATATCTCCACAAAATACTAAAAATTTCAATGTTTAGTTAGACTATTGAACAATTCAAAACAATTTTATAAATTAATCATGTGTCATTTTCATCGAAAATAAAATAATAATCGAACAAAAAAAGTGTATCGAGCATTATAAAATCTTGATATAAATGGTATTTCCTTTCTAAGAAATTATATGAACTGTTTCACTTCACTGTTTTTGCATTCTTTTTCAAAATTGAACATCAAATAGTTTTATCTTTTTCAAATAATGTTGTCTTTTTCAATTATTAGTCCAGATCAGAGATGTTGAAAAACTCTCACATTATTTGGTGCAATTAATTGTGAAGGATCGCCCAATCCGTTTGCACATCTTCCTAGCACGCTTTATTCTCTTAATGATATATTGGGCCAATGGATTGTCTCATAAAGAGATAATATTAATTTGGTCCATGGAAATAAATTGTTAATCGCTGTCCACAGTCATTTATTGCCTCTAATTGTCGTTAATGAAAATTGATGGAATCACAGCAATTGTTCATTTTCAGTTGAATATAGTTCATACCTTCGCACTTAATTTCTATTTTTCCTTAATAGAAAAAAAATATTGGTCCGTTGAATAACAGATTAAAGTAATTACTTGTATTTTATTTTGGCAGTTTGCATACTTTCATGTTAGACCGTGCGTCCATCTCCGTTCACAAAATTCAATTACTTGAGCTTACAATATTTGAAATTTTAAATTTCATGTACTAATTCATTGTAACATGTCAATTAATTAGCTAGTCTGTTTTTAGTTCCAGTAATTGACGTTTTAATCTATTTGAACGTGTCTAGCTATCTCTGTACCAAAAATAGAAGTTTGGGTTTAGTTCCAATATAACTTCTACGCAAAACAAAATTTCCCCTTTTATGCAAAGCCCTTGAATTAAGGCAAAACTAACTATAATCAAATTTTATAGCAGCAACAAACATATATAGTGAGAATCTTCGAATGAGATTTAAATTTTTTAATGAAGTTGCAAAATTGGATGTAATTTATTTTACTAGGTATATACTTTAAATAAATGAAAAAGAAGGATTTCTTCTTTTGCATTTTTAATACAAATTATGTTGTTTTGTATTTGGTAGAACTGGTGTGTGTGTGTGTATATAGAGTACGGCTAACACGCTTCCTCTAGAACTTCAGCGATATGCTTCTTATTGTCTAAACCGTCGGATTTCCTTTTAGATTCGCGCTTTCATCAAGCGCTGATGAAACATGGCATAACGGAAAAAATAAAAAAGTCGCTCCGTTAGATAAACTGGGGTTTATCTGTTCGACTCCTTCCGCCTCTCTCTCTCGTTCGCTTTAACTCCCTTATCGAGCCTCTCCCCTCTTTCTCGTTCGGACTGGCGGCCTCTTGCTCTCAGCCTCAGCGTGCCTCCCCGACGCAGAAGCGGATCCGTCGCTCCGTCAGTGCCTCTCGGCTCTCGCTCGCTCAACCCTTCTGTCTGCTAGTGCCTCTTGATCACTAGAATTTTTGGTCGCTCCGCCAATGCCTCTCGATCTCTAGAACCTTTGGTCGCTCCGCCAGTGCCTCATCTCTTTCAGTTGCCTCCACTTTTCCATCCCTGTGCACAGGTTTCCATCTTATAAACATGCATATTTTATTTCCAAAAAATAGTTGCAATTTAAGACAATTAATTTTACACAGCGTCAGAAAAATCAGAACTGAAAATTGTACTCAGCTTTATTTTTAAGTGTCAATTTCAATGGCACTGTGTGATTTGAATTAATTGTACTCTTTTTTTTGTAATTTGAATAAAATCACTATGTGATTTTCAGTTGCACTGTATGAATCAGTGACCACTCATGTTTTCAATTGCATAATCTGTCACATGTACATTTTCTTTTTTTAATCTATTTCGTGTACGGGACCAGTTTGATTCGTGGTTTGTTTTTTAATGTGCAGGTGGAGATTGATCCTCACAAGGTGTCATTACAAGAGCTATTTTGTTTTTAGTTCATTGTAACATGTCAATTAATTAGCTTGTTTGTTTTTAGTTCCAATAAATGAGGTTATAATCTATTTGAACGTGTCTAGCTATCTCTGTACTAAAAATAGAAGTTTGCGTTTAGTTCCAATATAACTTGGAAACTGCAATTTGTAAATCCACAACTCAAAATAATCTCAAAATTTTCCAACAGTCAGGGGACAGGTGGTGGTGAGGGAAATGGATTAAGCTGCCTTAATTATAAATTGAAAATTTGTAATTTTGTCAATTAAATTTTATAATTTTTTCATGCATCAATACTTTTAACCGTGTGGATAGAATGAAATTACGTACAATGCACTAGATCATTCAGATTCCAATTTCAATTTTCTAAATCTTTCAGATTCCAATTTCAATTTTCTAGTTCTGTCTCTGCATGCAAATTACGGCTACATAAAAGTAGGGTTTGATGTAACATAGAAAATGATACTTCCAGTAGCTGGAGAGAAATAAAAGGAGAATTATAATGGGCTATAATGGGTTATGTAGTTGTGTAGTTGTTGCTTGTTAAAAAAAATAAACTATGCTTGTGTAGTTGT
Organism: Carex littledalei; assembly: GCA_011114355.1. Taxonomy (NCBI): domain Eukaryota; kingdom Viridiplantae; phylum Streptophyta; class Magnoliopsida; order Poales; family Cyperaceae; genus Carex; species Carex littledalei. Next base: position 8,208,478 of record CM022083.1, on the reverse strand, counting down.
TGCTTGTTGTGTGTGTACATATATTCACCTCAAAGGGTTATAATGGGCAAACTTTAGTCGTTGAGAGTGTTCTTTAGATAGTTTATGGGGTATGGGTATGGATAAGAAATTTTTTTTTTGTTAGCTAAATGAATAAAAGTACAGATAAAGACTATTTCGTACCCATTACCCTATAGGGTAATTATATAAAATAAAATTATATGATAATGTTTGAGCAATAATTAGTGATGGTGAAACTATTACTTTTATTTACATATCTTGTTATTTAGTTAAATTATTGAGATATTTGTGTTTTTCAATTCTCTTGTTTTAAATTAAAAAACAATTTAGTTAAAATTAATTGTACATTTTTTTATTAGTAATATAATTGCATATGTGTAAAATAAACGAGTTTTAATATTCTACTTGTAAACTGTAATAAAGTAATTATTTTATTAGTATTATTCGTCATTCACCCGCTAGTGTTTCATTATCTGATAATTTTTAACAGGTAAGAATAAAATAGAGTAATTTTGAAAATGCTTCCATCCTAAGATAATATTTCTCATTCAGCATCACATGATACTTGTGACTTTCCCATTCAGCATCAATAAACGTGAGTGCACTGATGAGAGCCAACTTTGATGTAGTTATCAAGATATATAATATTTTCACACACGTTTGAAATCAAAATAGAAAATTTCAATAAATATTTAAACTTTATCTAAAAAATAACATGAGCAATGCGCGCATTAGTTGTTGAACAATTTTCTGCATACAACTTTTTCTTCTATTTTCTTCTATTATAATGCTTATTGTTGCAATTTAATTGTTTTTTTTAACTAAGAACTAGATCTTGTTCTAGTACCAAAGTATATGAGGTCATGATTCGAAACTTAAATGGAATTTTTGTTGTTATAATATCAGATATATAGAATTTAAAAACTTGACCTTCATCTTTGTTTCAAAAAAATTGTTCCTCTTAACTGCAATTTTAATGACGAACTTCCTGGATTTATCTAAATTGTAGACATAACTGCAACACAAAAAATAGAAAATAAAAGAAAATTAGTGAGATAACTCTGCAAGACAGAATCAGGGGCGGCCGATGTCAGGCCAAAAAACATCTGATCCGTATTAAGATTTCCGAAATAAATTATAAGATTCGTCTTGATCAAGTGAGCATGCATTTCGATGCAGATCGAATAGCTCTGATTAAATATTAGATTGAATTTGGTCTGATGTCCATTGGATCCTCCTCCTCATGCAATTAAAGCACCTCTCTCCATTTTGGAGAGAATAAAAGTTACAGCTAACATTATCTGAAAGTACAATAATTCTTCTTCTTCTTAAAGGTGATTCCACACAGTTCTTATTGATATATGAAATGAATCTAATCAAAGCAAAGAAACAAAGGGAACTTCAAATTAGTACAAAACATGGCCCCCCTTCAGAGCAAAAGCCCAAAACTTCACTGTCCTTGCAAGAACCCTGTCAATTTCTAACAAAGATAAATAGCTTGTTAGATAATCTCTTCAAGAAATTGATGTCTCTAGTACAATTCAAATAGACAATGCATACCATTATACTTATCCATCCAAAATTAAACAAAATATTTAACTTATCTCATAACCCATTAGATTTATCCATCCAAAATTGAACAAAACATTTACTTGAGATTTGTCATCTCCTTTTGTATTTATACACTACTAGAATTCTGGTTTTTTGCAAGGATAAAATTTGGCTTGTTGCATGGGCTTACCCTTGCAACAACCCCAAAAAATGTCAGTTGCATGGGCTACCCTTGCAACAAGTACCCTTGCAACAACCCCCGTTGCAACTACTCAATTTCCGACTTGTTGCATGGGTTACCCTTGCAACAAGTACTGGAATACTTATTGCAAGGGTAAGCCCTTGCAATAAGTACCCATGCAACAAAGCTAATGCAGGAAGTAGTTGCAAGGATATAGCATTGAGTAGTTGCAAGGATAAAGTGCGTGGGTCCCATGGACTATTTGCAACGATAGAGGATCGATTTGTTGCAAGGGTAAAGTGTGTGGGTCCCATGGATTAGTTGCAACGATAGAGGATCGATTTGTTGCAAGGGTAAAGTGTGTGGGTCCCATGGATTAGTTGCAACGATAGAGGAGTGAGTAGTTGCAAGGGTAAATAACGTGGGTCCCACATGGTTAGTTGCATGGATAATTAACCTATTAGTTGCATGGGTAAAGAAGGTGGGCCCCACCAGGTTATTTGTAAGGATATTGTCTGCGCCCCATATTTGTATAGATTTTCCGATGCAAAAAATTGTCGTTCATGAAAAAAAAATTCAGGCCCAATTTTATAATTCACCCCGTACCAATTTGGTACCTGTACCGATTTGGTACCAACCCATAAGTAACCAAAAAACCTTTTACATTACACATTGAAACATAATAAGAACAATAACACAATAAAACATGGAGAGTAACATTTTAATTATCATTAATCATTATAGTAAATTCAAGCTTTCCTTGAAACATCAGAACAAAAAGAATTGCAACCACTTGTTTCTATAACCAATATATACACACAACCCATCACCCAAAAATATACAAAGAGAGGCTACTTTTTTAGCTATACAAAATACCATTTTTCTGTGATAATAATTTACAACACCCCACACTAGAAGGGCTGGTTGTTCTACCTTTCTTCCCCGAACCAGTCGGCATCAGCACCTAGACATGTTGCCGCCTGATTTTCAGATTGCACATTGAGAAGTGCTTGGAAATTTCTTCCCCCATTTGATTCTGTAAAATCAGCACCTAGACCCTACATATACAACGTATATCATAGAATGAAATGTAATATTGATAATAAATTGTAGAAACACTCGAAAAGCATTAAAATAAGTATAATAGGTATATCTTCATAACCTACTACACATATAAAATCAGTTTATCTTCATAACATAGGACTAAATGGTAAACTAAGTATATTTCTATTCTCATTTTATCTTCATAACATAGGACTAAATGGTAAACTAAGTATATTTCTATTCTCATTTTATCTTCATAACATAGGACTAATTGATTATTATCAGTTACCTTCAAGCATCTAGCTAAAATCTATTTTTAAGTATGATACCTAAAAAGCCACAATCAAGGAAATTTCCTACAACCTATGTTCTTAAAAAAAAGAAAAAGGTTCCAACTATTGATATGATACCTGAGGGATGGCCATCGGCATTCCCGAAGCTCCTCCATGAGGTTGAGGTAGTGTTGTGGGACCTTGACCCTAAACATTAACCATAGAATAATTGTTTTAGATTATGGACCTTTCAACATCTGATCAGTGAGTACTATTAACATCATATAATTTTAAATTGACAATTTCACCTCCAAATTAGTGATATTCCCCATTAGACCAATATTTTGAGGTCCCTAACTGTAACCTTGAGCCTAAGTTAAACAAGAATCCATTCAAATGATAATTTAGCAATCAGAAATACACATTAAATTCAAGTGACAATAAATATTAAAATTTAGAAATTTGAAGTAAATTTTATATTTCTGTAAAATACTTTAACACTTGAACCAAGGTGCAGGTAGCTTATTTTGTCATGCCGGTCACCTTTGTACCGCTCACTACCCTTGACCACGATGTTATTGTAATAGTAAAAATGAATTATAATGTTATTAATTTATTTACCTGATTTGAGCCAAAGAAAGTTCTATAGGCTTCTCAACTAAACCATCTATAGCCAGACTGTACCTGTTTACAAAAAATTTAGAAAGTAGAATAAACAAAATAATAATAAGACACTAAAAAGGTACTCAGCAAACATATGCTAGCACGGTAATAGAAGCATGTATCAAACTACTCCAGTGACAGTATCGGTGTCTCATTGGCTAGATAAGTGCAGCACTACCTTTTACTTCTGATTTTTGTTAGGTCCAGTCTAGTTAAGGCTTCAAAGTCAGAATCTTAACCAAATCACACCCCTCCACAAAAACACAAAATAATAAAAATAAATAAGTGGGCGGAGACTTAGAGAGAGCAAATTTCCTATCCATGCAGTACTATATGAAAAAATGAAAAAGTATTTATATTTCTTGACTTTTTATTTGCCTTTCCAGAAACAGTGATGCAATGGTTTATTCTAAATTAAAAAAGAACTTGACTTTTACCTGTATTTAGGGTAATCCACTGATTTAAATATTCTGATACAAATAAGTATCACATGATAACAACAGTGGTGTATGATATCAATCATGACTACTTAAACAGCATGCCAGAACAGCAGCCAGTTTCAGACTTTAGTGGCATTGTGTGTGTGTGTGTGTGAAAGAGAGAGAGAGAGAACCCATGTCGAAAGAGGAAGTCGAGAATAACAAGGCAGCAATTTGGCTTGTAAAATTCAGTTCTTCTGATGATATTTGCAGCTTGAGAAACAGTTATTAATCTAAAACTATCCACCTCTCCATCTGAAAAGTTAAATTACAAAACACAAAAAAGTTAAATTCACAGTTCATTTCTTACAAATTCTGATCCGATTGACATTAGCACAAATGAATGAAAAAAATAAGAATTATACAGGGGTAAGAAATAAACGATAAAATAATGGGCCATTTCGTAAATTTCAAAAAAGTGTATATGCATGAAATTTCTTGGTTATCCAGTGGTGTATGCACACCACATCATTGAATATAAAAAAGAGTGAGGCTATGGTAAAATGCATATTACAGAGTGGCCTGTACTATGGACTCGTATCTCTATTTTCAAAGTTCAAATAGTAGAACTGAACCGCTCAACATGAAAATGTACTTGCAAAGCAAAATTTTCATTTTTTAGAACATTTTAACTATTTTATTTTAGATAGGTAAAATATCACTTGATTTGAAAATTCTAGACCATCAAAAGAAGTGATTTTCAATCAATCTAGAAAAATAGTAAAAAAGGTCTTAAAAATGTAAATTTTCAGCTCAAAGTATATTTTCATATAGAGATCATGTTTAACGGTTCAGATTAAAAATATAGATATGGATCCATAGCACGGGTTGATCTGTAATATGCATATTATTATAGCCTCACTCTAATAAAAAAGAGTAAAACCTTCATTTTTGGGAACAAAATCTGGAGGCAGCTTCAGATCATAGCAAAAAAGTACATCTCTTTTGTACCGATATCCCTCAATATCCATGTATGAAACTGCCCCTACAGGTATAACACTGAAAAAAAAAATACTGCCACAAACATATCAACTATAACTATAAAAAACACACATAAATTTCTTATATTTAGATAAAAGTACAAGGTTGTATTGTATACTTGGTAGATATAGATGCCGGGATTCCAGCTTCTTCTTCACATTCCTTAATTATGTTCTTCTTGCATGAAATTCCATGTGGCTGGAAGCAAAATTAATGTATAAATTGATATAAAATCCTAATGCTAAATGCCACCAAGCTACATTACTTACAAGAATGAGGTTATGGCACCATGCATATATTCACCCATACTATGGATCAATAGTTCCATTTTCAGAGTCCAAACAATTGATCTCAACAGTTCAACATGATCTCCATATGAAAATGTACTTGTAGATCAAATTTTACATTTTTCAAATTTTTTTACTATTTTTTTAGATAGGTAGAAAATCACTTGATCTAAAGATCCAGACCATTCAAGAGTAGTGATTTTCTACCTATGTAACAATAGTATAAAATTTCTAAAGAAAGTAAAAGTTAGTATGCAAGTACAATTTCATATTGAGATAAATGTTGAACAATTCAGATCACCTGTTTGGACTTTGAAAACACAGATATTGATCCATAATACAGACTAATCCGCGCTATGTATAGTACCATAGCCTGCCTCTTTCTAAAACCCAATTATTAGTCTAGCATACCATTTTTTTGACTTCAGAGCATAATATGCAAATAGGCGAAATTGACAAGAATGGTATTTTTTTCGCCTCTTTCAGAAAGGGTCATTTTGTTGTTTTACCGAATAGTGGCTCTTGTTTGCATATCGAAATTATTACCGAATAATGCCGAGCCACTATTCTTGTCAATTTCGAAATTGACAAGAATGGTAAAATTGACAAGAATGCTAGACTAATAATTTCGCCTCTTTCAGAAAGGGTCATTTTACCGAATAGTGGCACGGCAGGCTTCACGGCACCAAGACGGTCTTGATCGGTCGGCTGATTGGGGCCTAAGCGGAATCAGTTGTATACCTAGATCGAGCGGCTGATTGGGGCCTGAGAGGCAAATAGGCGACGCAACTGAGACGCGAAGGCGAAGAGGCAGCGGGACGGAGGTGTAGTGTTGCGACAGAGGAGAGGCGGCGCTGGCGCGAGCGAGAGAGAGGCGAACAGAGAGTGTGGCGAATAGAGGGGAAAGATCGATTAAGAGTAGAGAGAGAGGCAGGGTGAAAATGAGATCGATCTTAGGTTTGGTGATAGCAGCGGCGCCATTTGGAATTTCCGAAAAAAGAAGAGGGAAAAAAGAAGAGGGAATGGTAAAAAATTAGGAGGAGAAAATGAAAACCTAAGTTACTAACGCGGCTGCGCACAGGGAGAAGAGGAAAATGAAAATTTAAGTGGCAACTAAAGAATTCATATACTCCAAGGTACCATGTGATCATCTTTGCGCACTAATATCAAAGAGTGATGTGCATCACGTACTGTCAGATCTAAACAGAAATATTATGTTACATGAGAGTATAAGGACTTCCTATCCACATCTATTCAAAATGAATAAATCAGAACCGTTATTCTCTTATCAGACGGTATAACAACTTGATATTTATGATAGATGTACAAAAACACATATGAAAAATTTTCAGAAAAAATATATATTTTTTTTTTACATCTTATATAGTCAAATAATACTTATACATATCATTTTTATAGACTTTCATTATTATAGGTCCTTTCAAATTTATAAAACATTTTCGGACCGTTCATTTTCACGCGGGAGATCAACGGTCGATCTGTGATAAAATCTTTCCAAATCTATTTTAAAATGATCAAGGGAGAATATTGAACGTAACCAGCATAAAAGTTTGAAAGTTTTATTATGTATGGGCTTCGATCCAACACGAAGTGTTTATGACCATACGATACTTCAGTTTTTGATCAACTAGATGGATGGGTAAATAAAAACAAAATCTGATCAAACTTTGATACAAGACAATAAATATAGTGCTTTTTCATTTAAACGGTTCCGATCGACCAACGGATCACATATTCTCGCGTGTCTTTGTTAATTCACAAAACAAGAGTTTATGTTTCATGTTCATGCATAGAAGATGTGAATCATGTAAGCAACATGCATGTAATGCTATATAATTTAATGTGTCAAAATCATTTAATTAAGCAATAAATATACTATAATATTAATTATTACATAAATTTCATTAATATAATTTTCATTACAAAATATTTTCTAAAATTAAAGTCAAATTTTGATGTTAGACTAAATTTCAATAATATTTTCAGTAATATTTTCATGTTAGACTAAATTTTGATGTTAGACTAAATTAAAGTCAAAATAATTTCAGTAATATTTTAACTAAAAAATTGAAAATATATTTTTTCATTTTTTTTAATATTATCTGCTGTACTTTTAATTGACTTGTAAAAATATCATAACTTGTAAACTTCCCTCTAATAATGATGAAATTATATTTTTTGAAACATGTTAATTCATAAAATTTATTTTGTTTTACTTCTAATTTTATTTTGACTCTAACAAAATTGATTTTATAAAATTATTTTGACTTTCAAAATTTTCACTGCTTTCTTATATGAGGAGGGATCCGATTACACCCTTTTTTGGTGACACCAAATTACACTCTCCATTTTCAAAGTTTTCAAAGTCCAAACAGTCGATCCAAACCGTTCAACTTGTTGGATATGTTAAAATGTGCTTGCAGATCAAATTTTATATTTTTTGGAATTTGTTTACTATTTATTAAGTATTTAACAAAATCGCTATATTTAGACCGTTGAATTTTTGTACCCATCTTAATAAATAGTAAAAAAATTCAGAAAAATGTAAAATTTGATATGCAAGTACATTTTAACATATCCAACAAGTTGAACGATTTGGATCGGCTGTTTGGACTTTGTAAACATAGGGTGTAATCCGGTGTCACCAAAAAACGGTGTAATCGGATCCCTCCTCTTCTTATATTTTTGTAAGAATTATTTTTCTTAGATAAATTTAAATCTAAATAAACTATTTTTTTTCATTTCCTATATAAATTGTACTCTGTTACATATCCTGCATGCAAGCAAAATTTGCCAATATAAACTTACATCTAAATTTTTGTCAACCTCCCTCCAAATATCATGTCCAATTTTTAAACTAGAATTTTGAAAATATATTTTTTCATTTTTTTAATATTATTTGTTGTAATTTTTAATTTTATGTGGCCATAGAAACTATAAAATTTTTGAAACCATAATATCTTCTAAAAAAACTGTTGCACATATGTAAATAATAAAAAATATTTTGATTTTATAAAAGATCACTCAACTTAATTTATTTTATCAAGTATCAATTTTTTTAGAAAAACAATAAGGATTTAAAAAACCTGAGTATCAATTTTTTCATACCCTATATGACATTATAAGTCTGGTGCAGTGTTCTAACATATGAAAAATTAGATTTTTCATTTTTTTCATTTTTTTCATATTATTTGATGTACATGCATTACATAATTTTTAGAGATGTAAATCTGAGCCGTATGATCAGTAACGAAGTATCTTGATTATCAGTCAATTTATCCATTTAAGAGGCTGTGAGAAGGCTGTCTATATTCTCTGCAGTAACATAATATTTCTGTTTATATTTGGTCCTAGGTGATACACTAGATTCTTTAAGAGTCGTGCATAATATGATCAGACGGTTCTGATTTAAACACAAATATTATGTTACCTTAGAGTATATTGTGGATAGATCTCATCTCCCTTCCATCTTTCCCTCTGAACTTTGGCGTTTTTTTTTTCTTCTGAAATTTCACTTGAAAGATCTCTAAGACTAAAATTTCACTTCCCTCCTTCATTTCCCTCCAGAAATTTTTCCTCTCCCTCCTAAATTTTGATTCCCTCTATTACCCTAAAACCCTACGTCTCTGAGAAACACTCTCCGTTACCCCAAAAGGGAAAAAGAGGCGAAGTCCTACGAGCTCGGCCAGCGCGATTCAAGGCGAGACCCGTGCGCAGCTATGCAATTCTGGTGCGATTCAGCTTTCCGTCCCGCCGCATGTCACGCTTCTGGGTTACTAACCTAGAGGCACGCCTTCTTCGCTCATTTCCTCTTCCACCGCTTCTTCTACCAGGTTGGTTACACCCAGTTTCCCTCAATCAGTTCTCTTCTCTGCTATTCTCTCTCTTTTCCCCGTTTTCTGTGAAAAATTGGTGTCAAGTCCCTCAATCACATTTCTGACTGGTAAAATCAACTTGCCCAAATACCAGCCCGACTGGTGAAAAATTTGCCCAAATACTAGCCCGACTGGTAAAATCAACTTGATGAACTTTTATATTGGATAAATTTGAAATAGCGACAGTTGAATACCTTTGTGTTATCAAGCCCAAATACTAGCCCGACTGGTCAAATTTTTTTTTTTTTTGATGAATTTCCTTAAATTTTATATGGGATGCTGTTTGAAATTGTATAATTAGTCGTAATTAAGAAGCTTGTTGGTACTTGGTATACGCATCTCCATCATTGCTTTGTGTACTTGACTTCTTTAATTTTAATTTTCTCTTCTCAGCTCATCATTAATTGTACGTAATTGATCTCTCCCAAAGAAAAACAAAATTCTCATTACTATTAATTAAATTAAATTAAATTAAATTGGGTATGTGAATGTGAGGTGGGGGTGGGGATGGATTAGCAAAAAGGAGTTGGTGGCTCATAGTGATTGGATCCAGTCAATGCCAACAAGAGATATACTGGTAATTGTTTCCATTTTTGAACAATTAAGTATTAATTTGTGTAGGTACTCTGTGCGTGCTAAAAGGATATTTAAAGAACTTGAAGAAAAGCCTTTTGTAGTGGAGCTTGATCAGCGAGGTAATGATACATGCATACTTCTATTGTTTTCATTCTTAATATAACAACTAGGTGGTTCATTGTGGAATGCAACAGTAAATTTATAATCAAATAATTTGAAAATATTTTCGAATGCGTGGTTGTCTGTATATGCAAGTGAGAGGCCAAATTGGATGCTGAAGAACAAAAAGATAAAGATAGGATGCTATGTATTTTTAATAGCTTTACAAATAGAACTTCTCTAGAATGCACTCATTGGACATGAACTTGAAAAACAAAGGCCGGCAATCAGAATTTCTCTAGAATCTGAACATTTCTCACAATAGATCTTTAAACTTTTATGCCAGACTATAATTTTACAATAACACCCTCAATTTATCGGAATATGCCTAGTCCACACCAGTACACCAGAAAATCGAAAGTGTGAAATGCCTAGTCCACACCAGTACACCAGTAAATAATTTTACAATAACACCCTCAATTTCCAATGTGCAATTCCTCTACAATTGCTCATAAAATATTGTACCAGTGAAGTTGTGAACTATAAAAAATTTGAAAGTGACAATGTGCAGAGCAAGCATCTTTTTTTTTTTAAATGGTGAAGGGTATAGTTGTAGTCTTACTTTGTTAAATAAAAGAAATAATTGATTTATCTGTTAATCCAATGATAGTATTGCTGCACTGACCAGACTAGGAAATGATCACATGAACCATTTCAACCCTTTGGTTAGAAAAGCAAGCTTTACTTTTATATTAACCTTTGGGTAGAAATGATCAATGACCAGACTAGGAAGTGATAGTATTGCTGTATTTACTTTTATATTAACCTTTGGGTAGAAATGATCAATGACCCCATGTGCTTTTTTTTGTTGGTGGTATCCATCACCGCTAAGTGGAAGTAGAGTTCAGATCTCTCATATTTAATATTTTGAAAATCTATAGATACACTGATGTAGAGCATGCCTATATTTTGTGTATGCCAAATATGTAACTTTGTGTAACTCAAGAGATAACTCAAGATTTTGTTTATCTAGGATAATTTTTGTCTAATGATTGAAATTGGATTTTAATTATTGTGAAACAATTTGCAAATTGGATTTTGTTGAAAATTGCAATCAGATTTTATTTAAAATTGCAAACTCCATTCATATTTTGTTTGAAATTGGATTTTAATCATTTTGAACGCAGCAAGTCACTACAAGTGGGGAGAAAGCAATTAATGAAGGAGCGAAGGCAATTAATGAAGGCTCTACTTATCGCTTGCTCGTCCTCTCAATAACTTTCTAATGTTCATTCTCAAGCCCAAAATTTCAAGATTCTACAATTTAAGTTTCCGAATTATTTGTGTATCTCATTTATTTTGTAATATACTGCTCTAATTCCTTTTGCTATGATTTACAAAATATATTCAATTTGAAAGGAGAGATCAAATTTCCTTCTAAATTTGAACAATATTAAGTAGGATGTGAACAAATTAATATACTGCTGTAATGTATCCCTTGCTGTAATTTACAACAATATATATTCAATTTGAATGGAGAGATCAAATATATAATAGAAGTAACTGTCCAGAAGTTCAATACTTGTTGCAAGGGTAGGCCCATGCAACAAATAGTTCTCAAAAATCGTCAAAACTTGTTGCATGGGTTACCCTTGCAACAAATATTTCTCAAATAATCCTCCAAACTTGTTGCATGGGTTACCCTTGCAACTGTTTAGTCTAGATTCTGGAGATTTGTTGCAAGGGTAAGCCCATGCAACAAATAGTTCTCAAATACTTGTTGCATGGGTTACCCTTGCAACTGTTTAGTCTCAATTCGGGAGACTTGTTGCAAGGGTATGAGATGAGTTGTTGCATGGACATTCATTAAAATATACTTTCTATCTTTGCTGGCGGGTCACGGGTCATCAAATATTTGTTGCAAGGGTAAATAAGAAGCAGTTGCAAGGGTAACCATCAGACTTATTGCATGGGTAACTGTTGCATGGGCCACCCTTGCAACAAGTTTGACTGTGTCAGAAATGCCAATATTTGTTGCATGGACACTACTTACCCTTGCAACAAAGATTTTTACCCATGCAACAAACCCAGATTCTAGTAGTGATAATAGTATTTTGAAAAAAATATAGTTGCTTGCTTAATTCCATGCTCCGAATCGGAACCGAATCTCCTGCTCATAGGTGGGCAGAAAATTCCTGCTAACAAGGTTCATCCGTCATTCCATTCATAATCTCAACGGTCACATAAAAATATGGATAGTATTTGATTTTGAGAAGACAACCATATTTTAATTATGACCGTTCAGATTATGGATGGATAGACGAATAGATCTTGTTAGTAGAATGTTCGGTTTCTTTTTTAAGGAGGCACTTCAAATATTTACTAAATCTTAGGAGAGAAATTTGTGAGCACACTTTTATTCTATTCTTATGTATCATTGTGTATCCTTGTATCTATTTCATGGTATACAATTACTTTGCATTTATAAATAACTAAAAGACTTTTAAATAGAAAAAACGATCATGATCTTTTAATGACATCCTAAATAAAGAGAATTATGATCACTCTTAGCCACAAAAATAACTTTGCCCTCTTAATACTCCACATGACAAAAAGGTATGTCATGTCAATGTGAATATGAAACATAGGATTAAAACTAATATTCAATGAATAGCGCCACTAGCATGTAGTCACACGAAAGTTATACGACATGGTATCAAAATTAAATGTATAGCATTAGATTCTTTAAGAAATATGTGATCTTCTTTTAGGAAAAAAATATATATAGTCAAGCTAAATAGTGCCAAAACCATATTCTCACCATTGGTGCTTTTGATGTGAATCCAACCGTGTAGCGGGTATGATGATATGTAATTCCAGTGTTGTAAAAAACGGCCGTTTAAGTCGTTTAATCGGCCGATTAGTTGTTGGAGGCAACCATACTATCACGGATTTTTCCGACTATCCGGCCGAGTATTCCGATTATGACCGATTATTTCCGATTAATCGCTTGGTGGTACCATGCATGTCCGTCCGACGAGCGCATATGGCTAAGTATTTCCGATTATGTCCGATTATTTCCGATTATTCTTGATTAAACTTTTGGCGGTACCCTGTCCATCCGATGACCGCATACAATTATTTGCAAAATTATGTAATTCTAGTATATCATGGCATAGTAACAAGATTCGCAAATTCATATTTGAGTCGTTGGCGAATTAGTCTGTGTATAATTCGGTATTTCTGAATTATTCTCGAATTTTACTAATTATTCGCATATTTTACGAATTATACCCCAATTATTCCCTGAACCAAAAAAATTTCTAGTATATAATTTTTTTTGGCTCTTTTGTGGGACTAAAATCTCCGGTCCGGACTCAATGTATAATTCTAAATTATTTCTGAATTATACCAGAATTATTCCCGAATCACAAAATTTGGACCTTGTTGAATCTTTCCCGAATCATTAAGTTGTCAATGTGCACCATAGACCGTGCTTATACAGTTTCTACACTGAAGGAGGCACATAAAATCTGAGATGACAATGTTTGGTGGCGCACAGAATTAGGGACAGTTATTAGGTGCTCCAGGAGCACCAGCTCAACGAATAGTCCATCCCATGGAGTGATTGATTTGGTACTATGCAGTGAATATTACAAAGTAACAATTTGTTAAACTCTTGTTTTAACAATTTTATTTTTGAGTTTGTTACCGAAAAAAAAAAATCCAAGTTAAACTCTTGTTTTATAAAAAAAATAAAAATAAACCTTTTAACCCATAATCTTCCTGTGCTTATTGTTGGAGCAGCAGATCCAAATTAATTAGCCTCTCCGTGTAGGAGGTCACAGGTTCAAAAATTCGAAGAAGACAATTTTTTGTGAATATTAAATAGTTGGATTACTTGACTTTGAAACTTTACTTAAAAAATTGAGTTTAAAATCCGGACCATTCAATCAGAATTTGAAGTAATTAAAACCAATTTCAAAATTCACAAGGATGCTTTAAGATTCGTGTCAATTTATTACAAACGATCTTAATCCAAATTTAAATTTAAAGTTACATTTTAATTTGAATTCTGCAGAGACAACATAGAAGAGTGGCTTCAATTATGTGTTGCACATATCACATGTGTGACTGTGCCACCTATCAGAGGTTCTAAATAGATAATGTGATGTGACTAAATTTGAAAAAATAGTCACAGCATGTGATGTCACAGCACGTTAGTCATGCTGAAACTAAAACATGTCGCGACCACATGTGACTTATCAAAATGTAACTTACCACGTTTGATCACATTTAACTATTTTTTTCAATAATTTAAGTTGGTTTATTTAAGATTTAGCGGTACTAATTACACGTGACTCGTGTGACCACGTGGCGTGTCCAGTACATGTGCCGTGCTATGATGTGACATGTAAAAAAAAAAGGATGCGTTCTTGGAGGATGAGTTAAAATGATATCCACGTTAAAATGTACTTAGAGGATGCGTTCATCAAAAAGAAGTTAGCGGTACGCGTATGTAAAATCCACTAATAACTGTAAAGTTCACTAATAACTACCTCTATCACATAGTATGTAAAATGTAATCTAGCGTTACAGTCATTGTTCCTAACGTTTTATGGTAGAATTTATCATCTCTTAATAGGAATGCAACATTTGCAATATATGTGGTACCACATAACAGAGATTGCTGTCTTATTTTTGGGTTTGCACTGTCAATTATCTGACTAATTAGCTTCATAACTTATGGATGAACATCCTATATCATGCTATATTTCTCCATTCCCCATGACAGTTAAAAATCTCTTACGTGTACTTTTTTTGCAATTTCTGTCATTTATTATTTACAACTGTTGCTGACAGGATGGATCTGGTATGACTTTCTTTTGATGGTAAAAATTATTGTTAATTAATTATAGCTTAAATTTTTAAAATCAGATACAAATTTAAACCTGCCCGAAATTATTAAACACAATCTACTTACCTACATCATTTGCTGTTTGCTATACATGTTTGTAGATGATTATAAAATTTTGATGACTATTTTTTTTCAATATTAATTATCCAAATTGATTGCAAATCCAGAAGTTCTTGATCAGTATTTTTTCACAAGAAAAAGTGTTTTTTATTCTATTTTATATTTTGATAAATCTGGATTCCAAGGAATAATTCTGTACAGGCTTACTGGTAAATTAGACTGTGCTCCACTGGTAAATTAGACTCTACTCTTTTATGTTTTTATACTCTTTTTTCAAAATTGTCAAAGAGACACATCACTGGTACTAGTATTCCTGTAACATAGTGGTGACCACAGTTTGCACCTGATTGGCACTGGTACCAATTGACATAGTATATCTCAACTTGTAACAATCTATTCATGTAGAAAATTTGAGTTTCGGTAAAAATCCTAAAATTTCAAGCCATCAAACCCAGTTACAATGCCATATGAACATCAAATTTATAAATCATAAAACTAAATTGGCTGTACTAACATTGTTACCAACTAATAAATGACTATGCCTGCACATGCCTAGGGACTGGTACACGGAGATGCATAGCCACTGATTGTAACTTAGATGTACCAGCACCATACCATATTGGTACACATCGTTAAGAATGCTATGTTCTAATTAGAATTTGTGTTGTCTCCCATTTCATAATTGAGTGACATCATTTCTGAAATATGTATTAAGTTTTAAAGTAATCTCACAAATAATTTGAAGTGAAGGGAGTGTCAAGAAAAATAATCAGTTCTAATGGTCCGGTTCGGATCATTATCAAAATTCTAGCTTGAATTTTCCCGAGAGGAAGTCTTATGATGCCCAACTGGTCCTTGCAAATAACATCTCTGATTTTCTAAAAGGTATCATTTTTATCATGCATTTGAATGCCTATTCTTGTACCAGTATGCCTATTGTTTGTTTTATTATGTGTACCTGTACTGGTAATTGTTTTATGTAATCATCAGGGTCCCTACTAAGGACTTCAGGTCTGAACTGATGGAAACCGCATAGGCATATGTACAGTTATCAATATGCCCACAAAAATAAAAAAATATCTGACACAAAATATGGATATCGTGCATGTACAGTTCATTATATCTTGAAAATTCAACCCAAATTCATTTCAGTTCTGTTTTTTCAGTTGCCTCTTATGTTTTTTCCGTTTTTTTTTTTGATGAAAAACTATTATCTTGCTTTGAAGGATGCAGGCATTTTTTCTATGACCATAGATTAAAAAAGATAAATGTGTATACTTGATCCTCTTAAAAAAAATTCAAGATTAATAAAGGTAACTTGTTGACCCCTGAACCTGGGTGGGCTCCGCAGGTTCGAAGACAGTATTGGAGACCAGTGGATGTAAATGCGGGCAAATACGCATCGTGGGTGGGATTAGAGACAAGACAATGATTACCCATATCTATTACTTATATGTATTACTTCAACTTCTTTCATATTTTGTTAATCTTATTTGTTGATTAAATGTTAAAAATTATTTTAAACTGCATAAATCACGTGCTCTTGTATGCAGTTCCCAAACAAGTTATGTTACATCTATTACACATTATTAATTATAATAAAAATTAAACCATCTACTTAACTAATAGAAAACTATTCTTTCATGCAGTTCCAACAAAGTGTTGCGCCTTAGTCGATGAAGCAGGTTTGATGAAATCTGGTGTATGTGGGCTGAAGTGTTCATGCATGAGCATTGTAAATGATTGATGATTATATGTTGTGTAGGACAATTATTTTGGAAGTGTAAAATATGTCTAAATTTCAATATCGTTTATTTTGATGAAATTAATATAGTGATTTTGGTATTTGTTGTGCTAAAAATTGTGTGATTTTTCGTATTTTGTAATAGATAAATTACAAACAAAATATTAAAAAGAAAATAGCATCACATACATGGGTACTCTTAAGTCTTATCAAACTGAAAGCTGCACTGTAATCAAATCACGACGGATCTCCTAGAGAAAAACAATGGATATAATATTTATTACCACGGACAATTATATAACAAACCGTGGTTAAATATTATTTATAACTGGCGACAAAATAAAACATTCACGGTTCGTTGGTATATATCTGTGGGTACATATTGAATCTAGTCACGGTTTTGCAACCGTGGGCGTATTTCAACACTTTTATAAACAGTGACATGTGTGTGGGTACATATTGAATCTAGTCACAGTACTGAAACCGTGGATAATTTACATTTTCAGTCGTGACTAGTCTATTTCTCTGTACTCACTACTACAGAAAAACAGATTACACACGGACATTAATGGAAGAGCTACACGGATTTCCTGCTGTGTTTAAAGCCAGGGTGTATGAATAGGTCAGGAACTACACACGGATATTTAACCGTGTGTGATTATAATGATTTCTACACGGAAATTCCCTAATTAACCGTGTACAAAGACTACCGAGCTACACGGTTATCCTCTAATTAACCGTGTACGATTCCTCTTTCTACACGGCTTTGTATTAAAAGTCCGTGTAGCTCTCTTAGCTATTATACACGGACTTTTGGTAAATATCCGTGTACAAATAGTTTTAGATATTTTGTATTACGCCTCCAGCAAGGCTATCATACACGGATTTTTAACAAAAAAACCGTGTATGATTAGTATTGCACACGGACAACTGTTAAATAGCCGTGTGCAATAGCTAATTTTTTTTTTGTTTTTTCTATCGTACACGCACAATTGTGAAATATCTGTGTATAAATACTTTTTTTTTTTTTTTTGTATATTTTGTTTTTGGGCTAGCCTCCAGCTTTGCTAGCCAATTTTTTTCAACAAAAATACAAATATTCATTCGAAACAGATTAATTGGCAAGAAATTCATATACTAAATTTATACAAAATTCATATAGCAATAAATTCATTCGAAACATATTTTTATTACAAATTAATCTATGCAAATCCATATCGAGGATTACAAAATTCCATGGCAAACCACCTTGCCCACATGCACCGCACATCGTCGATCTGATTCCAAGTGTAATGATCTTGCTTTGTCACATTCTACAAAATTATAATTTGATAATAGTTAGTATTTCAGAAAAGGTAGATATCAATTGCTTATTATATAGGAAATTCATATGAAGTACATACCGCTTTTGGGAATTCGAATTGTATTCTTTCGACAAAGTCACACATGAATATCATCGTGTAATAAGCGCATTCCCAACCCTCCTTCTGTTGCGGACTCTGAAATTTACATTTAGCGGCATTTGTTAGAATGACAATAATTTTTTTAACAAGATATGAAATTTCTAACTCATAAAGTGTGCTCACCAACATGTACTTCCAATTCAACTTGCTTTTCTTGCCCGGGCCCGTGCTATCTGATCCTCCCTCTTTAATATATTTCACAAAAGCCCTTACAAAAGTGAGTGAATGTAATTAGCAATTTTATAATTTGAATTGGAAGTAAGAAATGCAAACCTATAGAATTATTATTGCTTACTTATTCACAAAAGGCAAGATAACTTTGCACTTGGCAGCCGCGGTCCTTCCTTTTGGCTTACAAGAATCAATAATTATGCCCACATTTAGGTACGGCACAATGAGAATCGTGCACCAATGTTTGCTGTGGGATCGAGGAGAAGAATTATAGTACTTTAGCATATAAAAGTCACACGAGTATTTGCTATGATTGATGGTGTGATTTCATTTTTTTATGTTTAACTTTTAATTCCTTTATACAATTCTTTAATTAAAATATAAACAACACATAAGTTAAGATTAGAACTAACTCCTCGTGGTATGGCATGAGAATGAATTTCTTCTCCTTCGCCTTAGCACGATGCATCGCAGAACACATGTACTCGATTGACATATCCGGATAATATGTCACTGCCGTACCACTCATCATATTGTAATTAGAATATATATTTGAGTTCTATACAATAATGAAAATATTTTAATATCACTAACATGAGAAAAATGGTGATGTGTGAAACATCGAGCCATTTGTCGGATGACGAGTGGTGGAAGAGGTCCTTGAAATCTTTGAACGTTATCAGGAGATCCCTGCCTTCGTGTAGAAACATACCAGGTGGGACAGGGATGATGATAGCCTCCATGCCTTCGGGCGCCGTCATCAAGTAGTCGTGGAGAAGGCGCAAATCATTGGGCAAACGGCTGTATTCTTCTTCAGTGACCATAGGACGTGAAGGTGATTGTGGCGCGTCAGGCGCGACGTCGCAAGCCACCTCCTGACGTACCGGTGACATCGCCGTACCGGTAACATCATCTCCTCGTGTCTGTATCAAGTTATAGATGTATTATTCTAGTATTTCAAAAAGAATGAGTTGAATGTAACAAAATAAATGGATTTTTTTATGGATTACCTGATCCAAAACAATCTGACTCTTGGGCCATTGGACAAATAACATCCGTGCGTCATCAAGCACAAGCGCTTCGTCGGTAGGGACAGGAAGGGGTACGCGCTGCCATCCATCCACGACTAACTCAACCTGCACGCATGCATGGTCGGGTCTTAGCTGAGTAGAGTGTACACTTTTGGCGAGTGGATGTACAACGCCCTTAGCAACGATCAGAGAAACACTACCATTCCGCAGGACGAGGTCGCATGCTCTGGGGTGCTGCAAATTTATAGGAAAGTTGTTTATTTTAATGATGCGATATTGTCTAACAAGGTTGCAAACAGGTTTTAAATACCTTTAGATTATGAACAAGTATTGATTACCTTGAGATTATCCAAATCGTCTAAGGCGCCCCACGTGCCGGATGCTTGACTACTTCGCCGAATTCCCGGCGAAATGGGAGGTGGTTGCTCGGATGGCTACGTAGTTGCTGATCTAATTTGTGTCAACATTGCTTCCATCTCAGCAAACCTTGCGTCGTACTCTTTGCTCACCTCCGCGCGTATCTGCGCAACTATCTCGTCTTTGTTTACCTTGGCACGAGATTTTCTTCGAGGTTTCTCTCCCTCCACTCGGAACACCTCCTTCCAGCCCCTGTAGACCCCTACACCCCTTACTCGACCCGGGTGTTCTGGATTCTCGAGCGCTGCGGACAAGGAATCATTTTGTCGTTCGACACTCCGGGCACCCAAGTTGACCTCCTCCTCCACTTCCAACTGTTCAAGTAGAAGAATTAGTTAAAGCAAAAGAACAATTGATGTACTTTCGGAGTTATAATTTTCGGATGAATGTCACAAAGTAAGTATAAAGGACTCTTACCATTCTTTGAGCCACGGGTTGCAAATCCTTTGGGAGTACTATCCTCCCGTCAGCGGTTACCTCGGCTCTACCCATGACCCAATCTTTGCCCCTAGGATTTTGGATCCTAACCACGGGTGAGTCAGAATCCTTGTTTTGGTCCAGTATTTTCCTCCATTCTGCCTTCTTACCCTCGTAACCAGCTGACCCTAGATGGTGTGGATACTTGTTGAAGGCAACGGTCCTCCTGCCTTCATCACTTTTTGCCTTCACAGAAACAAGACAATAACGATCAGTTAGTTTTAGAAAGATAAGTACATATCGAGAAAGAATAAGCATAAATTTGGCACGAGTTAGATACCTGGAACTCTTTGGTGGACTTCAAAGCTTGAAACGCATCCCAGTCCTCTTGTTTTAGCCATTTGTAGTAGCCGACCGGATTTCTCCCTTTCTCCATGAACTCCGTCTTCAACGTGCTCTTGTATTGCTTCCAACCATTGTTCATAATCTTCAAAGTCTTATCCTTTGGAACATCATTCTTGATGTTCCACTGAGCCTGATTGACACCAAATTTAGTGTATTCAAGTATAGATACATAAGTGAAAATAAAGCAAAGAGTTGTTAGGCACTTTACCTTCACCCTGTTCCACCACTCGTCCTTCACCGTATCCTCAAAATGATCCCATCTCTCTACAAGGATACTCGCATTTTGCCTCACCAAACTCGTACACCAATTTGAGTATTTCTGCCGTTTTTCTCCCTGCGCACGCCCGTCTTCTGTGAACCAGATTTCTTGATGGGTCTGCTCGGACATGCTCGTGCACATTGTCGGCCCTCTCCTCCTTCTTTCTGATGAGGCAGTAGCTTGCTGCTCCTCTTCTTCTGCCATCATATCGACGTACTCATCCTCATTCGACATGGTTCTGCATGAAATTAAAGATCAAATCATAAGTGACCAATAATTGATATTCTTGCACAAAAATTGATATTCTTGTACCAATAATTGAAATCCTCAAGTTGATATTCTAGTCTCAGGAGCAAAGCACGAGGCATACCTTTTGTTTACTGGATTTGGCATAATGACCTTTTTGATATTCTACTACATATTTTGTCTTTTGTAGGGATAAATGAACAAAATAGAGATAAATTAACAAAACCATATAACCTAGATTAATCAACCAACCATATAACCTAGATTAATTAACCATACAACTTTTCACATGGCTAACCTAGATCAATAGATTAAACATCAATAGATTAATCAATCAATTTTTGACATATAACCTAGATTATTTGAATTAACCTAAAATAACCTAACAAGTACCATAATTATTTGAATTAACCTAAAATACCCTAACATGCAAGTACCATAATTATTTGAATTAAACTAAAATACCCTAACATGCAAGTACCATAATTATTTGAATTAACCTAAAATAACCTAGGTTATATGCTAAAATAACCTAAAATTAACAAGTATCCTAAATTAACCTAAAATACCCTAAAATACCCTATATACAAATTAACAAGTACCATAATGTATTCAATACTAACAAATACCAACCATGGCTAACGGGTTCAAACCCAATAAGAAAAATAACGAGATAGAGAGACGCTAACCACGGGTGAGAGAGACCACGGGTTAGAGAGAGAGAGACCACGGGTGAGGCGGTGAGGCGGCGAGGCGGTGAGCGGTGAAGATCGAGCTCGGAGTCTTTGGGAGGTTTTTGGAACTGAACCGCGGGTTAATTAATTCTCTGAGGGTTTTCGGACTTATGAAAATTTTGGCAGAGAAGGATTTCGAAATAACCAATGTTTCCTCATTATACACGGCTGTTAAGTTAATGTCCGTGTAGCTCTCTCCAATTCTACACGGTTGTACATAAAAATCCGTGTGCAAATCACCTTTCTACACGGACATCTAGCTAATAGTCCGTGTAGCTCTCCTCCATTTCTACACGGACTATTAGCTAAAAGTCCGTGTATAAATCGTTCCGACAGGCGGGTCCCAGGTTCAGTAAAATGCTCTGAATGGTTGCGGGCCGCAATACTTTCGAAATAACTAATATTAAATATTTTAACTAATATTTTAAATATTTTAAGTAATATTAAATATTTTAACTAATATTTTAAATATTTTAACTAATATTAAATATTTTAACTAATATTTAGTGAAAACTAATATTTTAACTAATATTTATTTTATTTTATTATTAAATGTTTTAACTAATATTTTCAAAAACTAATACTAATATTTGATAATATTATAAACATTAAACATAATCCTTCATTGTTGCAATATTTGATAATATTTGATAATATTAAAAGCTACACGGTCTTAAACAAAATAAATATTACACATTATGCTTTTTTTTTCCTTTTTCTCCTTTTTTCCACTATTTGAACAGTACCCTCGGCCCATAATCCTTCATTGTGGTCGGACCGCATGTAGTCAGCTTCGTCTACCCCTTCAAGTGTTGCTACCTCAGTTTGCACATCGGTACAAAATGGAGGTACTTCGTCGAACTGGTCGTACTCTTCTTCATCGACGACATTTTCTACTCCGACAATCCTTCTTTTTCCGGATAGGACGACGCTCAACCTGTCATCACTCGGGTCAGTGGCATAAAAGACTTGGGTGGCTTGCTTGGCGAGTATAAACGGATCATCAACATGCCCAACCCTGTTTAAATCAACGAGTGTGAACCCGTCGTTATCAACTTTAACACCTCGGTCTTCGACCCATTGACACCGAAACACGGGAATGCTCAGGCGAGGACTGTAAATGAGCTCCCAAATTTCTTGAATAACGCCATAATATGACTTTGATGCTATTACAGCCCGGCCATCTCCGGATCTACTGAATTCTTGAGAGGTCGCCACCAACGTCACCCCACTGTTTTGCATCGTGCTCTTATCACTCTGGGATTTAGTGTAAAATGTATATCCGTTAATCTCGTATCCTTGGAATGTTCTAACAACAATTTGGGGTCCTTCGCCAAGCAGTTTAACAATTTCAGGTACGGGGTGTGACTGCACTCTTTCTTTCAGCCATCCTATAAAAGAACGATTATGCTCGTTAGTAAGCCACCTCTGACTCCTCGTGTAGTTTTGTTGTTGAAGGATTGTCATGTGCTCATCTATATAGGGAGCAACATCTGTCATGTGTTGTAGTACAATAAAATGTGCCTTTTGCAGTTCATTTAGATCAGCAACTACGGCTCTCAACCCAATTGTCCCGACTCCTTGGAGTCTTCCCTCGTATCGAGATTTTGGAACGCCAATAGGATCCACACCGGTCAAGTAGTTGGTGCAAAAATCAATCACCTCCTCCGTAGAATATCCTTCTATAATGCTGCCTTCGGGTCAATGTCGGTTCCTTACGTATTTTTTCAAGATGCCCATGTATCTCTCGAATGGATACATATACCGAAGGAACACGGGACCACAAATCTTAATTTCTCTCACAAGATGAACAACAAGGTGAACCATGACATCGAAAAAAGATGGCGGAAAATACATCTCAAGTTGGCAAAGAGTAACGACGACCTCCTTTTGCAAAGAGTCCAATTTTAGAGGGTCTATCACTTTGGAATTTATTGCATTGAAGAAAGAACAAAGCTTCGTAATGGTTTGACGAACGTGCTTTGGTAAAATTCCCCGAATTGCAACGGGAATTATATGTGTCAATAAAACATGACAGTCGTGAGATTTCAGACCGACCAGTTTCAAGTCCTTCATCGACACCAACTTCTTAATATTCGAAGAATATCCTGATGGGACTTTTATACCATTGAGGCATTCACAGAAGCTTGTTTTCTCTTTCTTTGACATTGTGCACAGTGCGGGGGGTAGGTATGTGCGCTTCCCTTTCTCCTGCGGTGCGAGCTCGTGTCGTATTCCCATCTCTACCATGTCTTTTCTCACTTTAATACCATCTTTCATCTTCCCCGGAATGTTCAATAATAAACCAATTAAACTGTCACAGACATTTTTTTCGACATGCATGACATCTAGGCAATGCCTCACTTCTAAATATTTCCAGTACGGTAGCTCCCAAAATATGGACCTCTTTTTCCAAATATTCTTCGGTAGTGCTTTGGCGCATTTTCCAAAAACAACATCAATGTTTTTTACCCGTTCGAAGACACTCTCCCCGTCTAATGGATGACGAGCCACTCCAAGCTCAATTTTCCCGTTGAATGCCATCTTCTTCTTACGATATGGGTGATTAATAGGAAGAAACCTACGATGCCCCATGAATACATTCTTTTGACAATTTTTCAACCTCAGCACCTGCGTGTCATCTTCACAGATCGGGCACGCTTTTGCTCCTTTACAAGTGTAACCCGACAAATTCCCGTACGCGGGGAAATCATTTACGGTGCAAAACACCATGGCCCGCAAGTTAAAGATCTCTTTCATATACGCATCCCACACCGGGACGCCATCACGCCACAATTTTTGGAGGTCCTCGATTAATGGTGCGAGATATACATCTATGTCATTTCCGGGTTGTCTGGGTCCTTGGATTAGTAATGACATCATTATATATCTGCGTTTCATGCACAACCAAGGAGGAAGATTGTAGATGCATAAAAGAACTGGCCAAGTACTGTGCCGACTACTCATACTTCCAAACGGACTCATTCCATCTGAGCTCACCACAATCCTAAGGTTTCGCGGTTCAGAACCAAATTCTTTGAAATGTCTGTCAATGTTTCTCCATTGAGGAGAATCAGCCGGGTGCCTTAGTTTACCGTCATTTTTGCGCTCTTCTTCGTGCCAGCGCAATAATTTTGCATCTTTGGGATTCGCAAACAACCGTTTGAATCTCGGTATTATCGGCAAATACCACAACACCTTAGCCGGAGGTCGGCCACTTGTGTCCTCGTTACAATCATCAGTGTCCTGGTCCTTACGACGTTTATATCATGAAACACCGCATTTAGGACAGACATGCATGGCCTCGTACTCGTTACGATACAATACACAGTCATTTGGACATGCATGTATTCTTTCGATCTTCAACCCCATTGGACATATCAACTTCTTTGCCTGATATATTGTACCGGGTAACTCGTTGTTATCTGGAAGCATTTCTCCTAAAAGCTGTAATAATGACGTGAAACTCTTATCGCTCCAACCATTGTCTGCTTTTAAGTTTAATAATTTCAACACAGCTGACAGTTTTGTAAAATTGGTACACCCGGGATACAACAGCTTCTTGGATTCATTAGACAAATTTTGAAATTTATTATAATTTTTATCACTAATTTCATCTTCCACATCACGTAACATATCCTCCAAATTTTCAGTAAACTCGTGTTCTACATTTTCATCAAAATTCCTCTCCATCTCATCATCGTCATTTTCGGGTTCGACGTTATCAGAATATTCGACACTCTCATAATCCTCGTTCCAATCAAGTTCAAAATTATCAGAAATTCCAACATTCTCATCATTCAATTCACGATTACAATCTTTATTGGCACTACTACTTTCCCCAAATTTCTCACCATGCATGAACCAACATGTATATCTCTTCTTAAATCCCCGACAAATCAAATGAGCTCTAATTTCTTCGATGTCCAAAAATCTTAATAAATTTTTACAATCTTTACAAGGACATAAAATGTCTTCTTCTTTTTTCTTCACTCTATAACTCTCAGCAAATTTTATAAACTCATCAACGCGAACCAAATATTCTTCACTGTCACGTCGCATTTCATACATCCAGCTTTGATCCATCTGTAAATTAAATTAAAAAAATGATTTGATCAATTAATCATGCATGGTCAACATTCTCCTTCGTGTACAAAATTTTGGACTTAGAAAGGACCGGTTTACAATCCTAACCCTTTGAATATTTTGTCCCATGTGTGAACTCATATTAGCGAAATTAATTAGTATCTGAGAAAAATTCAGCAGCATTTATCCATAACTCTCCAAGTATGCATACCAACCACATACTCGTAGGAGTAATAAGGGAAAATGTCGATGAATTTTTCTGACATACTAATTACATCCCTCTAATATATGTTCACATTCTATATGAGACAAAATATTCAAAGAGCAGTCCCAAACGGAAACTATTCAAAATTAATTCATATTGGATTGATTTTGAACGGGCATGGACCGAAAAGCATCTAAAGGTCGGTTATTGGACCACAATACACTAATTAATTACATCTAAAATTAAGAAATCAAGCATGCATGAAATGACCTAAATAAGCCTAAATAACAGAAAATTAGAGGAAGAAAATGATTTAAATACATATTACTAACCTTAGAAAGATGGAGAGGAGAAAATACAAACTTAATTCAAAGATCTCAGATCTCAGCTGCTGGCCTCGATCAATTCGCAGAAATCTGATAGGAAAAAGCTCTGTTCGAGATGTATTAACTAAAAGACTTGATCAAAACGGCGCTCTGGAAGGGAAGATATAAAAACCCTACACTATTATACACGGCTATTTAGTTATAATCCGTGTAGCTCTCCAACTATTTATACACGGCTCTTCTGTTATTAATCCGTGTACAATTATAAGATTTATACACGGCTATATTATCAAAAAACCGTGTGTAATATTCCTACACGGATATTTAGTTATAAACCGTGTAGCTCTCTCAATTATTTGCACACCCACTTCTTTACACACGGATTTGTGGTTTCTAATAAACCGTGTAGCTCTCTCTAATACTTCTACACTGATTATTAACTAATTATCAGTGTAGAAATCGTGCAGATCTTTTGGACTCATATTTGGTACACTGTTTTTAATATAATTGCCAAATCCGTGTACAATGTGCAGTGTACAAAGCCAGTTTTTGTAGTAGTGACTAGTGTATGTGTGTGATTTTCAAACTAGTAACAAGTTGCAAATGAAATTTTGGACTTCTAAGATTTTGATGATGACCCGAAAAAATTCACCTTAACCCAGTAACAGCCATTCAAACTAAAAAAATATCTTCTCCAGTTAGTAAAATTTCGTTGAAATTCCCTTTTTTTTATTGATCTTACTAGTATTTCATATATATTTTAAATGATTATATATATATATATATGAGGAGGGCTCAAATGCCCCATTGCTTTATTGCCCAATCGTACTTCATCATCTTTATCTTTTATTTCGAAGTTCAAGCAAAAGATCTGAACCGCTCAACATGATATCCATGTTTAAATTTGCTTAGATATCATATTTTATATTTTTTGAATTTTTTTTACTATTTTTAAGGATAGGTACAAAATCAATGTTTCTGGATGGTCCACAAACATGTAAAAAAAAGATGCGTTCTTGGAGGATGCGTTAAAATGATATCCTCGTTAAAATGTGCTTAGAGGATGCGTTCTTCAGAAAGAAGTTAGCGGTACGCGTATGTAAAATCCACTAATAACTGTAAAGTCCACTATCAACTACCTCTATCACATAGTATGTAAAATGTCATCTAGCGTTACAGTCATTGTTCCTAACGTTTTATTGTAGAATTTATCATCTCTTAATTGGAATGCAACATTTGCAATATATGTGGTACCACATAACAGAGATTGCTGTCTTATTTTGGGTTTGCACTTTCAATTATGTGACTAATTAGCTACATAACTTCTACGGATGAACATCCTATATCATGCTATATTTCTCCATTGACCATGACAGTTAAAAATCTCTTATGTGTAGTTTTTGTGCAATTTCTGCCATTTATTATTTACAACTGTTGCTGACAGGATGGATCTGGTATGAGTTTCTTTTGATGGTAACAATTATTGTTAATTAATTATAGCTTAAATTTTTAAAATCAGATACAAATTTAAACCTGCCCAAAATTATTAAACACAATCGACTTATCTACATCATTTGCTATTTGCTATACATGTTTGTAGATGATTATAAAATTTTGATGACTATTTTTTTTCAATATTAAATTAACCAAATTGATTGCAAATCCAGAAGTTCTTGATCAGTATTTTCTCATCAAGAAAAAGTGTTTTTTATTCTCTTTTATATTTTGATAAATCTGGATTCCAGGGAATAATTATGTACTGGTACTACTCTTTTATATTTTTATACTCTTTTTTCAAAATTGTCAAGGAGACACATCACTGGTACTAGTATTCCTGTAACATAGTGTTGAGCACAGTTTGCACCTATTTGGCACTAGTACCAATTGACATTTTCTCATAAAACTAAATTGGATGTACCAACATTGTTACCAACTCATAAATGAATATGCCTGCACATGCCTAGGGACTGGTACACGGAGATGCATAGCTACTGTTTGTAACTTAGATGTACCAGCACCATACCATATTGGTACACATCGTTAAGAATGCTATCTTCTAATTAGAATTTTTGTTGTCTCCCATTTCATAATTGAGTGACATCATTTCTGAAATTAGTATTAAGTTTTAAAGTAATCTCACAAATAATTTGAAGTGAAGGGAGTGTCAAGAAAAATAATCAGTTCTAATGGTCCGGTTCTGATTATTTTTAAAATTCTAGCTTGAATTTTCCCGAGAGGAAGTCTTGTGATGCCCAACTGGTCCTTGCAAATAACATCTCTGATTTTCTAGAAGGTATCATTTTTGTCATGCATTTGAATGCCTATTCTTGTACCAGTATGCCTATTGTTTGTTTTATTATGTGTACCTGTACTGGTAACTGTTTTATGTAATCATGAGGGTCCCTGCTAAGTGCTTCAGGTCTGAACTGATGGAAACCCCATAGGCATATGTACAGTTATCAGTATGCCCACAAAAATCAAACAATATCTGACACAAAATAAGGATATGGTGCTTGTAAAGTTCATTATATCTTGAAAATTCAACCCAAATTCATTTAAGTTCTGTTTTTTTAGTTACCTCTTTTGTTTTTCTGTTTATTATTCTAATGCAAAACTATTATCTTGCTTTGAAGGATGCAGTCATTTTTTCTATGACCATAGATTAAAAAAAGATAAATGTGTATACTTGATCCTCCTAAAAAATTGAAGATTAATAAAGATAACATGTTGACCCCTGAACCTGGGTCGGCTCCGCAGGTTCAGAGACAGTATTGGAGACCAGTAAATGCGGGCAAATACGCATCGTGGGTGGGATTAGAGACAAGACAATGATTACCCATATCTATTACTTATATGTATTACTTCAACTTCTTTCTTATATTTTGTTAATCTTATTTGTTGATTAAATGTTAAAAATTATTTTAAACTGCAGAAATCACTCGCTCTTGTATGCAGTTCCCAAACAAGTTATGTTACATCTATTACACATTATTAATCATAATAAAAATTAAACCATCTACTTAACTAACAGGAAACTATTCTTTCATGCAGTTCCAACAAAGTGTTGCGCCTTAGTCGACGAAGCAGGTTTGATGAAATCTGGTGTATGTGGGCTAATTGTTCATGCATGAGCATTGTAAATGGTTGATGATTATATGTTGTGTAGGGCAATTAATTATTTTGGAAGTGTAAAATATGTCTATATTTCAATATTGTTTATTTTGATTAAATTAATATAGTGATTTTGGTATTTGTTGTGCTGAAAATTGTGTGATTTTTGGTATTTTGTACTAGATAAATTACAAACAAAATATTAAAAAGAAAATAGCATCACATACATGGGTCACTACTACAGAAATGGTCATTGTACACTGCATATTGTATACGGATTTGACAATTTTATATAAAAACCGTGTGATATTGTAATTTTTTGGAAGCCCGAAATATCTGTGGGATATATTACACGGATATTTATTAAAGAATCAGTGTAGAAAGCCTTGAGAGAGCTACACGGACGTTTATCAGGAATTGTAAACGGATTATTGTTTAACTAACAGTGTAGATAGCCATGAGAGAGCCACACGGATATTTATGGTGAGAACCGTGTAGAAATATGCGAAATGCACACGGATGTTTGTTTAAACAGCAGTGTAGAAATCTTTGACAGATCTACATGGCTTTTTACATAATAATCCGTGGAGAAAGGTTATTGTAGGGTTTTGATTATCGATAAAGGCCTTCTCCTTCCAACGCCGTTTTGATCAATTAATACTCTCTCTCTCTGTATACGAATTTTCTGATTTCTGCGCACAAGGAGGCCGGATCTGAGATCTTTGAAGTTAATTTGTATTTCTCCTCTCTATCTTGCTAAGGTTAGTCGTGTATATATTTCTCTTTTCTTCCTCTAATTTCCTGTTACTTGTTATTGCTTATTTAGGTCAATTAGTAATTAATGCATGCATGCTTGATTTGTTGAGATAATGTAAATAATTAGTATATTAAATTGAGTGATGCATGTATAATTGTGCTTTTTTCTAATAATAGAGTAATGCATGTATAATCAACTAATGCATGTATAATAGAGTAATGCATGTATAACTGTTATTTTAGTGATGATTAGCTTGATAATTGTGCTTGTTTAGTAATGCATGTATAATAGAGTGATGCATGTATACTTGTGCTTGTTTCTAATAATAGAGTAATGCATGTATAATCAACTAATGCATGTATAATACAGTGATGCATGTATAATTGTTATTTTAGTGATTATTTTACTAATGCATGTATAATTGTGCTTGTTTCTAATAATGTTGTTTTTTGTAGAACCATGTCACATTCAGGTGAGCAACGATGGCTCTTCGCTTTTGGTGCCAATAGCTAGGGTTTACAGAGGGTAATATGAAGATATACATGTTTTAATAAAGAAAGAGTTGAGTAAAAAGTTGGATGAAGGACCTTTAAAAAAAAGGGAAGAGGTGGGATGAAGGACCTTCAGAGCCGGATGAAGAGCCGAATGAAGAGTCGGACATAACCCTTTCAGAGCCAAAGCGACTCTTCATTCGACTCTTCATCCGACTCTGAAGGTCCTTCATCCACCTCTTCTCTTTTTTTTGAAGGTCCTTCATCCAATTTTTTACTTGACTCTTTCTTTATTAAAATGTATCTTCATATTACCCTCTGTAAACCCTAGCTACTGGCACCAAATGTAAACCTTAAGTTTATATTTGAAATCATTATGGGATCGAGGCTCAGGAAGAAGGATATGTCTACCCAGTATGGATTTGTATAATATATGCTCAATATGGATTTGTAATGCTCAATATGGATTTGTATAATGTTTCAATTTAAATTTTGTAATACTCAATATGGATTTGTATAATTTTGTATAATTTTGTATAATTTAGTGTACATGAATTTTTAGTTTACCCTTATTAATTTACCGGTTTGTATGCCATCCACCGATTTTGTGTTTCAAATATAAAGCATGTTCTTGTAATTAAATAAAATATAGTGAATTTAGTAATTTTTTGTGCTGTAATTGTAAATAAGGAGATGAATTTATGAATTTTGTAATTGCTGAACATGGATTTGTAATGCTAAATATGAATTTTGTAATGATAAGTATAATTTTTGTGCTGTAATTGGAAAACTGGATGTCAAATTATCTGAAAAACTGGGGGTAAACTCAATATTGAATTTTGTAGCAAACTGGCTAGCAAAACTGGAGGCTAGCTCAGAAAAAAATTGTTAATAAAAAAATATATATGATAACATACACGGATATTTAACTTAAAACCGTATCCAAATAGTAATTGTACACGGATATTTGTTGAATAGCCGTGTACGAAATAGCTACACGGATTTTTTTTTTAAATCCGTGTAGAAAAAACTAGTCCAGAAATAAAAAAAAACCCAAAAAATATATAGGACACGAAAACTTTAATTCTATTCATCAATGAACTATAAATTTCCATAATAATTTTTAGCATCCCTAAACAATGGGATTTGCTGTCCGAATTTGCAAAATTAAAAGATAACCTAAACATTTGATATAACTGACAACTTCAAACTCTACTAAAGTTGACGCCCACCTGGCTCGAACCTGCGACTGTCACGCCCACCTGGCCCGAACCTGTGACTGTCATAGGGTGCTTGACGGCGGTTAATGCGACGATCATCGGAGTTATTGCCTTGAGAATACGAGGGTGGTGGAGGTGCATGTGGAGGTGGATTTCTCCTATATGGAGGGGGGCCCGGGGGCGGAGGAGGTGGCATGTAATTTCCACCTCTAAGGAAGTATCCTTCTAATTCCACTTGCACAATTGTTGAGTTTGGGTCGTCAATGAGAAGGATATTTTTTGAGATTTTTTCCGGATCATGAAAAGCCACAAAAACACGAAGCACCTCATAATTACCATAGGGAAAGAAAGGCGCCACTCTTACCAAATAGCCAAAACCTGATACGAGATCAGAGAGGTCTTCCTTGTTCCAATATTGGAGAGGAACACCGTGCAGCCTAATTCTAGCACGGTGGGTTGTGGGCTCGTGGAGCATGCCTAATTCTTCCGTCCATTCCACCAGTTGGACTTCAACATCCCGGTCAAGAACAAAAACGCCCACCCGGACCGCAGCATCTCTCATAATTGAATTTGGGAAAGTGGCAACAAAGTCCCCAATTGATGGGTCAATTTCAGATATTCTGAAATAATGTGGTGGAATTCCAAAAAATCTACCCAATGCACTCGCCAAACGTGTTGTTGTGCGGTGGTCATTGTAGTGTGGCCCGGCAAATACAATTGCAAAGCGAAGAAGGAACTGATTTTCTTCCGCCATTTCTTGATCCCGTCGAGGCAAATAGACCCTGAGCTCTTCAATGCGATTTTGGATATTAGCCGGATCTTGCATTTGCATAGTTTGCCAATTTGGTGGTGTTGCCATGGTTTTCAGTTTATGAATTGTGATGTCAAGAGCGATGGTGCATGGTTCTGTGCAAATGTGTTCCTTCCTTTTATAGATCCTTGTGGCTGCAGTTCAATAGTTTTCTCATGAGTCTCCTTAGTCTGTTTACCTTCTTCTTTATTGCCATGCATGTACTTACTCCCTTTGATAACTGAAGAATTGAATGTATATATTACTAGAAGAAAGTGGATTGCCGAATAGAGGTGATTTGTGCCTTGGCAATTATAGAAACGTCTTTTGGTTCTTACAATTCATGCTCTTATGCCCCTTTTTGAAGAATCTGAAGCATTTTCCCAGTATGAACAAATCATGGTGCCCTTTCAGCTTTGGCTTGAATTTATTGCCGACATTAATTAAGTTTGGCTTGAATTGCAGCTTCAGCAAGACTGGAGGCTAGCTCAGAAAAAAAAAATTAAAAAGAAAAATACATTAGACTACACGGATATTTAACTAAAAACCGTGTACAATAGTATTTGTACACGGATATTTTTTGAATATCCGTGTCGGAAAGATACACGGATTTTTGATAATAAGTCCGTGTAGAAATATTACCATTGGACACGGTTCTTAAGCATAAATATCCGTGAATCCTTTGTTAGAGAGCTACACGGATTGTTAAGTATAAATCCGTGTAGAAAAGTGTAGGGTTTTGGTATAAAAGGCCTTCTCCTTCCCCCGCCGTATAAAAGCCCTTCTCCTTCCAGCGCCGTTTTGATCAAGTAATTCAACAAACATAAAGGTTAGTGTTTGCAATTAATTGGTAAATTGTAGGTTCTCCTGTATAACCTTAGGAAGAGAGAAAGACCGGTCACTTTACATTTCGCTTATGATCAACTTTGACAATCATTTCACGGTTAATAATTGGAATTTTGATTTAGGTTTATCAATTATGTCAGATCGCTTATCTATTAAGATAAGTCGCTATCTTTGGAGCTCATCTATCAAGACGAGCGATGTGATATAATTGATAACCTACATCTGGACTTCACTTCTGGCATGAATATCTCCTTCATCTCTGGCATGTATTTTCCGTTTCTTCCTCTAATTTTCTGTTCTTTATTGTTGCTTACTTACTCATCATTTTTTTTTATTTACAGATTGTGATGAACTTTTCGATGGACAGCATGTGATGAATTTCATTTTCTTTTTATTTTCACTATATTTTATTTGACACTTGACAAGAACATGTTTTTTCTTGGTTAGGTTCCAAAGAAATGGGTAAAACTAACTTTCAATAATAAAACATGTTCTTTAAATTAAATCATGTTTTGATCCCAAGTTTTTGGCGGTGTAGAAATGACATGTGGCAGTGCATTGTTATTTAATTTCTTACACAAACTCCCTTTGAATAAGATGTGGTTTGCGAAAGAATTTAAACAACAACGTAATAACACTGCCACATGTCCATTTGTGCATCGCCAAAAACTTGGGACTAAAACATAATTTAATTTTCATAAAATGTTTTATTAGTTGAAAGTTAGTCTGCCCCATTTCTTTGGAACCTAACCAAGATAAAGCATGCTCTTGTAAGGTGTTAAATAAAATATGAATTTATGCATATTAGTAATGTTTTATTAGTGAATTTAGTAATGTTCTTGTAATGTTTTATTAGTGAATTTAGTAATTTTTGTGAATTCTAGTAATGTTCTTGTAAGCATTTTCTTGTAATGTTTTATTAGTGAATTTAGTAATTTTTGTGCTGTAATAGTAAATAAGGAGTTGAATTTATGAATTTTGTAATGCTAAATATGAATTTATGAATTTTGTAATGCTAAGTATAATTTGTGTGCTGTAATTGGAAAACTGGATGTCAAATTATCTGAAAATCTGGTGGTAAACTCAATATTGAATTTTGTAGCAAACTGGCTAGCAAAAATGGAGGCTAGCCCAGAAAAAAATTGTTAATAAAAAATATACAGGATAACATACACGGATATTTAACTTAAAACCGTGTCCAAATAGTAACTGTACACGGATATTTGTTGAATATTCGTGTACGAAATAGCTACACGGATATTTGTACTAGCATTATACACGGTTCTAAGTAAAAATAGCCGTGTATGATTTGTTAGAGAGCTACACGGATTTCTTACAAAATATCCGTGTAGAAAGTAAATGTATACGGTTGTTTGTTGAAAATCTGTGTAGAACCGCGTTCTCCTATCTTAAGTGATACGGATTTTTTTATAAATTCCTAGAAAATGCTAGTATTATACACACGGTTCTTAAATACAATTAACCGTGTATGATTTGTGAGAGAGCTACACGGATTTCTTGACTTAAGATCCGTGGAGAAAAGTCTTTGTAGGGTTTTGATATAAAAGGCCTTCTCCTTCCAGCGCCGTTTTTTTTATCAAGTAATTAATACTGTCTCTCTCTCTCTGTATTGAATGCGCTGATCCAATTTCTGCAAAGGCCAGCAGCTGGTATTATCTGAGATCTTTGAAGTTTGTATTTTCTCCTCTCTATCTTTCTAAAGTTAGTGTATATATATATATATTTTCCTTTTCTTCCTCTATTTTTATGTTACTTATTTGTACTTATTTAGATCATGTGTACTTAGTGTATTGTTGTCCAATAACCGACCTACTGATGCTTTTAGGTCCTTTGCCTGTCCAAAATTAATATCCAATAGGGATTAATTTTGGATAGTCCCTGTTTTGGGACTGCTCTTTGAATATTGGGTCTCATTTAGGATGTGAACACATATTAGCGGGATTTAATTAGTAATTGAGGAAAGTTCGACGGTATTTTCCCTTAATGCTCCTACGAGTATGTGGTTTTTACGCATACTTGGGGAGTTAAGGGGAAATGCTGCCGAATTTTTCTCAAATACTAATTAAATCTCGCTAATATGTGTTCACATATGGGACCTAATATTCAAAGAGTGGGTTAGGATTGTAAACCGGCCCTTTGTAAGCCTAGAATTTGGTACCAATTTACATGTTGACCATGATTAATTGAAATCATTTTTTTAATTTAATTTACAGATGGATCGAAGTTGGATGTATGAATTGCGACGTGATAGTACGTGAAGAATATTTGGGTCGCGTTGATGAGTTCATAAAATTCGCTGAGAGGTATAGAGTGAAGATGAAGGAAACCGACATTTTGTGTCCTTGTAGAGATTGTAAATTTTTTTTAAGATTTGGGGACTCCGAAGAAATTAGAGCTCATCTGATTTGTCATGGATTTAAGAAAAGATATACATGTTGGTTCATGCATGGTGAGAAATTTGGGGAAAGTAGTTGTACCAATAAGAATTCTAACCGTTGTGAAGAGAGCGATGAGAATGTAGAAATTTTGGATAATTTTGAACTTGATTTCAGCGATGATGATTTGAATGTCGAAAATTTTGATAATGTTAAACTTGATCGCAACGACGATGATGAGCTGGAGACGGATATCGCTGAAAATGTAGTACACGAGTATATTGATAATCTGGAGGACATGTTACATGATGTGGAAGATGAAATTAGTGATAAAAATTATGATAAATTTCAGTATTTGTCTAATGAATCCAAAAAGCCGTTGTATCCCGGGTGTACCAAATTTACGAAATTGTCAGATGTGCTGAAATTATTTAACTTGAAAGCAGAAAATGGTTGGAGCGATAAGAGTTTCACGTCCTTATTAAAGCTTTTAGGAGAAATGCTCCCAGATAACAACGAGTTACCCTGTACAATATATCAGGCGAAGAAGTTGATATGTCCAGTGGGTTTGAAGATCGAAAGAATACATGCATGTCCGAATGACTGTGTATTGTACCGTAATGAGTACGAGGCCATGCATGTTTGTCCTAAGTGCGGTGTTTCTCGGTATAAACGTAAGGACCAGGGCACTACTGATTGTGACGACGGGAAAAAGGGCCGGCCTCCAGCTAAGGTGTTGTGGTATTTGCCGATAATACCGAGATTCAAACGGTTATTTGCAAATCCCAAAGATGCGAAGTTATTGCGTTGGCATGAAGAAGGGCGCAAAAAGGACGGTAAACTAAGACACCCGGCTGATTCTCCTCAGTGGAGAAATTTTGATAGACATTTCAAAGATTTTAGTTCCGAGGTAAGAAACCTCAAGATTGTGGTGAGCACAGATGGAATGAGTCCGTTTGGAAGCATGAGCAGTCGGCACAGTACTTGGCCAGTTCTGTTAGCCATCTACAATCTTCCTCCTTGGTTGTGCATGAAACGCAGGTATATAATGATGTCATTACTAATCCAAGGACCCAGACAACTTGGAAATGACATAGATGTATATCTCGCACCATTAATCGAGGACCTCCAAAAATTGTGGCGTGATGGCGTCCCGGTGTGGGATGCGTACATGAAATAGACCTTTAACTTGCGGGCCATGGTGTTTTGCACCGTAAATGATTTCCCCACGTACGGGAATTTATCGGGTTACACTTGTAAAGGATCAAAAGCGTGCCCTATTTGTGAAGATGATACGCAGGTGCTGAGGTTGAAGAATTGTCAAAAGAATGTATTTATGGGGCACCATAGGTTTCTTCCAATTAATCACCCATATCGTAAGAAGAAGAAGGCATTCAACGGGAAAGTTGAGCTTGGAGTGGCCCGTCGTCCATTAGATGGGAAGGGTGTCTTCGAGCGTGTTAAAAACCTTGACGTTGTGTTTGGAAAGTGTGCCACAGAAATGCCGAAGAATATTTGGAAAAAGAGGTCCATATTTTGGAACCTACCTTACTGGGAATATTTAGAAGTGAGACATTGCATAGATGTCATGCATGTTGAAAAAAATATCTGCGACAGTTTGACTGGTTTATTATTGAACATTCCAGGGAAGACTAAAGATGGTATCAAAGTTCGAAAAGATATGGTAGAAATGGGAATATGACCCGAGCTTGCACCGCAGGAGAAAGGGAAGCGCACGTACCTACCCCCCGCAATGTGCACAATGTCGAAGAAAGAGAAAACAATCTTTTGTGAATGCCTCCGTAGTATTAAGGTCCCATCAGGGTATTTTTCGAATATTAAGAAGCTGGTGTCGATGAAGCTAGGACCTGAAACTGGTCGGTCTGAAATCTCACGACTGTCATGTTTTATTGACACATATGATTCCTGTTGCAATTCGGGGAGTTTTACCAAAGCCCGTTCGTCAAACCATTACGAAGCTTTGTTTTTTCTTCAATACAATAAATTCCAAAGTCATAAACCCTCTAATACTGGACTCTTTGGAGGTGGAAGTCGTCGCTACTCTTTGCCATCTTTTTTCAATGTTATGGTTCACCTTGTTGTTCATCTAGTGAGAGAAATCAAGATATGTGGTCCTGTGTTCCTGCGGTATATGTATCCATTCGAGAGATACATGGGAATTTTGAAAAAATACGTAAGGAACCGACATCGACCCGAAGGTAGCATTGTAGAAGGATATTCCACGGAAGAGGTGATTGATTTTTGCACCAACTACATGACCGGTGTCTGCCCTATTGGTGTTCCAAAGTCTCGATATGAGGGAAGGCTCCAAGGAGTCGGGACAATTGGGTTGAAAGCCGTAGTTGCTGATAGAGATGAACTAGAGAAGGCACATATTTTGGTACTACAGCACATGACAGATGTTGCTCCCTATATAGATGAGCACATGACAATCCTTCAACAAGAGTACTACACGAGAAGTCAGAAGTGGCTTACCAACGAGCATAATCGTTCATTTGTAGGATGGCTGAGAGAGAGGGTGCAGTCACACCCCGATATGAGGCCCGTAAATGAAATTGTTCGACTGCTGGGCGAGGGACCCCGAATTGTTGTTAGAACATTCCAAGGATACGAAATTAACGGATATACATTTTACACTAAATCCCAAAGTGATAAGAGCACGATGCAAAATAGTGGGGTGACGTTGGTGGCGACGTCTGAAGAATTCAGTAGATCCGGAGATTCCCGGCCGGTAATAGCATCAAAGTCGTATTATGGCGTTATTGAGGAAATTTGGGAGCTCATTTACAGTCCTGACCTTAGCATTCCCTTGTTTCGGTGTCAATGGGTCGAAGACCGGGGTGTTAAAGTTGATAATGACGGGTTCACACTCGTTGATTTTAATAAAGTTGGGTATGCTGATGATCCGTTTATACTCGCCAAGCAAGCTACCCAAGTCTTTTATGTCACTGACCCGAGTGATAATAGGTCGAGCATCGTCCTATCTGGGAAAAGAAGAATTGTTGGGGTAGAAAACGTCGTCGACGAAGAAGAGTATGACCAGTTCGACGAAATACCTTCATTTTGTACCGACGTGCAAACTGAGGTAGCCTCAATTGAAGAACAAGACGAAGCAAACTATTTGCGATCCGACCACAATGAAGGAATATGGGCCGAATGTAATGTGAAATTAGCGAAAAAAAGAGAAAAAGAATGAAAAAGGGATATGTATAATATTTATTTTGTTTAGAAAATAACTTTTTAATTATCTTGTTTGGAAACAATTTTTAAATAATATTCTAGTTAAAATATTTTTATTTCAAAACAACATAAAGGTTTTGACATATTAGATCACATATTAAATATTAGGAAAATAATATTTCCAGTTAATATAGTTCTATTAGGATTTGAAAATTAGTTAAAATATTAAATTTCAGTAAAAAAATATTGGCGTTTCACACATTTCGAGTTCAAATAATACGTATACTTATTTATTATCACTTTCAAATAATATAAAAAATAACAAGTTAAACCACGCAATGTTGTCAATTACTTCACACACGGCCTTTTATTTAATAATACGTGAGGAGAATAGTAACGTACACGGATTATTTCACTAAAATCCACACAAAATGAGGAGAGCTACATGGCTTTTTAATAAATGTCCGTGTAAAAAGGTAATCAAACACGGATGTTAGAGTAAACGTCCGTGGGTATAGGGTTTAGGGTTTAATGGGGAAGGGGAGCTACACGGATTGTTAAAGGTAAAATCCGTGTAGAAAAATGGAAAAATTTGGTATAAAAGGCAATCTCCTCCCGGCGCCGTTTTGATCAAGTAAAAAGAGGGTAACAATATAATAAATGACATGGCTCGCGCCGCTTCGAGTCCTTTGCCAATCTCACCTATCTATTTCTCGAAGGCTGAGTACCCTCGTTGCGATTTCTCCAAATGCTCGACCTTCCTCTCCAACTCAGATTGAAGAACTTCTCCCGGGAGGCTGCATGTGCCTGTTCTGCCTTCAGAGGAGGGAGAAATCTGAGTTGGGAGAGGTTGGTCGAGCATTTGGAGAAATCGCTTGCTGTGGAGTTGTATTTCTAAATTCGAAAATGATCGCTATGACTGTTTGGTAAGAGACACGGATGTTAAAATTAAAAAGGGGAGGCAATTAGTGAGAAAGAATAGTTTTTTAATTAGGGATAGATACTTATGTTTGTTATATATTTTATGTTTTTGTTTTGTATTAAGTGATGATGTATCCAGTAACTATCCCTATGTTGAAATTAATATATGAAGTATTATAATTTTTTGTGCTCTTGAACTCTATATTATTTAATTTCCAGTTACAAATTAAGACTTGAGAGTAGGTCCGATCTGCTTTAAGATCACGCCAGAACTTTTTTGTTTTGTGATCGATGACCGTCCGATCTGCTTTAAGATCACGCCAGAACTGTCGCGTCTGCTTTAATTACGTGCGCACGAATCTCGAAATAGATCGGACGGTCATAGAGCCCATCGAACTCACTTTGGGTCCAATGGGCATCAGACCCAAGCTGCTCTCGTAATTCGTTCGTATTTGCTTACGATGGGCTTAATCACCGTCTATTTGCTTTAAAAGTCGTGCAGAATAGTTTAAAATTCGTTCGTATCTGTTTCAGTTTCCGTGCGCACATATCTTAAATTATATCGGATGGTCATCATCGTTGAACATAAAAGTAGGTCCGATGGGCATCGGACCTACTCCGTTCTCTTTAATTGAACATCCGTGTAGAAATGCTATGCGAGCTACACGGACGTTTAATTAAAAGTCCATGTAGAAAGGTATCATACACGGACATTTAATTAAACATCCGTGTAATAGGGGAGGGAAAGTGAGGCGGGGAAAAGCCAACCTAGGCGAAAATTTTCGTGAAATTTGTTTTGAATTTTTGGGAAGGAGACAGGGAGCTAAAGGAGGGAAATTCGAAAAAATTTATCCACAGAGAGGAGGGATAGAAGGGGCTTTCATAAACTCAAAGGTAACATAATATCTGTGGTTATATCCGACCGTCTAATCATTATTATGCACAAATATTAAAGGATCTTGTGCATCATCTAGAACCAGATCTAAACAGAAATATTATGTTACCTCAGAGAGTGTGGAAAATCTACCCACCACCTCTTAAATGAAGACATCAGGACCGTTCTTCGTTTATCGGACGGTCAACAAAGCATGATATTTACTAATCACCTAATACATGTACAACAGTACATACGAAAATAATTCAAAAAATATATTTTTATTTTTTTACATCTTATATGGCCAAATAATACTTATACATATTATTTTTATAAACTTTCATCATTGTATGTCCCTTCAAATTGTAAAAATATTTTTGGACCGTTCATTTTCAAGCGGAAAATCAACGGTCGATCTGCAATGAAATCATTCCATATCTATTTTAAAATGATCAAGGGAGGACATTGAATGTAACCAACATAAAAGTTTGGAAAATTTATTATGTATGAGGTTTGATCCAGCACGAAGTGTTTGTGGCCATACGATACTTCAATCTTCAATGAACTAGATAGA
Organism: Carex littledalei; assembly: GCA_011114355.1. Lineage (NCBI taxonomy): Eukaryota > Viridiplantae > Streptophyta > Magnoliopsida > Poales > Cyperaceae > Carex > Carex littledalei. The sequence goes on along the minus strand of CM022083.1, from coordinate 8,166,786 downwards.
TGGGTAAATAAAAATATTTTTTGATCAAACTTTCATGGAAGACAATAAATGCAATGCTCTTTGATTTGAACGGTCCCGATCAATCAACGGACTAACTATTTTTGTGCGTCTTCACAATCTCACAAGGCAAGAGTTTATGTTTCATGAAACATAAACTATTGCTTTGTGAGATTGTGAAGCTGCACAAAAATAGTTAAGTAATTGATTGATCGGGACCGTTCAAATCAAAGATTACAGCCTTTATTCAAGTGCAGCAAATTTTGATGGAATTTTAACTTTATTTACCCATCCATCAAGCTGTATTATCTGAGATCTTTGAATTTTAACTTGCATTATCACAAAAATCACTCTAAAAAACCGGGAGGAGCTTGGGTCCGATGCCCATCGGACCTACTTTCATGTTCAACGATGATGACCGTCCGATCTAATTTAAGATATGCGCGCACGGAAACTGAAACAGATACGAACGAATATTAATCTATTCCGCACGACTTTTAAAGCAAATAGACGGTGATTAAACCCATCGTAAGCAAATACGAACGAATCAGATAAACTTTTTTTCAACGATGATGACCTACTTTTAATATGTTATGTACGAGAGCAGCTTGTGTCCGATGCCCATTGGACCCAAAGTGAGTTCGATGGGCTCTATGACCGTCCGATCTATCTCAAGATCCGTGCGCACGTAAATTAAAGATGGCGCGAAAGGATATAAGAGCTACACGGACCTTTAATTAAACGTCCGTATAGAAAGGTATTCTTACACGGACGTTTAATTAAACATCCGTGTAAAAAGGTTTTTAATTTGCAATTCCCGGAAATTATTCTATGTTAAAGCTAGCTTTTGTAATTATTTTGTAAAGTCCCCATAAATTATTTATATCAGGTAAGTGTTAATTTATGTTTTCAAATCAGATTATTTAGACAGCATTAAGTATTTTACTTAGAATCAAAGTTTTAAATATTAAAGGCTTTTAAGTAATAACCTTTGTAGTGTTTATATATTGTTGCATGTTGTTGTTTTGTGCTGCTAATTCATATCTATAAAAGTATTTATTTAGATAGCATGAAGTATTTAACAAAAAAGAAACTGTGTAAAAAAAAATTGTTGATTAAAGAACAAAATATATTACATAAAAAAGGATCCCCATACATCGTACCAAAAGAAATGATCCTCATACATGTACCACAAATTTAAAGAAAAACTACAAAATAACTACAAAGCAAACAAAAAAAAAATAACTTAATTAAACTAGTTAGATGGTGGTGGCTGCCTTGGCCTTCTAATCCAAGGGAAGAATGGTCTGGCTGGATTGCCCCTACTTATGTAGGGCTTTGGTGGTGGGTGCCCCCTTGGGCTTCGCCGTGGCACACTTGAGGGGGGCCATGGCCATGTCCTCTTCACGTAGGGAGAAGGCATTTCGAAGCCGGGAGGGACTGCGGGAACTTCGGCAGGGACTTCGAGAGGGACTTCGGGAGGGTTTGAGGGGGGCCGTGGCCCTGGCACATTTGACCCGGGTTGAGGACATGGCACATTTGGTGGTGGGTGCCCCCTTGGGCTTCGCCGTGGCACACTTGAGGGGGGCGGTGGCACGGCCATTTGAACATTCCAAATCTCAATCGGGGTTTCTCAGATTATATAGAATTTTGAAGAGTCGTTTCGTCTTCTCCTTAGAAATAATAAAAAGGCAACTTTTTGAATTCCGTCGTGGAATTGTTCAAATTAAACAAAACTTAAATAAATAATCTGATTTTTATACTTTTATCACGGACGTTTAATTACATGTCCGTGTATAATCGTAAAAAGACACGGACGTTTAATTAAACGGCCGTGTCAAAAGGTATTCGTGCACGAGTGTCGTTGCAATGTCCGAAAAGGTATAGACACGGATGTTAAAATCAAGTCCGTGTCGAAAGGGTCTTTCTACACGGACTTTCTCATTAAAGTCCGTGTAGCTCTCCCTCATTATACACGGTTGTTAAGTTAATATCCGTGTCGAGAGGGTCTTTCTACACGGATATTTGATAAAAAGTCCGTGTAGATCTTCTACTTCCTCTCTACACGGAGTTTAGATCAAATGTCCGTGTATAAAGGTGTTCCAACACAAATAAATTAAGTGAATTGTCCGTGTAGAACTAGGGTTACAATACATATTACGCGCTTGCTCTTCCAAATTTTTCATAACTTAGCTCGCGCCTTCAATTCTTTTTTAAACATTTCGAAACTTAGCTCGTGCCGCTTCGAGTCCTTCTTCCCCACCTTATCTCGATTTCATCGCCTCTCCTGTCCAACCAACTCTCCGGTCCGACAACCTACCTCTTCTTTCTCGGGAAAACGCTCAACACCTCCATTGCGAAGAAATTTTGGTATAAAAGTTTTGGTATTTACTGCATGTATTTACTGTATTTACTTTGGTATTTACTGAAAAAGTTATATTTTTTTTATAGAACCATGTCGATTGAGAATGAGCACGTAGATATGATGGAAGAAGGCGAGCACCAAGCTGCTGCCCAATCAAGTTCGGCCAAAAGGAAAAGAGGTCCGACAATGTGCGCGTCCACGTCCGAGGCAAATCAACTGGACATCGAGTTCAGTAAAAATGGGTGTGCGAAGGGTACAAGACGAGCTGAGTACGGAAATTATGTGTGCAATTTGGTGAAGCAAAAGGCAGACATCCTGGTAGAGAGATGGGATCAGTTTTCGAAAGACCAAAAGAACGACTGGTGGAACATTGTGAAGGTGAAGTAACTAACCAGTTAATTTGGGTGTCAATGCAGGCTCAGTGAAACATCCCGGATGACATCCCGGAGGTGGTAAAGGATAAGACTTTGAAGATAATGAATGAAGCTTGGAAACAATTCAAAAGCACGCTGAGTACGGATTTCATGGATCAAGGTAAAAGCCCAGTAGGCTACTATCCTTGGGTGACTCAAGAGAAGTGGGAGAAGTTTGTGGAGATGAAGAGCATGGACGAGTTAAAGGTATGTAAATTCAGCAAAATTACCTTTTTTCCTTTATCGATTTGAATTATGTTGGTAAATGGTGTCCGAAATAGACACCCTGTTGCTGTTGTTCCAATCATATATAACTGTGAAATGGTGTTTATTTTGAATAACTGAATTAATATGAAGTTGAAATGGTGTTCCACTCACAACTTGTAATTTTTTTGTTTGCTTTTTAATTGGTTTATTTACTTTTTAATAAATAGAAAATATTAGGCTATTTTTTTTACTTGGATGTGTGAAGAAAAAAAGGGAGGAGGGCAGGAGGATCGTAGGAATGAACAAGTATCCGCACAAGTTGGGGTCGGGTGGTTACCAGGGTAAAAGGGAGGAGTGGGCTAAAATACTGGAGTTGAACAAAGACGTTGACTCACCCGTGGTTAGGATAAAAAATCCTAGGGCCCAAAATTGGACGTTGGCAAGGTCCGAGTTAATCACTGATGGGAGGATCGTACTACATCCCGCGTTGCAACCCGTGGCTCAGAGAATGGTAAGAGTCATTCGTTAGAACTATGTGTAATTCAAGCGTGTTAAAAACTTTGTGTACATCACTAATTCTTTTGCTATAACTAATTTTTCTATTCACAGTTGGAGGTGGAGGAGGAGGTCAATTCCGGTGCCCGGTCGGTCGAAAGGCAAGATGACTCCTTGTCCATAGCGCTCGGGAATCCAGAACACCCTGGTCGAGTAAGGGGCGTAGGTGCCTACAGGGGCTAGAAGGACGTATTCAATGGACCAAAACCTCGAAGGAAATCTCGTGCGAAAGTGAACAAAGACGAGATAGTTGCGCAATTGCGCAAGGAGGTGAGCGCCGAGTACGATGCAAAGATGAAGGAGTTGGAATCAAGGTTGCGTGCCAATTTTACAGCTATGGCGCAGCCAGCCAAGCAAGCACCTCCCACCCCGACGGGAGTTCGGCGAAGTAGTCAGGCATCCGGGACGTTCGGAGACGATTTGGATCATCTAAAGGTAATCACTACTTGTTCGTATTCTAAAGGAAATTACTACTTGTTGGACATTATTGGGAGGTATTTCAACCGTAGCGCCATTTTTTCAGCCGTTCCGTTATTGGGAGGCAATTACTACTTGTTGGACACTATATGGCCATAGCGCCGTTTTTTCAGCCGTTCCGCTATGACGCGATAAACGCTATTTCAACCTTTGATTTATATGAATGAATGTATATATATTTCAATTTAAAAATAAATTCTGACATGAAATTGCAGGACGCCACAGCATGCGAACTCGTCCTGTGGCTCGGGAATAAGCCTCTAGTTGTTGCTAAGGGCATGGTACATCCAGCAGCCGACAAAGTGCACAATGAGCAGCTACTTCCCGGCCATGCCGCTATACAGATTGACAATGTCTTGAAGGGATGAGAGCACATACCTCTTCCTATCCCAATTGAGGGGAATGGCATGCTCTGTGTCGATGATGCCCGGCTGTCATTCGTGCAATGGCCCAAGAATCAGATTATTTTGGATCAGGTAATGCATAAATAGTCAAGTTATTTTGTTACATTCAAATCACTTCCTTTTCAAATACTTGAAAAAGGTAAAGAATTTCGATACAGACAGGAGGAGATGATGGTAGTCGCACGGAGGGCGTGATGTCACCGGTACGGAGGGACAAAGCAGAAGGACCTTCCCAAACAGTTGCTGACCCTGCTGCCGGAGCAGCAGTTGCTGACCCTACTGCCCAACCAGCAGGCCATGACCCTCCTGCCCAAACATCATAACCTGACCCTACGGCCGGACCAGTAGTTGCTGACCCTACTGCCGGACCAGCAGGCCATGACCCTCCTGTCCAACCAGCAGGACCTCCACCTCGTCTGCTCACCGAGGAAGAATACAAGCTCCTTCCCGAAAAGGATTTGCGGGATCTCCACGACCGCTTGATGGCGGCACCCAAGGACATGACGGAAGTCGTCATACATGTCCCTCCGGGGATATTTCTACACAATGGCTCGACTGTAATGCTCTCGTTCACCGACTTCAAGGACTTTCTACATGCCTCGGGGTCCGATAAATGGCTCGATGTGGGGCACATCACCATTTTCCTCATGTTAGTGACCAAAAATTGTTTATATCATGTGTATAGCACTGAAGAATATATTCTAATGTCATATGATAATTTTTCAGGAGGCTAATCAATAGTTGTCAATGCAAGGGCAAACAGAACTTGTGTGCTTTTCTGGACCCCAGCGTACTTAGTGCGACTTCCGTGAAAAATGCTCCGAAGGAGCCTATGAATTACCTGTGTGGCGCGATGCTCCAAGCTACTAAGGCGAAGAAGAGATTTCTTCTCTTTCCATACCACCAGATGTTAGTTATAACCTTGTGATTAAATATATAAATAATTGAAATCACACCATCAAGTCAAGCAAACACGTGTCTCACTATTATATATGCCAAAATATCTGGGTACTGTATGCTAAGATCCTACAATTCTTCTCCTCCCACAGCGGACACTGGTGTTTGATCATCATTGTGCCTTGCATGAGTGCGGTTTACTTGATAGATTCTTCACAGCCCACAGAAAGGATCCCATTTAGCAAGTGCAAATCAATCTACCCGTATGTGCAAAAGTAAGCAATAATCTTTCACTATGTTTGATTTTTTCCCAATTATAACAAATTGTGGAATTGCAAATTAGAGTCACTCCATTTTGTAAGGGCTTTTGCTGCATACGTTACAAAAGGAGGATTGTGCAGCACAGACAAGAAATTGGGAAATAGGTTGACTTGGAGGTGGTGGCAGGTGAGCACAACACAATTCTATAATTTCATATTTTGTTCAAAAAATTATTGTCATTCTAACATAGGCCGCTAAATGTAAATTGTAGAGCCCGCAACAGAAGGCGGGTTGGGAATGCGGATATTACATGATGATTTCCATGCTTGACTTTGTCGAAAGAATGCAATTTAGATTTCCAGATGTGGTATGTAATTCATATTAATTGTGCCTATATAATAGCAATTGATATTTTCATATTATGCTTACTTATAATTCTCATTTCATTAAATTAGCAATTGATATTTGCGACTGTCTTGCATCTACCTTTTATTGTTACTAACTAATACCAAATTATAATTGTAGCAACCATCAAAGCTAACTGAGTACACCAAGGAGCAGATCGACTATATAAGATGTAGCTGGGCAAGATGGTTTCTATCTGAATATTGTAATGCTGAACATGGATTTGTATAACAATTTAGTGTATATATGAATTTAGCAAGCATAATTTAATGTCAAATTATCTGGAAAACTGGCTAGCAAAACAGAATGGTATATGAATTTTGTAGGAAAACTGGCTAGCAAATTAAACTGGAGGCTAGCCCAGAAATGAAAAAAATCAAGAAAAAAAAATGGGACAATTCTACACGGATATTAAACGAAAGCCTGTGTAGAACGAGTTGAGTGAGCAAGGATTATTTTATATTTGTCCGTGTATGATAGTTACGATACCTACACGGATATGAATTATAAGTCCGTGTCAAAAGCAAACGCTACACGGACGTTAAACTAAAGCCCGTGTATGTGTACAGAGAGCTACACGGATGCTTTTATATAGTCCGTGTATGTTAGTTAAGAGAACTTCACAGATATGAAACTAAATGTCCATGTAGAACACAGTAATTCCACACTGTTGTTAAACAAACGACCGTGTAGAATGAGTACAGATATTCTTTTATAAAGTCCGTGTGGATAGTTAAGAAAGCTTCACGGATATGAAATTAAAAGTCCGTGTAGAAAAAAGTAATTTGACACGGTTGTTTAACAAAAACCAATGTAGATCGTTTTCGGAGGGCTACACGGATTATTTTATGTTTATCCGTGTACGATAGTTATGACAGGACACGGATATGAAATTAAACGTCCGTGTAGATAGAGTAATTCGACACGGTTGTTCTGACCAATATCCGTGTAGAACGAGTTCGGAGATACAAGGATTATTTTATTTTTTATTGATTTGCTAAGAGAGGAACACGGATATGCAACTAAACGTCCGTGTAGGTAAACTAACCTACACGGACGTTTAGTTGCAATGTCCGTGAAAAAAGAGTAGTCGTACAAGGTCGTTTACGTAATATCCGTTTTGCTCGGTTATATGGAGAGCGCCACAGGCAGGTGTATGTTCACAGCTGTTTATTTGGTAATCCGTGTAGAAAGCGTTAGATATACACGGGTAAATATCCGTGTCTATAGAGGGTACCTTTTATACACCCTCAACTCATACACGGCAGGGAAATCCGTGTAGCTCTTCCGGTAATGTCCGTCTGCAATCTCTTTTTCTGTAGTAGTGGGTACTCTTAAGTCTTATCAAACTGAAAGCTGCACTATAATCAAATCCCGACGGATCTCCTAGAGAAAAACAATGGCTATAATATTTATTACCACGGACAATTATATAACAAACCGTGGTTAAATATTATTTATAACTGGCGACAAAAGAAAACATCCACGGTTCGTTGGTATATATCTGTGGGTACATATTGAATCTAGTCACGGTTTTGCAACTGTGGGCGTATTTCAACACTTTTATAAATGGTGACATGAGTCACAGTACTAAAACCGTGGATAATTTACATTTTCAGTCGTGACTAGTCTATTTCTCTGTACTAGTGTATGTGTGTGATTTTCAAACTAGTAACAAGTTGCATATAAAATTTTGGACTTTTCAGCTTTTGATGATGACCCAAAAAAAATCACCTTAAGCCAGTAACAGCCATTCAAACTAAAAAAATATCATCTCAAGTTCGTAAAATTTCGTTGAAATTCCCTTTTTTTATTGATCTCACTAGTATTTCATAAATATTTTAAATGATAATATATATATATATATATATAAATATATATTGAGATGGGCTATTGTGCTTCGCGAAGTAAATGGCATTAGGAATGGATTCTGATGATGAGCAACTAGTTACCATAATTTTACATTTTGCTCCTTGTAAAGCAAATCGTTTTAAGAGGTCTTCCCATTGGTTTTCACCTGCTTCACTATCATACCAAACATCATCTAGTACGACCATGATATTGCCAGATGAAGGGTTGTTGGCCCATTGGTTTTCTCCTGCTTTACTAGTTGACCATGATATTACCATATTTTTTCGATTAAGTCCCAGATCTAGGGTTGTTGGCCCAAGATATTCTCCTAAATTTTTTTTGCTCTTGTAAACATTTGGATATGTTGGCCCAAGATAAATTACTTCTACTAGTAGTTTCAAAATTAAGTTAGTAAGATGAATATTCACCTGGTAATTTCTCTATGAAAGTATGAAGTAAGACCAATACATTCTTCCAAACAATCCTTTAATTAATGTCATGAAAAGATGAAGTTTCATTTGGCTATATCGCACTTCGTTAATGCTTTTAAAAGCTTATAGTTATCCCTATTTATGCGAAAAGTCCCTAGGAGTAAGTATCCGCTAAGCCAATCTTCCGAATTTAAGCTTCGCGTAATTCGACTCGGTTCAACTCATTTACAAACCAAGCTGAAAAATTCTTTGAGAGAGACTTTTAAGAGAATTTATTCTACATAATATGTATCGGAGGATTTGAATTACAGGATAAGATAGAAAGAAACTAAAAAGATAAATGTCCATAAGGACTCATTATTTTTCGATTTCTTTCGGTATATTTTAAATGACAACGTTTCAGAACTAAAGAAAAGCATAGTTATTATCAGAATTTTACAGCCGATTAAATGTTGTAAATGAGTCGAAAAAAGCAAGAAATAGTATTTCAGTGCGAAAAAGCAAAATGTTGTCCTACTTAATGCTGACAAGAATAGTATTTCAGTCCTGTTGATTTAGGCCATGGCTGTCCCGCTCTATTTATTGGTAAAACAAGAAAAGGGACGCATTTCATTCACACTATGTGAACTTTGCGTGATCATGATGATGTAGTTCATAGTGTAATAATCTATACATACAACTTTTGTATTACACGGACTAAAGGTTAAATATTCAATGCCTTATTTCCCGAAAATTTTATTCATATACTTCATTTAATAAAAATTCCACAAATGCCCTTGATTTTTTAATTTTTAAAAATGCCCCAACCACCTAGAATCTGGATGGTTCACTCCCCTAGTGAACCGTCCAGAATCTCAGCGGTTCTGGTTTTTTTTTTTAAAAAAAATCGAGGAGTAATTGAGGAGTAAAATTGTTCATCAATTAATTTTTTTAATGATTAATATCAACTCACAATATATAAATGCTCCAATAATTGTACACAATTTATTGTATAATCCGTGTGTGATTAAAAAAATACAAACTTTTTCACGTCTTAGATCCGTGCCTTCCTGTTATAATGCATCTCTATCTATTTTTTTTCTAAGTCATTTCTCTCATTTCTAAAAAACTTGTAGGTTGTACATGTATTTCCCTAAGAGATCTCTCCTAAACAGGTGAGACTAGGGCGAGGTATAAGGCAAAAGAGGAGATATATTTACCGAGAATAAATCTCTGACGAATAAATTTCAAACGGACATATCACGGCACTCGAGTGTTTGATTTCAAAGTTTTACTACGTTTTGGAAAGCTCGCGAGGAGGAGATATAGATTTTGAACTAATTTTGTTCCATAAAATACTGGCACAGTCAGAATTACAAAAAAACAATGGGAGAGCCACAAAACATGAGTTGAATTTTTTGATTTAAGTTTTTATTGTATTTTTATTTTCTTAGTTCAAATGTTATTCACGTAAATGTTTTCATTTTGAAATTTAGTTTAGCGTTTTTAGTGTTTTATCAAAAATTTAGTTTAGTGTTTTAATTTTGCGAATTAATAAAAAAGAAGACCTATATTCTAGACGGTTCACTACAGAACAGAACTACCCAGAATCTAGGCGCTTCACTAGGGGAGTAAACCGTCCAGATTTTGGGCGGTTGGGGCATTTTCTTTTAAAGAAAATCAAGGGTATTTGTGGAATTTTTTTATTAAATGGTGTATATGAATAAAATTTCGGCCTTACTTTCAATAAAAAAGTTTTCAGTCCAAATTTCTTAATGACGGCAGCGAGCTTCAAATTTAATGAAAGTAGCTAAAAGCTAAGTAATACAGATTACTCCCGTATTTGTGATTTTTGTGTTTACAAACAGTTAACCGATTAGGACTGAACATAATGGTGTAGCTTTCAGTACTAGATCGTACTTTTATTAAAAGAGACTGCCTACCATACTAGATCGTACTTTTAGTACTGTTGGACAACTACAGAAACATTGAATATACACGGTTTTGCAACTGTGTACACAGACCTTGGGTATTAAAGAGTCGATAAATTATACACGGTTTTAGAACCGGATATGTTTTTCCCAAATCAGTGTCGATCTTTTTCGCCAAAACATTGATACACGGTATTTAAAGTAAAAACGATGTATGAAAATATCAATCATCCAGGTTTTAATTAAAAAACCCAGAGATATGAGACTTTATACATTTACATTAACAATGTTTAAGAAAAGTATGGTAAAAGAGTACAAATTCGATAATAAGAAAGGAAAAAAACTTAATCGGAAACCTCAATTGAAGTTTTGAGACCCTTCCTTTTGTTTTTTTACATGACAAAACACATGACGAAAGACATTTAAATGAATAATGCGTAAGAAAAAGTTTTAGATCTCCTCGCTAGCTTTCCGAAGTAGCAAAGACCGCTGACGACACTCAAACATAAAGTTAAGTTCATTTGAAGTTTTTGCTTGTCTGATTGCCTTCTCGGTGAAGATATTGTCTCATAGTTTCGCATGTTTAAAAGAGATACCTCAGACAAATTTATATGTAGGGAAAATATACTTTGGAAATGATAGAAATACCTTTGAAAAAGTAGATAGAGATCCATTATAAAATAAAGACAGATTAATAATGTGGAAAATTATGTATTTCTGTCATCACACACGAATCATACAATAAAACCGAGTACAATGTGCTCCAATATTCATACACAGTTTTTTTTAATAAAGAACTGTATATGAATGTTGGAGTACATTTATACACGTTTTTTTATTATTAAAATCCGTGTATGCTATTACAGTCGATTATTACATGATATTAAATAAGTAGCAGAGAAGTGTTCACAGCCAATGACAAGCGATGTGTACTTCACATCTCTGAATTACTTGCTTTTTGATGAATCTTGTTACCTACACACCTGTAAAGTCCACTAACTACCTCTATGACACATTTGTAGTATCCGATTCAGACTCGAATATGGACGATGGTCACACCAAATCCAAGCCGATCAAAGATTTATGTATACAACTTGAAATTTGATCTACATATTAAATGGCCTGGCCGTACTTCTAAGAAATTATTTCAACAAGTTTTACTGAATAATCTTTTTATTAAGATACATGCATGACGGTCTTCTAGAATTCTTGAAGCAATTAAACAATTTAATAATTTTGACTACATGGGCCGAACTTTCAAGGAGAGCTTTGAACAATTAATCAATTTTGACTAGACTACACGGAAGACTGCATAGCCTTTATTAAGAAATTAAAACATCAGTCAAACTTTCGTTGGTTTACTAAAATTTAGTATTTATTTGTTTAAATTTTCTATGAGAGCTTTTAATTTTGTTTTACTTTAAATATGTATGAAGTTGTTGTTCCAGCAGCGAATATTAAAACAGAAAGTTGTTAGTTTTGAGTGTTTGTGTTATTTGTGATCAATACTCTTGTCTTTTACCGTAAAACCGAATACTTGAGCTTATTGGGCAAAACAGTATCGGGACCGCCTTGCGTCAGTTTGCACTGTCAATTATGTGACTAATTAGCTACATAACTTCTGCGGATGAACATCCTATATCATGCTATATTTCTCCGTTGACCATGACAGTAAAATTTGGAACCACACGTGCACAAAAGGTTGTCCAAAAAAAGAAGGGTTAGGTAACTTGAATGGTTGTGCTTTGTAAATTTATCATAGAGACTTCCTTTTTTTTTTTGATGTACTCCCAGGATTATATATATATATATATGAGTGAGCCTATGGTGCTATGCATAGCACGGATGGCTAGTGTACTACGGCTCAATATGGTACTTTTTAAAATCCTAACGGTCGATCCAACCGTTCAATGTGATAACCATATGAATATGTACTTGCAAACTAAATTTTATATTTTTTCGAATTTTTTTACTATTTTTTTAGATAGGTAGAAAAATCAGTGTTTTCTGAAAATTCTGGACCATCAAAATTCTACCTATCTAAAAAAATATTAAAAAAATTCGAAAAAATATAAAATTTAGTTTGCAAGTACATATTCATATGGTTATCACAATGAACGGTTGGATCGACTGTTAGGATTTTAAAAAGTACCATATTGAGCCGTAGTACACTAGCCATCCGTGCTATGCATAGCACCATAGGCTCACTCTATATATATATATATATAACACAAACTGCTTTACTTTTTGACAAATTAAAATAAACTTAATTTCCTTTACTAAAGAAGCACACATATCTCCACAAAATACTAGAAATTTCAATGTTTAGTTAGACTATCGAACTATTCAAAACAATTTTATAAATTAATCATGTGTCATTTTCATCGAAAATAAAATAAAAATCTAACAAAAAGTGTATCGAGCATTATAAATCTTGAAATAAATGGTATTTCCTTTCTAAGAAATTATATGAATTGTTTCACTTCACTGTTTTTGCATTCTTTTTCAAAATTGAACATCAAATAATTTTTTCTTTTTCAAATAATGTTGTCTTTTTCAATTATTAGTCCAGATCAGAGATGTTGAAAAACTCTCACATTATTTGGTGCAATTAATTGTGAAGGATCGCCCAATCCCTTTGCACCTCTTCCTAGCACGCTTTATTCTCTTAATGATATATTGGGCCAATGGACTGTCTCATAAAGATAAAATTATTATTTTGGTCCATGGAAATAAATTGCTAATCGCTGTCCACAGTCATTTATTGCCTCTAATTGTCGTTAATGAAAATTGATGGAATCACAGCAATTGTTCATTTCCAGTTGAATATAGTTCATACCTTCGCACTTAATTTCTATTTTTCCTTAATAGAAAAAAAATATTGGTCCGTTGAATAACAGATTAAAGTAATTACTTGTATTTTATTTTGGCAGTTTGCATACTTTCATGTTAGACCGTGCGTCCATCTCCGTTCACAAAATTCAATTACTTGAGCTTACAATATTTGAAATTTTAAATTTCATGTACTAATTCATTGTAACATGTCAATTAATTAGCTAGTCTGTTTTTAGTTCCAGTAATTGACGTTTTAATCTATTTGAACGTGTCTAGCTATCTCTGTACCAAAAATAGAAGTTTGGGTTTAGTTCCAATATATCTTCTACGCAAAACAAAATTTCCCCTTTTATACAAAGCCCTTGAATTAAGGCAAAACTAACTATAATCAAATTTTATAGCAGCAACAAACATATATAGTGAGAATCTTCGAATGAGATTTAAATTTTTTAATGAAGTTGCAAAATTGGATGTAATTTATTTTACTAGGTATATACTTTAGGGATCGACTAACAGTCCCCCCCCATTCAGTCCCCTAAACGTCCCCCTAACTGTCAAAGTACAACTGTCAGTCCCCCATTCAACATACATTAATTCAGTCCCAAAATGGAAAGTATGAATACCTAAGATATGAAGTATTCATATATAATTCATCAAGTATTCATACCTAATATATCAAGTATTAATTCACATACAAACTGGGGACCATTACTTTTCGGGGGCAGTAACTGTCAGACTGCATTGGGGACCACAACCAAAAAGTCACGTGGATCACACCACCAGTCCCCCATTCATTGATTAAATTAATTCACATACAAAATGGAAAGTATGAATACCTAAGATATCAAGTATTCATATATAATTCATCAAGTATTCATACCTAAGATATCAAGTACATAAAAAAAAACTGGACACAATACCTACTCATTTTTTACACGTTTTTCAAGGTGGTTTTTTTTTTCTTCGTTCAATCTAACCAATTTTTGGGACGATCTATGAGAAATTTTGCAAATCTAAAACCACAAACGTATTCTATTTTTTTTTTCTCTTTCAAATGAGATCCATGATGACATACTTTTACACGTTTTTCAAGGTATCAAATATTCAAATATGAAAAGTATTCATACAAAATGGAAAGTATTCATACCTAACATATCAAATATTTATATATAATTCATCAAGTATTCATACTTAAGATATCAAGTATTTAAAGAAAAAACTGGACTCAAATATGAAAAGTATTCATACAAAATGGAAAGTATTCATACCTAAGTTATCAAATATTCATATATAATTCATCAAGTATTCATACTTATGATATCAAGTATTTAAAGAAAAAAACTGGACTCATCTTTTACACGTTTTACACGTTTTTCAAGGTGGTTTAATGATTGACAAAGTTAGTTAGAATTGGGGGGGACGTTTAGGGGACTGGAGTGGGGGGGGACAACATCTTTATTCTATACTTTAAATAAATGAAAAAGAAGGATTTCTTCTTTTGCATTTTTAATACAAATTATGTTGTTTTGTATTTGGTAGAACTGGTGTGTGTGTGTGTATATAGAGTACTGCTAACACGCTTCCTCTAGAACTTCAGCGATATGCTTCTTATTGTCTAAACCGTCGGATTTCCTTTTAGATTCGCGCTTTCATCAAGCGCTGATGAAACATGGCATAACGGAAAAAATAAAAAAGTCGCTCCGTTAGATAAACTGGGGTTTATCTGTTCGACTCCTTCCGCCTCTCTCTCTCGTTCGCTTTAACTCCCTTATCGAGCCTCTCCCCTCTTTCTCGTTCGGACTGGCGGCCTCTTGCTCTCAGCCTCAGCGTGCCTCCCCGACGCAGAAGCGGATCCGTCGCTCCGTCAGTGCCTCTCGGCTCTCGCTCGCTCAACCCTTCTGTCTGCTAGTGCCTCTTGATCACTAGAATTTTTGGTCGCTCCGCCAATGCCTCTCGATCTCTAGAACCTTTGGTCGCTCCGCCAGTGCCTCATCTCTTTCAGTTGCCTCCACTTTTCCATCCCTGTGCACAGGTTTCCATCTTATAAACATGCATATTTTATTTCCAAAAAATAGTTGCAATTTAAGACAATTAATTTTACACAGCGTCAGAAAAATCAGAACTGAAAATTGTACTCAGCTTTATTTTTAAGTGTCAATTTCAATGGCACTGTGTGATTTGAATTAATTGTACTCTTTTTTTTGTAATTTGAATAAAATCACTATGTGATTTTCAGTTGCACTGTATGAATCAGTGACCACTCATGTTTTCAATTGCATAATCTGTCACATGTACATTTTCTTTTTTTAATCTATTTCGTGTACGGGACCAGTTTGATTCGTGGTTTGTTTTTTAATGTGCAGGTGGAGATTGATCCTCACAAGGTGTCATTACAAGAGCTATTTTGTTTTTAGTTCATTGTAACATGTCAATTAATTAGCTTGTTTGTTTTTAGTTCCAATAAATGAGGTTATAATCTATTTGAACGTGTCTAGCTATCTCTGTACTAAAAATAGAAGTTTGCGTTTAGTTCCAATATAACTTGTAAACTGCAATTTGTAAATCCACAACTCAAAATAATCTCAAAATTTTCCAACAGTCAGGGGACAGATGGTGGTGAGGGAAATGGATTAAGCTTCCTTAATTATAAATTGAAAATTTGTAATTTTGTCAATTAAATTTTATAATTTTTTCATGCATCAATACTTTTAACCATGTGGATAGAATGAAATTACAATGCACTAGATCATTCAGATTCCAATTTCAATTTTCTAAATCTTTCAGATTCCAATTTCAATTTTCTAGTTCTGTCTCTGCATGCAAATTACGGCTACATAAAAGTAGGGTTTGATGTAACATAGAAAATGATACTTCCAGTAGCTGGAGAGAAATAAAAGGAGAATTATAATGGGCTATAATGGGTTATGTAGTTGTGTAGTTGTTGCTTGTTAAAAAAAATAAACTATGCTTGTGTAGTTGTTGCTTGTTGTGTGTGTACATATATTCACCTCAAAGGGTTATAATGGGCAAACTTTAGTCGTTGAGAGTGTTCTTTAGATAGTTTATGGGGTATGGGTATGGATAAGAAATTTTTTTTTTGTTAGCTAAATGAATAAAAGTACAGATAAAGACTATTTCATACCCATTACCCTATAGGGTAATTATATAAAATAAAATTATATGATAATGTTTGAGCAATAATTAGTGATGGTGAAACTATTACTTTTATTTACATATCTTGTTATTTAGTTAAATTATTGAGATATTTGTGTTTTTCAATTCTCTTGTTTTAAATTAAAAAACAATTTAGTTAAAATTAATTGTACATTTTTTTATTAGTAATATAATTGCATATGTGTAAAATAAACGAGTTTTAATATTCTACTTGTAAACTGTAATAAAGTAATTATTTTATTAGTATTATTCGTCATTCACCCGCTAGTGTTTCATTATCTGATAATTTTTAACAGGTAAGAATAAAAAGAGTAATTTTGAAAATGCTTCCATCCTAAGATAATATTTCTCATTCAGCATCACATGATACTTGTGACTTTCCCATTCAGCATCAATAAACGTGAGTGCACTGATGAGAGCCAACTTTGATGTAGTTATCAAGATAATATTTTCACACACGTTAGAAATCAAAATAGAAATTTTCAATAAATATTTAAACTTTATCTAAAAAATAACATGAGCAATGCGCGCATTAGTTGTTGAACAATTTTCTGCATACAACTTTTTCTTCTATTTTCTTCTATTATAATGCTTATTGTTGCAATTTAATTGTTTTTTTTAACTAAGAACTAGATCTTGTTCTAGTACCAAAGTATATGAGGTCATGATTCGAAACTTAAATGGAATTTTTGTTGTTATAATATCAGATATATAGAATTTAAAAACTTGACCTTCATCTTTGTTTCAAAAAAATTGTTCCTCTTAACTGCAATTTTAATGACGAACTTCCTGGATTTATCTAAATTGTAGACATAACTGCAACACAAAAAATAGAAAATAAAAGAAAATTAGTGAGATAACTCTGCAAGACAGAATCAGGGGCGGCCGATGTCAGGCCAAAAAACATCTGATCCGTATTAAGATTTCCGAAATAAATTATAAGATTCGTCTTGATCAAGTGAGCATGCATTTCGATGCAGATCGAATAGCTCTGATTAAATATTAGATTGAATTTGGTCTGATGTCCATTGGATCCTCCTCCTCATGCAATTAAAGCACCTCTCTCCATTTTGGAGAGAATAAAAGTTACAGCTAACATTATCTGAAAGTACAATAATTCTTCTTCTTCTTAAAGGTGATTCCACACAGTTCTTATTGATATATGAAATGAATCTAATCAAAGCAAAGAAACAAAGGGAACTTCAAATTAGTGCAAAACATGGCCCCCCTTCAGAGCAAAAGCCCAAAACTTCACTGTCCTTGCAAGAATCCTGTCAATTTCTAACAAAGATAAATAGCTTGTTAGATAATCTCTTCAAGAAATTGATGTCTCTAGTACAATTCAAATAGACAATGCATACCATTATACTTATCCATCCAAAATTAAACAAAATATTTAACTTATCTCATAACCCATTAGATTTATCCATCCAAAATTGAACAAAACATTTACTTGAGATTTGTCATCTCCTTTTGTATTTATACACTACTAGAATTCTGGTTTTTTGCAAGGATAAAATTTGGCTTGTTGCATGGGCTTACCCTTGCAACAACCCCAAAAAATGTCAGTTGCATGGGCTACCCTTGCAACAAGTACCCTTGCAACAACCCCCGTTGCAACTACTCAATTTCCGACTTGTTGCATGGGTTACCCTTGCAACAAGTACTGGAATACTTATTGCAAGGGTAAGCCCTTGCAATAAGTACCCATGCAACAAAGCTAATGCAGGAAGTAGTTGCAAGGATATAGCATTGAGTAGTTGCAAGGATAAAGTGCGTGGGTCCCATGGACTATTTGCAACGATAGAGGATCGATTTGTTGCAAGGGTAAAGTGTGTGGGTCCCATGGATTAGTTGCAACGATAGAGGATCGATTTGTTGCAAGGGTAAAGTGTGTGGTTCCCATGGATTAGTTGCAACGATAGAGGAGTGAGTAGTTGCAAGGGTAAATAACGTGGGTCCCACATGGTTAGTTGCATGGATAATTAACCTATTAGTTGCATGGGTAAAGAAGGTGGGCCCCACCAGGTTATTTGTAAGGATATTGTCTGCGCCCCATATTTGTATAGATTTTCCGATGCAAAAAATTGTCGTTCATGAAAAAAAAATTCAGGCCCAATTTTATAATTCACCCCGTACCAATTTGGTACCTGTACCGATTTGGTACCAACCCATAAGTAACCAAAAAACCTTTTACATTACACATTGAAACATAATAAGAACAATAACACAATAAAACATGGAGAGTAACATTTTAATTATCATTAATCATTATAGTAAATTCAAGCTTTCCTTGAAACATCAGAACAAAAAGAATTGCAACCACTTGTTTCTATAAACTTTTGGCGAGCGCATATGGCTAAGTATTTCCGATTATGTCCGATTATTCCCGATTATTCTTGATTAAACTTTTGGCGGTACCCTGTCCATCCGATGACCGCATACAATTATTTGCAAAATTATGTAATTCTAGTATACCATGGCATAGTAACAAGATTCGCAAATTCATATTTGAGTCGTTGGCGAATTAGTCTGTGTATAATTCGGTATTTCTGAATTATTCTCGAATTTTACTAATTATTCGCATTTTACGAATTATACCCCAATTATTCCCTGAACCAAAATTTTTTCTAGTATATAATTTTTTTTGGCTCTTTTGTGGGACTAAAATCTCCGGTCCGGACTCAATGTATAATTCTAAATTATTTCTGAATTATACCAGAATTATTCCCGAATCACAAAATTTGGACCTTGTTGAATCTTTCCCGAATCATTAAGTTGTCAATGTGCACCATAGACCGTGCTTATACAGTTTCTACACTGAAGGAGGCACATAAAATCTGAGATGACAATGTTTGGTGGCGCACAGAATTAGGGACAGTTATTAGGTGCTCCAGGAGCACCAGCTCAACGAATAGTCCATCCCATGGAGTGATTGATTTGGTACTATGCAGTGAATATTACAAAGTAACAATTTGTTAAACTCTTGTTTTAACAATTTTATTTTTGAGTTTGTTACCGAAAAAAAAAAATCCAAGTTAAACTCTTGTTTTATAAAAAAATAAAAATAAACCTTTTAACCCATAATCTTCCTGTGCTTATTGTTGGAGCAGCAGATCCAAGTTAATTAGCCTCTCCGTATAGGAGGTCACAGGTTCAAAAATTCGAAGAAAACAATTTTTTGTGAATATTAAATAGTTGGATTACTTGACTTTGAAACTTTACTTAAAAAATTGAGTTTAAAATCCGGACCATTCAATCAGAATTTGAAGTAATTAAAATCAATTTCAAAATTCACAAGGATGCTTTAAGATTCGTGTCAATTTATTACAAACGATCTTAATCCAAATTTAAATTTAAAGTTACATTTTAATTTGAATTCTGCAGAGACAACATAGAAGAGTGGCTTCAATTATGTGTTGCACATATCACATGTGTGACTGTGCCACCTATCAGAGGTTCTAAATAGATAATGTGATGTGACTAAATTTGAAAAAATAGTCACAGCATGTGATGTCACAGCACGTTAGTCATGCTGAAACTAAAACATGTCGCGACCACATGTGACTTATCAAAATGTAACTTACCACGTTTGATCACATTTAACTATTTTTTTCAATAATTTAAGTTGGTTTATTTAAGATTTAGCGGTACTAATTACACGTGACTCGTGTGACCACGTGGCGTGTCCAGTACATGTGCCGTGCTATGATGTGACATGTAAAAAAAAAAGGATGCGTTCTTGGAGGATGCGTTAAAATGATATCCACGTTAAAATGTGCTTAGAGGATGCGTTCTTCAGAAAGAAGTTAGTGGTATGCGTATGTAAAATCCACTAATAACTGTAAAGTCCACTAATAACTACCTCTATCACATAGTATGTAAAATGTAATCTAGCGTTACAGTCATTGTTCCTAACGTTTTATGGTAGAATTTATCATCTCTTAATTGGAATGCAACATTTGCAATATATGTGGTACCACATAACAGAGATTGCTGTCTTATTTTGGGTTTGCACTGTCAATTATCTGACTAATTAGCTACATAACTTATACGGATGAACATCCTATATCATGCTATATTTCTCCATTGACCATGACAGTTAAAAATCTCTTACGTGTACTTTTTGTGCAATTTCTGTCATTTATTATTTACAACTGTTGCTGACAGGATGGATCTGGTATGACTTTCTTTTGATGGTAACAATTATTGTTAATTAATTATAGCTTAAATTTTTAAAATCAGATACAAATTTAAACCTGCCCTAAATTATTAAACACAATCTACTTACCTACATCATTTGCTGTTTGCTATACATGTTTGTAGATGATTATAAAATTTTGATGACTATTTTTTTTCAATATTAATTAACCAAATTGATTGCAAATCCAGAAGTTCTTGATCAGTATTTTATCATCAAGAAAAAGTGTTTTTTATTCTCTTTTATATTTTGATAAATCTGGATTCCAAGGAATAATTATGTACAGGCTTACTGGTAAATTAGACTGTGCTCCACTGGTAAATTAGACTCTACTCTTTTATGTTTTTATACTCTTTTTTCAAAATTGTCAAAGAGACACATCACTGGTACTAGTATTCCTGTAACATAGTGGTGACCACAGTTTGCACCTGATTGGCACTGGTACCAATTGACATAGTATATCTCAACTTGTAACAATCTATTCATGTAGAAAATTTGAGTTTCGGTAAAAATCCTAAAATTTCAAGCCATCAAACCCAGTTACAATGCCATATGAACATCAAATTTATAAATCATAAAACTAAATTGGCTGTACTAACATTGTTACCAACTAATAAATGACTATGCCTGCACATGCCTAGGGACTGGTACACGGAGATGCATAGCCACTGATTGTAACTTAGATGTACCAGCACCATACCATATTGGTACACATCGTTAAGAATGCTATGTTCTAATTAGAATTTGTGTTGTCTCCCATTTCATAATTGAGTGACATCATTTCTGAAATATGTATTAAGTTTTAAAGTAATCTCACAAATAATTTGAAGTGAAGGGAGTGTCAAGAAAAATAATCAGTTCTAATGGTCCGGTTCGGATCATTATCAAAATTCTAGCTTGAATTTTCCCGAGAGGAAGTCTTATGATGCCCAACTGGTCCTTGCAAATAACATCTCTGATTTTCTAAAAGGTATCATTTTTATCATGCATTTGAATGCCTATTCTTGTACCAGTATGCCTATTGTTTGTTTTATTATGTGTACCTGTACTGGTAATTGTTTTATATAATCATCAGGGCCATACTAAGGACTTCAGGCCTGAACTGATGGAAACCGCATAGGCATATGTACAGTTATCAATATGCCCACAAAAATAAAAAAATATCTGACACAAAATATGGATATCGTGCATGTACAGTTCATTATATCTTGAAAATTCAACCCAAATTCATTTCAGTTCTGTTTTTTCAGTTGCCTCTTATGTTTTTTCCGTTTTTTTTTTTGATGAAAAACTATTATCTTGCTTTGAAGGATGCAGGCATTTTTTCTATGACCATAGATTAAAAAAGATAAATGTGTATACTTGATCCTCTTAAAAAAAATTCAAGATTAATAAAGGTAACTTGTTGACCCCTGAACCTGGGTGGGCTCCGCAGGTTCGAAGACAGTATTGGAGACCAGTGGATGTAAATGCGGGCAAATACGCATCGTGGGTGGGATTAGAGACAAGACAATGATTACCCATATCTATTACTTATATGTATTACTTCAACTTCTTTCATATTTTGTTAATCTTATTTGTTGATTAAATGTTAAAAATTATTTTAAACTGCATAAATCACGTGCTCTTGTATGCAGTTCCCAAACAAGTTATGTTACATCTATTACACATTATTAATTATAATAAAAATTAAACCATCTACTTAACTAATAGAAAACTATTCTTTCATGCAGTTCCAACAAAGTGTTGCGCCTTAGTCGATGAAGCAGGTTTGATGAAATCTGGTGTATGTGGGCTGAAGTGTTCATGCATGAGCATTGTAAATGATTGATGATTATATGTTGTGTAGGACAATTATTTTGGAAGTGTAAAATATGTCTAAATTTCAATATCGTTTATTTTGATGAAATTAATATAGTGATTTTGGTATTTGTTGTGCTAAAAATTGTGTGATTTTTCGTATTTTGTAATAGATAAATTACAAACAAAATATTAAAAAGAAAATAGCATCACATACATGGGTACTCTTAAGTCTTATCAAACTGAAAGCTGCACTGTAATCAAATCACGACGGATCTCCTAGAGAAAAACAATGGATATAATATTTATTACCACGGACAATTATATAACAAACCGTGGTTAAATATTATTTATAACTGGCGACAAAATAAAACATTCACGGTTCGTTGGTATATATCTGTGGGTACATATTGAATCTAGTCACGGTTTTGCAACCGTGGGCGTATTTCAACACTTTTATAAACAGTGACATGAGTCACAGTACTGAAACCGTGGATAATTTACATTTTCAGTCGTGACTAGTCTATTTCTCTGTACTAGTGTATGTGTGTGATTTTCAAACTAGTAACAAGTTGCAAATGAAATTTTGGACTTCTAAGATTTTGATGATGACCCGAAAAAATTCACCTTAACCCAGTAACAGCCATTCAAACTAAAAAAATATCTTCTCAAGTTAGTAAAATTTCGTTGAAATTCCCTTTTTTTTATTGATCTTACTAGTATTTCATATATATTTTAAATGATTATATATATATATATATATATATATATATATATGAGGAGGGCTCAAATGCCCCATTGCTTTATTGCCCAATCGTACTCCATCATCTTTATCTTTTATTTCGAAGTTCAAGCAAAAGATCTGAACCGCTCAACATGATATCCATGTTTAAATTTGCTTAGATATCATATTTTATATTTTTTGAATTTTTTTTACTATTTTTAAGGATAGGTACAAAATCAATGTTTCTGGATGGTCCACAAACATGTAAAAAAAAAGATGCGTTCTTGGAGGATGCGTTAAAATGATATCCTCGTTAAAATGTGCTTAGAGGATGCGTTCTTCAGAAAGAAGTTAGCGGTACGCGTATGTAAAATCCACTAATAACTGTAAAGTCCACTATCAACTACCTCTATCACATAGTATGTAAAATGTCATCTAGCGTTACAGTCATTGTTCCTAACGTTTTATTGTAGAATTTATCATCTCTTAATTGGAATGCAACATTTGCAATATATGTGGTACCACATAACAGAGATTGCTGTCTTATTTTGGGTTTGCACTTTCAATTATGTGACTAATTAGCTACATAACTTCTACGGATGAACATCCTATATCATGCTATATTTCTCCATTGACCATGACAGTTAAAAATCTCTTATGTGTAGTTTTTGTGCAATTTCTGCCATTTATTATTTACAACTGTTGCTGACAGGATGGATCTGGTATGAGTTTCTTTTGATGGTAACAATTATTGTTAATTAATTATAGCTTAAATTTTTAAAATCAGATACAAATTTAAACCTGCCCAAAATTATTAAACACAATCGACTTATCTACATCATTTGCTATTTGCTATACATGTTTGTAGATGATTATAAAATTTTGATGACTATTTTTTTTCAATATTAAATTAACCAAATTGATTGCAAATCCAGAAGTTCTTGATCAGTATTTTCTCATCAAGAAAAAGTGTTTTTTATTCTCTTTTATATTTTGATAAATCTGGATTCCAGGGAATAATTATGTACTGGTACTACTCTTTTATATTTTTATACTCTTTTTTCAAAATTGTCAAAGAGACACATCACTGGTACTAGTATTCCTGTAACATAGTGTTGAGCACAGTTTGCACCTATTTGGCATTAGTACCAATTGACATTTTCTCATAAAACTAAATTGGATGTACCAACATTGTTACCAACTCATAAATGAATATGCCTGCACATGCCTAGGGACTGGTACACGGAGATGCATAGCTACTGTTTGTAACTTAGATGTACCAGCACCATACCATATTGGTACACATCGTTAAGAATGCTATGTTCTAATTAGAATTTTTGTTGTCTCCCATTTCATAATTGAGTGACATCATTTCTGAAATAAGTATTAAGTTTTATAGTAATCTCACAAATAATTTGAAGTGAAGGGAGTGTCAAGAAAAATAATCAGTTCTAATGGTCCGGTTCCGATCATTATTAAAATTCTAGCTTGAATTTTCCCGAGAGGAAGTCTTATGATGCCCAACTGGTCCTTGCAAATAACATCTCTGATTTTCTAGAAGGTATCATTTTTATCATGCATATGAATGCCTATTCTTGTACCAGTATGCCTATTGTTTGCTTTATTATGTGTACCTGTACTGGTAATTGTTTTATGTAATCATGAGGGTCCCTGCTAAGTGCTTCAGGTCTGAACTGATGGAAACCGCAAAGGCATATTTACAGTTATCGGTATTCCCACAAAAATCAAACAATATCTGACACAAAATAAGGATATGGTGCATGTAAAGTTCATTATATCTTGAAAATTCAACCCAAATTCATTTCAGTTCTGCTTTTTTAGTTACCTCTTATGTTTTCGGTTTATTATTCTAATGCAAAACTATTATCTTGCTTTGAAGGATGCACGCATTTTTTCTATGACCATAGATTAAAAAATGATAAATGTGTATACTTGATCCTCTTAAAAAAATTGAAGATTAATAAAGATAACATGTTGACCCCTGAACCTGGGTTGGCTCCGCAGGTTCAGAGACAGTATTGGAGACCAGTGGATGTAAATGCGGGCAAATACGCATCGTGGGTGGGATTAGAGACAAGGCAATGATTACCCATATCTATTACTTATATGTATTACTTCAACTTCTTTCTTATATTTTGTTAATCTTATTTGTTGATTAAATGTTAAAAATTATTTTAAACTGCAGAAATCACTCTTGTATGCAGTTCCCAAACAAGTTATGTTACATCTATTACACATTATTAATATAATAAAAATTAAACCATCTACTTAACTAACAGAAAACTAGTCTTTCATGCAGTTCCAACAAAGTGTTGCGCCTTAGTCGACGAAGCAGGTTTGATGAAATCTGGTGTATGTGGGCTAATTGTTCATGCTTGAGCATTGTAAATGATTGATGACTATATGTTGTGTAGGGCAATTATTTTGGAAGTGTAAAATATGTCTAAATTTCAATATTGTTTATTTTGATTAAATTAATATAGTGATTTTGGTATTTGTTGTCCTGAAAATTGTGTGATTTTTGGTATTTTGTACTAGATAAATTACAAACAAAATATTAAAAAGAAAATAGCATCACATACATGGGTACTCTTAAGTCTTATCAAACTGAAAGCTGAACTGTTATCAAATCACGACGGATCTCCTAGAGAAAAACAATGGCTATAATATTTATTACCGCGGACAATTATATAACAAACCGTGGTTAAATATTATTTATAACTGGCGACAAAAGAAAACATCCACGGTTCGTTGGTACATATCTGTGGGTACATATTGAATCTAGTCACGGTTTTGCAACCGTGGGCGTATTTCAACACTTTTATAAACGGTGACATGAGTCACAGTACTGAAACCGTGGATAATTTACATTTTCTGCCGTGACTAGCCTATTTTTCTGTACTAGTGCATGTGTGTCATTTTCAAACTAGTAACAAGTTGCAAATGCCCCATTGCTTCATTGCCCAATCGTACACAACATCTTTATCTTTGATTTCGAAGTTCAAGCAAAAGATCTGAATGCTCAACATGATATCCACGTTAAAATGTGCTTAGAGATCAAATTTTACATTTTTTGAAATTTTTTTACTATTTTTTAAGATAGTACAAAATCAATGTTTTTGGATGGTCCACAAACATGTAAAAAAAAGGCACTACAGCAAACTATAATATCAGCGACCGGCAGTAGCGACCAATGAAATCGCCGGTCGCTGATCGTATTTTTCTCCCAAAAAAAATAAAAAATAAATGGTTTTGGCGGCGAGATTTTCTGCGGCCGGCGCAAATACCTTTCAGCGACCAAATTGGCCCGGTTGCAGAAAATTTTCTGTAAAAAACGCGCGATTTCCTTTTCTCTCTGTCTCGTCTCCCGCGGTTAGGTTAGCCACCAAAAACGCGCGATTTCCTTTTCGCGTACCCCGCCGCCCGATCGAAGCCCCGCCGCTCGGCCTCGATCATCGGCCCATTCGATCGCATACCCCGCCTGAAACTCGAAGTCTCTGACGCCGCCCGGTCCTCTCTGTGACCCCCGTCGCTGGAAGACCCCACCTCTCTGACCCCGACCCTGCCGCTAGAAGACCCCGCCTCTCTGACCTGACCCCGACCCCGACCTCGCTACTGGAAGACTCCGCCTCTCTGACCCGACCCCGACCCCGACCTCGCTGGTGGACGACTCCGCCTCTCTGAGCCCGACCCCGCTGCTGGAAGACCACTGCTTCAAGTAAGCGTTGTTTATTGGACCTTACTGTTTATTTTTTGGTTTCTAGTATATTAAGCTGTGTTGAGCTTACTATTTACTGATTTGGGTAATTCTTTGTTTACTTGCATACTTGAATGAGAGGAGAAATAAATATATGAGTACATTAATAAATTTAGAACATCAAATTAGATGCATGAAATTAGAACTGGGCAATCAAAGCAATTAGAGCCATAGTACTTATGGTACTTGTGTTTTTTGCAATTTAATAATTTTCCATGGATTTATTTGTCAATTTGTGTAACTAGTCAACTTATGGTACTTATGTTTTTTGCAATTTAAAAAATATTAGATGGTTGTATATTGGGCGATTGAAGTGATTTTGCTCTAGGTTACCAATTCTTATTATTGCAACTAGTTAGTAAGCCTGTAATTACAAGAAACATTTGGTTGTTAGACAAAAGTAATGTACCAGCTATTGGTACCATATTATAGTGCTAAAGTACATTTGGTTGTAGAAAATTTCAAAGTATAGCAATACAGTATGGTATCAGCGACCGGCAGTATAGCAATACAGTAGGATTTGACGAACAAGGTGTGAAACCTGAAATGGTGAATATATATATGATCATTATCTACGTACTGTATTTGCTTCTGTAAAAAAGGGGAATTTGGTTTGCCCGATTTTGTCCCTTTAATTTCAACCGATTGATATTGGATAAAAATGAAGAGGGAGGGAGGGAGGTTAGCAAATAGCAATGCATATGAATTAAAGCATGCTATTGCTGCCTATCAAACATTGGTATTCATAGCAAACCACACATGGCCTATCATATTACAAAGTTTAGTTTGTAATAAAAACCCCATCTCCATTTGCATTGGACTTGGAGCCGTTAATATCATAAATCTAACAGATAGGATCACGTACCTAGCTACATTCTAAAACAAATCTCACCCATCCAATTAAAATTGAAATCAATTGAACTCTTTAACACCTCTATTGTTCCGATCAGACCCATAGTAGCTGTTAAGTTAAGTGTCATCCCAAACCCATCTCTCTAGGCTCTAGGCTCTAGGCTGATCAGCAGATTTGCTGCTGCCTTACTGTCACTGTACCAGTGGTACAGTGACATTCACAAGCCGCACAAATTGTGGACTTGTGGACTTGTAAATTTTGCACAAATTGTGACAGTGCTGCCTTACTGTCACTGCCTTACTGAGATGTGACTTGTAAATTTTGCATAAATTGTGGACATTTTATACTTGCTGAGATGTTTACTTTAATTGGTTTTGGTGGAATGAGTTCAAAGTTCTGCTGATGAAAAGGGTATATACTTGCATAAATTTTCTGCATAAATAGTGTAAGGGGTCTGTGCATTTGTGAATTGTAGCTTGAGTGAAACTTATTAATTTTTATAAAATCTAAACTCTAGATATGGCACCGAAAAGAAAGGACAAAGGAAAGGCACCGGCGGGCGACGAGGCGGAGTCGAGTCAGAGGAATGTTTGCGGTGCAAATACATATATTTCGCCGCCTGCAGATCCGAGTTTGCGACCAGTGCTTCGGTTAGGGGGTTACAGGTAATATTCATTTTTTGTGTATGTTGTAATTATGCATTAATTGTAGTGATTGTAATAATTATTTCTATTTGCAGGACTTTTGATGCAGGGCATCCAGAGCTGACGAAGCAGGTCGCAAAAATTATTTCGCAGCTAGTACGCACAGCATATCCTGGACCGTACACCAGATACACGGATTTCCCTGATGACAACAAGAAAGTTATCCAGGCAGATTTTTTGGTAAGTAAAATTTTCTGAAACAAAACCTCTAATAATTACTTGTTTCCTTTTTTTAAGCTAACAAACCGAGTTATGCATTGCAGAAGCACTACCAGTTTCCACCGGAGGTAGCTGACAGTATTGCATGGGATGTATTCCGCAGAATAGCTGACAAACGCCTACAGGATATGCTTAACAAGGCCAGGGAGGCAGCAACCAAGTCCTATAGAGATTCAATGCTCGAGTGGAAGGAGCGTGGGGCTGCTCCTCGACCACATGACGCCTGGATCAAGCCGGAGTTCTGGCCCGGACTCGTCGATCATTGGTGTAGTGATGTTTTTGCCCGTCGGAGCCAGCAGAATGCTTTAAATAGGGCCAATGCTGAAGGGTCAGGGGCCACAACGGGTTCTGTGAACATGCTTTTTCACAAACAACGCTTCGTAAGTTGTTTTTCATTAAAACCAAATTTAAATTCTGTTGGTACAGATCAGCCAGTGCAGGCTGATTCGAAAACCAAATTTAATTGAGAATTCTTAACAGGAGCAAGAAAAAGGGCGCGAACCCAGATGGTCCGATGAGCTGTTCCAGCCTACCCATACGAAGAAGAAGACGGGAGAATATATTACTGGCAAGGCGAAAGAAGCACAGGTAATAATACTTTCGAATCGTTTTATAAAATATCATGGTTCCTGTTGTATAACATTTTTGTTATATATGAGAGTGCTATGGTGCAGGAAAAATATGAGAGTGCTATGGTGCAGAAGTATGGAGAGGATAGAAACACATGGCCTGCATACGACGGCGACGTCTGGTACTCTACGGGAATATCTGATCAGAATGCCCACGGCGATAACTATGGTCTCGGTGCTCTAGGTAAAATAAAAAGTCACTTTAATTTTAAATTTATTTTTAGTTGTGTAAGATAATACTAATTGTCTTATTTTTAATGTTTCAGGCAAGACGAGACGCATGTTTCGCTCCAGTGGGTCGAGCAGTAGTCAGTCGCATTCTTCACAGTCATATTCTTCTATGCCGCCGGCTCCGCAGCTCACAGCAGAGCATATCGATATGATATCTGCTCGGGTACTTGATAGGATGGAGGATCGGTTTATGTCCAAGATCACCGAGCTTTTCAGAGCTTCTCAGGTACGAAATTCGATATTTCAGTCCGACTTCAATTGTGAACCCTGAACCTTAAATTCTAATTATCTAAACTATTTTTTTAACAATCTCACAGGGAGGTTCGGGCTCGCAGCATGCCTCGAGGCCCGCTCCTCAAGATGACGAGGATGATGACGAGGGGCAGGGGTCGGATGTTGGTGGTGATGGTACTAGTTAGGTTTAGATGTTTATGGTACTACTTAGGTTTAGATGTTTATGGTGACGGATTTTGATAGATGTTTATGGTACTACTTAGGTTTAGATGGTACTCGATATTTATGTTTGTATTACTTGACATTCCGATTATTATCTTTGATGTTTATTTGTATTACTTGATATTATGATATCTATGTTTATGTTGTATGTTGGTACGTGTCGTACCAACTATTAAATGGTGCAAATTTAAATAATATAATAAAATATAAAAAACTTGACAGAAGAGTATCAGCGACCGATTTTAAGTATCAGCGACCGTTAAATTTGATCGCAGAATGTTTTTGCTGACGTCAGAAAAAAACGACAGCGACCAAAAACAATTGGTCGCAAAAAACTTATCAGCGACCGGGTGACGTATTATCAGCGACCGGTGACGTCATCAGAAGAGTATCAGCGACAATGCTTACAGCGACCGGGATATCAGCGACCACGTTTGGCTTTCAGCGACCGGTATGGGTATCAGCGACCGGCGCATATATTATCAGCGACCGGAAAACCGGTTGCTGATGCCCCTTTCTGCTGTAGTGAGGGATGCATTCTTGGAGGATGCGTTAAAATGATATCCATGTTAAAATGTGTTTAGAGGATGCGTTCTTCTGAAAGAAGTTAGCGGTACGCGTATGTAAAATCCACTAATAACTACCTCTATGACACAGTATGTAAAATGTAATCTAGCATTACAGTCATTGTTCCTAATGTTTTATGGTAGAATTTATCATCTCTTAATTGGAATGCAACATTTCCAATATATGTGGTACGACCTAACAGACATTGCTGTCTTATTTTGGGTTTGCACTGTTAATTATCTGACTAATTAGCTACATAACTTCTACGGATGAACATCCTATATCATGCTATATTTCTCCATTGACCGTGACGTTAAAATTTGGACCCATACGTGCACAAAAGGTGGTCCAAAAAAATTGTAAAACGTTCTTCTAGAATGATGCGAACATACCTTAACTACCCCCTGCCCAGAAATCTATATATATGAGTATTTTACTACAAATTATCACAAAACAGATATTGTGTTTAATTTGTTTAACTCCCAAAATGAGAGCAATGGTTCTCCTCATTGAACAAGCCTACTCTTCTCCTCCACTATTCTTCATCTCTCTTATCACCACCTTAACCCTTTTGCTCCTGGTGTTTACAAAAAAGTTTAACAACAAGCTCAACCCCCCTCCATCTCCTCCAAAGCTCCCGCTAATAGGCAACCTCCACCAACTCGGTCCATTAGCGCATCAGTCTTTCCAAGAGCTCTCGAAGAAGTATGGACCAATCATGCTTCTTCACCTTGGAGAAATACCAACACTTGTCGTTTCTTCCCCGCACATGGCACGTGAAGTTCTAAGGACACATGATTCCGTCTTCGCAAGCCGACCACAATTTAAAGCCGCCACTATCCTGTCTTATAATCACCATGATATTGCTTTTGCGCCATACGGTGAGCAATGGAGGTCTTTGAGAAAGATCACCAGCATGCACTTGTTTAGTTCCAAAAGAGTCGTGCAAACTTTCAAGACGCTAAGGGAGGAAGAGGTGTTGTTCATGTTAAACAAAGTAAAAGAAGAGGCAGCAGCATCACCCGAAGGCATCATGAATATGCGAAAAACATTTTACAAATTGACTAATGATATCATTTGTCATATGATAACTGGAGAGTCGTTTAGGAGAGACGGGAGGGAGGAGAAGTTGATGAACATGGTATTCGATAGCGTCCCTCTCCTTGGCAAGTTTAATCCGGAGGATATTTTTCCTTCTCTCAAATGGATAGGCCCTATTATTGGTTCAAAGGTAAGAAAGGAAGCACAAAAAATATTTTTGACCGGCTACGCAATGATGACCGAGATTCTCAATGATCGTATTGAAGGGAGGAGTGACGGTGATCAAGATTTTCTAGATATCTTACTCAAACTTCAAAAGGATGAAAAACAAAAGAAAGAATTCCAGATAAATGATTTGCACATCAAAGCACTTTGCTATGTGAGTTTTTTTTTCTTTTCCTATTGCATAAGAACAAAATCTTCAAATTAAAAAAATATATATATCCTAGCTATAGTTCATAATACATACATCTTTCTTTGTTGAAGAAACATTTTTTTTTTTTTGGCTTCAAAAGCCCTTAGGCAAGGTTTTTGAAGCAAAAAACAAAAATGAGGGTTTGAATACCTCTATTTCATGTGCCTCCATCATACCTCAAAATTTTAAATTAATAATAACAAATGTTCTATAATTTATATGGCAAAATAAAACCGTTAAATATGATCTATATTATTTTCTCTACATGCACTTAAAACATTATCATTTACAACTTTGATTTCATATAAATCAATAAGTTGAAAAATCAACATTGAGAATGTATCCATATCAATGTATTTTTGTAAGTTCTTGATACTAATTGAAACAAAATCGAAATGACATGATATTTTTACGTGTCTAGAAAAATGATGTGGATCACATCTTACTGTTTTGTTTTGACATTTAAGTCTTAAATTTTAATTTAGTATAGTTCTAAAAATAGAGGCATAATAGAAGCACAAAAAATGAAGGCATTTGAATCCACCTCAAGATAAAATGTTTATTTTGCCTCACACTAAAAATAAATTCATTAATTGTTTAATTCTGTATGCAGCAATCATTGACAGCCGGGTCAGAACCTCTTGCCATAAGTTTGGAGTGGACCATGCTAGAGCTCCTAAGGCACCCCAGAGTATTGAAGAAGCTAGAAGAGGAGGTGCGTCAGATTCCGTCGCAAAATGAGTTTCTCAAATCCGAAGATGTGAGCAAGTTGACATACCTGAAGGCCGCCATCACCGAAAGTTTCCGGTTACACCCCCCGACCCCGCTACTAGTTCCAAGAGAATCCATGGACTACTGTAACATCGAAGGTTATGACATTCCAAAAGGATCAAGAATCTTTGTCAATACATATGCCATGGGCAGAGACCCAGAGGTTTGGGACAACCCATTGGAATACCGGCCTGAGAGATTTGTCGATAATCCATTCAACTATAATGGCAGCACTTACGAGATAGTTCCCTTTGGAGGAGGCAGACGGATTTGCCCCGGCATGCAGCTATCACTTCTGACGATGGAGCTAGCACTGGCAAATCTCTTGAGGATATTTGATTGGGAGCTCCCAAGTGGGATGAAGCCAGAAGATGTTGACATGACCGAGACACCGAGCTTGTCGCTCAAGAAGAAGGAGGATCTTGAGTTGGTCGCCAAACCTAGGCAAATGACAACTTAAATTATAGATATTGTGTAATCACTGTAATTTAAAAAAAGAGGAAAAAATAAGATTCAATAGCCTCTATATGTGTTATGCTTGCAATAAGTAGATATTTTATTTCTATGTTTCTTTTTTCCTTTTTTCATGAAATCGCTGGTATTGTATTCAATAAATTAATAGTGAAAGTTTTATAATGGAGATTGTTGCAATTATATAGTTTCTATTTACTTTGACTGCGTTTCCGCTATGTTATATGCTTGTCCTTATTTGTCCATTTCTTTTGGAGAAAGAACACTATGGATTACATGTCAACAAGAATTTTCGTTTTCTTTTACCTTTCTTCTGCGTCTAGGAATTCAGTAAATTTAGCTTGTCATATACCACTATATTCGGTCATATATTTCATTAATCAAATATAGTTTGCGATCAAGAACTAGCCTTTGATCTAGTGGGGTAAAGGCACATGGTCTCTATATGAGAGGTCATAGGTTCGAAACCCGGATGGGAGAAATCATTTGTTGCAAGTCTTACATATCAAGTCTTAATAAATACTGCACATATCAACTTTTTATGAAGACTGAACAACTGACGTTAGTTGGGCTTTAATTTGAATTGGAATCTTCCATAATGATATGTATCAAATGTAGGATTAGATAGTGTAAAATATTTAAATATTAATTGACTTTAAACTATTATTATTAGCCGTAAGACTTTATACCTAGCCAAATCAAGTATGTATACTTAGCTTATCAATTCTTTATACATAGCATATTAAGTCTTTTAAAGGTTCAAAGTGGAATTGTTTAGAATGTACAAAGTGCAAGTCTTTATACATAGTTATCAAGTCTTTATAAATAGCATATCAAGTCTTTATGTCTAGCTTATTAAGGTTTTATATCAACTTTTAAAAAGGATCAAAGTGCAAGTTTTCAATGCATACGGTTTGGGGTTGGGATTGTGATCAGGACTTTTACACTGGAATGAGAGGGAGGAAATGAAGAAGTTGAGGGATCGAGATGTCTTTGGCGGTGGAGGAGGCGAAGGAGAAAGATCGAAGAACAGAATAGGAAGAGGGATCGTGGCGGCAGAGGTGGAGAAGAAAGGGTGTGGCCCGTGGCCTCATAGCGGCACCAGGAGGTAAAAGAGAGGAGGGAGAGAGTTAAAAGAAGTGGTTACTGGAGTTCGAAGTTGTGGGACAAATTTGAGGGATTGAGGTCAGGGAGGCCAAACCTTTTCTCTTGAAGAAATGTGTTAGGCTATTGCATGAAGAGAGCTAATCCAAATTGCATGTGTGCATGTATGAACCTTACAAATAATATAAATTAATATTGTTTCATTATATACGTACTAATTAGAATAGTGTTCTGAGTGTCATGAGATGCATGACAAATCAAATAAAAAGATTATGACCCAATATTCATGTGTGCGCGCCTTAGAATTATAGTAAAGTTGATACAATCTTGCACAATAGTCATGTATTTGATCGTACCATTAAATGACACCCTACAATGAGAACTATATTTTTTGTTTATTTATAAGATAATATTCTTCGTACGAGAGATTGCAGGTTTGTAATCTGAATGAGAAAGTTTTTGTGAATATATGAAGTGAGAATTTATCTAAAAAATTTCATTCCCTACATACCATTAAATTTTAAATGTTACTGTATGCTTTTAATAACTTGTTTGAAACCAAACAAAAAGATAAGCAAACAGAGAATTAGACCTAGGTTATGTCAAACACGACTCTACCATTATATGTGGTGATCTAAAATTCTATCTAAAATTGTTTAGACAGCTGAGATGGAAATCGACTTCTTGTATTTTGATTTTGTCTAGAATTTGAAAAGAGCCTGCAGGCCAAACTAACAATCTTACCTTTCTTAGTATTATTAATTAGTATAAATTAGCTATTTCCTTGTTGTTGTCTCTAATATGTATAGCAACTGCTACTCTTTCTTCGAAATTAAAAAAAGCAACTAGATTGAAATCAAATTAAGCTATTTTTTTTTACTTATTTATGTTAAAAAAAAAAATTTCCGTTTGTCACGACACTACTACAAAAAAACACTTCGCCGTCGGGTGAAATCGCAATCCGCAATCGGATTCTGCACCGATGGCTATCGCCCCAATAGGAAAGGTATACACATATGCCATCGGCTCAAAACATATGGCGTTAATCGATATGCCATCGGCAGCGCATGATCAAACAGATGGTGTTAGTACCCAACGCCATATGTTTCTTTTTGCAACCGACGGCAAATGTAATTAACGTTGTCTGTTGGATTTTAATAGCCCATTTGTTTTGTTTTGGTTGGCGTTGGCAGGTCCTAGTTTGTCTCGGTCATTAATTTTTGAGCCAATTGTGATGTATATATAAATATTATGTTTTATTATTAATTCTTGTATTAATTAGGGGCTAGCCTCCATCATATATTTGCTAGTCATTTTTAAAACCCGGCAAAGCAACAATAAACATGCAAGCATTATGTACCCATATTTAACCAACAATTAATATAGGCATCAACAATATATACATATAAAAGTTATCCAACATATATATTAATTCATGCAACAAGCAATATATAAAGTAGACAATAATTATAAACCAACAAGCTAGCAATATCACACATACAACAATATATAGAGCAATATTTCATTGTACTATAAAACTAACAACTGTTTTAAACCACATTATTAAAACCAACACCAAAGTGTCTGACTGCAAAAACTAGAAAACAAGAACTGTTTACACCACAGACAACAATACATCAACACGAAATCCCCCCCCCCCCCCCCCCCTCCAAGTACTTACACAGTAATTAAACTAATTCCAAGAAGAATTTACACCATTGGATACGGATGTCATGTAATGTGTTTTCTTTATACGGCATTTTGGACAGATGACACATGTATAAATCAAAACATATGAATAACATATATAAAAACTTAATCTAAAAGCTTGATAGAAACAAGTGATTGACAAGACTTTGGAAAAGACCGTGCATAATTTTTTATGAGCATATCCATGTTCTTCATTACGTAAAATCCGGACTCCCATGAATTGCTTTGCGTGGGGCTCCGATCAA
The DNA here is from genome assembly GCA_011114355.1 of Carex littledalei. Classification (NCBI taxonomy): domain Eukaryota; kingdom Viridiplantae; phylum Streptophyta; class Magnoliopsida; order Poales; family Cyperaceae; genus Carex; species Carex littledalei. The sequence continues at coordinate 8,130,685 of CM022083.1, read as the reverse complement.
ATGTGTATTATTTAAAACAAAATCTAATTAGTAGTGCAATTGGAACTTGAAATAAGTTGCAATGAAATACTCGATTAAAATATTTCTTACCTGAAACATTCTGACAGCCAGTGCTCTTCTCCCCGGCATGTGCTGACCTCCCCGGTGTATGTATGACTTAAAAGCCCTAGAATTATTAAAGGTCAGTATATGGCACCTAGAAGTAGGCCAGGTTAGTATTTTTCATTTAAAATTATATGTATTTTGCTTACTTCTGTAATAGAGGAACAATATATAAGTTATTGTCATTATTTGGCACCGAGTCCAGCAAGTAGGCAACATTCTGTCTTGGGATAATAACGAGAAGCCTCCAACGTGCTCTACAATATAAGTAATAAAATAATAAATCAATGCAAACTTGTTAAAAATAGACAATAAACATGAGTAGAATTAGCAGCTTACCCAGCTTCGTGGCATGGTAAGAATACAAGTCTCTTATCTTGAAACTTTAGCAAGGTATCAGCCAAGTACGAAAGAAATTATTCATTAGCAAGGTATGCGGCGAGCGGACTGGGGTCAAAGAAACCAATGTCAACATTATTTTGGGCATCTAATTCAGTAACTAGCTTCATGCAATACCTGAAAATAGTTAGTGTCAGAATAAAATAAAGGAGTTAATTGTAAAACTAATATATCTGCTTATAATAATAAATACTCACATTATCTAGACTTGGATAATAGAGACGTCGATCTTGTTATAAGTCATAAGATCACGGAGATATGTGAAATCCACTGTTATATAAAAGCCCTCATCCCGAAACACTCTTGACCCGATATAGCAGCAGAAGCCTCCTCCTTCAGATAGTGGCATCGCAAGATATCTATCATGTAGTAGTTGGAATTCTAGGCCCAGTTCGTCCAATGTCTCCTGATCTACAAGCGAGACCTAACCCCGTATTCCTCCTACAGGTATTGGCCATCTCGGTAGCATCAATTCATTAGTCATCTTATTAGCCATCTCATTAATCACATCAGTAGGCCCCTATCATGTACAAATGAATGTATCACTATCATGTACAGATAACTGCTTATTAAAAAACACAAAGTTATTCAGTCAGGTGCCTTACCTGACTTGCAGTTCAAAGTGCTAGCTTCTTGGGTAGGCATCTCGTAGTGCATGGCATTTGAAAGAACATATGTTGCTACTGTAATCCTCTTTGTAGCTGCATTTGGCTTTGCTCTAGCTAATATCCAATCCTTTGCACTTCTTGCATTCCTCCTAACAGGTCTTGACTGGATGCAAATCTTCAAAAAATAAAATCTATGTGATTGGATGTAAAGGCAAGGTCGTTCTTGCATATTTCATGTTATTGAAGATTTAAAAATTAAAAAAATGCCAAATTAGGAAATTTGACCCTTACATCCAAACCAGCAGCACTGTCGGTGGTAATATGAATTCGTTGTGGAGTGATCCTTCACAGTTTTTTCGTACCATCCCCGCAGCTCCTGGGGTCCTTTTCCCTCTTTGCTGCGGGTTCTCAAGAGTGCGGGCATGATAGGGACGACATTGGTAAAATTAAATTATAAATCAAAGAGTAAGGAAGCTCCAGAACTATTAATGCTGAAAAAAAACATGTAGAAAAACTAAAGATATAAAACTAAACCCTAAACCCTAGAACCATATTATCCCTAGAAACCCCCTAACCCTAAATCCTAACTAGAAAACACTAGAAAGATATAGACAGAGAGTTAGATGCGTAAACATTCAATGACGGAGATCGAGTGCTCAGTGTTGTATTGAGGTGGTGGTCGACAAGTGATTATAGACAGAGTCGCGACGGAGAAAGCTAGCTACTGATGACCATTTGAGAGTGCTAGAACACTTTTTTGTTGTTGGATATATATATATATATATATATATATTGAAACCCTTAACTAGAATGCCATTGGCTCCGCAATGATTATCCCATCTGCTTAGTAGTTCCACCGATGGTGTTATGCGAATAAATGCCAATAGTATAGCAAACTTGAATGCATATCATCTGCATTAATATTCGTATGGATGTAGTCCGCACGAATCTTAAAACATATCAAATGGCCGAGATGTATTAACTCATAAGATTCCCTTTTGAGTTAGCAGAGGATACAAATTCAACAAACTTTGCCCTACGTTGATATTTCTTAGAAATTGCTTTGTATTTACAAATTGCTTAATTTGTATTGTCAATTCTATAGAAGTTTACCTTTACTAATTGAATACGTGGAGTTTGACAACATCGATCGAATTGTACATGCAAGCAACATTCCCTAATTTATCTAATTGTGTAATTAATCCACATAAAAGTTACCGAGTTGTGCAAACAACATAAACAAAGTTATCTACTCAAATAAACATCCATAAAATTAATCTCCTTATTTACAATTACAACACAACAATTAATTACAACACACCATATTCAACAATTTCTTTTGATTTTACAAAATTCACTATATTTTATTTGACACCTTACAAGAACATGTTTTATCTTGGTTAGGTTCCAAAAAAATGGGTCAAACTAATTAATTTTCAACTAATAAAATATTTTCTGAAAATTAAATCATGTTTTAGTCCCAAGTTTTTGGCGGTTTAGAAATGGACACGTGACAGTGGACTTACGTTGTTGTTTAAATTCTTTTGCAAACCACATCTTATTCAAGGGGGGTTTGTGTAAGAAATTAAACAACAATGCACTGTCACATGCCATTCATACACCGCTAAAAACTTGGGATCAAAACATGATTTAATTTTAAGAACATGTGTTTATTAGTTGAAAGTTAGTTTAACTCATTTCTTTGGAACCAAACCAAGAAAAAACATGTTCTCGTAAAGTGTCAAATAAAATATAGTGAAAATAAAAAAATGAAATTCATCACAATCTGTCCAACAACTTGCAAAACATGCATGTTCTGAAAATTAAATCATGATTTAAACCCAAGCTTAAGGCAGTGTAAAAATAAACACATAACAGTGGACTTACATTGTTGTTTAAACTCTTTTGCAAACCACAACTTAATTTAAAGGGGTTTGTGTAAGAGATTAAACAACAATGCACTGTCATTTGCCTTTCATACACTGCCGAAACCTTGGGTTTGAAACATGATTTCATTTTCGGAACATGTTTTGTATGTTGTTGGACAGCTTGTGACTCATCTCACTATGTACAAAGTAATCCACTACTTCATATGAAGCAACAACACAACAATTAAAAAACAGATCACAAGCATCGACACACAAAGTACAATTAATACTACTAGTTGTTTCTTGAGAATCGAAGATACTTCTGCCTCATTTCGATATCTTGCAACTTGTCTGCTAGGTTGCATATGAGAATTTAAACTTACATTACTTAAATTGGCAGTGTTGTCGCACCCGCCCATCCATTGATTGCATTCTGGACATTTATAAAATGTCCTCTTCGAATTATGTCTGGTCATCAAAAACATCACAATAGTCGGCTTAAGACATCTATTGCAATAAGGATCTGATGAGTAACTACTATTTTGGCTACTCATTTCGCCTATACAAAACAAAAAAATAACATTAAATACTAAATCCTAGTTTAAATTATTCCCTAATTTAAGAAACTATTCAAAATAACGATTAAAATAAACAAAAAATAAACGAGAGAAGAGTGATCTAGCATACAAATGATGCCGGGAGAGAAAATGCTAGCTTCTTAGTCCGTCAATTTTGGGAATTAAGTTGATTTTCACAGTGTGCTACTGTTTGGGATATCAAAGGGTTGGGATAATCGACCTAGGGTTTACTGGAATATATATATAACATCACCACCATCGGTCCAATATATGGAGTAGATAGTGTATACTAAAACTGAGGTTCCAATCATTTACAGTGTTGCGTCTGAGAATATATGTCATCGGTTCAATATGGTAATGAGTTGTTATTGCTTTGTACTAACACCAACGGCTCATGTAACAAACAGATGGTAAAAGTCACCCCCTCAATGTCATCGTCCGTTGAGCCAAACCGATGTCGAAGAGTCAATCAATACTAATTGTTCTTAAAATATACTTGATGGCAAAGGAGGGGGGCCATCAATGCCATCGGTTGGTTAGACCGAACAGTCGGTAAAAAGTTCGAATTAATTAAAGAACTGCCCGTAGTTACATACACCATCCGTGCGGAAGGACACCAGATGGTAAAGGGGCGATAGTGTTGAAAATAATCCAAGTCAGCAGCAAAATGAATAAAAGATGCAGTTTTTTTAAAAGTTTCGGTTTTAGAGCAGTTTTATTTTCTGTTTAGAATTAATTAAAAACTGATTGTAAACTTAGGCAGCAAGTTATCTATTTAGACATGTGCAGGAAGTAGTGGGTAGTTTTTAATTAATATGTCATGTAGTGGGTTGGTTATAGGTTGGTTATAGCAGCATTAGTGGAGTTAGTGGGGTGCGAAATTAGGGAGAGGCACCATCTTAAATACTGTGTATTTTCTGTTAATTAATCAATGAAGTTGTGAGAAAATTCTGCTGCTGAATAGTTTCTGTTTTCTCTCTTTTCCGAAAAACTCCCAACAGATAGTAAATGTGTTTTTTGTAGTAGTGCGAACAACCAGGCTGCTAGATACTTTCCAGTAATAAAGGCTTCAATCTCATTTTTTTTATGTAACTTCTATTGTAGCCAGTACTATTAGCCTAGGTAGGACAATTGTTCCATAAGAAACAAAAAAGAAGAGTGAAATAGAAGGTTAATTGAAATCAATGTCGTTACCTCAATGCAACTTCTATGATAAGCATTAGTCCTTTTGGCCTCTGATCCAGTATAATAATAAAATAAAAAGTTCGACACTCTGAATCAAATTAATTAATCAGACGGTCCGAATTTATACGTCCAAAAAAGGAATTAATGATGCTCATGGAGAAAAAGTTATGCATCCAACTCACTGATTCGTGGGTCCCATGAAGTGACTGGACAAATGAAGAAGTAACTAACCCGGAGGAAAACCCTCTATATTGCGTCTTGAAAAAAAGGTCAGACAGTGCATTTATTGATAGAGACTTAAATACATCAATATATATCTTAAGCAATTAAAGCTAGCAAAGTATTATATATAACGTGACTAGCTCAAACACTAACCCAAAAACCACAAATTATGACCTACCCAAAAAAGAACAGCTGGCAAGGCCTTTTTGGAATATCAATATTGACACCCCTTATTACAACTTAAACCATAACAGCATAAAACTATTTGAGAAAAATCAACATCTGTTTGGAAATTTTGAAGCATATGTTTTTAAATTTTCGCATTAATTTAGTATAAAGTCAAGTAGTAAAAAAATATGTTCCAAAATAAAATTCATTAAAATTAACTTATAAATATTTTAGTTTTGTCTGCTTGACTTTATACTAATAAATTAATTCGAAAACTTAAAAACTTTACATGTAAACGCAGCACTTGTGTAGTCAATCTGATAGGTTTTGTAGTTATTTGCTTGTCACTCAATTAACTACCAAAATATGGGGAAAGATTACATTTTGCTCTCAACTTCAAGTATAGTATCTGAATCATCTATTTATTACGTCATAGATCTCAACAAATCATACTTTCAACTTTGCATCATAGAGCCCAGCCATTTCCCTCCAACCTAATAGCACCTATTAGTGATAATCAAACAATTAATATCTAGCTTTCTGTATATCATTCATGAATTTCTTTTTTTTTATTGCAGCAACGTACTGTTGGATGGCGCACACCATATCACAAGTTCCTTCTACTGATCCTCCAATAAATTGTGAGGAACAGTAGAAAAGGTTGATTGATGGTGTCTTCTCCATCCACCTCCCAACTGAGCCACCCTGTTAAGTAAGAAGTAATTGAGACTATTACTGCACTTACAGATACTTGAGTTTAAAATCAAATCCAATGGATAAAAAATTAATTATATTACCAACAAATTACCAAAGATTAAGCGCAATTTACAATTCCAAGAGATTTTCTTTTTATTATAGCTCTATGTACTTATTATCTATGGTATGTCATTGTGATAATTGAAATTACAAAATCACAAAAGTTTGAATAACGATTGAACACCGAAGAAAAACAATTAAATCCACATAACTAGTAAAGACATAATAAAAATAATTTTAGTTGAATCCAGTAATTTTAGTTGAATCCAATAACTAGTAAAGACACAATTAAATCCAATAATTTTTGCTTTTGTTGTACCATTCTTGAATATTTTTCATTCATTGCAGTGAGGTACAATTGGATGGCCTACACCATATATATCTCAAGTTCGTTCTATGTACTCATCCTTCTATAATTTGGTAGGAAGAGTAGAAACAATGGATGGTGTCTTCCCATCCTCTCCCCTACTGAACCCCCTGTTGAATAAGAAGTAATTGAGACTATTAGTGCACTTACATATACTTGAGTTCAAAATTAAACCCATTGGAAAAAAAATTGTACATTTTATACCCAAATTATCAATGATTAAGCTCTATATGTACTTATTATCTATGATATGTCATTGTGACAATTGAAATTACAGAATCTTAGAAGTTTGAATTGTAACCCTTAATTTTCATTTTGTTTTTGTTTGTTCAAACACTAAATTCTGTCCAATATCAAACACCAAAGAAAAAATAATTAATTGCACATAACTAATAATGACATAATAAAACATACGTATGCAAGAAAAACGAATTCGCCATAGCCTCCATCTCGAGAGCAAGTACTGAAGAGTCAATGTCAGTTACTTTTATTTATTGAACAATGGCCAAGTTCCACCGCTGTTTATTGTAAGCTAAATAGAAATTAACAAGTACAAGCAATGCTTATGAGTTAATTGTTTAGCAATCTCTATCAACTACTAAAGTTTGGAGAAAGATGGTATTTTGCTCTCAGCTTCAAGTATAGTATCTGAAATAATGGAGGGCAACATGTGTTCATTACATCATAAATCCAAATAATTTATGGTTCCAAATTTGCATCATGGAGCCTTGCCATCCTCCAACATATCAACGAACTTATTGAGAAACGAAACAAGCTAACATCTAGTAAGCTTTTGCTATACCATTAACTTTCTTTTGTATTGCGGTGAGGTACTACTGGATGGCCCACACCATATATCAAGTTTGTTCTATCTGTCCTTTTATAATTTGGTAGGAAGAGTAGCAACGATTGATGGTGTCTTCCCATCCACTTCCCAATTGAGCCGCCTGTTCAATGAGAAGTAACAGAGAATATTAGGGCTCCTACATATGCCTGAGTTTATTTTTTAAATTTTTTTTTTTTTTCCAAAAAGTTGAGTGTCGAGCACCCAACTAGATTATTGTCCAAAAGGTATCCCTATCCGTGTTTTGAATCTACAATCTTCCACACAGATGACATTGCCATTGCCACTAGACCAAGAGTTGGTTCTGTATAGATGCCTGAGTTTGAATTCAAACCCAATGAAACAAAGAATTGTATACTTTAGCCCCAAACTACCAATGATTAAGCACAACTTACAATTCCAAGAGAGTTGCTTCTATTATATCTCTATATACTTATTATCTATTGTATGTCATTGTTGCAATTCAAATTATAAAATCTTAAAAGTTTGAATTCTAACTCAAAATTTTCACTTTTGTGTCAAAAAAAAATTCAATTCTCTCCAATAATGACCATTAAAGAAGAACAATTAAATGCACATACTAAAGAAATAATAAAAATATTGTAGTTGAGAAAAATTGCATACCTGCACAAGGAAAACGAATTCGCCAAAACAACCATATTGAGATGAACTACAGCAGAGCCATACAAGGCGAATGAGGAGTATGGATTACTGTTGGAAGAAGTGATGACTACAGTGCAATTGGCACATCAAAATCGGGATGTGGTTGTTTGGACATGGACTGCAACGGGCAAATTTTCAGTCAAATCGGCATACTATGCAATAATGAATGGTCCCAGAATAATGAATAAGAACAGGAGAATATGGAAATTGATGGTGCCACCGAGAATGAAGGTGTTTGCATGGTTGCTTTTACTCAATAAAATTTTAACAATTAAGAATTTGAACAAGAAAGGATGGTGCCTTGTGAATTGGTGTATCATGTGTAGAAACAACTCTGAATCAACAAAACATTTGTTCAATGACTGTACAGTGGCAACAGACTTGTATAGAAGGGTGGCGCTGCTTTTAGATGTTAGAATGCCTTACCTTCACAGTGGAGATGCGTGATTCTACGAAAGATGTTTCTGAATTGGTACTGCAAGTGCAAGAGCAGTGGAGATACAGTAGGCTTTCAGCTTCGACATCGGCATGATTTTTTTTTTTTTTTTTTACAGCTCAACAATGTTGAGCTAAATTGTGTTTACTAAACTCTGTTACAAAACTTTTGTAACACATTTTAATGCAAGTAAATAGGGGCTTGACCCTTAATTTACTCAAAAAAAAAAAAAAAAAAAAAACAGCAGAGCCATACGATAACCACTTTTATGTGGTATTCTCATTCCATTTGTGACGTACAGGAACTGATTAGAAGATACAATGCTTATAGCTCCTTCGTTTGGCACTCTATATACTGCTAATTAGAATGCTAGAGACGGATATATTGTATTTTGCTTTCAGCTTATAGCACATTATCTAACATAAGGAGCAGCATCTGTTCTTTGCATGCTTTATTGATTAACCCAAATAGATCTATGCCTTTTGACTTTGCATCATTGAGCCATGCAATTCCGCTGGGAGAAAACGATTCAGCCAAAAACCTCCAAATTTCAAGGTTATCTAGTTGGGAGAACTTATATTCCATGTATCATGACATAAAAATGTTCTCTATTAATTAAGCATGGCATAAAATGAATTATCTAGACTATATGCACTTTGTTAGTTGTTTGGGAAGTGATAAACACCACCGGTCTCTATTTTATAGTTAGTTATTTGTTTGCACTCCATCAACAACTAAAAGTCGGAGGAAAGATGGCATTTTACTCTCAGCTAGTTTCAAGTATAGTATCTGAAATATGAGTGCAGCATCTGTTCATTGCTTTATATATCCAAACAAATCATGCTTTCAACTGTTCATCATAGAGAACCGCCATCTCCCTCTAACTTTATAGCACTTAATAGAGATAACCAAACAAGCTAACATCTAATAAACTTTTTCTATATCATTGAAGAACTTTTTGTTCTTATTATTGCAGTAAGGTACTGCTGTATGGTCTATACCATAGTTCAAGTTCATTCCACTTCTCCAACTATAATTTTGTCGGAAAATAGAAACAATTGATGGTGTCATCTCCGTCCATTTTCTACCCAAGGCCCCTGTTGAATAATAAGTAATAGAGACTATTAGTATATGTACAGATATTTGAGTTTCGATTTTAACCCCCAAAAAAAGAAATATATGTACACCCATCAAACAAAATATTGTACATCTTACCATCAACTTATCAAAGGATCAGCGGGTATCACAATTCGAAGACATTTGCCTTTATTTGGCTCCGCACACTTATCATCCATGCTATGTTGTCTTATGGAGGGAAGTGATTGTTTTGCTAGGACATTTCATAAAATGAATGTGTTGGATTGATAGTTCTAGAATACTACATCTTCAAACATAAATTCCTGTCCATTAGAAATTATAATAGAAATTAGTATTGAAAAAGTCAAATTTCTAAATATTTCAACAACATTAAATTGAGGACAAAGGTCAATGAATAGGATATTGAAATGGTTAAACATACCTTGTAGAAATTAGATGGTACCAGAGGAACCAGTCGAAAAGCACAAATCAGAACCAATACATGCCAGTTATCGTTGTCTCCCTTCTTCGCTTTTGATTCCACAAGTTACCAGAACCTTTCGATTAATGGCTCCAGGCTAATTACTGTAAACACAAAAGCTTGACAACTTTACAAGATATATCTTACTATAAAAAAAATGAAAAATTAAGAACAGACAACAAAAGCAAAAGAAAGGTGATATAGATTGCTTACTAGCATAAGAGAATTTTTGCAAACGAATTAGCAAACAATCACTTCTAAGCTGTCATCTTGTGTCAGACAATTTTAGCGCCGCCCTCGCAGTGCAAGCAGACCTTTCTTTGATTAGAAACCCTAATGCTTCTTGAAACCTATTTATAGGAAGAGAAATCAATATCAACCGTTAGATTATTATGTTAATACAAAACCGATGCACGTGTCGCGGTCCATAACTCTCTTGGCATGAACAAACGGCCTGTTGTTTCGGTAAATAGTTGAAGAATGTTATTATATTTTAAGGCCCTATACCGAAAAATTATCTCCTTCTCTGGATTGAACTTATGGATCAAATCTGTTATATGCCAAAAATGTTAATGTAATACTTAGTGGTCCTCAAATAGTAATAAAGCCTCCGAGGGTCCTTCGTATATTAATGAAGAAACAGAATTTATTCAAGAGAATGCAAGACGAAGAAAAAAATAATAATTAGACATTAAATTTTAGTTATTTGAAGCCTATTAGTATGCATAACAAAACACAATGTTCTTTTATCAAGTTAAAATTTACTTACAAAAGATAAATAACAACGAAGTTTTAGTCCCAAAAAGACCAATATACATCCTCTTTATTACTTCTTTTGATTCAAAAACTAGTTTCCCTAATTAGGGTGTGCTCCAGTTGGAGGGAAAGGGAGGGTGAATAAAAGATTGAAGATTTACTTGCTCCAGAATTCATAGTCGGGAGGAAGGGAAATACGTACAGAGTAACGCTCTTACTCTCGACGGACGAAATTCGTCACCTCCAAATCGGGGTGTAGCGAGAGGAAAAGAGGGCCCACCTCACTAATTTCCTGAGTTACCCTCTTCCCGCGTGCGTCAGATCTCCATTTTCGTTTTGGCTCCGCTCTTGTTCTCATATCGTATTTCTCTGCTTTGTCTCCGTTTTTTATGGTCTCCGTAGGTGGTCTTTTCTTTCCTGGCCGGGTAAGTTCTCAAGGAAACTATACACTAGGTCATTGGTACAGGAAACTATTTGAGCACTAGCAATGAGTTTTAGTTTACATATAATTTTCTATCGTGAGATTAGTTTGTGCCTACTGGCTAAAAAAGCCAAGGCATCACTTAAAACTTTCCATTACTCCTAATTTCTAATGTTTTTTTAGTTCTCTTGTACCTCCAATACCATGCCCCTCCAGAACAACTCCCAGAAATTAGATAACTAATTTAAACAAATCTATTCTCGAATCGTTGTTAATGGTTTTACATGACTTGGTGGAGTATGTATGCACATTGTGGGTGCATAAGAATGCACATATGGTGTTTGATGTAATGCCTTAGTTCGTATATATGCAATATGTCATTAATTGGGAGGTAATTAGATGACTATTTACATGACTAAGCAAAGTTCAATTTCTGATCCATTAATTTTCTGCCCTCGTTGTTTTCCTAAAAGTTTAATTGGGAGGTAATCCAGTTTTTTACATGTTGGTGTAATAGGTTGTGAATTTTGCTTAATAATAGTGTTGGAAGGTAGTGTGAGATAGTTGGTACCAACGTACCGGTCCAACTGGGTCAAAGTTAGTTTTGCATTAAGGTACAATTTTGAGGTTTAAACTCTGTAATTTTTACTACATCGTCTGCGTACCGAGCCATGCACCAGAAAGGAATACTCGACCCATACCAGAAAACCTTGTACATACCTGACTTACCATGTTATTTTCTTCCGATTTTACACTTGACTTACTATGTTATTTTCTTACTGACAGACCTCAAGCATCAGCTTCTTTAGGTATGGAGTTAAGTTCGACAGTAAATTTTATTGCTGGTACTGTTCATGAGTCCATTAATCGTAGCTCTACAAGGGGAATTCCAAGAATGATAGTTCTGACAAGGGTAATGATGAGAGGGGAAGTTCTCATAAGGTTAATGAAGATCCAAGTGCCCTTGAGGAGATGGATAAGGTGGATGGGGCTCAATGCAACTCTGATGCGTGTATCAGCAATGATTTATATGATATGTGAAGTTGTACATTTATCTAATTATTTATATATGATGTGTAACCTACCGGTTTCATGCTTGTTGCAAGTATATCAAAAATGTTGATTGTCAGAAGCAATTTATATAGTTATGTCATTTTTTCTAATTGAGTGTACATAAAGCACCTTGATTATCTTTTGAAATTTCGGACAGTCAAAAGGAGCTTGAATTATATTGTATAGTATATTGTTCAGGGGCTTCTCTATTTTGTTGACACGAGGGTAAACTAGTCATTTTAGATAAAATATAAGTTGAATTAAATATATGTATCCAGCCCCTCTCTTCCTCGGTGTATTTTTCTGGAGCAAGCAGTAAATACTTTAAAAATTTCCCCTCCCATTCCGGCCCCTCCCCTCCCCTCCACTTAAACTTGTGGAGCACAACCTTAAGGAATCTAAAGTTTGTCTTAGTATGATATATAATGAACCAGTTGTTTCTGGACTACCAGAGTGAACCAGTTCAGCGCATACATAAGCAATTTACTCGAATATTTTTAGCAAGTAAAAGATGAAACAACCTGCAGAGAAAGACGAAATTGTTTGACAATTAAAACCTAAGGATCAAGGCCCAATCCAAGGCCCAATTCGGACCATTTTTGCTCTTAGATTCGGCCCAATTTGAATGGTCCGTTTTACACACACTGCCTTTTAGGAATTACATATTTAATTACGTACTAGTATAGTACCCAAGCATTGCTACGAGAACATATTATAAGAGAGAGAAAAATCTCATAGAAAATAAAGACGGCACGATTAGCTCGTGACCTCGACGGCTCGACCCGTTTTTATTTGTTTTGTACCTCTTGTTCTTTCTTTCTTTTATATCTTTCTGGATCCCATAATCCAACGGCCCAAGATTGATCCAAAGTTGATTTTTGGTACCAAAGTGAATTCATGCTATGGACGTGATGCAGGATGTGGAAAGCTTTTCTGTCTTTTATTATTTTATTTTGATTTGTACGGATGGAGTAAGAAAGCGTAAATTCAAAGAAAAATATTTTAAGCAAAGAACTTCAAAATAATTCTTGCCAATTAATATGATTGTTTGTGTACAATTTCATCTGCCATAATATCAGGTCAAATTGAAAATTTGGTACTCTAATAAAAATTAAAATCACTTCCTAAATTTATGTTTTAATTTGAATTTGGTTCTGATATGCAATTAGGCCATGCAGGGGCGGACCCACATTGGCCCAGAGGGGGGCAACTGTCCCCTCTGGATTTTCAAATTTAGTGGAAAAAATTGGCCCAATTCGTTTCTGCCCCCTCTGAAAATTAACTTGCCCCTCCCTAAGCCCAAACTTGAATCAGTCCAGTTAAAACTTACGGGCCGAATTTAATTAAAATAAATGAGGAGTACCTGGGCCGCTCGGATGTTTAATAAAAGAAACAAGTAACGGGCTCTGCCTCTTCCCAATTGATCACTCTGACGCGAATAAAAAATTCCAACTTCTCTGATGCGAATAAGAAAATTAAAAAAATTGAAGTTCTCCTTCTCTCTCAATTGGTCTCTGACTCGACTCTCCAAAATGGGGAAATAAATCTGCTGTGATTCCGAAGAATCACAGGGACCCTGAAATTCCCAATCAATCTATTCATTTCTCTTCAAGCACGAATCTCAAAAACAGATAGTTTATATACACGAATCTCAAAATATATTAATGGGTGGATTGGGAATTGCAGGGTCCCTGTGATTCTTCAGAATCACAGCAGATTTATTTCCCCAAAATGGGTTTTGAATAAAAAAAAGCGCCGAAGCAGCTTAGTAGCGAAGCCCTGACTGACTGAATCGAAGCTGAGAAATTGAGAATCTCGCCTGGCGGACTCGAATTCCAAGTTAGAATCTCGCTCTTCTTTTATCTTCTCTGAGTCGAATCACAGTAAATTTCGCTTTTCTCTAATTTTGTAAATTTACTTAAACTCTAATTTACTTGAATTAGGATAAAATTACTTGAATTGAATTTCTTGAATTACTTGAGCCCTAATTTACTTGAATTAGGATAAATTTACTTAAACACTAATTTACTTGAATTAGGATAAAATTACTTGAATTCCTTGAATTACTTGAATCGTAATTTACTTGAATTCATTGAATTAGTATAAATTGACTTGAATCCTAATTTACTTGAATTCATTAAATTAGGATAAATTGAATTGAAGCATAATTCACTTTAATTAGGGTTTATATTTACTTGAAGTAAATTAGGATAAATTATGCCTTGATTGTTATGTTTTTTGTTATGTTGAATTGTACCGATTAGCTAATGGGTTTGAACCGATCAGATTCAAACTCAAAATGTAAGGTATTTTATCTAATACGAAGTCATCAATCTCTCTTGTGTTGCTCAACCACTCTTATCGTAAAATATCTGGAATCCAAATCCTCTGCATTACCTCAAAGTTTGTGTTTTATTCCGGACCGTCCAATTAAAATCTGAACTAATTCAGTATACAATGAACTGATCAGATTGAAACTCAAAAATAAGGTACCGTAGCTTATATGAATTCAACACTCACTCTTTTATTGCTCAAAAACTCTTTTATCTTGCAATAGTTATATTTAAATAGTCCCCTTGGTATCACACTAACCACAGAGAAACAGAGAGAAACAGAGAGATGGCGATCAGTGAGAAGATCCCAAAACTGACACTGAACAGCGGCCATGTGATGCCGGTGGTGGGCATGGGAACTGCCGAGTACCCGTCCACACCGGAGAAGATGAAATCGGCATATCTGGATGCGATTGCGATCGGGTACCGCCACTTTGACACCGCCTCCCTGTACAATACAGAGCAGGCCTTAAGATGAAATTTTCCATTGGAGAGTAGGTTGTCCATTGGTGAGGTCTCGGTGTAGATGCTAAGAGATTAAAATAAGAGATCAACTCAAGTGACTACTGCCTATTCAGTGATCTCTTATATAGCCATTATGTATGTTAGCTGTATTGTACTGCTTGTTGATCTCCATTTTAAAATGTGTTTGCAGACCAAATTTTATATTTATTTTAAAATTGTTTACTATTTTTTAAATAGATACAAAATTATTGTTTGTGGACAATCAAAAACAGCAATTTAATTTGTACCTATCTAAACATATAGTTGAAATTTAATCAATGGAACTCATGGTGTAGCTATCAGGCAAATGTGTGAACACAATTGAAAGTGACTACCTACCTACCATACAATTGACCGTTTTGTATTGGCCAAGGCTTGGCATTATGACTTAGCTGAAATTTCTACATGTCTTAGTCAACTACTAATCATAAATTGTAGGCCGGCATAGCTGCAACTTTTATTATGCTTCACTTTTATTATGCCTAGAGAACCAATTAAAACCAGTCCAAGCCAAATTACTCAACCTTGACCAAGTCTGACGTGACCCATAAAAATCTTGATCTTGGAGGGGCGAATGTTGGAGGAGCGGATTCCAAATAACTTAATTAATTAAATTTAGAGTTCGAATCCGGACCGTCCGATCAGAATTCAGATCAATTCAATTCAAATCATATTTTGCGAGTGTTTGAACTTTAAAATCACAAAATATGAGCATGAAGTAAAACACTCGCTTTATTTCATAAAGCACCCCTCTATATATATTTCTTTTCTTTTCTTTTCTTTAAGGAATCGGAATGAGATAAAAAAAGTTGGTGGGCTGGGGTGAAGACTGGAGATTTGAATTCTTGTCTCCGCTTGACCTTCAATTAATAATAGGCCTTGGGACAAATAAAAAGGAATTAATAATAGGCCCAATGAGATGGTGGGATGAGATCTCACAAAGGGGAAAATTTGGTTGTTTCATTGGTTCTTGAGAATAAACCTTCGGCCTTACCAATTTGCAAAACCTTCGATTAATAATACATGTCATTTGTTGTTTCATTGGTTCTTGAGAATAAAGCACTCGGCAACTAAAATATCAGAATTGCATCTGTCAAAATGTTACAAGTATAATTAAAGGTTTTTATAACTCTTTTCTTGTATTAAGCACGTAGATGTCCTGACTGTCAACGGTTGTGATTAAAACATGAAATTTTGAATTAATTATTAGTTCTCCGATCAAATAGTCTGTCTTGTTTTGATTTTATGCATCTTTTTGATGTTTTTTTAATGTGTAGAAGTCTAAATTTATTTAGATACGTATTCGCCACAAGTTTATTTAGTCTGCCTTCTGTTAGTCTTGATTTCTTTCCTTTTCTAAATGTCACATATTATTAGTTACATGAATAACATTTTAACTAAAAAAATAAAAAAATTCTCCAAAATTCTAGATCTGAGACTTCATACATTTACATGAACAATACCTAAGAAAAAATATGGTAAAGAACAAAAAAATAAAAAATTAGAAAGAAAAAACTTAATCGGAAATTTCTACTCAAGTTTTGAGGCTCTTCCAATTGTTTTTTTGGGCTGGGAAATCAGGTAACGCCTATATGGAATTATTATTGTAGATCTCCTCGCAAGCTTTCCGAAAAGTGGTCATATGCTGAAATCGGACATTCGAGCTCCAAGTTTCTTCGTCGGAAAGAGCCAGTGAAGATATCACCTGTCTTGCCGTATTGCTCGCCCTAGCCTCACCTGTTTAGATTTACTTATCGGAGAAATACATGTACATCCTACAGGGAAGAGATGTTTTAGAAATAACTTAGAAAAAATAGAGAGAGATGCATTATAATAGGAAGACATGGATCGATGACGTCGAAAAGTTTGTATTTTATTCATGACACATGGATCATACAGTAAACCGTGTAAATGTTCTGGAGCATCTCATATACGTCCGTCCGAAAATACACTCCAAAACTTCCAAAAATGTGCTGCAACATTAATACACGGTTTTGAATAAAAACCGTTTATGAATGTTGGAGCACATTTATACACAGTTGTAAATAGTAAATCGTGTATAATATGCACAAATTTTCAGAGCAAATTTTCAGAACAATATTTTCTTACTTTGGACACGACTGTTCCCTGCTACGACTGTTGTTTCTCCCACATAAAATTTCACAAAAGAAATGTTTCCATTCATTGCAATTTAGTAGCCAAGTCTCTGGAAAGTTTCCAATATCAGTGGTTATATGCTCAGATAAATTTCAGCATTTACAACTCAACCATCTAAAATTCACCTTACATAGATAACCTACAAAACTTCATCATTAAGCAAAACAGCTTAATACCTTAATTGGCAGTTCTTGAGAAGCTGAGAATCAAGTTCAAATTAACTGCAAAAAACCATAAAAAAGAAAAAATCAACTAGTTATCTAAATCAAGTATAAAATCCAATATGAAGATAGAGCAAACATAAATAAATTTTTTTTTTTAAGAAGAGCGCTCATTCTCAACAAACTTACAAATTAAATCCAATCCTTCGGCTGCACTTCGATTTGAAGGGGACGATTTTTGCCTATCTAGAGTAAAATTGTCACTTTCGCTACTCTTACCTTCCTTCCTATTTCTTTTCTGGAGCAGGTGGATTTTCGATTTTTCTCCTACCCTCCCCTTCTCTCCCCTCCGTTACTAACCTATATGGATAGGGGGCTCTGCATTTCATACAAACTAGAATTAGGAAAAACAAATAAAAACAACATTTCCTGTATATATAAGAAAAAATGTTCAAACTTTTAGGTACCAATCTAATTTACAAATAGAAATTCAGGAATATATGCACTAAACGTGTCCTTAAGCAAGGATATGATAAGCAAAGTTTCAATACAAACATATCAATACTGATTGAAATATCTAAAGCCAGATTTTGCAAATCAATACTAATTGACATCACAATTCAAGAAAATTATTTGGGCATTTGCTACAATTAATTAATTAAGTAAAAACTAATATAATCATACATGCGGTGAGGTGAATACGCATGGTGACGCGATTTATTGTTGCGTTAATGTATGGATGCTCGTTTTCCCTGCTGCAACTGTTACTTCTCCCTCTCCCTTGCAACATGGACCTGAAACACCCAATAAATATCAGTTATGCCCTTATAAATTACTTAATGGTATTAGCAATATGTAGTACCTACCATTTTTTTTAAGATTATTATAATTTATTATTTCGGATGCAAATGATAATATTGTGTACCAGTAAAATGGTCGTACTAAATTTTATTGTTATTGCTTAATTAGTAGTTTGTCCATTGAGAACCTTCTAAAGGATTTAATGTTATTGCTAAAAAAGTTCTATAAATGTAATGATGTTTACCTAAATGTCATGCAAAGAATAGAGAAAATTGCAAAAAATAAAAGAAAAGAACAAAAAAGGTAGCAAAAAGAAAGAAACTAACAAAATAGAGAGAAAAAGAGAGATGAATTACCTACTGAAAGAAGAGGAAGTTTGGAGCTCATCTGGAATCATTCAATATCCATACTCTGTATGCATCGAATCTTGTGCCAATCTAAACAGTTTGGTAAGCATCTTTCCCTTAACATTGGGCAACCTCTTATTGTAATGTGTTGGATTGAACTAGGCAGTTCTGGCAACTCCAATATTTTTGGGCAGTCTATGAAAACCAAAAACTCGAGGGTAGAGAAGTTACTCAAAGCTTGTATCATCCTCAGATTATCACAATTCATAAATCTGAGAACCTTAATAGATTTAAGGTGATCGGATTTCTCAAATGATATCGCTGCTTCTTGGCAATATCTTATAGACAACCGTTGTGGAGGAACAAAATCTGGGAATGATAAAATCTTGTTCATCATCAACGAGTTGCTGATATACAATTGTTCTCGACAACCTTGCCAACACTTCCGAACAGAATCTACATCAAGATCTGAAAGTAGAACTAAATGAAGAGTACTAATGAAAGGACGTGATTCTAAGCCCTCAATGGTTTTAAGACCGATGCACAGGACAAGCACCAATGATTCAAGTAAGGTTAGCTGATGAAATGATAGGATTTTTTCAGGGATACTGCAATAGTTAATTTCAATATTTTGGAGGTATGGAAGATCACCATTAAAAATACCCTGAGAAACTATGCATCTATTAATGGTAAACGACTGCAGAGTGCGGGGCAGTGGTGAAGAAGGACTGTCCATCTCCAAACACCAACAGTCCTCTATCAGAAAGCACTGGAGAGAAGGGAGTGCATGAAGACCACCGAGTGATCTTAGATACCAGCAATGTTTGATCTCTACAACTCGAAGGCTCTGCAGAGACTCCATGAATTGAGTTGGAGGAAGTGCGGTTATTGTCATGATGCCTGATAAGTATAATTCTTCAAGAGTGATCATTCCTCTCAAGCAACCCAACAACACTCCATCAGATACACAACAATAGCCAAGATGAAGCACGCGAAGCATGGAGGGTAATTTCAATTTATTTGCTTTAGCTCTTTCTGGTGGAAGGCTAAAAATAAAGTTCATCCGTTGTTGATGACAACGCCACCAAGCGTTATTTACATTTTCCACATATTCCAATTGATTAACCTCCGCAGCACTTTCCATAATTTGAAGCAGCTCTGCACAATTTTCCTTTGAGCATGTTTGGTCAAAACTTTTGAGTTCATGATCAAGTACATCTTTGGCATCACCAACACTAGATATAAATTTTTCCTCATGGCTGCTTTGGTTTGCATTCACTTGCAACTCATTTTCACATACTAAAATCAAAGACGGGCATTTATTGATTGATAGCGTAGCAAGGTTTTCTGGAAAAATAGACAATTCTCTCAAAACCCCTAAATTTTCAAGTACAAGTTCAGAGCAATGACGAAATTGATGAAAATTTTGGGGAAGAACTGTCAAAGCATTACAAGTGTTAAACCTAACACCTCTTACATCCTCTATAAAGGAACCTTCTTGCAACCATGTTGGATATGTCGAGCCCCTATAGCCATGAATTCTAAGCCACTCCAAATTTGTTGGGGGTTGTAGGGCCTCAATAACCTCTACTTCTAAGTCATTATTTTCAGCTGACTCAGCCCACACTAACTCCAGCCTTTTAAGTTTTGGTTTATCGATTAGCCTTGCTTGAACAGCTTCTTCCTTATCTCTGACATTCTCTAGATTTACAATTCTTAGAGAGCCACCAATCTCCTTCAAACATCCCAGTTGATGCATTTCGTATCCTTTCACTTTTCTCACATGGAATTCATTCAAATGTTGGAGTGAAGTTAATTTGCCTAGGTAAGGTACTGGAGGTAAGGTAGTGACCAGATTAGAATTATTGTCATACATTTCAATGCGTCGCAGCTTGATCAAGTTACTCAACTTGTTTGGAAGAGTCTTTACAGACGAGGGTAAAATTAAAAATTGAAGATGGTAGAGCTGCAATACTGAATCCGGCAACTCGTTAATTGAACCTCTCCAAAAAGATAGAAACCGTAGGTTCTTCACATTTCCTATAACTCTTGGCACTATTTAATAGCCACTGGACATTACCTCTAACACCCTCAAATTTCTAAAATTTATAGAAATATTAGTAATGATTTCACTAATATCATCAATAAATGGGTTTCCCAAGATAAGGGTACGCAAGTTACTTAAGTTACATATACTGGATAGTTTCTCTTTCAGAATTTCATTGTTAACTTGGAGATATACATGTTGCACGGTTTTAGGAATTTTTCTCTCAGTATTTGTTACCCTAAAACTATCTCCAACAGAGAGTTTTTCTGCAAGATCGTGAAAGAGATCGTGCATGGTATATAATTTATGGGTTTTATCCACCGGGTGAAAAATACAGTTTGCTACCATTCTTTCGAAGTATTCCAAACCTATATCTTCAACATTTCTATTATCATCTGAGGGTTGGATAAAATCAAGTGCCACCCAAAAAGAAGATACCATATCATAAAATCTTGCACCTTTGGGAAAAACACTACAAAATAAGAAGCACCGTTGTAATTGCACATCGAAGCGGTGAAAGCTCCATAGCAAAATATTGCCAGTGTCGCTCAAGTCAACATTTTCTAGAGTAGCTCGCCAAAACGTGATATTTGGCCGTTTACGCAACTGGTTACCAACAACCTTAGCTGCCAAAGGCGATTTATTCATTTTTCTGGCAATCTGGTCCACAATATCACTCAAATCATTCTTTAATTGTGGATCATTGATTTTCAAACCATCAATTGCATGATATCTCAAAAGTGATATGAAATCATCAAGTGCCAGATCACTCAACTCAATAAGTTTCCCAGGTTGTAATGCATTAGGAATGGATTCTGATGAGCGACTAGTTACCATAATTTTACATTTTGCTCCTTGTAAAGCAAATGGTTTTAAGAGTTCTTCCCATTGGTTTTCTCCTGCTTCACTATCATACCAAACATCATCTAGTACGACCATGATATTGCCAGAATCACGTAATTTTTCTAGGAGCTGGTTTTGTAGAACACTTAAATTTCTTATATCCGGGCATTTCTCTTTTGAGACACAATCAATCATCTCCTTTGTGCACTCAATGATATCTAAGTTTCGGGATGCGGACAGCCAAATTCTAGTAGTAGGAAAGTGTGTCTCTACCCTTTGATCGTTATAAATGTGCTGTGCGAGCGTAGTCTTGCCAGCACCTCCCATGCCGGTTATCGCAACAACTGAGTAACAATCTCCATCACTATCTCCAGCATCCAATAAAAAGTTAATGATATGGTCACGTTCTCCATCACGGCCAAAAACTTTGTGAGCAAGGAGTGAGGAGGTGTGAGGACGGTTGTTACCGACTTCTACACCATCTCGGCCCAGTAAATCACGTAATGTCTTGGCTTCTGCTGCAATTTTCTTGAGCTTGTTCAGCCGTTGCAACAACTTTCTCTTTTGAGGAGACAACAGAGAAGTCTTTTTTACCACCCGGTAGATGAACTTTGCAAGAGGTTTGATTATAGGTTTAGAGGAGAGACGTACCAAGAACTTCTTGTCCTTTCCTTTGGCCTTGCGTTTGAGTTGCTTGTACTCGAGCTCATGGAGGATACCCTCGGCATCATAATAAGCATTCTTCAGACGGTCCAACCACATCGTGAGCGGGTCGATGACGTCACGAGGGCGGTTTTGTGCTGCTTGGATGGTGAGCTGGAATTGCGGCAGGAGAATCGTCTCCAAATCTTCAATGCCTTCGGTTATGTCAGTCCCCAGGTAGGAGATGCTATTTTTGATGAGATCTTTCACGACGGGTGACACCACCCACCGAAGCCCGGCCAGTGCTGCTGCTTCTATCGCCATGGTTGCTTGATTAAGCAAGTGATCTTTTTTTCTAATTTCAGTGAGTCTGGAGAGAGAGAGAGAGAGAGAGAGCGAAGTTCAGTGCAACTAAATTTCTCGGTTCAATTATGACTTGCGAGTGTGGACACTGGACACCAGCCACAGGTGTCAGTTATCAAGATTAGGTAGATGTCATACACTACAATTGAATCAATGTCAAGGACTATGCCCCACCTGTTTCCTCCAATAATTCATACCAATTGAGCCTTTCACCAATTAAAGCCGCATCTTTTGTGATAAACCTTTACCACCAACCCAACATTTGTCTCTGTTATTCATAATATCTGGGTCTGTATCTGCTGTTATTCATAGAGAAAAACAGGGCAGAAGCTATGTTATGTGTTACTGTTCAATCAGTGCTTATGGCACGGTTAATAAATGTACATTGGCAATTGGGATCAACGATGGTGACAAAGACTATGCCCCCTGGCCCCTGTATCCTCCCCAATAATTGAGGGAATGTAGATAGGATTGAAAAGTTAAACATTGTGTTGAACTTAAATGAATAAACCAAAGGAAATATTGATAGGTGGACCTAGAACACACTTTGTAAGTCCCTCAATAAGAACACAAATTTTTTCTAATGATGCCTCTCATCGAATCTGAAATTATTTACAACAACACTTCAAAGCAATTAAAATGTAATGGTATTGAACTTATCTTGATTTTATTGTGATGGTAATAGCAAATTAAAGATTATTTCTGAATATTTATGTTGTCTTAATTAATTCTTTTGGTTTTTTGTTTTTCTCTTCCTAAATTTTTTCGGTCGAATGATTGGCTTTTAAAAAAGATTATTTCTGAATATATATGTTGTCTTAATTAATTCTTGGCATGATTTGTAGTAGTGTCCACTACTAATCATAGATTGTTGTGAACTTTTCAATGCCTAATTTTCAAAAGAATAAATTTTCCTTCCAAATTTCTTTCAATGAGGGCAACGAGCTTGGAATTAGTCAATGCAACTCATGGTGTAGATTTCAGGCACCTGTGTGAACACAATTAAGGTCGTTAAAAGAGACTGCCTACCATACTTGATCATTTTGTACTGGCCAAGGCTTTTCATTACGACTAATCATAAATTGTTGGCCGACATAGCTGAAACTTTTATTATGGTCCAGAAAAAAAAAATATCGGCCCCTACAGAAACATTGAATATACACGGTTTTGCAACCGTGTACACCGGCCTTGTGTATTAAAGAGTCGATAAATTATACACGGTTTTAGAACCGGGTACGTTTTTCCCAGATCAGTGTCGATCTTTTTCGCCGAAACATTGATACACGGTATTTAATGTAAAAACAATGTATGAAAACACCAATCATTCAAGTTTTAATTAAAAAACCCAGAGATATGAGACTTTATACATTTACATGAACAATATTTAAGAAAAGTATGGTAAAAGAGTCCAAATTTGAAAATAAGAAAGGAAAAAAAAACTTAATCGGAAACCTCAATTGAAGTTTTGAGGCCCTTCCTTTTGTTTTTTTACATGACAAAGCATATGATGACAGACATTTAAATGAATAATGCGTAAGAAAAAGTTGTAGATCTCCTCACCAGCTTTCCGAAGTAGTAAAGACCGCTGAAGTCGGACACTCAAGCAGAAAGTTCAGTTCATTTGAAGTTTTTGCTTGTTTGGTTCCCTTCTCGGTGAAGATATTGTCTCATAGTCTCGCATGTTTAAAAGAGATACCTCAGACAAATATATATGTAGGGAAAATATGCTTTAGAAATGATAGAAATACCTTTGAAAAAGTATGTAAAGATCCATTATAAAATAAAGACACATATTATTAACGTGGAAAATTATGTATTTATGTCATCACACACGTATCAAACAATTAAACCTAGTACAATTGTTGGACCATTCATATACTCGGGTCCGAAAATGTGCTCGAATATTCATACACAGTTTTTAAGACACAGTTCTTTTTAATAAAGAACTGTATATGAATGTTGGAGTACATTTATACACGTTTTTTTATTATTAAAATCCGTGTATGCTTTTATTAAAAACCATGTATGAAAGTTCGAGCTCATTTTTAGATGCGTATTTTCTTGATTTGGACAAAACATACATGAAGTAATGTACAGTATATGATTGGCGTTTTTGTAGTAGTGTCCACTACTAATCATATATTGTTGTGAACTTTGCGTGCTCATTATGTGAGCTTCTGTAGTACCCGGACTAATCGTGAAATTTACAATGCCTAATTTTCAAAAGAAAAAATTTCTTTCCCAATTTCTTTCAATGACGGCATATAATTTTCAACGAGCTTGAAATTAATCAATGGAACTCATGGTATAGATTACAGGCACCTGTGTGAACACAATAAAGATCGATAAAAGGGACTGCCTACCATACTTCACCGTTTTGTATTGGCCAAGGCTTTCCATTGATTTAGCTGAAATTTCTACATGTCTTAGTCAACTTTTATTATTCTTCAGAAAAAAAAAAAGTATGTCGGCCACTGTATCAAGCCTTAAGAACCAATTAAAACTAGTCCAAGAAAAGTTTTATAATTAGAATCTCAAATGGGACCCAAATTACTCAACCTTCACATAGTCTGACGTGACCCTGAAAAATCTTGATGATCTTGGAGGGGAAATGTTGGAGAAGCGGATTTCCAAATAACTTAAATTTAGAATTCGAATCCGAACCGTTCCATCAGAGAATTCAGACCAATTCAATTCAAATTGAAAATTCACCAAACCTTATGGCTATGTTTGACAGCCTTCCTTAAGAGGTTGTGGATTAAAAATTTAATCTCAACTAAGGAACTAGTGTTCGGTGAGGAAGTGAGATTAAAACTATAATTAAGATTAAAATGAATAAGAAATATTATTTAGTATCAAATGTGCATAAAAGACCAAATGTACATAGAATACGATTTCATCTGTGGCATCGGATGAACGATTTTGTTGCTACCATTGCTGGCGAATTCGCTACATAGGTTATGGAGAAGATGGACTTTCTCTTTGCATGCCTAGGGAACCGTTCAAAATAGGAGAAAGAATGGTATAAAATAATTAAATAATGAAAAGACCTTAAGGAGCTGAAGCAGCTGAGGGTAAAATTGTAAATAAAAATAATTTTTGAGCTTTAAGGAAACACTAAGGAGGTCGATCCGTTAAGGAGGGGGGGATCAGGTTTAAATTTTTGTCTAAGGAGAGATCTTAAGTTCTTCTAAGGAACTATTGTTCGGTGGATTAAGAAAATTAAGGAGCTCTAAGGAAGCTAAAGTTGGGGTTCCGAACATGTTCTATGATCTTTAATATTCACGTAGATACTGATCGGATGATTCAAATCGAAACTCAAAATTTGAGTTACTTCTAGAGGATCCAAACCCCCAACGTTAGAGTGTGATGAGAATATATTTCTTTTTTGTCTTTTCTTTTCTGCCTTTAAGGAATGGCAGTGACATAGAAAACTTTGGTGGTCTGGGGTGAAGATTGAAGATTTTGCATTCTTGTCTCCTACAACAAAAAAACACATTTATTATCGCCGCTTTACTATCAGTTATGACACTAATGGTGTTTGTAATCATTCGAACTTAAGGCGTCGCCCCCATATCTTCCCTATCTCAAGATTAATTTTTATTTTCTATATTGATTATTTAATTTTCTATAATTTTATTAATTTTATGTCATTTAGAGGTTTTAATTGATATATAATTTTAACCGAATTATTTGTACAAGTGATACTTAGGTGGTAAATTGGGGGTATATTTTGCTTTTTTTTGTCAATTAATATTAATATTTACTAGTTTTTTACCATTACAAAGGTTTAGTTTATTTGGTAAACAAAATTAAACCAAAAATTTATAAAAATTGGACAAAAAATAACCAATTAATTATATCCCCAAGATTAGCAAAATTGGACATCCATGTATTGTATTGTATTGTGTTGTGATCCATATTGTCCTGAACATCATGAATTAGGTTGCCTATTAGGTCGATGTCCGTTCAAAATTTATCCGATAGGGATTAATTTTGAATATATATGTTGTCTTAATTAATTCTTGGCATGATTTGTAGTAGTGTCCACTACTAATCATAGATTGTTGTGAACTTTTCAATGCCTAATTTTCAAAAGAATAAATTTTCCTTCCAAATTTCTTTCAATGAGGGCAACGAGCTTGGAATTAGTCAATGGAACTCATGGTGTAGATTTCAGGCACCTGTGTGAACACAATTAAGGTCGTTAAAAGAGACTGCCTACCATACTTGATCATTTTGTACTGGCCAAGGCTTTTCATTATGACTAATCAAAAATTGTTGGCCGACATAGCTGAAACTTTTATTATGGTCCAGAAAAAAAAAATATCGGCCCCTATATCAAGCATAGAGAACCAATTAAAACCAGTCCAAGAAAAGACTTATTAGAATCTGAAATGGGACCCAAATTACGTACTCGACCTTGACCGAGAGTGTGACGTGAATCAGAAAAATCTTTATCCTGAAGGAGGCGAACGTTTGGTTCTTCTCTTTGATTCTTAGCATCTTCTCTAATTGATTGTTTGTACTACTTGATCATGTCCCAGATAAAGTGTTTGTGAAGGTTTCAAGATTAATTCATCATTAGGGACATGGTTTAGGGCATGAGGCTTGGCTGCTTATTAAATTCAATTTTATTCAATATGGTTTTGATTATGATTCATCAAATTAATTTGATTTTATTATGTTCAAGATTCTTGTGAGCATTTATACGTGTTCTAGTATTTATGTTAAATATTTCCATGATTTTTACAATTTTTGTTCTATTTTTAACATAGCCATTCTTGAATCCAGTGGTTAGTCCAAGCGCATGGTGATGCTCTCCAGAGGTCCTTTAAGAGCCATAAACATTTTTATGCATATTTACATTCATATCATATTTTTATATATTTTGTTCTTTATTTATCAAATGATTTCTTTACAAGTCGTTTGGCTTGATGCAGATTCACACTATTTTCATTTGTTTTTCATATTTTTATGTGTTTTATTATATTTTAGGCATTGAAAATCATTTGTGTATGTTTAATATGCCTTTTAATCAATTTACATAAATTTATTTCAATTTATTCTCATTTTTCTATGGAACTGTTTGACTTTATTTGACTTTTAGGGGTTTTTGATCTGATGAACTTTAAAAATTCACCATAATTAATCTATGAGTCCAAAAATGGGAAATTTTATATGGATGTGTTCCTCTATGCATGAAATATAGGTTCCATGAATTTCGTGACCTAATTTTAAAAGAAAGTATGTTTTCACATTTATTTGGTCTTTTGCTGTTTTTAAGGGCTGATATAAGTCCAACTTGGTTCTTTTTTATTTTCTTGATTTCTATTGCTACAAGTGGTACATGTCAGTTGTAATGTGGAATGAAGGTCTAAAACAAGGTATACAATCAAATTACACATAAAGCATGGATTTAGGTTAAAAAGGACCGACAGCACAGCACACTGTGCTATCTGTGCTATTCACTGTTTTTTATATCCTATGAGCCAGGGGTGGTTAAAATAGAAAATCATGAACCTTAAAAAAGAATATGAGCCAGCAAACAAATCTATGTGCACTATCCTATCTATAATCATGCAATCACTGTTTAAAACCCTAGTATACTTAAGAAATCATGAAAATCATGCATAAGAGATCCAAAGCAGAGAAGAAGTAAAAAGGAAAATTGAATAGAATAAAGGTCCAATCTTCAAGTTAACATATTTATTCATCAACATAGAGTACATTAAATATATATATATATATATATATATATATATATATGAATTTCGCAAAACTTTGGTCGTAGAGGTAAGGAAAAAATTAACCCGAACTTAGCGTATATTTCGTTTGGGCTATTTTGAACTCTGCAACATAATATTTGTTTCGGTTTTTATCTGTTTGTCTAATTTGTTATTTTTTTTTAGCAAACAGTTAGTCTAAAATTAGAAGCATTCTTACCACTTTTCTAAATCAGAGTACATGACATATCACTTGCGAATACAACCATTCTCATAATTTTATTTAATTAGAGAATATTCTCTGATAATACAAAGTATTAATATTTAATTGGCACTTGAGTTAGTGAACTACGTCCAGACAATGTAAATTTGTATGATAGATGAACTTCCAGAAACTACTGCATATATTTAGCTGGATATTAAAAATAAGGAACCTAAGCCCTTAATTTGTTAATAAAAAAACAATTCATTAGAGTCAGTCTTGCATCTTAAGGTATCAATGCTTTCATTATTTAGGCTTAATTAATAATTCAATCTAAAGCTCATATATGAAAATAAAATCGTAATATTTGATATATATCACCTTTCCATACACACATAAAAATTATTATATTTAAATTCCTTTCTATAGACATAAACAATTATTTAAATTGACTTGTGTGATTAATTTTTAAACAGCGATTTTTGAAGTTTTTTATTTTCATCAAACAAAACAAAAATGCCACAATTCTTATCTACAAAAAAGGAGAATAATATTTGATTACACCTAACTATTTTGATTTTACTAGTTAGATTTCGTTATTTGAGTTTTATAACTTTCATTATAAAGTGTTTCAAAATTACGTGCTTGAAAGATGGATGAAGTTTGACCCTCCTCTACTTACAATATGTAGTACGAATTATTGACTATTTAGTATGGATAATGATACATATTTGATAGTTTTAACCTGAAGTTTATTTCTAGAAAATGTTTTATACATATATACACACTATAATGTATGTACATGTGCGTGTCAACTCATGGACACGAATACACAATACATTTGTATTCTTATATATTAACAAATCAATTAGTCATGCTCTGCCACAGTCTTCTTCATAAATTTTGATTGTTTCAATCCGCTATTAAGTAAACCACTCAAGGTGAAAGCACAGGTGTTAGCAAGAAAAACATGGAAGCCAACAACAGCTGCGAGATCTCTCGATTGCCAGAGGATTGTTTGTCTCGTATAATCTCACTAACCTCTCTTCGAGACACATGCTGCTGCTCCGCTGTTTCTACCTCCTTTCTGTCTGCCGCAATTGCGGATGTTGTGTGGGGAAACTTTCTGCCGACTGACATCGATAACATCCTTTCCAAGATTCCAAATCGACCTGTTTTCGCCTCCAAGAAGGACCTCTACTATCATCTTAGCAATCATGGTGTCATTGTTGATGATGGAAAAATGGTATCTTTTCAGTCATTTAGATTAATTTTTTTACCAAATTTGATCTTATTATTTGGTGATTGATTTTGGTATAATTATAATTAATTAATTGGTTCTGATCTTCATATTTGATCTCCTTGTTTCTCTCTACATCTGGCGCATGTGTATGAAACTAGCTCTTGGGAGTTTGACTTTTAAATCACTTATTTGTTACACAATGCACCCCCCCCCCCCCCCCCCCCCCCCCCCCCCCCCCCCCCCCCCCTCTCCCCCTACCACAAGAAAAAAAAAATTAATAATTAAAGCTTCTTCATCTTTGGTAGATCCTTTTGAAGACACTCACCCACTGGTTACTTTAATTTCTATCATGTAATTTGTCATAACATAACTTTCAGAGCTTTAGGCTGGATAGATCAAGCAGTGCGAAGATCTACATATTGTCAGCATCAAGGGCAGTTGGGATCATATGGGCATGGGATCCACGATATTGGCAATGCGTGCCAAACAATAATTCAATGTAAGTAATATATAATTAAGAATCATATATCTAAATTCTAATTATCCCTTGGATGGGTAATTAGGGGGTGGGTGGTGTTATATTAAGAATCATATATCTAAATTCTAATTATCGCACTATTCATGTCATTTTTGCAAAATAAGTGATAAAGTTAATGTCTTCTCCAAGAGTCCTGTGGTATGTACTATAGGTGCTCTCAACTATTTTCAAAATTATTTTACCACAAAATTTTCCCATTTGTAAACCGTCAATTGTGATAATTCATCAACTTGATGCCAGAGAGAAGCTTCTACTTTATTAGGAAACTAATATAATGATGTTGAAAATTTCACTTGTCCTCCATTTCCTATTAGGTTCTCAGAAGTGGCACAGCTGATAGTGGTTTGGTGGTTCGATATCTTTGCAAATTTCAGATGCAAAAATCTCAGCCCGAAAACAAAATATGGTGCCTATTTCATCTTCAAATTAGAAGACGACACGGAGGGCTTTGATCGTCCATTAGAAGCAAGTATATACTTTCATCATGTAGAGTCTCATCACAGGATTTGCCTAGAAGCCAGAAATGGTATGTCTAGGCAAAATCCAAATAATCAGATCAGATATCCTCAAGTAAGAGATGACCAATGGAGTGAAGTAGAGATCGGGGAATTCTACAATGTTGGTGAGGAGGATGATGAAGTTGGAGTAAAAGTGCATGAAACAAGAGAACTGGGGCCAAAGAGAGGGCTAATATTTAATGGCATCGAGTTTCGTCCTAAGATATAGTCAATTGATAAATGAGCAATGCTGCATTTCATTGCTAGGATGCCAACTACGGCCAATATGCTTTCTGCATTACCGACACTAGTAATTCATGTCATACATGTACCCGAGTTGTCTCTCGTTCCTTCTATAAATTTTTTTTTTATAGCTCTTGTAAACTTTTGGATATGTTGACCCAAGATAAATTACTTCTACTAGTAGTTTTAAAATTAATGTAGTAAGATGAATATTCACCTGGTAATTTCTCTATGAAAGTATGAAGTAAGACCAAAATCATGCTTCCAAACAATCATTTAATTAATGTCATGAAAAGATGAAGTTTCATTTGGCTATATCGCACTTCGTTAATGCTTTTAAAAGTTTATAGTTATCCTTATTTATGCAAAAAGTCCCTACGAGTAAGTATCCGCTAAGCCAATCTTCCGAATTTAAGCTTTGCGTAACTCAACTCAGTTCGACTCATTTACAAACGAAGCTGAAAAATTCTTTGAGAGAGACTTTTAAGAGAATTTATTCTACATAATATGTATCAGAGGATTTGAATTACAGGATAAGATAGAAAGAAACTAAAAAGATAAATGTCAATAAGGACTCATTATTTTCTCATTATTTTTTTATTTCTTTCGGTATATTTTAAATGACAATTTCAGAACTAAAAAAAAGCATAGTTATTATCAGCAGTTTACAGCCGATTAAATGTTGTAAATGAGTCGAAAAAAGCAAGAAATAGTATTTCAGTGTGAAAAAAGCGAAATGTTGTAATTGTCAACATTGCATAGCCTAGTTAATGCTGACAAGAATAGTATTTCAGTCCTGTTGATTTAATTAGGCCATGGCTGTCCCGCTCTATTTATTGGTAAAACAAGAAAAGGGACGCAAAGGAATGCAAAGGAGTTTCTTCTGGAAGGGACGGGAGGAATTGGTAAAACGTAGCCAGTATGAGAAGGAGTTTCTTCTGGAAGGGACGGGAGGAATGCAAAGGAATCAACTGCTTGGTCAGTTGGGACCGAGTATGTTCCCTGAAAGAAAATGGGGGCATAGGAGTCATTGATCTGGAATGTCAGAATAATGCCCTAATGACTAAGTGGTTGTGGGTCATCCATAATAACCAGCAAGGCTTGCTGGCCGGTACCGTTCGACAACTCTACGGCATCACCAACCCAGCACATATAGGTGGTCACCAATCGGATTTTCTGAGAGAGATAGGTAAATTGATACATTTCTATAACTCCTCGACAAAGCCATGCCCCCAAACGGGCCGCACCTTGTGGCGATGGCATGCCTCAGGACAATTCTCCTGCTCCTCAGCATATCGAAGCATGCATCACACAGGTATCATATCCTTCACCAACAAGAAACTATGGAAAATTAGGGCTCCTCAAAAAGTAAAAATTTTCCTATGGCTTCTGGTGCAGAACAAGTTACTTACGCAGGAAACCCTTGTGAGTCGGGGGTGCGGGGTGCAACCGGGATGCAAATTATGCCTGTCAAATGCGATGGAAACCAGGGACCATATCTTTTGGGAATGTCCGTTCGCGATTAGATTTTGGAGAGGTTTTCTCGTGCAGAGAAATCTATCTAGCACGGTTCATCAGCGAGTTGATCACACCATTTTGGAGATTTGGCTGCATGGGAGACGGAGATGTGGGGCATCGCAAAGGAAAATGTGGGATACGGCATGGGCTGCAGGTCTTTGGGTCTTGTGGAAAGAAAGGAATGCGAGGACATTCGCAGATAAAACCAAACCGGTGAGACTTTTAATTGATATAGCGGAAATGGAGGTTCATAACTGGTCAATATTTGGATAACTAGGTAGGGGTACGGAGTATGTCTATATTTGTAAATTGAGCTACTTTTAATAATTATGTAAGGTAAGTGTACCTTGCATATAGGACCTTGTAAAACCTTTTATTTAAGGAAGCTGATATGAGTACCCGCAGTTGAGTACCCCCTCTGTACCCGCACCTAAAACTGCCATAACTGCTTGTGGGGACCAAACCGTTTACAAAACTGCAATTTTGTTTTACAAGTATTAATACTACCGTTGTAAAGTATTTATATCTAACAAGGACAAGTATTTATATCTATACAATGAACAACATATTGTGATATATGATTTCCTAAAATAACCGTACCCGCACCTTTTCTTCAAAATTCATCTCTTCGTACCCGCATTTTGGGGACCATCAAACGGCATGTGGGGACCACTAAAATTGTCAAAAAAAAACGTTGACTGAGCTTACGTGTGTGTAATAAACGACGTGGGGACCACTAAAATTGTCTACAAAAAAATGTTGACCAACAATCAAGTATTTATATCTACAAATCAAGTATTTATATATGAACACATTAAGTATTTAATCTGAACGCATCAAGTATTTATATCTAACTTATCAAGTATAAAATCTGAACGTATCAAGTATTTATATCTATATTACGTTGGATGAATAAGAATCTGAATAGAGTATATTTATATCTACAGAGTTATAACAAACAACAAACTTCACATATAAATTTTCTAAGAAAAATTCAAATCAATTACCAAAAAGCATATCAATTAGCAACATATCAAAATATCAGTTACTACACAAAACATATCAGTTATTCACAAACATATCAGTTATTCACAAACATATCAGTTATCACAGTTCCTAAACCAAATTAAGACAAACAGTTTCATTCACAAATTAAGACAAACAGTTTCATTCACAAACTAAGACAATTCATTTCTGTTATGCACCAAATTTGCAATCATTCTTATCATGGATAAGAAGATTATAAGCTAAGCTATGACGCTCCTTGCTGATAAGATCCTACAATACAAAAAAATAACATTAGTTCATAAAATAAATCAAACTTAAATGAAATAAAATACAGTAAGTCCATAGGAGCATTACTGAAAGAAAATTTACCTGATCAAAGTCCATTTGAACATTCCTTATTAAGCAATCAATGTTACGAATAACAAATATTGCGCAATCAACTGATGCCTTTTGCTTTGGACATTCCTTCCAGGTAATTTCAACATCTTGCCATTGTTCATCACCTAAAAAAAGAATTATATCTGAACACATCAACAAAGTATTTATATCTGAACACAGCAAGTATTTATATCTGAACACATCAAGTATTTATATCTGAACACATCAAGTATTTATATCTGCACACATCAAGTATTTATATCTGTACACATGAAGTATTTATATATGAACACAGCAAGTATATATATCTGAACACATCAAGTATTTATATCTGAACACAGCAAGTATTTATATCTGCACACATCAAGTATTTATATCTGAACACATGAAGTATTAATATCTGCACCAGCAAGTATATATATCTGAACACATCAAGTATTTATCTGTAATACTGTTGCATCTGATGAAATGGAGCTACAAAAACATCATACAATTCATCTGAACACAGCAAGTATTCATATCTGCACACATAAAGTATTTATATCTGCACACTTCAAGTATTTATATCTGCACACTTCAAGTATTTATGACTGATGATTCCAGAAATGTTTTCATCCATCTAAGTATTTACAAAAATGTAATAAGAAAAATAAATAAGATTAAACTCACCAAGTCTCCAAGCCAGAAATGTTTTCATCCATCTAACTGTTTCCTTGTGCGGGTCAAAATAGTAGTCATTCGATTTATTCAGACAAGAGTTGTACATGTGAATTTCTCGGTTATGCAAATCAGCCGCAGCAAGTATCCAATGATCATTACCACACAGGGGAATAAAAAGCCATCTTGCAGTTGAAAATTGAGGGCTGAACAACTGTGGTGCATCTCTCAAAAGCTGTAAATATTGTCTTTTCGGTGCTAGATTCTACAGAATAACAAATTAAAAAAAAATTCAAGAATCATTAACAAATAAAAGAAAAAAGTGGTATACAATTTCAGTTGATTATTAACAAATAAAAGAGTAAAACTTACTGAAACATAAGATGTCAAAAAGAACCATTCCTCAACAACTGGTACTTCAATTTGCATTAGTTGGCATGCAATTTCAACCATCTGCAAAGAATCAACATATCAACAAGTATTTATATCTGAACACATCAGTATTTATATCTGAACAAATCAAGTATTTATATCTGAACACATCAAGTATTTATATCTGAACACATCAAGTATTTATATGTGAACACACCAAGTATTTATATGTGAACACACCAAGTATTTATATTTGAACATATCAAGTATTTATATCTGCACACATCAAATATTTATATCTGATGTACCAAGTATTTATATCTGAACACAGCAAAACACATCAATTTATTAACAAAGTAAATTTTAAATTGTTTACCTCTGAACCAATGAAGCGCTTACTGAACAGCAAATCATAAAATTGTGCAACAGTGGCAAAAATGTTCAACTCTGAGTTCTTGAATGCATAATCTGTTTGATTCAGCTCAAGTTGAAAATACTTAATAGCCCAATCGTCAAGAAGTCTGCATTGTTGCTCACTGATGATATTTCTAAATCCATAATCCCATTTTTTATCGGGCATTTCCATCGGTTCAGTTAATGGCAAGCTACCATTGTCAGCAAACAGGCTATCTCTACCATAACTCCAGTCTTTATAAAATTCGGCAGATTTGATAGGCACTGTTTCAATTTTTACCTCTGTTTCAATAACAGCAGACTCAAGCCAATCATCAAAGGGAATGTCTAATGGAGGTAAATCGGCAATATAAGGCAAATCTTCTATTTCGTCCTCTGCTGCCACTATCTCCATCTCAGGAGTACTTTCTACCTTTCTTATTTGTTTCTTGGCTTTCCTAGCTTTGTAACCCCTACGTTTAACTGGTTCACGTGTTTTTGCCTTCAGTTTTCTCTGATATGTAATATCCTTGGGGTTTGGTTCTTTCCCTTTTACTTCTTGCCCGACAGCTGGTTCTTTCACAACTTCTTCCACCCCAGATTCTTTCAGAACTTCTGTTTGCACTTTTGGGCCGGGCGGGGTAAATCCAAGGCTGAAAGTTGGATGATCCATTTGAGAAAGATCAATCGCCGATTCTTTTGAAACTTCCAATACAGCCTCTTGCCCACCTTCTTGCCCGACCACTTGTTCTTTCACTACTTCTTCCAATAGAGCATCTTTCACTACAGCATCTTGCCCAGCTTCTTGCCCGACCACTTCTTGCCCAACCACTTCTTGCCCAGCTTCTTGCCCGACCACTTCTTGCCCAGCTTCTTGCCCGAGCACTTGTTCTTTCACAACTGCTTCCAATACAGCATCTTTCACTACAACTTCTTGCCCAACCACTTGTTGCCCAACCACTTGTTGCCCAACCACTTGTTGCCCAACCACTTGTTGCCCACCTTCTTGCCCAACAACTTCTTCCACCCCAGCTTCTTTCACAACTTCTTTCACCACAGCTTCTTGCACTACAATGGGGATTGCAATTTCTTTTTGTTGCATCCCCACTTCAGAATTCACATTGTTTCCTCCCTCTTCATTTGGTTTATCCACTGAAGCAACTATAGTTTCTACAAGTTGGTTCAGATCACAGAATTCACTACTTGCCACCTCCTCCCCTCCACTGCTCTTGTCCTCCTCCCCTGCTGTTCCATAATCAACATCTTCTACTACAACATCCTCTTCTCTTCTCTTCTCTTCTTTTGTTTTTGTTTCTTTCTCTTCTCTTCTCTTCTTTCTCATCTCTTTATGTTCACCAATGTCATCCCTTCTTTGCGTTTCTTTCTCACCTCCTTGCATTACCCTTTTCTTTTGTTCTTCAGCTTCTAGTATTCTAGGACTCCTCCTCCTTTTCTGGTTTCTTATTTCTTCAGCTTTCATTAGATCTACTTCTCTTTTTGAAGGCTTCTTTGGTGCATCTTTCCCAACTGGAGGTGTAGGGGTTACATTGTAGTCCAATTTCCTCTTGGGTTTCCCGCTAGGAGGTGTTTTCCTCACTTGAGATGGATTTGTTCCTTCTTTATCAGATTTACCACTGCTGTTCTTCACTTCAGAAAGCTTACGTTTACCATGTGCAGGAGCTGTTAGAAAAAACAAATCAATGCTGATGAGAAATATCAGGTACTATTATGAAACTACCAAGTATTTATATCTGAACACATCAAATATTAATACCTGAACAAGTCAAGTATTAATACCTGAACAAATCAAGTATTTATATCTGAACACATCAAGTATTTATATCTGAACCAATCAAGTATTTATATCTGAATACATCAAGTATTAATACCTCAACTAATCAAGTATTTATATCAGAACATCAAGTATTAATACCTAAACTAATCAAGTATTTATATCAGAACACATCAAGTATTTATATCTAACCTAAAAAGTATTTATATCTGAACACAACAAATATTAATATCTGAACAAGTCAAGTATTAATACCTGAACAAATCAAGTATTTATATCTGAACTTATCAAGTATTTATTGCTGAACACATCAAGTATTTATACCTCATCAAGTCAAGTATTAATACCTGAACACATCAAGTATTTATATCTCATCAAGTCAAGTATTTATATCTGAACAAGTCAAGTATTAATACCTGAACACAACAAGTATTAATACCTGAACACAACAAGTATTTATATCTGAACGAACCAAGTGTTTATATCTGAACAGATCAAGTATTTATATCTGAACACATCAAGTATTTATACTGAAAAAAACTTACTTGATTTCTTAGAAGAGATATCAATCTCTTTCTTCTTCTCCTCTTGCTTGATCTCCTCTTGCTTGATCTCTTTACGAGCTACAAAGAAACATAAAACATTTAATTAAAAATGTGCATAATGACACTTTCAAATATTAATACTTAAATATTAAAGCTTAAACAATGGTGCATCCAAATATTTACTCTTATAAAATTAATAAAAAAAACTTACGTGATTCCATCAACCTCTTGCTTATGTGGTTGCGCCATTCAATAGCAGTAACAAATTCAACCAATTTGCTTGCAGATTTCGGTGACATTTCTGGAAGTTGTGGGTGTTCACCTTCTTCAAATGACAGATCGTCAAACCTCTCTTTTTCATTTAGATCAATAAGTTCTTGGCAAGGTTCCATGGCAAAAAGCCAGAAAATTGGAGTCATTTCTTTCAACAAGTGAAGAAGCTTCTGGTTCGACACACTCTGAAGAGGTGCATACCTTCTAATAAGATGCAAGAATTTATGTGCATTAAACCCTTGAAAAATCAGTTTCTCGCCTCTGCCCCTTTTCAGTGGATTGCTGTTCACATCTGAAACTTTCACATCCCTCAAGTGAGGTTCTAAAGTTGCCCTCTTCCATGTAATATTCAACTTCCAATTGAGGTATCTCGGGATGCGGCCAGCACAATTGTAAACACCTCTGATCTTTACATGCTCATAGAACCATGCCTGCATATAAGATAAAACAAAGAAGGTTTAGTGGTTAATCTCAATTAAACAAGTATTTATATCTGAACACATCAAGTATTTATATCTGAACCCATCAAGTATTTATATCAACACATCAAGTATTCATATCTGAACCCATCAAGTATTTATAGCTGAACATATCAAGTATTTATATCTAAACATACAAGTATTTAGAACAAACATGACAAGTATTTACCCATATATTTCATTTGATGATTAACAGATAAAATAATTATTAGGTTAGAATAAAAGTTCCTATGACTTACAATCAGAGCCAAAGCACACCCTGGCATTGTACCTGAAGCCTTTTTCGGCTTCTTCTTTTTCTTAGAAACTTCTTCTTGAGAACTTTCTACAACAACTTCCTCTCCATCTTTTTTCAACTTACACCATGCAGCATTATGAGGAATGTTGTCCATCAACATTTGGTGCACTGACTCAGACCAGTTCAGAAACTTGAGTTTTTTCAGATTTTCAGCGACGTCGAACATGTGAATTGGTACATTCCCAGTAGATTGCGGGAACAATATAGTTGTAAACAAATACAGCACCAGCAACCGTACAACATCAGCAACTTTATCGTTAATTTTTGAACACAATGACGTATCATCAACTGCTTTCACAATTGCGTCTTCAAGCTCTCTGCGAGTGATCTCACCAGTACCTCTCCCGAAATGTCTCGTCCGGAGACCGTATACAGTAACACATTCCCTCTTGTACTGTACCGGTTTCCCTTCTGTGGAAAGACCCATCACTAAAGCCACTTCATCTGCAGTAAATTTCAGGGAGTGGGCAGTAGTGCTTGCACCACTTCCAGTCTTGAAAATGAAAGATCCTTTACCATCCCACATCAACAGAATTTGATGTAATATGGCATTGTTCACTTCAGTTCCTTTAGGAAATCCAAAAAAGTGGAGGAAAGGAGTTTTTGCTAATAACCTTATGTGATGCTCATTTAGTTTCTTTAAAACTCTCAAATGAAAGAACCTCATAGCTGTGTCAACACAGCATTTGTTCTTTATACAAGAATCTGAAACCCGTCGTGGTTTTATTGGTGCATCACCTATGAAGAATAAACAACATAACAAATATTTAATATAAGGTAATTATTAAATACTAATTTTAAATTAACAGATTGTACCTGCATATAAAACATCAAGTATTTATATCTGACTGCTTCAAGTATTTATATCTGACAACATCAAGTATTTATATCTGAACACATCAAGTATTTATATCTCAACACATCAAGTATTTATATCTGAAGACATCAAGTATTTATATTTGAACACATCAAGTATTTATATCTCAACATATGAAGTATTTATATCTGAACACATCAAATATTTATATCTTAATATATCAGGTATTATTAAACAAACCAAGCATTTAAATATAAACATATCAATTAATATATGAACACATCAAGTATTCATCTGAACATATGAAGTATTTATAGCTGAACATACTAAGTATTTATATCTAAACATATCAGGTATTAATGTCAAACAATTAAAATACATATTTTAGCTGAACATAGCTGAACATACCAAGTATTTATAGCTGAACATACCAAGTATTTATATCTGAACATAGCTGAACATACCATGTATGTATAATTACTAATATTTAATATAGTAATTATACACATGTAAAAATGTACAGATAGCAACACTATAAGGTATTAATGTCCAACAATTAAAATAGGTATTTAACAATTACCTTTCCTATAACCTCGTGGGCGTCCACGACCACGTTTAGCAACTTGTACTAATTCCGCAACATGTAGTTTTCCTGATTGAAAAGTCATAAATAAGTAACAAGTATTCATATATAAAGAGTCCAATATTTATATTAAATATTTGAGTGTGCATCCTGGATCATATCAGATAGTATTATGAATCTAACAAGCATTTATATCTGAACACATCAAGTATTAATACCTAAACTAATCAAGTATTTATATCTCAACACATCAAGTATTAATACCTGAACTAATCAAGTATTTATATCTCAACACATCAATTATTTATATCTGACAATATGAGGTATTACTCCTAAACCCTACACACTAAACACATCAAGTATTTATATCAGAACAAGTCAAGTATTTATATCTGCACATATCAAGTATTTATAGCTGACAAGTATTTATGCACAGCTATTAACTAAACACCTTAAAATTATACCTAAATATGAGGAATAAATTAGTCAAAAATTATACCTAAATTTACATAGATTGTACCTTCTTCGGGATTCATCGAGGCAATTGTAACTTGTGGTGATTTCTCAGAACCAGAAATTACTCTCTCTGTTCCTAATTGAAAAGTCAGACATCAATTACAAATAAAACCTAAGGTATTTATACCTAAAATTACATATATGTATATTAAATATTTGAGTGTGCATGCTGGATCATATCAGGTATTATTATGAATCTAACAAGGGTTTATATCTGAAACATCAAGCATTTATATCTCAACACATAAAGTATTTATATCAGAACACATCAAGTATTTATATCTATTACAAATCAAGTATTTATATCTGAACAAGTCACATCAAGTATTTATATCTGACAATATAAGGTATTACTCCTAAACCCTAAACCCTAAACCCTAAACACATCAACTATTTATATCTCAACACATCAAGTATTATATCAGAACAGGTCAAGTATTTATATCTGACAATATAAGGTATTACTCCTAAACACTACACACTAAACACATCAAGTATTATATATCTCAACACATCAAGTATTTATATCAGAACAAGTCAAGTTTTTATATATGAACATATCAAGTATTTATAGCTGACAAGTATTTATGCACAGCTATTAACTAATGATTAAGGTAGTTATAACTAAAATTTCATGTACTCCTAAAATATGAGGAATAAATTACTCAAAAATTATACCTAAATTTACATCTATTACTCCAAAATTGTTCAAAATTTCAAAAAATTAACAGATTGTACCTTCTTCGGGATTCATCGAGGCGATTGTAACTTGTGGTGATTTCTCAGAACCAGAAATTACTCTCTCTGTTCCTAATTGAAAAATCAGACATCATTTACAACTAAAACCTAAGGTATTTATACCTAAAATTACATTTAATACTCGAAAATTGTTGAAAATTTCTCAGAAATAACAGATTGTACCTTCATCAGCCTTTTCTGTGGGTTTCACACTTTGAAATGGCACGATCTGCATGTTAGCGTTGCTCACTTGCTCGGAAGTAAGACTGACAGTTTCGTCGTTGCTCACTTGCTCGGAAGGATTTCCTTCGCTTCTATCGGTGCTTATCTGGTGTAGAATCACCATTGCGACGGTGTAGATAGCAAATGTGCTTAGACGGTGTGGATAGACAATGTCTTCTGAACAATGTGCTTTGCTCGGTGCTTCGATCGGTGCTTTGATCGGAGCTTTGATCGACGCTTTGATCGGAGAAACCCTAGATAGAGAGAAAGAGCGAAAGAGCGAAAGAGCGAAAGACGGAGAGATTGCTTAGTCGGTTATGTGATCGAAGGACAGCAGGTTGCTTGCTCACTTAGTGGTACAGTGGTCTGTTCGGTGATGTGATCGAAGGACAAAAGTTGATGACATTAGTTGAACACGGTTCAAAAGGCGCACCGTTTCGAGGTAGATACGAAGTGGTACAAATATAAATACTTTATCATATGAAATGGCGCATATGAGAAGGTTCAATCATACGAAATGGCGCAACCAATATGAATATAATTTCAAATATGAATGTGTGGGGACCATTTAATGCGAGGACCGTCTCCATTTCGTAAATTATAACAATCATCTCCAAGCATTTCTTTAAACAGTAGGTCCGATGCCCATCGGACCTAATTTTAGGTTCAACTAGTAAGATGACCGTCAGATCTAGTTTAAGATATTTTGCGCACGACAAGTGAAACAAACTCGCACGAAGTTTAAAGCATTCCACACGATCTTAAAGCAAATCGACGGTGGTTAAACCCATCGGACCTACGGTCAATTCTTCTTTAATAAAATATGATTGCTGATGATACCAAGTATTGATTAGCTAAAATAGTAAGTATTCATACCCAAAGGATCCAATATTTATATCTGAAACAACAAGTATTTATATCTCAACCACCAAGTATTTATCTGGACACATCAGGTATTTATGTCTGAACACATCTAGTATTTCTACATTTATAAAAATGAACTTTAAATTTCATTTAATATATATTATTTTTCTTATACAATGAAGTATTTATAATAACATAAATGTCTTATAATTTTTTTTGAATGTGGAAAGTACTTAATAACTGTAGTATTTATATCTGCACAAATCAAGTATTTATTACTATGAAACAAATAAAAAAGAAAACATAATGAATTAGTACACTATATCAACTATGGATGAAAAAAAAATTTGTACAATATATTGCTTCTCGTAGTTCCTCTGCCTCTATTAATGTAAAAAAAATCAACAAAAATATACTATATGAAATGTATTTCTATGAACATCTATATTATCATTTTTTTCTATCTATATCTATACAATTAAATTGAAGTATTAATATTTTCTCCTTTTCCTTCTTTTATTCCTTTATCTTTTTTTCCCTTCCCCTTTTTTTCCTTCTCCTTTTTTTCCTTTGTAATCATTTTGCCAATGGCAATATCAAGTTTACTCTTAATTGTACTTTTTGGGGGCCGTCCTCTTTTTTTAGATTTAGCAGGTGGTAGTAAACTTGTAGAT
Organism: Carex littledalei; assembly: GCA_011114355.1. Lineage (NCBI taxonomy): Eukaryota > Viridiplantae > Streptophyta > Magnoliopsida > Poales > Cyperaceae > Carex > Carex littledalei. Next base: position 8,087,927 of record CM022083.1, on the reverse strand, counting down.
GGTTGATAATTCACTACAGTACTAGTCTGTTGATCAGATGATGCAGATCGTGTTCCACTAAGCACAGTCTCAACATTTTCTTCTTGCATTGTATCACCTCAAAATATAAAAAAGTATTAATACCAATTATAAGAACTATATGTAACTATACTATGAGTTATGTTGAAAAATATAAATAGTTTCTTCCCCAATACCTGTTCCTGAACCAGTAACTACCGCCTGAACGTTCACTTCATCATTAATTACTTCACCTATAAAAAATTGAACACATCAAGTATTTATATCTAGAAGCAGAAAGTATTTATACGTGAATACAATAAGTATTTATACCTGAATACATCAAGTATTGATATCAAAATCATAAAGTATTGATATCAGAAACAGTACGTATTTATACCTGTTCTTGTAACTGCTGAAATATTTTTATTGTTTCTACCTCTAGCTGGTCTCCCCACAACTTGAGAAGTTACTTTTGCACCACTTTGTTCACCATTGACATTTGCTAGTTTCATACAAATTTGAATTCCAAATATCAATAAAAAAATTATTTCAAATATAAACATAATTAAAGAAATTATATGAAACAAAATAACAAACCTAATATTATGTTTCTCAATTCCTGAAAACCATTGAAAACTGCACTATGCAAATTTTCGTTAAGACTGCCAAGATGAAGCAACTCTTGAATTATTGGATTTGTAGCCATTGTCAATTGATAGAGCCTAAAGAAAAATGTAAGAACAATAATATCAAGTATTTAATTATATCAGCTTATGTATATATACCTGTGACAAATATTTAATATCTGAACATATCAAGTATTTATAGCTGAACACCTCAAGTATTTATATCTCAACACAACAAGTATTTATATCTGAACAAATCAAGTATTTATATCTGAACACATCAAGTATTAATATCTGAACACAACAAGTATTTATACCTGAACACCTCAAGTATTTATACCTGAACACCTCAAGTATTTATACCTGAACACCTCAAGTATTTATACCTGAACACCTCAAGTATTTATATCTCAACACAACAAGTATTTATACCTGAACACCTCAAGTATTTATACCTGAACACCTCAAGTATTTATACCTGAACACCTCAAGTATTTATACCTGAACACATCAAGTATTTATATCTGAAGACATCAAGTATTTATATCTAAACACATCATAGTTGATGTGGGATGGTAAAGGAAAATATTAATCAGTTATTTTACCTGCTTTGTTCAGGTATAGTTGGCAAATGTGGGTCAACTATGGACAAATTGTAACGACAGACATCCTTCCTCCACCGCTCCACAATATATTTATCTTCAACAGCAAATATCTTCTCTTGCTTTAAAACTTGGATGGAATGTGCACATAGAATACCCATTGTCTCAAACTTTCTACATATACAATGCACTTCCCTTAATGCTCTCCTATAAATAACAACAAACATTTTGCTCCAACAATCACTAACTTCATAAACTGCTTCTTCGTCTTTTTCTTCGATTAATTTGCATGACAAATTAACACATTTTCTGAATTGTTGTTGACATTTGTAAAAAATATCATTTGTATAACTACGCTGAAACTGAGCCTCCATCGGCAATCCATAATGCAGCATAGGAATTCTATATTTCGATTTGTGATCAGCATCATTCTCATTTTGCCAAATACTTTTCAGAGCAGCTTCAAAATTCTCAACAAAATCTTTAAGACTCTCTCTCTTTGTCAGATAAGAATTCAAGAAATGGTTCATACTTTCTACCCTTTGGGTACTAGTCATTCCAGCCCAAAATTGCCCATCTAAAAATACTGGTACCCATTTCTCTCTTAATTCAAATATCCCTCTAAACCAGGAATCATTTTCCTTTCCGAGTTCATCCATTAATTTCAACCACTTTTCTTCAAAATCTTCTTTCGTTTTCGACTTGTATACAACCTCCTTGACCTTATCGGACTTTGTAGTTTTTTTCTCCTGAACTTTATTGGACTTAACATTATCAGACACAAATCCCCATTTGCTAGGGAGCTTGTGCAAAATATGCCAAGAACAATATCTATGTACTGTTTGAGGTCCCAATACATGTCGTATACCAGATTCAATGCTTGCGCACTGATCAGTAAGAATACCTCCCGGTTTCACACCATCCATGCATTCCAAAAACCTAGACAATGAAAAAGTATTAACAGCCAACTAAAAAACTACCAAGTATTTATATATAAACATCAAAATATTTATACCAAACAGCTCAAGTATTTATACCTAACACCTCAAGTATTTTTATCTAAAGTAGTTTAGTATTTATACCTAACACCTCAAGTATTTATATCTAAACCATTAGAGTATTTATATCTAAATCATTAGAGTATTTATATCTAAACCATTAAAGTATTTATATCTACAGAATCTAAAGTATTTATATCTAAATATCTAAGTATTTACCCTAAACACATCAAGTATTTTTACCTGGCAATGCACCATTTGTAGTCTTCCACACTTTCCCTACCGAGCAAAGCACAACCGAAGATAATAGTCTGACCATGGTGGTTAACACCAACAAATAACACAAGAGGCATATCGTACCTGAGACACATCAAAAAAGACAAATTACTAAATATACATATATATTGTTGTATTAATTTCAACTGATACATGTATTCACTCTTAAAATAGAAAGTATTTATATCTGAACACACCAAGTGTTTATATCTGAAACAACAAGTATTTATATCTGAATACACTAAGTATTTATATCTACACATGTCTTTATATATCTTACTATTTTTACATATTCTGACATATTCTACTAAAAAAAATACTGACATTTAATCTGAAAAAAAAATGAATTATTACCTATTGGTCAAGTATGTTGCATCCATAACAATAACATCGTGGAAATACTTGTAAGATGCTCGACTACGGCCATCAGCCCAAAATACGCTCCATAAACGCCCATCAGTTGTATATTCGTATCTATAAAAAAAATCTCTATCGATTTTTTCCTTCACTCCAAAGTAATCAAAGAGTAGTTGAGCATCATTCCCACCAATAGACTGTAATTTCAACCTCTTGTATTTGTCAATATGATTCCGCGCATCTCTACGAGTAAAAGGACACCGCATATAACCTCCAGCAGTTTTTATTACAAGATTGATATTAACTGATACCACAAGACCTTGGTCTTCATTAAACTCCAATAATCTCTGGTATTGGTTTGGGATATATCGGAATCCTGCAATAAGGAATGCTGTTTCAGGTAACAAATCATGATTGTGCCCTAAAATCACTTTCTTTACTACCCAATTCCCACTCAAATCAGAATCTCCCAATTTAACACATGCCTTACAACCTGTCCCTATATAACCCTTATTCCTCTGTGGGACAGGTCCATCCTCAAGACGTATTGGCTCTTTGCATTTGCCACAGGCAAATGTTACATGGTTGACGAAGGCAGTACCCCTCTTCTTATGGATTGACCTTTTGACAACAGCAAATCCAATTTTTTTCGCATATAGCTCATAATATTGGCGTGCTTCATCAATCGAATCAAATACATCACCAACAGCTGGTGGCAATAATTCATGATCTTCATCTTCCATATCATCTAATTCATCTTCTACAACTGCTTCAACTTCTTCTACAAATCTTTCACCTTGAACCTCAACTTCTTCATCCAACTCATTGTTGACAGATTCCATGTTTAGATTCAAGTCAAAATCTCTGATGCCAACAACATCAACCTCCACTCTTGCATTTCCATTTACATTAGATTTTTCACCTTGAAAATTGTCTGTTTCAGGTTGTGAAACATCCAATATGGTGTTCAGATCCCAGTCAAACTCTCTAATGCCCACATCATCACTTATTACATCATTTTCACGATGCAAATCTTCATAGAAACGATACAGATTCACCTCATCCACTTCATCACCATTATATTGTATGCATAATTCATCTCCAAAAAACTCATTGAGATCAATATCCATCCTAATATTCAACAATAAAATGCAAAGTATTAATAACTGTAAAATCAAACTGTATATGGCTACATGTAAAGTATTAATACTAAGCATGAGAAGTATTGACATCAAGGTATCCAAGTATTAATAACTATAATAGCAAAATGTATATGGCTAATATGTCAAGTATTAATACTAAACATGAGAAGTATTGACGACAAGGTATCCAAGTATTAATAACTGTAATAGCAAAATGTATATGACTACACTCTCAAGTATTAATACTAAGCATGAGAAGTATTGACATCAAGGTATCCAAGTATTAATAACTATAATAGCAAAATGTATATGGCTAATATGTCAAGTATTAATACTTAACATGAGAAGTATTGACGACAAGGTATCCAAGTATTAATAACTGTAATAGCAAAATGTATATGACTACACTCTCAAGTATTTATATTCATAATGAGAAGTATTGACATCTTGGTATCCAAGTATTAATACATGTAATAGCAAAATGTAGATTCTACTCTATATGTTATAAGGCCTGCCAACTGAAGTATTCATAGAGATGTAATGAAGTATTAACATCTATAAACACAATATTATAAGTTTACACATAACAAACATATTTATTCCCATACTTATTATACACATACAGAACTCATAACAAGAAATATCAACCGATTTCTATCAAGAGATTTCTTAATAAAATGATGAAATTAACACAAAATAGAACAGAAACACCGAAATCGCCAGAACATCTTCGCAAATCAAATTGTCAAAAACATCTGAAAATTCAAAATCCAGATTGTGTATATGAAATAGAAACGAAATCACCGAAATCGCCAGAACAAAAACAAAATCACCGAAATAGAACAGAAACAATATTAACCTAGCTGATTACCTTTGAAAAATCACCGAAATCGCTTCCAGTTTCGAAAGCCAGACGATCGCCTCCAAATCGCCTCCAAATCGCCTCCAAATCGCATACAAATCGACTCCAAATCGCCTTGAAATCGCCTCGAAACCGACCTAAAATCGCCTCAAAATCGTCGAAGCTTCGAAAAAGGAATAAACGGAGAGAAAGGAAAGTTTGAAATTCAAACTGGAAGTTAATCGGTAGTTTCTGTACCCGCTTACGGTTATGGAAGTTATTCGGGACGGAGTAAGTGCGGGTACGATGCGGGTACGATACTGTGGGTACCAAAATAATTATTCTTTATTTAATTATCAATCCAATGTTGGACCCCAATTTTGGGGATCCAACCTTCAAAAAAAAAAAGAAAAGGGACGCATTTCATTCACACTATGTGAATTTTGCGTGATCATGATGATGTAGCTCATATTGTAATAATCTATACATCCAACTTTTGTATTACAACTAAAGGTTAAATAATCAATGCCTTATTTCCCGAAATGTTTATTCATATCCTTCATTTAATAAAAATTCCACAAATGCCCTTAATTTTTTAATTTTTAAAAATGCCCCAACCACCTAGAATCTGGGCGGTTCACTCCCCTAGTGAACTGTCCAGAATCTGATCGGTTCTGGTTTTTTTTTTTTTAAATCGAGGAGTAATTGAGGAGTAAAATTGTTCATCAATTAATTTTTTTAATGATTAATATCAACTCACAATATATAAATGCTCCAACAATTGTACACAGTTTTATTGTATGATCCGTGTGATTAAAGAAATACAAACTTTTCCACGTCTTCGATCTGTGTCTTCCTGTTATAATGCATCTCTATCTTTTTTTTCAAAGTCATATCTCTCATTTCTAAAGAACTTGTAGGTTGAACATGTATTTCTGTAAGACATCTCTCCTAAACAGGTGAGACTAGGGCGATGTATAAGGCAAAAGAGGAGACATATTTACCGAGAATGTGATCTCTGACTAATAAAATTCACACGGACGTATCATGGCACTCGAGTGTTCGATTTTAGCGTTCTACTACTTTTCGGAAAGCTTGCAAGGAGGAGATATAGATTTTGAACTAATTTGTTCAATAGAATACGGGCACAGTCAGAATTACAAAAAAACAATGGGAAGAGCCACAAAACATGAGTTGAATTTTTTTATTAAGATTTTCCTTTCTAACGGTCTTATTTTGTACTCCTTTATCATAATTTTTCTTAGGCATTGTTCATGGAAATTTAGGGTTTTTGTTGTAAATTTATTTTTTTAGTTCAAATGTTATTCATGTAAATGTTATCATTTTGAAATTTAGTTTAGCGTTTTTAGTGTTTTATCAACAATTTAGTTTAGTGTTTTAATTTTGAGAATTAATAAAAAAGAAGACCAGAACCGCCTATATTCTAGACGGTTCACTACAGAACAAATTTCCCCATAATCTAGGCGGTTCACTAGGGGAGTAAACCGTCCAGAATTTGGGCGGTTGGGGCATTTTTTTTTAAAGAAAATCAAGGGTATTTGTGAAATTTTTTTATTAAATGGTGGATATGAATAAAAATTTCGGCCTTATTTTCAATGAAATAGTTTTCAGTCCAAATTTCTTAATGATGGCAGCGAGCTTCAAATTTAATGAAAGTAGCTAAAAGTTAAGTAATACTAAATAATATACGGTTACAACTTTCTTCAAATTTATTTTTCCAGAATGGTTGAACTTCAGACTTTTTTTTCAAATTTAATGACAGCATTTTTTTCCTATCTCTCTTATAAAAAAAATATCTTCTGCTTATTCCCGTATTTGTGATTTTTGTGGTTACAAACAGTTAACCGATTAGCTTTCAGGCACCAGTGTGAAGTGTGAACACAATTAATTTTATTAAAAGAGACTGCCTACCATACTAGACCGTTTAGAACTATTAAAAGAGACTGCCTACCATACTAAATTACTGAAATTTCTACATGTCTTGCGGACTACTACAGAAACATTGAATATACACGGTTTTGCAACCGTGTACACCGGCCCTGTGTATTAAAGAGTCCATAAATTATACACGGTTTTAGAACCGGTTACGTTTTTCCCAGATCAGTGTCGATCTTTTTCGCCAAAACATTGATACACGGTATTAATGTAAAAACAATGTATGAAAACACCAATCATTCAGGTTTTAATTAAAAAAACCCAGAGATATGAGACTTTATACATTTACATGAACAATATTTAAGAAAAGTATGGTAAAAGAGTACAAAATCGAAAATAAGAAAGGAAAAAAAAACTTAATCGGAAACCTCAATTGAAGTTTTGAGGCCCTTCCTTTTGTTTTTTTACATGACAAAACACATGACGAAAGACATTTAAATGAATAATGCGTAAGAAAAAGTTGTAGATCTCCTCACCAGCTTTCCGAAGTAGTAAAGACCGCTGAAGTCGGACACTCAAGCAGAAAGTTAAGTTCATTTGAAGTTTTTGCTTGTCTGATTCCCTTCTCGGTGAAGATATTGTCTCATAGTCTCGCATGTTTAAAAGAGATACCCCAGACAAATATATATGTAGGGAAATATGCTTTAGAAATGATAGAAATACCTTTGAAAAAGTATATAGAGATCCATTATAAAATAAATACACATATTAATAACGTGGAAAATTATGTATTTATGTCATCACACATGAATCAAACAATAAAACCGAGTACAATTGTTGGACCATTCATATACTTGGGTCCGAAAATGTGCTCCAATATTCATACACAGTTTTTTTAATAAAGAACTGTATATGAATGTTGGAGTACATTTATACACGTTTTTTTATTATTAAAATCCGTGTATCTTATTAAAAACCGTGTATGAATGTTCGAGCTCATTTTTAGACGCGTAAATTGGACAAAACGTACATGAAGTAATGTACAGTATATGATTAGCATTTTTGTAGTAGTGTCCACTACTAATCATATATTGTTGTGAACTTTCAAAAGAAATTTTTTCTTTAATTTCCAAATTTCTTTCAATGACGGCATATAATTTTCAACGAGCTTGAAATTAATCAATGGAACTCATGGTGTAGATTACAGGCACCTGTGTGAACACAATAAAGATCGATAAAAGGGACTGCCTACCATACTTCACAGTTTTGTATTGGCCAAGGCTTTCCATTACGATTTAGCTGAAATTTCTACATGTCTTAGTCAACTTTTATTATGCTTCAGAAAAAAAAAAGTATGTCGGCCACTGTATCAAGCCTTGAGAACCAATTAAAACTAGTCCAAGAAAAGTTTTATCTCAAATGGGACCCAAATTACTCAACCTTGACAAAGTCTGACGTGACCCTGAAAAATCTTGATGATCTTGGAGGGCGAATGTTGGAGAAGCGGATTTCCAAATAACTTAATTAAATTTAGAGTTCGAATCCGAACCGTTCCATCAGAGAATTCAGACCAATTCAATTCAAATTGAAAATTCACCAAAACCTTATGGCTATGATTGACAGCCTTCCTTAAGAGGTTGTGGATTACAAATTTAATCTCAACTAAGGAACTAGTGTTCGGTGAGGAAGTGAGATTAAAACTATAATTAAGATTAAAATGATAAGAAAGATTATTTAGTATCAAATGTGCATAAAAGACCAAATGTACATAAATACGATATCATCTGTGGCATCGGATGAACAATTCCGTTTCTACCATTGCTGACGAATTCGCTACATAGGTTATGGAGAAGATGGACTTTCTCTTTGCATGCCTAGGGAACCGTTCAAAATAGGAGAAAGAATGGTATAAAATAATTAAATAATGAAAAGGCCTTAAGGAGCTGAAGCAGCTGAGGGTAAAATTGTAAATAAAAATATTTTTTTGAGCTCTAAGGAAACACTAAGGAGGTCGATCCGTTAAGGAGGGGGAGATCAGGTTTAAATTTTTGTCTAAGGAGAGATCTTAAGTTCTTCAAAGGAACTATTGTTCGGTGGATTAAGAAAATTAAGGAGCTCTAAGGAAGCTAAAGTTGGGGTTCCGAACATGTTCTATGATCTTTAATATTCACGTAGATACTGATCGGATGATTCAAATCGAAACTCAAAATTTGAGTTACTTCTAGAGGATCCAAACCCCCAACGTTAGAGTGTGATGAGAATATATTTCTTTTTTGTCTTTTCTTTTCTGCCTTTAAGGAATGGCAGTGACAGAGAAATCTTTGGTGGTCTGGGGTGAAGATTGGAGATTTTGCATTCTTGTCCCTACAACAAAAAAACACATTTATTATCTCCGCTTTACTATCAGTTATGGCACTAATGGTGTTTGTAATCATTCGAACTTAAGGCATCGCCCCCATATCTTCCCTATCTCAAGATTAATTTTTATTTTCAATATTGATTATTTAATTTTCTATAATTTTATTAATTTTATGTCATTTAGGGGTTTTAATTGATATATAATTTTAACCGAATTATTTGTACAAGTGATACTTAGGTGGTAAATTGGGGTATATTTTGCTTTTTTTTGTCAATTAATATTAATATTTACTAGTTTTTTACCATTACAAAGGTTTTGTTTATTTGGTGAACAAAATTAAACCAAAAATTTATCAAAATTGGACAAAAAAATAACCAATTAATTATATCCCCAAGATTAGCAAAATTGGACATCCATGTATTGTATTGTATTGTGATCCATATTGTCCTGAACATCATGAATTAGGTTGCCCATTAGGTCGATGTCCGTTCAAAAATTTATCCGATAGGGATTAATTTTGAGTAGTCCCTGTTTTGGGACTGCTCTTTGAATGATTTGTCTCACTTAGGATGTAAACACATTTAAGTAGATTTAACATTTAAGAAAAATTTAGGTGCGTTTCTTTTTATTGTTCCCATCATGTATTGATCATTCCGTATCTAAACAAATGTGGATCTCACATGTACTTGGGGAGCATAGCAAATTGCTGCGGAATTTCTTTAAATGCTAAATCTGTTTACATTTGTTCACTACTAAGACAGAGCATTTAAAGAGTGGGTTATTATTGTGCACTGGCTCTATGTAAGTTCTAAATGGAAATACCAATACATTACCCTTATTTTTTTATATTTTTTTTTGTGAAAATATGGATCGAGATCCGTTGTATGAAGCACAGCGTAATAATATTGACATTTGAAGGGTGTTGATTGATTTATACAATTTGCTGAGAATTATAGGGATAAAAGGGTGTAAGCTATATTTGATGTCCTTGTAGAGATTGTTGTACTATTAAATTGTATGATAACTCTGACTGAATAAAAACTCATTTGGTTCGTCGTGGGTTTCAATAATGATACACACGTTGGATATGGCATGATGAGGGTTCTGGAAAAATTGGTGATGTTACGGGGAAAACTAGTACTAGTACTACTATTTTAGTAATGATTTGGAAATTGGATCTGGGGAAATTGGTACTGGAGAAATTGTTTGTGATTATGATTCAGACCAAAATGATGATGACAACTTTGATGAATTGTATCATGATGTCGAGCAAGATTATATTGAAAAGGATTACGGAAAGTTTCAAAGAAATTAAAAACTGATTATAAACTACCTTTATATCCCGGTTGTATAATATTTTCAAAATTATTAACTGTATTAAAACTGTATCATTTGAAGGAAATTAATGGCTGCAGTGAACTTTTAGGATACATGCTTCTGAATGAAAACGAGCTCCCAAATTCATGTTACAAAGTCAAAAAAACGATGTGTCCAATAGGTCTGAAAATAGAAAGAATAGGAGCATGTTTGAATGGTTTTGTGTGGTTTCAGAAAGAATACAAAAATATGCATAAATGTCCAAAATGCGGTGCTGATGGGATTTATGATACTTAAGGCAGTGAAATTTTAAAAATTTTGACAAAAAAAGTATCAAAGGAAACATCACTGAAATCAAACTAAAATCAAATTTTCAAATCAACAAACATCATACATTTTGTTTATTGTCTCCAAACAAGAAAATAAGGTCCTTGAAATATAGGGTTGAAGATCATTCCCCTCTTTGTTGATGCTAATGGTGGTTGATGTCTTGCAGCGACTTGGTGGTTGATGTGTGCGTGAACTAGAACGTCTTGTACTAAGATTAGACTCCAAAGTGGAAGTCTTCCATGATATCCACCAAAAAATTAATTAGAAACCAAAGTTTTCTCTTGCTAGAGAATAATAATTTGGTCGTTGTGTAACACAACAGGATTCCATACCACATGCGGCATATTCCATGCCGTATGCAGTATTGATTCTAACTGCATGCTTCATACTCCATGCCGTATGCAGTAGTGATTCTAACCATATGCGGCATACTCCATGATGTATGCGGCACTGATGAATTCCAGCAACTGTAAAATTAATGAAATTCATTCAGAATGACGGTAAGCCATTACCATAGGATCCATAATTCCCTAGATTTATACTCTATTTTATCACTTTTTATCATAACAAAACAATTTTTTTAGATTAGTGAAAAGTTAGGACATAGTATACAAAATTATTTCTACGGATTGACATCGATTAATACTACACAGTAGGATCATGCACTTTTGATATGACTGTAAGTTAAAATTAGTGTTATAAATTTATTAGCTGTGAAATCACCTATCAAGCATGTCTAAGAAAAATCAACTTATAATTGGTTGGTTTTCTGGGACAAATGATTCAATTCTCTACTTCTGATGCTTACACGATGAAACGAGCAAATAGAATTAAGACCGAATTTTCTTAAACAAGCTACATGTTTTTTTGTATTTTTAATAAATGGTCAAACGTGTATTTCCTGAATTAATAATGAGTTTCAATATGAAAGACAGTAAATTGAGTAAATTTGTGTGTTTTTCGAAGTTTGAAAGATAAATTAGATATTATGAATTATAGAAGGAAAAATACGTGATTACGGAGTTTTTGAGAGTATACCTAAATTTCTCCATAATAATAACTAAATAAAATATAACAGGTGGACCTAAATTTTTTCGGTCGAATGATTGGCTTTTACAAAAGATTATTTCTGAATATATATGTTGTCTTAATTAATTCTTGGCATGATTTGTAGTAGTGTCCACTACTAATCATAGATTGTTGTGAACTTTTCAATGCCTAATTTTCAAAAGAATAAATTTTCCTTCCAAATTTCTTTCAACGAGGGCAACGAGCTTGGAATTTGTCAATGGAACTCATGGTGTAGATTTCAGGCACCTGTGTGAACACAATTAAGGTCGTTAAAAGAGACTGCCTACCATACTTGATCATTTTGTACTGGCCAAGGCTTTTCATTACGACTAATCATAAATTGTTGGCCGACATAGCTGAAACTTTTATTATGGTCCAGAAAAAAAAAATATCGGCCCCTATATCAAGCATAGAGAACCAATTAAAACCAGTCCAAGAAAAGATTTATTATAATCTGAAATGGGACCCAAATTACGTACTTGACCTTGACCGAGAGTGTGACGTGAATAAGAAAAATCTTTATCCTGAAGGAGACGAACGTTTGGTTCTTCTCATTGATTCTTAGCATCATCTCTAATTGATTGTTTGTACTACTTGATCATGTCCCAGATAAAGTGTTTGTGAAGGTTTCAAGATTAATTCATCATTAGGGACATGGTTTAGGGCATGAGGATTGGCTGCTTATTAAATTCATTTTTATTCAATATGGTTTTGATTATGATTCATCAAATTAATTTGATTTTATTATGTTCAAGATTCTTGTGAGCATTTATACGTGTTGTAGTATTTATGTTAAATATTTCCATGATTTTTACAATTTTTGTTCTATTTTTAACATAGCTATTCTTGAATCCAGTGCTCAGTCCAAGCGCATGGTGATGCTCTCCAGAGGTCCTTTAAGAGCCATAAACATTTTATGCATATTTACATTCATATCATATTTTTATATATTTTGTTCTTTATTTATCAAATGATTTCTTTACAAGTCGTTTGGCTTGATGCAGATTCACACTATTTTCATGTGTTTTTCATATTTTTATGTGTTTTATTATATTTTAGGCATTGAAAATCATTTGTGTATGTTTAATATGCCTTTTAATCAATTTACATAAATTTATTTCAATTTATTCTCATTTTTCTATGGAACTGTTTGACTTTATTTGACTTTTAGGGTTTTTTGATCTGATGAACTTTAAAAATTCACCATAATTAATCTATGAGTCCAAAAATGAGAAATTTTATGTGGATGTGTTCCTCTATGCATGAAATATAGGTTCCATGAATTTGGTGATCTAATTTTAAAAGAAAGTATGTTTTCACATTTATTTGGTCTTTTGCTGTTTTTAAGGGCTGATATAAGTCCAACTTGGTTCTTTTTTATTTTCTTGATTCCTATTACTACAAGTGGTACATGTCAGTTGTAATGTGGAATGAAGGTCTAAAACAAGGTATACAATCAAATTACACATAAAGCATGGATTTAGGTTAAAAAGGACCGACAGCACACTGTGCTATCTGTGCTATTCACTGTTTTTTATAGCCTATGACAATTCTACTTTGTAGAATATGCACATATGACCCTTCCTTTCTGAAAAATCACACAGAATAATATTTTAAGGTTTTAAAACTTATAATTCAAGCTCAAAGTATCTCATTTCCTTCATTAAGGTTACTATTAACAAAAACTTGATTTTTTTTCATTTTTATACATATTTCATGCACCTAAGTGACAGTTGTTAGAGTATGCGTAGTTGTTTTTATTGATTTTTCCAAAGGGTTATATCATTCAATCAAAACAAGAGGACCATGAGGCAGATCCCTTTCCTTGTACTGCTTGTTGATCTCCATTTTAAAATGTGTTTGCAGATCAAATTTTATATTTTTTTTAAATTTTAAATTTTGTTTGTGGACAATCAAAAACAGCAATTTAATTTGTAAATATCTAAACATATAGTTGAAATTTAATCAATGGAACTCATGGTGTAGCTATCAGGCAAATGTGTGAACACAATTGAAAGTGACTACCTACCGACCATACAATTGACCGTTTTGTATTGGCCAAGGCTTGGCATTATGACTTAGCTGAAATTTCTACATGTCTTAGCCAACTACTAATCATAAAAGTGTAGGCCGGCATAGCTGCAACTTTTATTATGCCTAGAGAACCAATTAAAACCAGTCCAAGAAAAGATTTATTAGAATCTGAAATGGGACCCAATACTCAACCTTGACCAAGTCTGACGTGACCCACAAAAATCTTGATCTTGGAAGCGGATTCCAAATAACTTAATTAATTAAATTTAGAGTTCGAATCCGGACTCAATATTTGAAAATTCAGACCAATTCAATTCAAGTTAAAAATTCACCAAATTAACCTATCGACTTTAATATTTGTGTAGTAGATGGGCTACGGTGCTTTGCAAATTAAAACACTCTATTTAATTCGGGTCACTTTTTCAATTTGCAAAACTCAAACAACCGATCCGAACCATTCAACATGTTCTAAATATTGAAATGTGCTTGGAGACCAAATATTACAATTTTTGGAATTGTTTTACTATTTATTAAGCCACTTTGGAAATCGCTGATCCGGTGGTCCACAGAAAAAAACAGTAAAAATTTCTGGACCACCGGATCAGCGATTTCCAAAGTGGCTTAATAAATAGTAAAAAAATTCCAAAAAATGTAAAATTTGGTTTCAAGCACATTTCAATATTTAGAACATGTTGAACGGTTCGGATCGGTTGTTTGGGTTTTGCAAATTGAAAAAGTAGCCCAAATTAAAGAGGGTGTTTTAATTTGCAAAGCACCGTAGCCTATCTCTTTGTGTAGATACTGATCCCACTTTAATATTTGTGTAGATACTTCGTCTACAGGATCCAAACCCCCAACGTTGGGCACAAAGAGTTATGAGAATATATATATATATATATATATAGGACAGTGCTACGGTGCTATGCATAGCATAGAGCCCTCCGTGCTACGGCTCACTTTTTGAGTTTTCAAAATCCTAACGGTCGATCCGAACCGTTCAACATGATCTCCATATCAATATGTAATTGCAAACCAAATTTTACATTTTTTAGAATTTTTTTACTATTTATTAAGCCACTTTGAAAAAACAGTAATTTGTACACAACAGTAAAAATTCACCATAATTAATCATAATTAATCTATGGAACTGTTTGACTTTATTTGACTTTTAGGGTTTTTTGATCTGATGAACTTTAAAAATTCACCATAATTAATCTATGAGTCCAAAAATGGGAAATTTTATATGGATGTGTTCCTCTATGCATGAAATATAGGTTCCATGAATTTCGTGACCTAATTTTAAAAGAAAGTATGTTTTCACATTTATTTGGTCTTTTGCTGTTTTTAAGGGCTGATATAAGTCCAACTTGGTTCTTTTTTATTTTCTTGATTTCTATTGCTACAAGTGGTACATGTCAGTTGTAATGTGGAATGAAGGTCTAAAACAAGGTATACAATCAAATTACACATAAAGCATGGATTTAGGTTAAAAAGGACCGACAGCACACTGTGCTATCTGTGCTATTCACTGTTTTTTATAGCCTATGACAATTCTACTTTGTAGAATATGCACATATGACCCTTCCTTTCTGAAAAATCACACAGAATAATATTTTAAGGTTTTAAAACTTATAATTCAAGCTTAAAGTATCTCATTTCCTTCATTAAGGTTACTATTAACTAAAACTTGATTTTTTTTTTCATTTTTATACATATTTCATGCACCTAAGTGACAGTTGTTAGAGTATGGATAGTTGTTTTTATTGATTTTTCCAAAGGGTTATATCATTTAATCAAAACAAGAGGACCATGAGGCAGATCCCTTTCCTTGTGCATCTACACTGCCATGGATGTGCTCAAGCTATTCATAGAACTTGCCACTGTCCTGAGGCAAGAAAGGTAAGCTCACCGGGGGGTGGGGGGGAGGCAGGATTAAAATAGAAAATCATGAACCTTAAAAAAGAATATGAGCCAGCAAACAAATCTATGTGCACTATCCTATCTATAATCATGCAATCACTGTTTAAAACCCTAGTATACTTAAGAAATCATGAAAATCATGCATAAGATCCAAAGCAGAGAAGAAGTAAAAAGGAAAATTGAATAGAATAAAGGTCCAATCTTCAAGTTAACATATTTATTCATCAACATAGAGTACATTAAATATATATATATATATATATATATATATATATATGAATTTCCCAAAACTTTGGTCGTAGAGGTAATGGATAATGATACATATTTGATAGTTTTAACCTGAAGTTTATTTTTAGAAAATGTTTTATACATATATACACACTATAATGTATGTACATGTGCGTGTCAACTCATGGACACGAATACACAATACATATGTATTCTTATATATTAACAAATCAATTAGTCTTGCTCTGCCACTGTCTTCTTCATAGATTTTGATTGTTTCAATCCGCTATTAAGTAAACCACTCAAGGTGAAAGCACAGGTGTTAGCAAGAAAAACATGGAAGCCAACAACAGCTGCGAGATCTCTCGATTGCCAGAGGATTGTTTGTCTCATATAATCTCACTAACCTCTCTTCGAGACACATGCTGCTGCTCCGCTGTTTCTACCTCCTTTCTGTCTGCCGCAATTGCGGATGTTGTGTGGGGAAACTTTCTGCCGACTGACATCGATAACATCCTTTCCAAGATTCCAAATCGACCTGTTTTCGCCTCCAAGAAGGACCTGTACTATCATCTTAGCAATCGTGGTGTCATTGTTGATGATGGAAAAATGGTATCTTTTCAGTCATTTAGATTAATTTTTTTACCAAATTTGATCTTATTATTTGGTGATTGATTTTGGTATAATTATAATTAATTAATTGGTTCTGCTCTTCATATTTGATCTCCTTGTTTCTCTCTACATCTGGCGAATGTGTAAGAAACTAGCTCCTGAGAGTTTGACTTTTAAATCACTTATTTGGTACACAATGCCGCCCCCCCCCCCCACAAGAAATAAAAATAAAAAATTAATAATTAAAGCTTCTTCATCTCTGGTAGATCCTTTTGAAGACACTCACCCACTGGTTACTTTAATTTCTATCATGTAATTTGTCATAACATAACTTTCAGAGCTTTAGGCTGGATAGATCAAGCAGTGCGAAGATCTACATGCTGTCATCATCAAGGGCAGTTGGGATTATATGGGGACGGGATCCAAGATATTGGCAATGCGTGCCAAACAATAATTCAATGTAAGTAATATATAATTAAGAATCATATATCTAAATTCTAATTATCCCTTGGATGGGTAATTAGGGGGTGGGTGGTGTTATATTAAGAATCATATATCTAAATTCTAATTATCGCACTATTCATGTCATTTTTGCAAAATAAGTGATAAAGTTAATGTCTTCTCCAAGAGTCCTGTGGTATGTACTATAGGTGCACTCAACTATTTTCAAAATTATTTAACCCCAAAATTTTCCATGTGTAAACCGTCAATTGTGATAACTCATCAACTTGATGCCAGAGAGAAGCTTTTACTTTATTAGGAAACTAATATAATGATGTTGAAAATTTCACTTGTCCTCCATTTCCTATTAGGTTCTCAGAAGTGGCACAGCTGATAGTGGTTTGGTGGTTCGTTATCTTTGCAAATTTCAGATGCAAAAATCTCAGCCCGAAAACAAAATATGGTGCCTATTTCATCTTCAAATTAGAAGACGACATGGAGGGCTTTGATCGTCCATTAGAAGCAAGTATATACTTTCATCATGTAGAGTCTCATCACAGGATTTGCCTAGAAGCCAGAAATGGTATGTCTAGGCAAAATCCAAATAATCAGATCAGATATCCTCAAGTAAGAGATGACCAATGGAGTGAAGTAGAGATCGGGGAATTCTACAATGCTGGTGAGGAGGATGATGAAGTTGGAGTAAAAGTGCATGAAACAAGAGAGCTGGGGCCAAAGAGAGGTCTAATATTTAATGGCATCGAGTTTCGTCCTAAGATATAGTCAATTGATAAATGAGCGAATGCTGCATTTCATTGCTAGGATGCCAACTACGGCCAATATGCTTTCTGCATTACCGACACTAGTAATTCATGTCATACATGTACCCGAGTTGTCTCTCGTTCCTTCTATAAATTTTTTTTTATTGCTCTTGTAAACTTTTGGATATGTTGGCCCAAGATAAATTACTTCTATTAGTAGTTTTAAAATTAAGGTAGTAAGATGAATATTCACCTGGTAATTTCTCTATGAAAGTATGAAGTAAGACCAAAATCATGCTTCCAAACAATCATTTAATTAATGTCATGAAAAGATGAAGTTTCATTTGGCTATATCGCACTTCGTTAATGCTTTTAAAAGCTTATAGTTATCCTTATTTATGCAAAAAGTCCCTACGAGTAAGTATCCGCTAAGACAATCTTCTGAATTTAAGCATTGCGTAACTCGACTCTGTTCGACTCATTTACAAACCAAGCTGAAAAATTCTTCGAGAGAGACTTTTAAGAGAATTATCTACATAATATGTATCAGAGGATTTGAATTACAGGATAAGATAGAAAGAAACTAAAAAGATAAATGTCAATAAGGACTCATTATTTTCTCATTATTTTTCGATTTCTTTCGGTATATTTTAAATGACAATTTCAGAACTAAAAAAACGAATAGTTATTATCAGCATTTTACAGCCGATTAAATGTTGTAAATGAGTCGAAAAAAGCAAGAAATAGTATTTCAGTTCGAAAAAGGTGAAATGTTGTAATTGTCAACATTGCATAGCCTACTTAATGCTGACAAGAATAGTATTTCAGTCCTGTTGATTTAGGCCATGGCTATCCCGCTCGATTTATTGGTAAAACAAGAAAAGGGACGCATTTCATTCACACAATGTGAACTTTGTGTGATCATGATGATGTAGCTCATAGTGTAATAATCTATACATACAACTTTTGTATTACATCTAAAGGTTAAATATTCAATGCCTTATTTCCCAAAATTCTTATTCATATCCTTCATTTAATAAAAATTCCACAAATGCCCTTGATTTTTTAATTTTTAAAAATGCCCTTGATTTTTTCATCTCATTGGTTTTGGTTTTTTTTTTTTAAATCGAGGAGTAATTGAGGAGTAAAATTGTTCATCAATTAATTTTTTTAATGATTAATATCAACTCACAATGTATAAATGCTCCAACAATTGTACACAGTTTTATTGTATGATCCGTGTGATTAAAAAAATACAAACTTTTCCACGTCTTCGATCTGTGCCTTCCTGTTATAATGCATCTCTATCTTTTTTTTCTAAGTCATTTCTCTCATTTCTAAAGAACTTGTAGGTTGTACATGTATTTCTGTAAGACATCTCTCCTAAACAGGTGAGACTAGGGCGAGGTATAAGGCAAAAGAGGAGACATATTTACCGAGAATGTGATCTCTGACTAATAAAATTCACACGGACGTATCACGGCACTCGAGTGTTCGATTTCAGCGTTCTACTACTTTTCGGAAAGCTCGCAAGGAGGAGATATAGATTTTGAACTAATTTTGTTCAATAGAATACGGGCACAGTCAGAATTACAAAAAAACAATGGGAAGAGCCACAAAACATGAGTTGAATTTTTTGATTAAGTTTTTCCTTTCTAACGGTCTTATTTTGTACTCCTTTATCATAATTTTTCTTAGACATTGTTCATGAAATTTAGGGTTTTTGTTGTATTTTTATTTTTCGTAAATGTTTTCATTTTGAAATTTAGTTTAGCATTTTTAGTGTTTTATCAATAATTTCGTTTAGTGTTTTAATTTGGAGAATTAATAAAAAAGAAGACCATAACAGCCTATATTCTAGACGGTTCACTACAGAAGAGATTTACCCAGAATCTAGACGGTTCACTAGGGGACCAGATTTTGGGCGGTTGGAGCATTTTTTTTAAAGAAAATCAAGGGTATTTGTGAAATTTTTTTATTAAATGGTGGATATGAATAAAAATTTCGGCCTTATGTTGAATGAAACAGTTTTCAGTCCAAATTTCTTAATGATGGCAGCGAGCTTCAAATTTAATGAAAGTAGCTAAAAGTTAAGTAATACTAAATAATATACGGTTACAACTTTCTTCAAATTTATTTTTCCAGAATGGTTGAACTTCAGACCTTTTCCAGAATGGTTGAACTTCAGACTTTTATAAAATAAATATCTTCTGCTTACTCCCGTATTTGTGATTTTTGTGGTTTCAAACAGTTAACCGATTAGGACTGAACTTAATGGTGTAGCTTTCAGGCACCAGTGTGAAGTGTGAACACAATTAATTTTATTAAAAGAGACTGCCTACCATAATAGACCGTACGTTTAGTACTATTGGACAAGGCAAAGCACGACTAAATTACTGAAATTTCTACATGTCTTGCGGACTACTACAGAAACATTGAATAGACACGGTTATTTGCAACCGAGTACACAGGCCTTGTGTATTAAAGAGTCGATAAATTATACACGGTTTTAGAAACGGATACATTTTTCCCAAATCTGTGTCGATCTTTTTCGCCAAACCATTGATACATGGTATTTAAAATAAAAACGATGTACGAAAACACCAATCATTCAGGTTTTAATTAAAAAAACCCAGAGATATGAGACTTTATACATTTACATGAACAATGTTTAAGAAAAATATGGTAAAAGAGTACAAATTCGAAAATAAGAAAGGAAAAAAAACTTAATCGGAAACCTCAATTAAAGTTTTGAGGCCCTTCCTTTTGTTTTTTACATTACAAAACACATGACGAAAGACATTTAAATGAATAATGCATAAGAAAAAGTTGTATATCTCTTCACCAGCTTTCCGAAGTAGTAAAGACCGCTGAAATGGGACACTCAAACAGAGAGTTAGGTTCATTTCAAGTTTTTGCTTGTCTGGTTCCCTTCTCGCTGAAGATATTGTCTCCTAGTCTCGCATGTTTAAAAGAGATACCTCAGACAAATATATATGTAGGGAAAATATGCTTTAGAAATGATAGAAATACCTTTGAAAAAGTATGTAAAGATCCATTATAAAATAAAGACACATATTATTAACGTGGAAAATTATGTATTTATGTCATCACACACGTATCAAACAATTAAACCTAGTACAATTGTTGGACCATTCATATACTCGGGTCCGAAAATGTGCTCGAATATTCATACACAGTTTTTAAGACACAGTTCTTTTTAATAAAGAACTGTATATGAATGTTGGAGTACATTTATACACGTTTTTTTATTATTAAAATCCGTGTATGCTTTTATTAAAAACCATGTATGAAAGTTCGAGCTCATTTTTAGATGCGTATTTTCTTGATTTGGACAAAACATACATGAAGTAATGTACAGTATATGATTGGCGTTTTTGTAGTAGTGTCCACTACTAATCATATATTGTTGTGAACTTTGCGTGCTCATTATGTGAGCTTCTGTAGTACCCGGACTAATCGTGAAATTTACAATGCCTAATTTTCAAAAGAAAAATTTTCTTTCCAAATTTCTTTCAGTGACGGCATATAATTTTCAACGAGCTTGAAATTAATCAATGGAACTCATGGTGTAGATTACAGGCACCTGTGTGAACACAATAAAGATCGATAAAAGGGACTGCCTACCATACTTCACCGTTTTGTATTGGCCAAGGCTTTCCATTGATTTAGCTGAAATTTCTACATGTCTTAGTCAACTTTTATTATTCTTCAGAAAAAAAAAAAGTATGTCGGCCACTGTATCAAGCCTTAAGAACCAATTAAAACTAGTCCAAGAAAAGTTTTATAATTAGAATCTCAAATGGGACCCAAATTACTCAACCTTCACAAAGTCTGACGTGACCCTGAAAAATCTTGATGATCTTGGAGAGGAAATGTTGGAGAAGCGGATTTCCAAATAACTTAAATTTAGAATTCGAATCCGAACCGTTCCATCAGAGAATTCAGACCAATTCAATTCAAATTGAAAATTCACCAAACCTTATGGCTATGTTTGACAGCCTTCCTTAAGAGGTTGTGGATTAAAAATTTAATCTCAACTAAGGAACTAGTGTTCGGTGAGGAAGTGAGATTAAAACTATAATTAAGATTAAAATGAATAAGAAATATTATTTAGTATCAAATGTGCATAAAAGACCAAATGTACATAGAATACGATTTCATCTGTGGCATCGGATGAACGATTTTGTTGCTACCATCTGTGGCATCGGATGAACAATTCCGTTTCTACCATTGCTGACGAATTCGCTACATAGGTTATGGAGAAGATGGACTTTCTCTTTGCATGCCTAGGGAACCGTTCAAAATAGGAGAAAGAATGGTATAAAATAATTAAATAATGAAAAGGCCTTAAGGAGCTGAAGCAGCTGAGGGTAAAATTGTAAATAAAAATAATTTTTGAGCTTTAAGGAAACACTAAGGAGGTCGATCCGTTAAGGAGGGGGGGATCAGGTTTAAATTTTTGTCTAAGGAGAGATCTTAAGTTCTTCTAAGGAACTATTGTTCGGTGGATTAAGAAAATTAAGGAGCTCTAAGGAAGCTAAAGTTGGGGTTCCGAACATGTTCTATGATCTTTAATATTCACGCACTACTACAGAAATGGTCATTGTACACGGCACATTGTATACGGATTTGACAATTTTATACAAAAACCGTGTGCTATTGTAATTTTTTGGAAGCCCGAAATATCTGTGGGATCTATTACACGGATATTTATTAAAGAATCAGTGAAGAAAGCCTTGAGAGAGCTACACGGACGTTTATCAGGAATTGTAAACGGATTATTGTTTAACTAACAGTGTAGATAGCCATGAGAGAGCTACACGGGTATTTATCGTGAGAACCGTGTAGAAATATGTAAAATACACACGGATTTTTGTTTAAATAACAGTGTAGAAACCTTTGACAGAGCTACACGGCTGTTCACATAATAATCCGTGGAGAAAGGTTATTGTAGGGTTTTGATTATCGATACACGGTTTTGCCAATTTTATACACTGCACATTGTACACGGTTTTGTTAAGTATAAATCCGTTTAGAAAAGTGTAGGGTTTTGGTATAAAAGGCCTTCTCCTTCCCCCGCCGTATAAAAGGCCTTCTCCTTCCAGCGCCGTTTTGATCAAGTAATTCAACAAACGGAAATGTTAGAGTTTTTTCAATTCATAGGTAGATTGTAGGTTCTCCTGTATAACCTTAGGAAGAGAGAAAGACCGGTCACTTTACATATCGCTTTTGATCAACTTTGATAATCATTTCACGGTTAATAATTGGAATTTTGATTTAGGTTTATCAATTATGTCAGATCGCTTATCTATCAAGATAAGTCGCTATCTTTGGAGCTCATCTATCAATTAGACGAGCGATGTGATATAATTGATAACCTACATCTGGACTTCACTTCTGGCATGAATATCTCCTTCATCTCTGGCATTTATTTTCTGTTTCTTCTTCTAATTTTCTGTTACTTATTGTTGCTTACTTACTCATCATTTTTTTTTATTTACAGATTGTGATGAACTTTCCGATGGACAGCATGTGATGAATTTCATTTTCTTTTTATTTTCACTATATTTTATTTGACGCTTGACAAGAACATGTTTTTTCTTGGTTAGGTTCCAAAGAAATGGGTAAAACTAACTTTCAATAATAAAACATGTTCTTTAAATTAAATCATGTTCTGATCACTTGTTTTTGGCGGTGTATAAATGGCATGTGGCAGTGCATTGTTGTTTAATTTCTTACACAAACCCCCTTTGAATAAGATGTGGTTTGCGAAAGAATTTAAACAACAACGTAAGAACACTGCCACATGTCCATTTATGCATCGCCAAAAACAAGGGACTAAAACATAATTTAATTTTCAGAAAATGTTTTGTTAGGTGAAAGTTAGTCTGCCTCATTTCTTTGGAACCTAACCAGGATAAAGCATGCTCTTGTAAGGTGTTAAATAAAATATGAATTTATGCATATTAGTAATGTTTTATTAGTGAATTTAGTAATGTTCTTGTAATGTTTTATTAGTGAATTTAGTAATTTTTGTGAATTATAGTAATGTTCTTGTAAGCATTTTCTTGTAATGTTTTATTAGTGAATTTAGTAATTTTTGTGCTGTAATAGTAAATAAGGAGTTGAATTTATGAATTTTGTAATGCTAAATATAAATTTATGAATTTTGTAATGCTAAGTATAATTTTTGTGCTGTAATTGGAAAACTGGATGACAAAATTATCTGAAAAACTGGAGGGTAATCTCAATACTGAACAGATCTGGCTAGCAAAACTGGAGGCTAGCCCAGAAAAAAAAAATCTAAAAAAATATATAAGGCAATCATACACGGATATTTACCGAAAAACCGTGTACAAACGGTAATTGTAGAAATATGCGAAATTCACACGGCTGTTTGTTTAAACAGCAGTGTAGAAATCTTTGACAGAGCTACATGGCTGTTTACATAATAATCCGTGGAGAAAGTTATTCTAGGGTTTTGATTATCGATACACGGTTTTGCCAATTTTATACACTGCATATTGTACACGGTTTTATTAAGTATAAATCCGTGTAGAAAAAGTGTAGGGTTTTGGTATAAAAGGCCTTCTCCTTCCAGCGCCGTTTTGATCAATTAATAATCTCTCTCTCTCTCTATACGAATTGGTCTGATTTCTGCGCACAAGGAGCCCGGATCTGAGATCTTTGAAGTTAATTTGTATTTCTCCTCTCTATCTTGCTAAGGTTAGTCGTGTATATATTTATCTTTTCTTACTCTAATTTTCTGTTACTTGTTATTGCTTATTTAGGTCAATTAGTAATTAATGCATGCATGCTTGATTTGTTGAGATAATGTAAATAATTAGTATATTAAATAGAGTGATGCATGTATAATTGTGCTTTTTCTAATAATAGAGTAATGCATGTATAATCAACTAATGCATGTATAATAGAGTAATGCATGTATAATTGTTAGTTTAGTGATGATTAGCTTGATAATTGTGCTTGTTTAGTAATGCATGTACAATAGAGTGATGCATGTATAATTGTGCTTGTTTCTAATAATAGAGTAATGCATGTATAATCAACTAATGCATGTATAATACTGGACTGCATGTATAATAGTTATTTTAGTGATTATTTTACTAATGCATGTATAATTGTGCTTGTTTCTAATAATGTTGTTTTTTGTAGAACCATGTCACATTCAGGTGAGCAACGATGGCTCTTCGCTTTTGGTGCCAGTAGCCAGGGTTTACAGAGGGTAATATGAAGATATACATGTTTTAATAAAGAAAGAGTTGAGTAAAAAGTTGGATGAAGGACCTTGTAAAAAAAGGGAAGAGGTGAGATGAAGGACCTTCAGAGCCGGATGAAGAGCCGAATGAAGAGTCGGGCACAATCTTGTCAGACTGACAAGATTGTGTCCGACTCTTCATTCGACTCTTCATCCGGCTTAGAAGGTCCTTCATCCACCTCTTCCCTTTTTTTTAGAAGGTCCTTCATCCAACATTTTACTCAACTCTTTCTTTATTAAAACATGTATATCTTCATATATATTACCCTCTGTAAACCCTGGCTACTGGCACCAAAAGCGAATCTTAAGTTTATATATGAAATCACTATGGGATCGAGTCTCAGGAAGAAGGATATGTCTACCCAGTATGGATTTGTGTAATATATGCTCAATATGGATTTGTGTAATGTTTCAATTTAAATTTTGTAATACTCAATATGGATTTGTATAATTTAGTGTACATGAATTTTTAGTTTACCCTTATTAATTGACCGGTTTGTATGCCATCCACCTATTTTGTGTTTCAAATATAAAGCATGTTCTTGTAATTAAATAAAATATAGAGAATTTAGTAATTTTTTGTGCTGTAATTGTAAATAAGGAGATGAATTTATGAATTTTGTAATTGCTGAACATGGATTTGTAATGCTAACTATGAATTTTGTAATGCTAAGTATAATTTTTGTGCTGTAATTGGAAAATTGGATGTCAAATTATCTGAAAAACTGGGGGTAAACTCAATATTGAATTTTGTAGCAAACTGGCTAGCAAAACTGGAGGCTAGCCCAGAAAAAAAATTGTTAATTGAAAAATATATAGGATAACATACACGGATATTAAACTTAAAACCGTGTCCAAATAGTAATTGTCACGGATATTAGTTGAATATCCGTGTACGAAATAGCTACAAGGAAATTTTTTTTTTTTAAATCCGTGTAGAAAAAGACTAGCCCATAAATAAAAAAAAAAGAACCCAAAAAATATATAGGACACGAAAACTTTAATTCTATTCATCAATGAACTATAAATTTCCATAATAATTTTTAGCATCCCTAAACAATGGGATTTGCTGTCCGAATTTGCAAAATTAAAAGATAACCTAAACGAAATTAGCTACCATTACACACGGTTCTTAAGTACAAATAGCCGTGTATGATTTGTTAGAGAGCTACACGGATTTCTTAACGAAAGATCCGTGTCAAAAGTAAATGTACACGGTTGTTTCTTGAAAATCCGTGTAGAAACGCATTCTCCTATGGGGCCCCCGGATTTTTATAAATTTTCATAGAAGAGGCTAGCATTATAAACACGGTTCTTAAATACAAATAGCCGTGTATGATTTGTGAGAGAGCTACACGGATTTCTTAAAGTAAGATCCGTGTAGAAAAGTCTTTGTAGGGTTTTGGTATAAAAGGCCTTCTCCTTCCAGCGCCGTTTTTTTTTTTATCAAGTAATTAATACTGTCTCTCTCTGTATTGAATGCGCTGATCCGATTTCTGCAAGGCCAGCAGCTGGTATTATCTGAGATCTTTGAAGTTTGTATTTTCTCCTCTCTATCTTTCTAAGGTTAGTGTATATATATATATATTTTCCTTTTCTTCCTCTATTTTTATGTTACTTATTTGTACTTATTTAGATCGATCATGTGTAAGTAGTGTATTGTTGTCCAATAACCGACCCCTACTGATGCTTTTAGGTCCTTGCCCGTCCATAATTAATCCAATAGGGATTAATTTTGGATAGTCCCCGTTTTGGGACTGCTCTTTGAATATTGGGACTCATTTAGGATGTGAACACATATTAGCGGGATTTAATTAGTAATTGAGGAAAGTTCGACGGTATTTTCCCTTAATGCTCCTACGAGTATGTGGTTTTTACGCATACTTGGGGAGTTAAGGGGAAATGCTGCCGAATTTTTCTCAAATACTAATTAAATCTCGCTAATATGTGTTCACATATGGGACCTAATATTCAAAGAGTGGGTTAGGATTGTAAACCGGCCCTTTGTAAGCCTAGAATTTGGTACCAATTTACATGTTGACCATGATTAATTGAAATCATTTTTTTAATTCAATTTACAGATGGATCGAAGTTGGATGTATGAATTGCGACGTGATAGTGAAGAATATTTGGGTCGCGTTGATGAGTTCATAATTTATGTTTTTGTTTTGGTATTAAGTGATGATGTATCCAGTAACTATCTCTATGTTGAAATTAATATATGAAGTATTTTTATTTTTTGTGCTCTTGAACTCTATATTATTTAATTTCCAGTTACAAATTAAAACTTGAGAGTAGGTCCGATGAGCATCGGACCTACTCTGCTGACGATGGGCTTAATCACCGTCTATTTGATTTAAAAGTCGTGCGGAATCGTTTAAAAGCACGTTCGTATCTGTTTCAGTTTCCGTGCGGACATATCTTAAACTAGATCGGACGGTCATCATCGTTGAACATGAAAGTAGGTCCGGTGGTCATCGGACCTACTCCCTTCTCTTTAACTGAACATCTGTGTAGAAATGCAAAGCGAGCTACACGGACGTTTAATGAAAAGTCCGTGTAGAAAGGTATCGTACACGGATGTTTATTTAAAAATCCGTGTACAAAAGGTGAGGGAAAGTGAGGCGGGGAAAAGCCAACCTAGGCGAAAATTTTCGTAAAATTTGTTTTGAATTTTTGGGAGTCCCATCAGAGAGCTAAAGGAGGGAACTTAGAAAAAATTTGTCCACAGAGATCGAGGAGGGATAGAAGGGCTTTCATAAACTCAAAGGTGATGTAATATCTGTGGTTATATCCGACCGTCTAATCATTATGATGCACGAATATTAAAGGATCTTGTGCATCATCTAGAACCAGATCTAAACAGAAATATTATGTTACCTCAGAGAGGGCGGAAAATCTACCCACCACCTCCTAAATGAAGACATCAGGACCGTTCTTCGTTTATCGGACGGTCAACAAAGCTTGATATTTACTAATCACCTAATACATGTACAACAGTACATACGAAAATAATTCAAAAAATATATTTTTATTTTTTTTACATCTTATATGGCCAAATAATACTTATACATATTATTTTTATAAACTTTCATCATTGTATGTCCCTTCAAATTGTAAAAATATTTTTGGACCGTTCATTTTCAAGCGGAAAATCAACGGTCGATCTGCAACGAAATCATTCCATATGTGTTTTAAAATGATCAAGGGAGAACATTGAATGTAACCAACATAAAAGTTTGGAAAATTTATTATGATAGAGGTTTGATCCAGCACGAAGTGTTTGTGGCCATACGATACTTCAATATTCAATGAACTAGATAAATGGGTAAATAAAAATAATTTTTGATCAAACTTTCACGGAAGACAATAAATGCAATGCTCTTTGATTTGAACGGTCCCGATCAATCAACGGACTAACTATTTTTGTGCGTCTTCACAATCTCACAAGGCAAGAGTTTATGTTTCATGAAACATAAACTCTTGCCTTGTGAGATTGTGAAGACGCACAAAAATAGTTAGTCCGTTGATTGATCGGGACCGTTCAAATCAAAGATTACAGCCTTTAATCAAGTGCAGCAAATTTTGATGGAATTTTAACTTCATTTACCCATCCATCAAGCTGTATTATCAAGCTGTATTACCCAAAGTGAGTTCGATGGGCTCTATCACCGTCCGATCTATCTCAAGATCCGTGCGCACGTAGATTAAAGCTGGCGCGAAAGTTCTGGCGGGAATCAATCGTTATGTACGTATTTTTTAGGGGAGCGCGCAGCTTGGGTCCGATGCCCATCGGACTCAAAGTGGGTTCACGCCAGAACGTTCGCGCCCAGCCGCTTGGGTCCGATGCCCATCTGTTTTACGATTGATTCCCGCCAGAACTTTCGCGCCATCTTTAATCTACGTGCGTGCGGATCTTGAGATAGATCGGACGGTGATAGAGCCCATCGAACTCACTTTGGGTCCAATGGGCATCGGACACAAGCTGCTCTCGTACATAACATATTAAAAGTAGGTCATCATAATTCAAAAAAGTTTATCTGATTCGTTCGTATTTGCTTGCGATGGGTTTAATCACCGTCTATTTGCTTTAAAATTCGTGCGGAATCGTTTAAAATTCGTTCGTATCTGTTTCAGTTTCCGTGCGCGCATATCTTAAATTACATCGGACGGTCATCATCGTTGAACATGAAAGTAGGTCCGGTGGGCATCGGACCTTCTCCCTTCTCTTTAACTGAACATCCGTGTAGAAATGCAAATCGAGCTACACGGACGTTTAACAAAATGTCCGTGTAGAAAGGTATCGTACACGGATATTTAATTAAAAATCCGTGTAAAAAGGTTTTTAATTTGCAATTCCCGGAAATTATATATTGTTAAAGCTAGCTTTTGTAATTATTTTGTAAAGTCCCCATAAATTATTTATTCTTCATATCAGGTAAGTGTTAATTTATGTTTTCAAATCAGATTATTTAGACAGCATTAAGTATTTTACTTAGAATCAACGTTTTAAATATTAAAGGTTTTTAAGTAACATCCGTGCAGTGCTTATATATTGTTGCATGTTGTTGTTTTGTGCTGCTAATTCTTATCTATAAATGTATTTATTTAGATAGCATGAAGTATTTAACAAAAAAAGAAACTGTGTAAAAAAAAGATTGTTGATTAAAGAACAAAAGGTGTTACATAAAAAAGGATCCCCATACATCGTACCAAAAGAAATGATCCTCATACATGTACCACAAATTTAAAGAAAAACTACAAAATAACTACAAAGCAAACAAAAAAAAAACTTAATTAAACTATTTAGATGGTGGTGGCTGCCTTGGACGTTTAATCCAAGGAAATCTTGGTCTGGCTGCATTGCCCCTACGTACGTAGGGCTTTGGTGGTGGGTGCCCCCTTGGGCTTCGCCGTGGCACACTTGAGGGGGGCCATGGCCATGTCCTCTTCACGTAGGGAGGAGGCTTTTCGAAGCCGGGAGGGACTGCGGGACCTTCGGCAGGGAGGACGAGAGGGACTTCGGGAGGGTTTGAGGGGGGCCGGGACCGTGGCCCTGGCACATTTGGTGGTGGGTGCCCCCTTGGGCTTCGCCGTGGCACACTTGAGGGGGGCGGTGTCACGGCCATTTGAACATACCAAATCTCAATCGGGGTTTCTCAGATTATATAGAATTTTGAAGAATCGTTTCGTCTTCCTTAGAAATAATAATAAAGAGGCAACTTTTCGAATTCCGTCGTGGAATTGTTCAAATTAAACAAAACTTAAATAAATAATCTGATTTTTATACTTTTATCACGGACTTTTAATTACATGTCCGTGTATAATTGTAAAAAGACACGGACGTTTAATTAAACAGCCGTGTTGAAATTATTCGTGCACGAGTGTCGTTCCAATGTCCGAAAAGGTATAGACACGGATGTTAAAATCAAGTCCGTGTCGAAAGGTCTTTCTACACGGACTTTCCGATTAAAGTCCGTGTCGCTCTCCCTCATTCTACACGGATGTTAAGTTAATATCCGTGTCAAGAGAGGCTTTCTACACGGATGTTTTATCCAAAAAGTCCGTGTAGATCTTGTACTTCCTCTCTACACGGTGTTTAGATTAGATGTCCGTGTATAAAGGTGTTCTAACACAAATGAATAAAGTGAATTGTCCGTGTAGAACTAGGGTTACAATACATATTACGCGCCTGCTCTTCCAAATTTTTCATAACTTATCTCGCGCCTTCAATTCTTTTCCTTGCATTTCGAAACTTAGCTCGAGTCCTTCTTCCCCACCTCACCTCGATTTCGTCGCCTCTCCTGTCCAACCAACTCTCCGGACCGACAACCAACCTCTTCTTTCTCGGGGAAACGCTCAACACCTCCATTGCGAAGAAAGTTCTATTTTTTTTTGGTATTTACTGGAGGTATTTACTATATTTACCTTGTTATTTACTGAAAAAGTTCAATTTTTTTTTTTTATAGAACCATGTCGATTGAGAATGAGCACGTAGATATGATGGAAGAAGGCGAGCACCAAGCTGCTGCCCAATCAGGTTCGGCCAAAAGGAAAAGAGGTCCGACGATGTGCGCGTCCACGTCCGAGGCAAAGCAACTGGACATCGAGTTCAGTAAAAATGGGTGTGCGAAGGGTCCACGGTCGGCTGAGTACAAAAATTTTGCGTGCACCACGGTGAAGCAAAAGGCAGACATCCTGGTAGAGAGATGGGATCACTTTTCGAAAGACCAAAAGACCGAGTGGTGGAACATTGTGAAGGTGAAGTACCTAACCAGTTAACATCTTTTTTTTAATTGTACATGAACTTAAATGCAGTAATTTGGGTGTCAATGCAGGCTCAGTGGAACATCCCGGATGACATCCCGGAGGTGGTAAAGGATAAGACCTTGAAGATAATGAATGAAGCTTGGAAGCAATTCAAAAGCACGCTGAGTACGGATTGGATGGATCAAGGTAAAAACCCGGTAGGCTACTATACTTGGCTGACTCAAGCGAAGTGGGAGAAGTTTGTGGAGATGAAGAGCACGGACGAGTTCAAGGTATGTAAATTCAGCAAAATTACCTTTTTTCCTTTATCGATTTGAATTATGTTGGTAAATGGTGTCCGAAATAGGCAATCTGTTGCTGTTGTTCCAGTCATATATAAATGTGAAATGGTGTTTATTTTGAATAACTGAATTAATATTGAGTTGAAATGGTACTGTTCCACTCACAACTTGTAATTTTTTGGCTTGCTTTTTAATTGGTTTGTTTACTTTTTAATAAATGGAAAATAGTAGCTAGGCTAATTTTTTTACTTAATTTGATGTGTGAAGAAAAAAAGGGAGGAGGGCAGGAGGATCGTTGCAATGAACAAGTATCCGCACAAGTTGGGGTCGGGTGGTTACCAGGGTAAAAGGGAGGAGTGGGCTAAAATACTGGAGTTGAACAAAGACGATGACTCACCCGTGGTTAGGATAAAAAATACTAGGGCCCAAAATTGGGCGTTGGCAAGGTCCGAGTTAACCACTGATGGGAGGATAGTACTACATCCCACGTTGCGACCCGTGGCTCAGAGAATGGTAAGAGTCGTTCGTTAGAACTATGTGTAATTCAAGCGTGTTAAAAGCTTTGTGTACATCACTAATTCTTTTGCGTGTCAAACTAAATTTTATATTCACAGTTGGAGGTGGAGGAGGAGGTCAATTCCGGTGCCCGGTCGGTCGAAAGGCAAGATGACTCCTTGTCCATAGCGCTCGGGAATCCAGAACACCCTGGTCGAGTAAGGGGCGTAGGTGCCTACAGGGGCTGGAAGGAAGTATTCAATGGACCGAAACCTCGAAGGAAATCTCGTGCGAAAGTGAACAAAGACGAGATAGTTGCGCAGATACGCAAGGAGGTGAGCGCCGAGTACCAGGCAAGGGTGGCAGAGTTGGAAACAAGGTTGCGCCACGATTTTACAGCTATGGCGCAGCCAGCCGAGCAAGCACCTCCCACCCCGACGGGAGTTCGGCGAAGTAGTCAGGCATCCGGGACGTTCGGATACGATTTGGATCGTCTAAAGGTAATCACTACTTGTTCGTATTCTAAAGGCAATTACTACTTGTTGGAGAATATTTCAATTTAAAAATAACTACTTGCATGAAATTGCAGGACGCCACAGCATGCGAACTCGTGCTGTGGCTCGGGAGTAAGCCTCTGATTGTTGCTAAGGGCATGGTACATCCAGCAGCCGACAAAGTGCACAATGAGCAGCTACTTCCCGGCCATGCCGCCGTACAGCTGGACAATGTCGTGGAGGGATGGGGGCACGTACCTCTTCCTGTCCAAAGACCCGAGAATGGCATGCTCTATGTCGAAGATGCCCGGCTGTCATTCGTGCAATGGCCCAAGAATCAGATTATTTTGGATCAGGTAATGCATAAATAGTCAAGTTATTTTGTTACATTCAAAGCACTTCCTTTTCAAATACTTGAAAAAGGTAAAAAATTTCGATACAGACAGTAGGAGATGATGGTAGTCGCACGGAGGGCGTGATGTCACCGGTACGGAGGGACGAAGCAGAAGGACCTTCCCAAACAGTTGCTGACCCTGCTGCCGGAGCAGCGGTTGCTGACCATGCTGCCAGACCAGCAGTTGCTGACCATGCTGCCGGAGCAGCAGGGTCAGCAGCTGCTGCTCCGGCAGCAGGGTCAGCAGCTGCTGCTCCGGCAGCAGGGTCAGCAGCTGCTGCTCCGGCAGCAGGGTCAGCAGCTGCTGCTCCGGCAGCAGGGTCAGCAGCTGATGCCCAACCAGCAGGCCATGACCCTCCTGCCCAAACATCAGAACCTGACCCTACGGCCGGACCAGTAGTTGCTGACCCTACTGCCGGACCAGCAGGCCATGACCCTCCTGTCCAACCAGCAGGACCTCCACCTCGTCTGCTCACCGAGGAAGAATACAAGCTCCTTCCCGGAAAGGATTTGCGGGATCTCCACGACCGCTTGATGGCGGCACCCAAGGACATGGTTGAAGTCGTCATACCTGTCCCTCCGGGGATATTTCTACACGAAGGCTCGGTTGTACTGCTGCCGTTCACCGACTTCAAGGACTTTCTACATGCCTCGGGGTCCGATAGATGGCTCTCCGTGGGGCACATCACCATTTTCCTCATGTTAGTGACCAAAAATTGTTTATATCATGTGTATAGCACTGAAGAATATATTCTAATGTCATATGATAATTTTTCAGGAGGCTAATGAATACTACTCATTGCAAGAGCAAACAGAACTTGTGTGCTTTTCTGGACCCCACCGTACTTAGTTGGTTGAACGTGGAAAATGCTCCGGAGGTGGCTATGGATTACCTGTGTGGCGCGATGCTCCAAGCTACTAAGGCGAAGAAGAGATTTCTTCTCTTGCCATACCACCAGATGTTAGTTCTAACCTTGTGATTAAATATATAAATAATTGAAATCACACCATCAAGTCAAGCAAACACGTGTCTCACTATTATATATGCCAAAATATTGTACTGTATGCTAAGATCCTATAATTCTTCTCCTCCCACAGGGGACACTGGTGTTTGATCATCATTGTGCCTTGCCTGAGTGCGGTTTACGTCGTGGATTCTTTGCAGCCCACAGAAAAGATCCCATTTGGCACGTGCAAATCAATCTTCCCGTATGTGCAAAAGTAAGCAATAATCTTTCACTATGTTTGATTTATTCCCAATTATAACAAATTGTGGAATTGCTAATTAGAGTCACTCCATTTTGTAAGGGCTTTTGCTACATACGTTACAAAAGGAGGATTGTGCAGCAAGGACAAGAAAATGGGAAAAAGGTTGACTTGGAGGTGGTGGACGGTGAGCACAACACAATTCTATAATTTCATATTTTGTTCAAAAAATTATTGTCATTCTAACATAGGCCGCTAAATGTAAATTGTAGAGCCCGCAACAGAAGGCGGGTTGGGAATGCGGATATTACATGATGATTTCCATGTTTCTCTTTGTCGAAAAAATGCAATTCACATTTCCAAATGTGGTATGTAATTCATATTAATTGTGCCTATATAATAGCAATTGATATTTTCATATTATGCTTACTTATAATTCTCATTTCATTAAATTAGCAATTGATATTTGCGACTGTCTTGCATCTACCTTTTCTTGTTAGTAACTAATATCAAATT
Source organism: Carex littledalei (assembly GCA_011114355.1). Lineage (NCBI taxonomy): Eukaryota > Viridiplantae > Streptophyta > Magnoliopsida > Poales > Cyperaceae > Carex > Carex littledalei. Next base: position 8,053,157 of record CM022083.1, on the reverse strand, counting down.
ATAATTGTAGAAACCATCAAAGCAAGCTGTGTACAGCAAGGAGCAGATCGACTGTGTAAGATGTAGCTGGGCAAGATGGTTTCTATCTCAATATTGTAATGCTGAACATGGATTTGTATAACAATTTAGTGTATATATGAATTTAGCAAGCATAATTTAATGTCAAATTATCTGGAAAACTGGCTAGCAAAACAGAATGGTATATGAATTTTGTAGGAAAACTGGCTAGCAAATTAAACTGGAGGCTAGCCCAGAAATGAAAAAAATCAAGAAAAAAGAATGGGACAATTCTACACGGATATTAAACGAAAGCCCGTATAAAACACAGTAATTCCACACCGTTGTTAAACAAACAACCGTGTAGAAATGAGTACAGATATTCTTTTATACAATCCGTGTATGATAATTAAGATTGCTTCACGGATATGAAGTTAAAAGTCCGTGTGGAAAACAATACTTGACACCGTTATTTAACAAAAACCCGTGTAGATCGTTTTCGGTGTCTACACCGATTATTTTATATTTGTCCGTGTACGATAGTTATGACAGGACACGGATATGAAATTAAACGTCCGTGTAGCTAGAGTAATTCGACACGGTTGTTCTGACTAATGTCCGTGTAGAACGAGTTCGGAGATACAAGGATTATTTTATTTTTTATTGATTTGCTAAGAGAGGGACACGGATATACAATTAAATGTCCGTGTAGATAAAGTAACCGACACAGATATTTAGTTGCATTGTCCGTGAATAAAGAGTAGTCGTACACGGTCGTTTACGTAATATCCGTTTTGCTCGGTTATATGGAGAGCGCCACAGGCAGGTGTATGTTCACGGCTGTTTATTTGGTAATCCGTGTAGAAAGCGTTAGATATACACGGGTAAATATCCGTGTCTATAGAGGGTACCTTTTATACACCCTCAGCTCATACACGGCAGGGAAATCCGTGTTGCTCTTCCGGTAATGTCCGTCTGCAATCTCTTTTTCTGTAGTAGTGACGTAGATACTGATCGGATGATTCAAATCGAAACTCAAAATTTGAGTTACTTCTAGAGGATCCAAACCCCCAACGTTAGAGTGTGATGAGAATATATTTCTTTTTTGTCTTTTCTTTTCTGCCTTTAAGGAATGGCAGTGACATAGAAATCTTTGGTGGTCTGGGGTGAAGATTGGAGATTTTGCATTCTTGTCTCCTACAACAAAAAAACACATTTATTATCGCCGCTTTACTATCAGTTATGGCACTAATGGTGTTTGTAATCATTCGAACTTAAGGCGTCGCCCCCATATCTTCCCTATCTCAAGATTAATTTTTATTTTCTATATTGATTATTTAATTTTCTATAATTTTATTAATTTTATGTCATTTAGGGGTTTTAATTGATATATAATTTTAACCGAATTATTTGTACAAGTGATACTTAGGTGGTAAATTGGGGGTATATTTTGCTTTTTTTTGTCAATTAATATTAATATTTACTAGTTTTTTTACCATTACAAAGGTTTAGTTTATTTGGTAAACAAAATTAAACCAAAAATTTATCAAAATTGGACAAAAAAATAACCAATTAATTATATCCCCAAGATTAGCAAAATTGGACATCCATGTATTGTATTGTATTGTATTGTATTGTATTGTATTGTGATCCATATTGTCCTGAACATCATGAATTAGGTTGCCCATTAGGTCGATGTCCGTTCAAAATTTATCCGATAGGGATTAATTTTGAGTAGTCCCTGTTTTCGGACTGCTCTTTCAATGGTTTGTCTCGCTTAGGATGTAAACACATGTAAGTAGATTTAACATTTAAGAAAAATTTAGGTGCGTTTCTTTTTGTTGTTCCCATTATTATGTATTGATCATTCCGTATCTAAACAAATGTGGATCTCACATGTACTTGGGGAGCATAGCAAATTGCTGCGGAATTTCTTTAAATGCTAAATCTGCTTACATTTGTTCACTACTAAGACAGGGCATTTAAAGAGTGGGTTATTATTGTGCACTGGCTCTATGTAAGTTCTAAATGGAAATACCAATACATTACCCTTATTTTTTTATATTTTTTTTTGTGAAAATATGGATCGAGATCGGATGTATGAAGCACAGCGTAATAATATTGAGTATTTGAAGGGTGTTGATTGATTTATACAATTTGCTGAGAATTATAGGGATAAAAGGGTGTAAGCTATATTTGATGTCCTTGTAGAGATTGTTGTACTATTAAATTGTATGATAACTCTGACTAAATAAAAACTCATTTGGTTCGTCGTGGGTTTCAATAATGATACACACGTTGGATATGGCATGATGAGGGTACTGGAAAAATTGGTGATGTTACGGCAAAAACTAGTACTAGTACTACTATTTTAGTAATGATTTGGAAATTGGATCTGGGGAAATTGGTGAGCAAACAAGGGAAATTGGTACTGGAGAAATTGTTTGTGATTTTGATTTAGACCAAAATGATGATGACAACTTTGATGAATTGTATCATGATGTCGAGCAAGATTATATTGAAAAGGATTACGGAAAGTTTCAAAGAAATTAAAAACTGATTATAAACTACCTTTATATCCCTGTTGTATAATATTTTCAAAATTATTAACTGTATTAAAACTGTATCATTTGAAGGAAATTAATGGATGCAGTGAACTTTTAGGATACATGCTTCTGAATGAAAACGAGCACCCAAATCATGTTACAAAGTCAAAAAAATGATGTGTCGAATAGGTCTGAAAATAGAAAGAATAGATGCATGTTTGAATGGTTTTGTGTGGTTTCAGAAAGAATACAAAAATATGCATAAATGTCCAAAATGCGGTGCTGATGGGATTTATGATACTTAAAGCAGTGAAATTTTAAAATTTTTGACAAGAAAAGTATCAAAGAAACATCACTCAAATCAAACTAAAATTAAATTTCCAAATCAACAAACATCATACCTTTTGTTTATTGTCTCCAAACAAGAAAATAAGGTCCTTGAGATATAGGGTTGAAGATCATTCATCTCTTTGTTGATGCTAATAGTGGTTGATGCCTTGCAGCGACTTGGTGGTTGATGTGTGCGTGAACTAGAACACCATGTACTAAGATTAGACTCCAAAGTAGAAGTCATCCACGGTACCCACCAAGAAATTAATTAGAAACTAAAGTTTCCTCTTGCTAGAGAATAGTAATTTGGTCGTTGTGTAACACAACATGATTCCATACCACATGCGGCACATTCCATGTCGTATGCAATATTGATTCTAACCGCATGCGGCATACTCCATGCCGTATGCAGTAGTGATTCTAACCATATGCGGCATACTCCATGATGTATGCGGCACTGATGAATTCCAGCAACTGTAAAATTAATGAAATTCATTCAGAATGACGGTAAGCCATTACCATAGGATCCATAATTCCCTAGATTTATACTCTGTTTTATCACTTTTTATCATAACAAAACAATTTTTTTAGATTAGTGAAAAGTTAGGACATAGTATACAAAATTATTTCTACGGATTGACACCGATTAATACTACACAGTAGAATCATACACTTTTGATATGACTGTAAGTTAAAATTAGTGTTATAAATTTATTAGCTATGAAATCACCTATCAAGCATGTCTAAGAAAAATCAACTTATAATTGGTTGGTTTTCTGGGACAAATGATTCAATTCTCTACTTCTGATGCTTACACGATGAAACGAGCAAATAGAATTAAGACGAATTTTCTTAAACAAGCTACATGTTTTTTGTATTTTTAATAAATGGTCAAACGTGTATTTCCTGAATTAATAATGAGTTTCAATATGAAAGACAGTAAATTGAGTAAATTTGTGTGTTTTTCGAAGTTTGAAAGGTAAATTAGATATTATGAATTATAGAAGGAAAAATACGTGATTACGGAGTTTTTGAGAGTATACCTAAAATTCTCCATAATAATAACTAAATAAAATATAACAGGTGGACCTGATTCTTTTTAATTAATGAAAATGGAGAAGAGAGCACTCTAATATAACTGTCCTATTTGAATTCACAGAACGTGTTTTAATATAAATCGTCAGACATCCAGTTGGCCTTATCCTTGGTCTTTCTCTCTTGACCTGACAACTTTCTCTCCAGCAAGCGCGTGTTATTAATTAATTATTTTCTTCTCTTCAACCTCATTAACTGCCAAGCTCCTATATAAGCAAATATATCTCCTTCTCTTCTTTATGTTAGCACACATAAATTGTCCAGCGCCATGTGGAAGCTATGGTGTTGTGGTGCCATCCTTCCCCTTGTTCGCGGGAAAAAGAAGAGTTTCCAATTGAATGCAAGAGCTTTTAGTATAATACATTCTAATAATGAGAAGTACTGGACGTGGGTTCGTCAAAGTAATTCAAGGTATATAATTCATTACTACTGTTTTATTTTTTAGGCTTGATTTTCGTTTCTTGTTACTCCACGCCTATATATCATTTCTCTCTAACATGGGGACAGTTAACCTTCTTTTTTTGTTTTTGAAGGTTAGTGGCATTAAATGCCTGCTAACAATTTCATTGATAAAAAACGTATTTACAACAAGTCAAATGACCTTAATTTCTAGATTTACTCTTTTATTCTCACAAAATTCCCTAAACTACTCTAATTTTAAATCTTACTTATATACACTCTTAATTATCCTATTACCTTAATCCCCATCACTCTTCACGACTGGATTTACTCATCTTGGACCGCCACCGCGTTCCGACGACAGGATTTGCTCACCATCGCGCTCCAATTGAGATGAGAGTAGAGAATCTACTCTCCGAGCTCTGACGATACCGTGCTCTCGGCTCTAGTCGGCTCTGGTCTCTCCCCTATCTCCCATTCTCCTCTCCGTTCGAGGAGGTAGAGCCGAAAGAGAGAGGGGGTGTTGTGTCGGGGGTGAGATCTAGAAAGGATGGGTGGGGCAGACTTGGTGGGATGAGAGGGGGGGGGGGGGGGGGGGGGGGGGGGGGGGGGGGGGGGGGGGGGGGGCTGCGCTAGGTTTTTGGAATCGCCAAAATAATCGCTCCCTGGGCTCTTTAATGTAATATTTTTTTCAGAGTAGTGGGGCACAGTTAACCTTCATATATATTTTGTACATTTATTTGATGCACCAGCGTACTAAATTCACAAAGAGTCTAGCTCAAGTCAAGTGCATCTTTTGAATCATACGCAAAAAGATATGTAATTCCATACATCTTTTGCCCTGTCTGAATTCAATAAACTGAAACAGTTAAATAACAAAATGCAAGCCCTACCAACTACTCATAAGTGTTCTAGGTACATACTTCTGTAATCCCATATGGATAGTATTTAGAAACCAAGACAGAGAACAAATTCACGAACATACCAAGAAAATAAGACTAATTGTACTTAACCGAAATTCAACCACACATACAAGCCAAGTAAAGTTAATAGCTAAAACTAAGGCACTCTCTATGGGGCTGAGGCTATTTTGGTTAGACAAAATTTGTGCTTGCAGCATCTCCATCTTCAAGGGCTCGATCCCCTGCCCTTCCTCTGGGTCCCACACTTGCAGTGGGATGGCCTCCAGTTCTGCTGCCATCCAATTTGCTGCTGGCTCCCTAATCTCCCTTGATACATGCCTTTTCCAGTATTGAATCAAAGATACAGTTAGGAAAATTATGGATCTGGTTGTATTGATTTTCTTATTATTAAATCATAAACTATTTTGGTTTCTCCAAACAGACCACATTACTGCACTAATGCTAATCTTGAATGTTTTTTTATGTTGAGCTTTCAAAGTAAGGGCAAAGGACTAAATGGTTGACACTGACCCATCCATAAGCAAATATATTTTGTATATTTGCAAGTAAGGAATAAATAGTTTAGATCTTCAGGCTCATTACAAAATTGACAAGCTACAAAATAGGTATCATCCACCGGAGCATAGGTTTACTTATTGCTACTCTAATGTTAAGAAATCGATACAATGATTTAAAAGTGAACAATCCTTGAGTGTCCCATCTGTAGGAAGTTTGGTCTAAGTTATGCTTGAAAGACATGGAACCAATTATGTGAGGTAACTTAGTCCATTCCTGGAGTAAACACCTGTCAAATTCTTTCTAAAATGAACATTTCCCCCTTGATGTTGTATCAGTTCTTGTACAGTCACATATGTAGAAGTACAAATTGCATACAACTAAGGGTATATATCACATAGTATATAATTTTGGTACCATATGTCACTCCAGAATTGCAGCTTACCTTCCAGTCCTGGTATCAAGGTTTACAGCCATAGTCCTAGGAGAGGAGATCTAGCCTCTCATAAGCAGAGATACCACGATAAAATCAAGGGAAAACATATTCAAAGACAAAAAGTATCTCCCTTATGGTTTATTAATGATCCCACAGTTGGTGGATGTGTTTCTCTTTGTTTTTGGGGCTTAAATAGGCTCCTTACAGACCTAGGGACATCTTTTCAGTCCTCCTAGAATTTATAGGGCGGTTCTGGATATGTTCTGAAAGGTTTGGTGTTATGCAGTCCAGACAGCCATTCGTATTTTGGTCATAATTTTGTCATCTGATGTCCGATTGAGATGATCCAAAAACTGTTGCAAAGTAAATAAGGAGATCTGCAACTTTCATGTTTGGAGTGTACAATGACCAGAAATTTATAAAAATTGAGTGTTATGTTTTTATCTTCGGGACTTAGCAAATTTCAACCTTTGTTCCATTGTGGGTTGTATTAACAGTGTGGATTTTAATGCGGTCCGTAACAGAGATTTGGATTCTTCTTTTTGGCTCGGATTCTCCTGTTTTTTGGCTCGGATTCTCCTGTTTTTTCCTCCATAGCCTTCCTTTCACCAATTAACTGCAATATATCCAAAAACTTCGGAAGTAATTAACATTTTTCTCATTGAAATGCTAACTAAAAGAAGATTTTTAGGTCTAATTCAAGCTAAAACCCTAGGTCAATTATCTATTTGATTTCAACCGATCATCTATGCACTTAAAATAAACCAGGTGTGATGGAGAAGACACCTGTTTAAGTCCTTGAAGCTTTAAACTAACGATCTCAGATCTAGCAGGTCGATCCGCATCTGGTTCCTTCATCTCACACCGTCTCTTATACGATGGGACATTTTCACGTGTTCCCGTCTTTTTTGGATTTTCGCTTCAATTGCGGGGCTGGATTCAACAGTACTTCCTTAAAAGTTTCTACTTGGATCAAGCATGTTCCTCCCTATGATTGTGATCTGGACTTCATGAAGAATTTCTTTTTCAAATCTTGAATTGCATGTTCGATCTTTGAAATTTGCTCCATCAGTTCAGGGATTGAGAGTAAGATAAATCAATTTTCCATATTTGTGAGCTGTGTATGCAATTCACGATCAATCTTCGTCTTCTAGTTGCCTTTCGTTTTTGTATTTTTTGTTGGATTTTTTCTTTTTATTGTGATTTTTCTCTTTTTTTTGTTGTTTTTGTTGACCGCTTTTGGAATCACTTTTTTCTCTCCTAGAATCGCCTTTCGTGTATTTGGAAATTGAGAAATGATATATGATTTTGTCAAGCATCTGTTCTGTCTGAATTTATTGCAATATATACTGAAATATATATATGTCATGTACCTAATTAGAGTTTGATTCTTTTTGCTAATAATAAGCTTCACAGAGGTAGCAGAGCTATTGCAAGTCTGGTGGTTGGAGGTACATGCGCGAATAAATTTCGAAAACCTTTCGACTGAGACAGAATATGCTGTATATCTCATCTTCAAAACAACACCAAGCTCATATGGTCTCGACACTATCCAGGAGGCATCAGTTTCTGTGGGAAGCCTCTCGCGGAAGAAGTTTGTATGTTCAAAACCAAGTGATGAGACGTCACTCTTTACGCAGATTGGATTGCCCGTAAATAGGCCAGATGGATGGATGGAGCTGGAGCTGGGGCAGTTTAACTGCGATCATGGTACCAGTGATCAAGAGGTGGTGGTAGGATTCAAGGAAACCAATGACAACAACGAAAAGAGCGGGCTCATAATTGCGGGTATTGAACTACGTCCTATTCAAACCGTCTAACAACTGGCAATCATAAAATTAATTTGATTGATCCATTCATATAGATTGTATCATGCTGTCAAAATTCAACATTTTATTTGTAGATGGTTTATTATTTCTTTCCTATAACATCTTATGTGTGTTTCTCAGAACCTTAGATCTGTCATTGTACCTGTATGCCATAATAAATCTTCTCTGAAGTGTTTTCACACTAAAAGGTATACAAATAGGACACGAAAGTGTTTGCTGAATTTTGTTGATTGATCACTTATATTTTTAATAAGATATTAATCAATTAAGTCCCTAACTGGTATTATATTATATTATAATAACAAAAGAGACACAAAAATATGTCAAGTAAATAATTAAGTTCTGTGAGTATTGACCTTGAGAAAGAAGATAAAATTACAAAATCTCAAAATTTTGTGAAATTAAATTAAAAATTGAAGTTATTTTGGTTCTAAATATTTTGTTGCATCTCTCTCTATAAAACAAAAATTGCAACCACGAATGCTTTCCTAAATTTGAGCCGCTTTTGTCACTTATTTTATTTTGACTCGCATATGCCTCCTCTTGTTTTCACAGTCAGAACCAATAATTTTAATACATGAAGCAGTTAGTTTTTATGGTAATGGTTTTGGCAACTTCTATTTTATATACTTTTTATAGAATGTAACGACGGGAACGCAATATATATATGGATCAAAATACAGCTGCTTGTTGAGTTATAAATGAATTGTGCAGTGCAAGCAACATAACATATATAGTCATGAAGTGGTAACTATAGTGTAATTTTGTGAACTGCAACACGAAAGGATACACCAAACATCAAATATTTCCATAATACTATAGGATGTCGCCTTGGAAGTTTCCCCTTCACTTATTTAGGTTTACCGTTATCCAACAGAAACCTGGATAAGACTGCCTATTTGCCTCTAATTCAAAAATTCAACAAAAAATTATCGGGTTGGGCAGCCAAGAACCGGTCCATTGCTGGTAGACTTGTGCTTTTAAACGCAGTGTTATCTTCCCTACCGATTTATTATATGTCAGTGTTCAGACTCCCGGCATGGACAATTACAGCAATTGATAAAGTAAGACAATGATTCTTATGGCATGGGGTATCTACTGAATCGAAAGATGAACTTGGAAAACTGGTCTTTAGTATGCACACCGAAAAAACTTGGAGGTCTTGGAGTTATAGATCTAAATGTATTCAATTCAGCTTTGTTGATTAAGTGCATGGTATTGGCAATGGATTAAGCCTCAAGAACGGTTATGGAAATCTATATTTCATGCAACTCATTGGCTGGGTGACCTTCTTGTTGGGAGTTTTTCGGAAAAGAGAGAAAAAACAGAAACTATTCAGCAGCAGAATTTTCTCACAACTTCATTGATTCATCAACAGAAAATACACAGTATTTAAGATGGTGCATATCCCTAATTTCGCACCCCACTAACTCCACTAATGCTGCTATAACCAACCTATAACCAACCCACTACATGACATATTAATTAAAAACTACCCACTACTTCCTGCACATGTCTAAACAGAAAACTTGCTGCCTAAGTTTACAATCAGTTTTTAATTAATTCTTAACAGAAAATAAAACTGCAACAAAAACCGAAACTTCTAAAAAACTGCATCTATTATGCATTTTGCTGCTGACTTGGATTATTTTCAACACCCCCCCTTAATCCAAAGTCCAGCACATTCATCATGTCTCGACACCAGTTAAACTTCTCTCGTGGGAGTGATTTGGTCAGCACATCTGCAACTTGCTGGTTCGTGTTCACATACTGCAACTCTATCATCTTTTGCTCAATCAGATCTCGTATGAAATGGAGCCGAGTGTCTATGTGCTTTGTTCTGTTGTGATGCACCGGGTTGTTACTAATTGCAATTGTCGACTGATTATCACAATAGAGTATTGTTGCACCTTTCTGCTCACAATCTAACTCTTCCAATAAGCGCCTTAACCATACACCTTGGCATGCTGCTGATGTTACTGCATTGTACTCAGCTTCTGCAGTTGATAATGCAACTGTTGACTGTTTCTTCGAACTTCAACTTATTACGTTGTTGCCAAAGAAGAACACCTGACCTGTTGTGCTTTTTCGATCATCTATGCTGCCTGCCCAGTCACTATCGCTGTAGCCTGTCAAACATGGTTCATCAACACCCTTGTACCACAGACCATAGCTTGTTGTACCTGCAATGTACCTAAGAATTCGCTTTGCTGCTCCCATGTGTTGTTTAGTTGGATTCTGCATGTATCTCGCAACCATTCCAACTGCATGTGTGATGTTTGGTCTTGTGTGCGTCAAGTACAACAGACCTCCCACCAAACTCCTAAACCGAGTTGCATCTGCAGCTCCGGTTCCATCAATTGCTGTCAACTTCTCATTTGTATTCATTGGAATTAGTACGGGATTGCAATCTTTTAATCCGAACTTTTCTACCAAGTCTCTTGCATACTTGCGTTGGGATACAAAGATTCTTCCCTTCTCTTGTTCAACCTCCAGACCTAGAAAGTAATGCATTTCTCCTAGATCGGTCATCTCAAACACACGCATCATTTGCTCTTTAAACTCCTTCACCATTGTGTCATCTGTGCCAAAATAAATCATATCATCAACATAGAGACATACCGCTGTTAAACCTCCTTTTTCTTTGCGTTTGACATAGAGATTAGGCTCATTCTTGCTTCTCTCAAATCCCAATTTCTGAAAATGTGCATCAATCTTGCTGTACCATGCACGAGGGGCCTGCTTCAAGCCGTATAATGCTTTGAACAAACGGTACACCCAATGTTCTTTGCCCTTCACCACAAACCCTTCCGGTTGCTCAACATAAACCTCTTCTTTTAGTTCACCATTGAGGAATGCTGACTTCACATCAAATTGATAGATAGGTTGTCTCAATTGGGCAGCCATTGCAATCAACAACCGAACTGTTTCAAATCTGGCCACCGGGGAGAACGTCTCTTCATAGTCTATGCCTTGCTTTTGTGCATATCCTTTTGCCACTAACCTCGCTTTGTATTTTAATACACTGCCATCTGGACCAAATTTAGTCTTGTAAACCCATTTAACTCCAATCGCATTGCGATCTTTTGGTAATTCCACCAACTTCCAGGTTCGGTTTTGCTCGATTGAACTCATTTCTTCTTTCATTGCTTGCACCCATTCCTTTCTTTCTACGGCTTCTTCATAGGACAATGGATCTGCTACATACAAAACCTGAGTTGCTTCATACAATTCTTGTAAGGATCGTACCTTTCTTCCTTGTGTATCCGGATCAACCATCCGATGTGATGTGCTACTCGAGCTTGGACTGCTTTGCGGTTGCTCACTGCTGCCTTCTTCTTCTTCATCTTCTATTTCTGCTATTGGTGTGTTGTCTTCCTCCATAGACCAGCTCCAACTGGCATTCTCATCGAACATGATATTTCTACCGACTATAATCTTCTTTGTCACTGGATTAAACAACCTATAACCTTTAGATTGTATGCAATACCCAATAACACACACTTTTCAGATTTTGAGTCCAGTTTTTTTCAGTTTTGTGTGCTTATGAGAGTGTAAGCAATGCACCCAAAAACACGCAAATGCCCCACACTGGGCTTCCTTTCAAACCACGCTTCAAACGGTGTTCTGTTCATCACTGCCTTGGTTGGTGAAAGATTTAGAACATATACAGCTGTTGCTACTGCTTCAGCCCAAAAACTATTCGGCATACCTTTAGATTTCAGCATACTTCTTGCTAGTTCTACTACCGTGCGGTTATTGCGTTCAGCTACACCGTTTTGCTCAGGTGTGTATGGAGTGGTCAGCTGCTGTAGCACCCATTCTTTCTCACAAAACTGCTTGAATTCTTTTGATTGAAACTCACCACCACGATCTGATCTTAGAGCTTTCAGTCTAGCCCCTGTTTGCGTCTCTGCCATGGCTTTAAACCTTTTGAACAGTCCAAATGCTTCACTTTTATAGCTTAGGAAATAAACCCAGGTCATCCTACTATAATCATCAATAAACAACATAAAATACTTGCTTCCTCCCATTGATTCAACCTCCATGGGTCCGCACAAATCAGTATGCACTAACTCAAGTACCTTGGTTGCACGCATCGACTGATCTTTTGGAAATGGCGGCTTCGATTGCTTGCCAAACACACATCCTTCACATAACCCGATTTCACCAATTTCGGGTAACCCATTCACCATTTTCTTTTGATTCAACAATCTCAAACCATTCATGTTTAGATGACCATACCTTAAATGTCATAGCTCGCTGGAACTAATCTCCTTGGCTGCAAGTGCCTTGTCTTTCACCTTGGCTATCTCTAGAGGGAACAAGTTGTTTTGTGTCTTCTTGATTGTTGCCATCGTCTGATCCGTGGCTGCATCTACAATTCTGCAATTGTTGCCTTCAAACCTGATGGTACATCCACTGTCCATCATCTGACCGATGCTGAGTAGGTTTTGGGATAGTTGAGGAATATAGTACACATCATGTAGCATCCGTGTATTGTGACTGCTGGTCTGCACGGCTACTCTTCCTTTTCCTTCAACATGAATCTCTTTATCGTCACCAAGCTTTACTGCCTTCTTGTATGACTCATCTAATTCATCAAATAGATGTTTGAAACCCGTCATATGGTTTGAGCACCCGCTGTCCAAAAACCAGATTTGACTCGCATCTGATTCTTCATAGGTTTTGGCCATGAACAACTGTGCCTGATTGCTCTTCTCTTCAACAAAACTTGCCTGTCCTTCTTCTCTTTTCTTCTTGTAGCAGTCGGCCTGCACATGACCGGGCTTATGACAGTAATAGCACTCCACGTCTTGACCTTCTTCTCTCTGTTTCTTGTAGCAATCGGCTTGCATATGCCCTTTCTTGTGACAGTAGTAGCATTCTACATCTTTCTTCGGTTGATTAGAATGCGGTTGATTGTAACTCGGCTTGCCTCTGCCTCTGCCGCCTTGACTGCCTCGACCTCTGCTGTAACCTTGGCCTCTACCTCTGCCTTGCTGTTGGCTTCTTGAGGAATCGCCCTTAGTATAGAAAGCTTTGGTGTCGTCCTTCACTTCTGATCGGTTGAGACGAACTGCATGGACCTGCAGTGATCCCATCAACTCATCAAACGTGTAGGTGGACAGATCTTTGGATTCTTCGATCGCTGCGACCACATGATCAAATTTGGCTGTCAGGCTGCGCAACACCTTCATCACAACCGTCTTTTCTGGAAGATTTTCTCCACAGCTTCGGATTTGGTTGACTATTGTTGTAACTTGCGTGAAGAAGGATTGAACTGACTCGCCTTGTTTCATGTTCAAAGTCTCAAACTCCCATCTCAAGCCCTGCAACTTGATGGCTACCACCTTGGAACTTCCCTGAAATGCGGTTTTCAGAGTTGTCCAGGCCTGGTTTGCTGTTTCTGCTGCTGCAATCTTCGCAAACACCGATTCGTGTACGGCTTGCTGAATGAAGAAGAGCGCCTTTGCATCTCGCTTGGCTGTGTCGATTGGTGTCGGATCAGGATTCGGTATTCCCTTGTCTGCTAGTTCCCACAAGCCATGAGATTTCAGCATAGTTCGTATCTTGATGCTCCAGAATTCGTAACTCTCACCCTTGAACAAAGGTACCATCTGATTTGACATGCTAATGGTGGTGTTGTTGCCTGCGTCGGCCATGGTCGGATCTGCCCTGATCTCTCACCTTTGGCTCTGATACCAATTTTGTTGGGAGTTTTTCGGAAAAGAGAGAAAAAACAGAAACTATTCAGCAGCAGAATTTTCTCACAACTTCATTAATTCATTAACAGAAAATACACAGTATTTAAGATGGTGCCTCTCCCTAATTTCGCACCCCACTAACTCCACTAATGCTGCTATAACCAACCTATAACCAACCCACTACATGACATATTAATTAAAAACTACCCACTACTTCCTGCACATGTCTAAACAGAAAACTTGCTGCCTAAGTTTACAATCAGTTTTTAATTAATTCTTAACAGAAAATAAAACTGCAACAAAAACCGAAACTTCTAAAAAACTGCATCTATTATGCATTTGGCTGCTGACTTGGATTATTTTCAACACTTCTGCCAAAATCTACATTGTTTTTCAAGACATTAAAGGAAGTATATCAATTTTTTGAAAGGATACCTGGAAATGGTGAAAGCATACAATTCTGGATTCATGACTGGGGATTCGGTATTATGAAGAATAAATTTTTGTAATCTCTACACTCATGCTTTTGACCCACATATAACCATTGCATCAGTGTTGCAGGCCGACTCTTTTGAAGGCCTCTTCCATTCTGAAATTTCAGATGATGCAAGACAGGAAATGGAAGTCATGTATAGAGACATTCTTTGTTCGGTTCAATTACGGCAGCAACAACAAGATGATGCGACATGGAAATGGACTGCATCAGGACTCTTTTCGGTAAAATCAGCTTATTACTTAATGATGGATGGTCCTAGAATATCAACCAATTTAGGAAAAATCTGGAAATTAGCAGTGCCTCCAAGAATGAGAGTTTTCGCATGGCTTTTGATTCTAAATAAAATCCTAATGATCGACAATCTCAATAAGAAGGGATGGAACTCAATGCATGCACCACGGAGTTCACAAATTAATTTTTCTTTCTTGCATATTTTTCTTTTTTTTTCACGATCATCTTTTCTTTTAATTTTATTTTTATAGCTCAAATGTTTTGAGCATTTTGATTTTGCATACTGTAGTTACAAACTCCATGTAACTCATCATTTAATATAATCAAATGAGGGGATGACCCTTATTTTTCCTAAAATAAAAATATTTCACAGAGAATTATGTGAACTTTAACACAAAAAATTTCACCAAACATCAAAGAATATCTCATAGGGGAGGGAAATAGAGCTCTGGCCAGACACGAAAAGCCCCCTTCTAGACAGACGAACAATTAATACTCAAATAATAAAAGAATTGGCTTAATTAGCAGTGCCTCCAAGAATAAGAGTTTTCGCATGTTCTTAAGCTCACCAAGCCCCTTTGTGAGTTTAATTCAAAAACCCATCAAATTGGTTTCAAGTGACACATCCAAACCGTTGAAATCGATGTACTTCACGAGTGATGAGTACGTTTACATGTCAAATTTAAAAAATTTCGAACTAATTTAGTATAAAGTTAAGCGGTCAATAAAAGATGGTTTATAAGTTAATTTTAATGTGTTCATTTTTCATTATTTTTTGACCGTTTGACTTTATATTAAATTAGTTTGAAAATTTATAAATTTGACAAGTAAACTCATCACTTATGAAGTAGATCGATTTCAACAGTTTGGATGCGTCGCTTGAAACCAATTCGATGAGTTTTTTAGTTAAGCTCACAAAGAGACTTGGTGAGCTTAAGAACACCCTAGTTCTACTCAAGAAAAAATGTAAAGAAAAATAAAGTTGGCCAATATCAATTTTTTTATGATATCACTACTTCAAAAACGTTAATCATACACTGCATAGCATACACGGTTGCGAGAATATTCCAAATAAACAATGTGTAAAGGGATGAGGTGCTCATGCGAAAATGAGCTCTAACATACACACACGGTCAATAGAAAAATAAAGGAATGAGGTGCTTGAAGAAATCAGAGAAAATAAACTCCTTGTACTTGGGGGGGTTGTTTTCGTGCGCTAATTCCTTTGCCGGTGCAAACAATCCGCTACGGCTTGTTTTCCTAATGATTTCAATCCCTCTCTCTCACTCTCGGTGGAAGAATTTGTCTAGTCCAAGTGGCGTATCTAGCTTCTCATTTTATTTTTTACTTGCATGATAGAGATGAAAGCGGCTTCCATGGTACTATCACCATCTCGAGAGAGAAACTAGAGAGCAAATGGGGACAACACACAGACATAAGTTCAAAAATAATTGTAAAGCGAAAGACTCTTTTAATGGAAAAATAGATAGACTGCGGATTTCCTTAACTAATTTTCTGAAATATAGTATGTTACGAGTTATTAACCAGTGGGTCCCACTACGTTTTGAACACAATTATTGTATTTAAAAGAGACTGCCTACCATACTTGAAGTTTTTTATTGGCCAAGGTTTGGCATTCCGTCTTGGCTGAAATTTCTACATGTCTTAGTCAACTACGTGCTAACCGACATAGCTGAAACTTTTATTATGATTCAGGAAAAAATAAAAATCGGTCACTTTATCAAGCCTAGTGTTTGACTTTAAAAAGTCAAGATTCTAGTTATTTGGACAAAAATGCCATTTAACTACATAAGTTGGTCAATTAAAAAGTCAACCTTACTTTAATCTGATCCATTACCACAGAATAGGAAATGAGATTCATTAAAATCAAATTCATGATTAGAGCCTACTCGAATAATCATGAATTTTTATATTTCACACAGTTCCTAACTCAAAATGGTTGTAAACATATCAAATTTACAAAACAGGAAATTCTGAATGGTGCCACGTGGCATGGAGTACATCTAGCATTTAACCTAGGTGTTCTGGGTACAAATTGGGATTGAACAAACAAATCCCATAGCTGGGGACCCACAAATCAGTGATTCAAAGGGAATTTTCGCTGATGAGTCGAAATAAATGAACACGGCTCATCTAGCTTGAGCTCTATGGACCGGACTGTCGGTGACTCGGTCTACTATGGACCGCTTTCATGTAAAAAAGAAAAATCAAATTAAAACCGGCGCTTGGGCCCCTTTGATCCCTTCACCAGATGTGAGCTTGGCGCTCCATATACCGTATATACTCAATACACGGTCTATTAAAAACCAAGTACAGCCGAAAGAAATAAAAGAAGAAGAAAGTTTGATGTTAAACAAAGGAGGCTGACGCAGGGGCCCCACCCTATCAGCTCCTCCTTCCTCCCTGCTCTCGCAACCTCAGCCGAGATCAAACTCAAAATCTCAATCAAAGTTGTGAAGTCTTGCATAAGCACTCACCCGAGACCAATGAGGCACCCCTATTTCTCCTCTGATCTCTATCAAGCTTGAACAACCCTCCTTTCTTTCAATCCCACCCGAGACACTACAAATATAATAAGGTGGTTCGGCCAAGATAGTTGAAATCAAAGGCCAAGGGATTCACAGGATCTCTCTATGCATAATACGACACCATCAGAGGTTCCAATTTAATGCAATATGCATTGAATCGGAGCTGCACCCGAAACCGACATGGTGCAGTTCGGGCACAGTGAGAAGGTGACAAATTAAATCCCAATGAAGCTTGGTATGCTCTGGAAAACGTTAAGGAGCATAAGGCGATGCTAGGTGTCATATTCTCGGTAGCCAAAACATAAAAGACAAAGAAAGGGCATGTTAAGGTATGATAAACCGCCGGTACAATGCCAATTGGTATCTACAGCTGCTCAGTAGCTGGTTGGTCCCCAGGGACACGTGCCCTTCATCCCCAGCAACATGAAAAAGATGGAAATTCCTCTCCAAGGGTGCTGGAGCACGTGAATAGAAGTTTCCATTCAGAGGCCGTTTAATTAAGGGCTTTGATGGCACCCCCTGCACATGAGATCAATCCAAGGGCTGTAAATGATCCAAATCAAGTTTGATGATATGTACAAGTGCTATTGGATGATCTCCTGCCAACAAGGCATCTGAAAATGAGTAAATGAATCAAGACCCTTGATCAAGCAGCTGGTGTGCATAGCAAAAGACACATCAGAAAGGGCAGAACCGAAAACCCTAATATTGCCCTATATAAGGCACCCAAAATTAAGAAGAACAGAGAACTGACTTCACCCAAAAAACCCCTGCTACCAAGTTCATATACTAAAGCCTCAAAGTTCATAGTTTAGGAAGAAGTTTTTCAAGCTTTTTATCAAAATTAGAAAGGTAATTCATACCTGAATGATGGAAGCTCAAGATGAGCAATGGTCTGTACATATTCTACTTTAATCGAAATAAAGAGGTTTTTTTGATGATTTTCTTGTTTGTTCTTTACTGCCTTGGTTTTATCCTTCATCTCTTAATTTCCTTTTTATTTTAAACTTTCAAAAATAATAAATGAGAGAGCTATATAGTTCTAGTTCATCATAGGATGAATAAAATGAAATATGTAGCTTGATGATCAAATAAAATGTTTTATTTCCCTTTTCTTGCCTTTTTTAATGAAAATAATAACAAAAGTATTAAAAATATTATTTCTTTATTTTTTTTCTTCTCTGCCTCCTTTCTTAAAAAATCAAATTAAATATTTTATCATCTCTTTCCATTGGAGCTTATTAAACAAAAATGATAAGATATAAAGTTTTGGCCTTTGATGCTTCTTTCTTTCTTTAACTCTTTTAGCTTCTTCTAAAAATGATTAAGTAGTAGAAGTATGAGGGTTGAGCCACGAGGTCTCCCTTCATATGGAAGCTATATTAATTATCTTATGAAGAAGTTAAAAGAATAATAAAGTGACAATAACAAAAAAAAATTAAACACAAGAAGTAATAGGGTTGAGCCATGAGGTCTCCCTTATTATTCTCTCAACCTAAATGATCCAAAGGGCCTACTTGTACAAAGGATTTGATTTAGTCAATAATTAGTGCATTCATATGCATAAATGTTGGCAAAATTAAAAACTATGTGCAAATAGTGAGAAATTGAGATTTAAAGTGTAAAAGGCAGTAGCATTGGCTATAATATGCCATTTATACTCTAAATCTATGATATTTCAATGACTTGCCCTTTTGGATCCATTTGTATATGAAAGAATATTTAATTTTCTTGAGCAAATATGCTAAAAAGAAGTTAAATATCTCAAATATATAAATGGCGAGAGATAGAAGGTTTGAAATGCAAATAAACAACAAGTTATACTTGTTCATGATGTTTGCATCTTTAAATCTAAGGAAATCTCAATGATATGTCCTTCAAAACATCAAAAACATGACTTTAAACAAAATTAGGGACTTCCCTGCATAAAGCCAATTTCTTGACAGATTTCTAATATTTTGAATTGAAACAATGATTTTTGGAGCTTCTTTTGTTTGATTGGTACCAAATAGTAGCTCAAAAGCTATGAAAATTCATTAAAATGATGTTTAATTTATGAACTCAGTTGTGGATACTCTAAACCAGCCCCAAATGCTCCCAAGAACAGGAACTCAGCAATAAGGCGTGATTTGTGTACCATTGGTACATGAATGATACTCAAAAATGATCAAAATGACCCTTACTGGTAAATAGAACATTCTGGACTGACACATGGACCAAATTGAAAAATGAACTTTACCATCATGTAAAGGACTTCAAAACATACAAAATTGACACAAATTTTACATTTTTCTGATTTTATTTCGATTTTCTGCGAATTTCCAAAGTTCAGCATAAAAAACAGAAAAATCCAGCAATTAAAATACAGATTTTCCTTTATTACCCCTCTGCCTAAATAAATATTTTAAAAATAGAAATAAAATCATAAAAATCATAAAATTTATTCTAGATATAGTAGACATTCCCCATCATGGATTAATAACAAAATTTACTTGTTTCTTAACAAAAATAAAGAGTTTCGAATTTAATTCAACTTTCAAAAAGGTTAAAAGTCTCATGAAACCAATATTCATTAATGTCTAAAGTAAAAATTTAAATCAATTGATAAATCTAAACACTTTACTATGCTACTAAAATTCAAATTCATATCTCAAATGTCTTAATTCTGATTCGGAGAATTAATCACCCAAATTGGCCTTGAATCGGTACTGAACCGAAAAGCCTGAGTTCAAAACATAAACAATGTCCAAATAAATTCCAAATTATTGTTTTCATTACCTTTTAAATGATATTACGAGGTTGTATGATCATCTAATTGAAGAAATCAAGATTTAATTTGAAATAAATGAGATCAAAATTGGAACCGAAACGCCTCGGTTAAGCTCCTCATCGAACCACCACCTCCGGTGGTCGGAGACCGCTGACATCGGGTGCAACAAACTCCTGACCCATGGGCGATGCTGACCATGTACCTGTTCTACCTCGCCGTGACCGGAGCTTGGTCGGAAATCGAAACCCCAAGCTTAGGGATAAACCCTTGTTCATATCACAGTCAGCACGGATATTAAAGTGCGCCCAAACGTTCGATCTCGGCGCCAAATTGAAAGTTCAAACAGGACGTCCGAATCTCGAATAAAACTCGAATCCAACGGCCAAGGGACCTCTGTCCTGTATGGCCCGCTTGTCAATAATAACGGCATTAGTGTCTACCTCCCCAGCCAGATCTTAAAGAAGCCAACACCAATCTCAAAGCTCTGGGACCAAATCTTAAAGTCTAAGATCATAATCCAATGCTCAGTACAAATCTTAAAGCCTAATACTCGAATCTCAAAGCCCAAGTATCAAATAAAAATCTTTAAACCAAAAATCTTTATAAAGAAGACCCTATAATGTTTTATACTTACAGCGAAGTTCCTGTACATTTACAAATAGACCCCTGACAACCTAAAATTTCTCTCAAACAAGCCCTTAAAGGCCCAATTTTCACACAAAACCTTATCCAAAACTCAAATTATAAATCCACATTCTTTTAGTCTTGTAAATAGGCCCTTTTACAAAATATAAATGTTTACATATAGACCCTTTTTGGTCTTTTTCAAGCATAACTTTTTCATCTTAAGTCCAAATCGACGCAAACCACCTCCAAATGAACCCAAATTGAATTCTGCATATTTCTAAATCAAAATTGAACATGTCCAAGCATCAGCCAAATCCTCAAATGACCAAAATACCCTTTTCCAAAATTAAATGATTTCATTTCTTAATGGAATGTAAATAATTAATAAAAATGTAAATAAATATGTTATAAATCAAATATAAACAAATGGTGTACATAAACTCCTCAAATGTCCAAATTCTCATTTCAAAATACAATAAACATTATTTTAATATGAAATCATACACACGCACATCTGTCCAAATGCGTAGAAAACCAAATCAATACCAGAATCAATACATGAGTCCCCTTTTAGCCCCTTTATTCAATTCACAACAAATAGGCCCAAATCCCGGAATGGACGAGGTATTCAGTATGGCTTGGAAGGGTCATCTAATGTAATTAACAGCGGAGGCTTGCGCCCGCTGGGAGTTAAACGTCCCCACAATCAATAAACTCTCTCGATAGACTGATCATGAACAGTAGGTCTGTCGAGGGTAAACCGAAGGAATTGTAGAAATGAATGAATGTTTTAGATTCGATGTTCTCCCCATGACTTGAAATCAGAGAGCATTGAATCCTGAGACATTTTTACATATGCACACACCTTCCACCGTTGTGCAACTTTCTGCGCCCTACACCTAGATAACCAATTAAAACCAGTCCAAGAAAAGATTTATTAGAATCTTAAATGGGACCCAAATTACCCAAATAATTTAATCACTTTTCTGACGTGACCCAGAAAAATCTTGATCCTGAAGGGGCGAAAGTTGGAGGAGCGGATTCCAAATAATTTAATTAAATTTAGAGTTCGAATCTGGACCGTCCAATCAAAATTCAGACCAATTCAATTCAAATTCAAAATTCAAAAACCTTTCATCTTTAAATTTTGCGTAGATACTGATCGGACAATTCGAATCCTAACTCAAAAATTTGAGTTACTTATAGAGGATCCAAACCACCAACATTGGGCACAAAGAGTAGTGATGATAATATATATATATATATATATATTTATAGAAAATTTTGGTGGGCTGGGGTGAAGACGGGAGATTTGAATTCTGGTCTCCGCTCAACCTTCAATTAATAATGGGCCTTGGAAAAAAATTAATAATAGGCCCCATGAGATGATGGATGAGATCTGACAAAGGGGGGAAAATTGGTTGTGAACTGAGAGAGAGATAATGGGATGATAAATTTATGGTCTGTAAAACCTTCTATTAGTAATATATCGATGTCATTTGTGGTTTCATTGGTTCTTGATATTAAAGTACTCGGCAATTAAAATATCAAACTTACATTAAATGTATAAACCATGCTTGTCTTTGTAAAAATCAACCTGCGGAATTCTTATACGGACCGTGTATCACTGGATACGGTCCGTACACGAGTAATCATCTTATACGGACCGTGTA
The DNA here is from genome assembly GCA_011114355.1 of Carex littledalei. Taxonomy (NCBI): domain Eukaryota; kingdom Viridiplantae; phylum Streptophyta; class Magnoliopsida; order Poales; family Cyperaceae; genus Carex; species Carex littledalei. Next base: position 8,031,053 of record CM022083.1, on the reverse strand, counting down.
TCGCTGGATACGGTCCGTACACGAGTAATCATCTTATACGGACCGTGTATCACTGGATACGGTCCGTACACGAGTAATCATACACACAAACAGAGAAAGAGAAGAACACAGTATTTAACGAGGTTCGGCACCAACTTGGTGCCTACGTCCTCCACACTCACACACACCTTTTTCTATTTCTTTTTTGAATGAATCATTACAGAGGAGGTAGGAGGGAATATATAGATAAAGGCTACCTAATTACTTACTATCTTTTTTCTTATTTTCTTCTATATCTGATATAATCATAATCTTCTAAATGAGAAACAAAATAACTAAGAAAACATGAAAGAAATAAAATAAAAGGGCCAGCTGCCGCCTTCTTATTCTGTCTGGCGGCGCGCTACACGGTCCGTATACAATTATACACGGACCGTGTATCTCTGTTTCAACACCCTCCCTCAAGTTGGTAGGTAGATATCTACCATACCTAACTTGCCAATCGATTCTTCAAAACATTTTGTTGACACTCCTTTTGTCAGCATGTCTGCAAGTTGTTCTTCAGATCTCACGAATGGAAATGAGATTATCCTTTCTTCCAAATTCTGTTTGATGAAATGTCTATCGATCTCTATGTGCTTTGTTCTGTCGTGCTGTACTGGGTTATGCGCTATTGCAATCGCTGATTTGTTATCACAGTAAAGTTGCATACCTTTTCCGATTTAAATTTCAGCTCGATCATGAGTTTCCTTAGCCATAGCAATTCACACAAACCTTTAGACATTCCTCGAAATTCAGCTTCTGCACTTGATAAGTGTACTACATTCTGCTTCTTACTTCTCCAAGTGACGAGGTTCCCTCCCACAAAGGTGAAGTATCCAGATGTCGATTTCCGATTAGTTCTATCTCCAGCCCAATCTGCATCTGTATAGCCCCAAATATCCAAGTGTCCATTCTTTCTAAATTGAATACCTTTCCCTGGAGTCCTTTTTAGATATCTCAGTACTCTCATCACAGCATCCATATATGTTGCTCCTTTGGGTTCTGCATGAATTGACTTACCATACTTACAGCATACACAATATCAGGTCTGGTATGTGATAAGTAGATAAGTTTTTCTACCAATTTCTGGTACGCTTCCCGGTTAACAACTGGGTTATCTGAATTTTCTTCGAATTTCAAGTTTTGGACAATAGGTGTATCAACTGGCTTACAGTTTAGCATCCCCACTTCTGCCAGCAAATCAAGGGTATACTTCCGTTGTGATAGAGATATATCTTCTTTTGAGCGTAGCACCTCTATTCCCAAGAAGTATTTTAAGCCACCCAAATTTTTCATCTCAAACTCTTGCGATAATTTCTGCTCTAGCCACTCTATCTCCTCACTATCGTCCCCTGTAATTATCATGTCATCAACATAGATAATTAGAATGGTTACCTTGCCTTGACGATGCTTGTAGAACAGAGTATGGTCAGAATCACTTTGACTGTAGTTATAGGCTTTCATGGCTTTGCAAATCCGCCCAAACCACGCTCGGGGGGACTATTTTAATCCATACAGACTCCTTTCTAGCTTACATACCAATTTCTCTTGTTTTTGATGAGTGTATCCTGGCAGAATGTCCATATAGATCTCCTCCTCCAGATCGTCAAGCAAAAACGTATTTTTCACATCAAACTGGTGTAAAGGCCAGTCCAGATTTGCTGCAAGAGACAATAAGACTCGAACTGTGTTAAGTTTAGCAACTGGAGAAACAGTTTCTTGAAAATCAATCCCATATGTCTGGGTGTATCCTTTGGCTACAAGCCGGGCCTTATACCTGTCAATTTTACCCGTGGCATCATATTTTACTGAGAACACCCATTTGCATCCAACTGTTTTCTTGCCACTTGGCAATGTCACCAACTGTCATATTTTTGTGGTCTCCAAAGCTTTCATTTCTAGTTCCATTGCTTCAACCCACTTAGGATCGAGCACTGCCTCTGCTACACTGGTGGGTACTCGAATCTTTGATAATTCCTCAGTAAAATTTCTCACCATGTTGGACAACCCGACTGTACTAGTGTAATTGGATATGGCATATCCTTCTTGGCTATCACCATCTGTTCTATACCGTTTTGGTAGTACATTTCGGGTGGTTCGCATAGGGTACCGTCTAATAGGATTAGGATTTAGGGAACTTATCTCGGGGACATCCTCTGGAGAACTGGAGCGTGGTATTTCTTCCTCCTCATTGGACTGTATCACTTCCTCTTCCGATTGGCTATCCTCAGGTCCTAGGACACGGTCCGTGTCGCCCTCTGCACGGTCCGTGTCACCCTCTGCACGGTCCGTGTCATCTTTTGAACGGTCAGTTTCTTCTTCTGTACGGTCCTTGTCTTCTCCTGTACGGACCGGATCACCATCTGTTCGGTCCGTGTCAGTCTGTGTTCGGTCAGTTTCCCACCAAATCGCTGAATTTCTTTCCTCCTGAATTGATTCCTGCTGGTCCCAAAAATAGGACTCACTTTCTAAAAAAGTCACATCCATTGTCACATAGGTCTTTCCAGTTTCCAAATCAACACATGTATATCCTTTTTGGTGATTTCCATACCCAACAAACATACATGTAATTGCGCAAGGGTCTAACTTGGTTCTTTTCTCCCTTGGGACATGGACATATGCTACACACCCAAACACTTTAGGTGCCAAATTTAGAGCGGAGGGAATTTGCACAAAAGAGGAAAGTTTTTGTAAAGGAGTAAGGAATTTTAGTGTACTAGATGGCATTCGGTTCATAAGATACACAGCGGTAGATATGGCATGATTCCAGAAATTCTGGGGCACATTATTTTCAAATAACAGAGATCTAGCAATTTCCAAAATATGGCGATTTTTCCTTTCTGCCACACCATTTTGTTGAGGGGTACCGACACAAGAAGTTTCATGTATAATACCATTAGTTTTGAAATTTTTTCCCAAGAAGGTATTTACATACTCCCCCCCATTGTCACTTCTAAGAATTTTAATCGTCTTTCCAAATTGTCTCTGAATTAGGTTTGAAAACTCCACAAAACAGTTTGCAACTTCACTTTTATGTTTCAAGAGATATAACCATGTCATTCTAGTACTATCATCAGTGAAAAGAACAAACCACCTTTCCCCGTCTACAGAATTAACTGGGGCAGGGCCCCACACATCAGAATGGACCAAATCAACAAATTCCAAATATTTATAACAAACAGTAGGATAAGAAGTTCTGTGACTTTTACTTCGAATACAAGTTTCACATTGAATTTCAAAGTTTGATACACCAACCCATAAATAAGGAAAGCTCTTTTTCATATACCCAACAGACGGGTGTCCTAACCTCTTATGCCACAACAAAATATTGTCTCCTTGAATGCTTCTATTTGCGAGACACGTAAAACCAGTACTCAAGTCTTCGAGGTGATACAGTCCATTGCGCTTAATACCACGCCCAAGTATCTCCTTCGTTAGGATGTCCTGAAAAATACAAAAATTTGGATACATTAAGACTGCACAATTTAGGTCTTCAGCTAATCGACCCACTGATATAAGCTTTGTGGTCAAAGATGGTACGAGTAGAGTGTCTTTCAGACACAAAGATTCAGACACATTTACAGTTCCTGATCCTATAACCGGTGAGGGAACTCCGTTTGCATTCACGATTTCTTTCCGGTTAGATTCCCCAATTCTATCAAGATCTGACTCTACATAAGTCATGTGGTCGGTTGCCCCTGAATCTATCACCCATTTGTCTAAATTCTGTGTAATAAAGACTTTACCTTTGCCAGTCGAACTTTCTGTACCTTCGACATGAGTTGCGAGTGTCAGAGATGCTTGACCTGTACTGGTTTCTGCACGGTCCGTATGCCCGTCTGCACGGTCCGTGCGTCCTGCCAGGTGAACCTGTCCCTTCTTGTTCCCTGCTGCCTTTTTCTCTTTCAAATCCTGCCACCAATCTGGGTACCCATGCAGTTGAAAACATGTTTCTCTGGTGTGCCTCGGATTGTTGCAGTGAGTACACCCTTTTCCCTGTTTTGTTCCAGATTTAAGAGAGAGTGATACCTCTGGTGCACGGTCCGTGTACCAACCTACACGGTCCGCACCACCTGCACTGTCCGTGTACTGACCTACACGGTCCGCACCCTTCATCGCCATGACTGCAGGGTTGAAGGTGTTGTTGCTGCCGCACATCACTTTCTGCCTCATCTCCTCCCGTCTGACCCTGGAATACGCCTGCTCGACAGTTGGCAGAGGCACGGTTTGGATGATATCTGCTCGAGTACTATCTAGACGGTCGTCTAATCCGGCTAGAAATTTGTATACCCGATCCTGTTGAACCCACGAGTTATGCTTCTCAATGTCCTCCGTGCATACCATAGGATTTGGCCGTCGGAAATCAATCTCCTTCCACAGCCCCTGCAACTTATTGTAATACTTTTCCAAAGATCCACCTGATTGTTTCAACTGGTGGACCCTTTGTTGAAGGTCATAGATTTGAGATGAATCACAGCCATCAAAGAAGGTGGTAGCCAAGGCGTCCCACACCTCCCTTGCTGTGGAATATCGATGAAAATTCCCGATAAAACTTGAGTCGAGAGAATTGAGAATCAAACCTTTTACCATTGAGTCATGCATCTTCCATTGTTCATATCCGGGAGTGCCGACGAGCGGTGCTTGTTTCTCTCCACGTACGTAACCCAACTTGCCCTTGCCTGCCAGGTGTGTCTCCATCATGGACAACCATAGCCCATAGTTCGTTCCGTCAAATTTGACAGTTATCGAGTTGACCGGTACTTCGACCGGCATAGCCATCGCCTTCTGGGTGGTGAGAAGTTCCTTCAGCGCTTGAAGAAGTGTCATGTCTGCGCTGTGGTCTTGGTCCTTCCCACCTCCTGTCTTAGAGATGTCTTCCATTGCTGGTCTTTAGATCTAGACCCGCTCTGATACCATGTAAAAATCAACCTGCGGAATTCTTATACGGACCGTGTATCACTGGATACGGTCCGTACACGAGTAATCATACACACAAACAGAGAAAGAGAAGAACACAGTATTTAACGAGGTTCGGCACCAACTTGGTGCCTACGTCCTCCACACTCACACACACCTTTTTCTATTTCTTTTTTGAATAATCATTACAGAGGAGGTAGGAGGGAATATATAGATAAAGGCTACCTAATTACTTACTATCTTTTTTCTTATTTTCTTCTATATCTGATATAATCATAATCTTCTAAATGAGAAACAAAATAACTAAGAAAACAGAAAAGAAATAAAATAAAAAGGGCCAGCTGCCGCCTTCTTATTCTGTCTGGCGGCGCGCTACACGGTCCATATACAATTATACACGGACTGTGTATCTCTGTTTCAACAGTCTTGCTGCTAGATCTGTTTTTAATTCTTTTTGTTTGTCTTTCTCCCTGCTACCTCACCCCATCTTACTGTTTCTCTTTTTGGTTTATTTGGCTCAAAGTCTTTTGAGCACATTGTCTTTTCACTTTTACCTTTGCTATTGCAAAACTCTTGTAATGGTACCTATCAATCAAATATGGGCATGAACCCTATTTTTAGTATAAAAAAATGCTTGTCTTGCTGCAATCCACATTCCTTTGGCAAATACCCTCAGATCTGAACATTACCAAACTTGAAATTAATGGTAACTTGTCATTATCTTCAAGTCTACCGCGTTTTCCCTGGATCAAGAATGAAAATAGGAAAAACAACAAGTTAGCTTTTCATTTTCATAAATTAGTGCCAAGAAGAATAAAGAGAAAGTGGGTAATTATACTCTCATGATCAGAATAAATTCTAACAGAAAATTCATTTCAATTTAACGAAAAAGAATAAAAGAGAGTTGATTTAGAAATCAAATTTGTTCATTGGAAAGTTCATCCAGCAGGAAGAATTCAGCCTACAATTACTGGAATACCGCCTTGTACTTCTTCTAATTTAAAAATTGTTCCATCAAAACCATATCTTGGATTTCATTCATAGAGAGACAGGGATGACTAGAATAAGAACAACAAATAAAAATAAAAAGCTTATTACCTAGAAGGAGAAGAAAAAATCAACTACTTCATCAGAGCTTTTGGAGCAGCCATAATGCTTGATGCGGGCGCCACTATGACGAGAAGGAAGAGAAAGGAGGGTACTAGCATCTTTTCTCAGCACCAACTTGATTACCACCAAATCTATGGTTTGCACTCGCCTTTGATCTGTGAAATTGGCTTTTGTAAAAACCATCTTTCACGTCTTCCTTTTACTTTACAATAACCAAACCACTACCACCTAAAAATGAAAATGAATTAATACAAAAATGACCAAAAAAACTTTACTTTGTAAAAAGTAAAAAAAAATGGGCAAGAGAAAAGATATAATCTGTCAAAAAAGTAAACAGTAATCTAAAAATAACTGTGAAAGAGAAAACGACCAAGTTTTCCTCGTTAATTTGAGAGAAAAAAACAGTAAGGCTACGATATATATATAGAGTAAGGCTACGGTGCTTTGCAAAGTAAACCCCCTGTTTACTTCGGGCCACTTTTTGGATTTTGAAAATCCAAACAACCGATCCGAACCGTTCAACATGTTCTAAATATTGAAATGTGCTTGGAGACCAAATTTTATATTTTTTGAAATTTTTTTACTATTTATTAAGCCACTTTGAAAATCACTGACCCGATGGTGAACAGTAAAAACAGTAAAATTTTCTGGACCACCTCAGACACTTTCAAAGTGGCTTAATAAATAGTAAACAAATTCCAAAAAATGTAAAATTTGGTCTCCAAGCACATTTCAATATTTAGAACATGTTGAACGGTTCGGATCGGTTGTTTGGATTTTCAAAATCCAAAAAGTGGCCCGAAGTAAACGGGGGATTTACTTTTCAAAGCACCGTAGCCTTACTCTATATATATATATATATATATATATATTTGGCTTCTTCGTGTAGGTAGGCAAGTAACTCAAAATATTCAAATTGTAGTATGGTAGTAGCAGTAACAAAAACAGCTATATAACTTTTTTTTTTTTTTTTAAAACAGCTATAATAATAAACGGATTGGTTACCAGGGCTTTTAATGATCCATCTTCTCTGATTTCATTTCATTTGGGCCCATTTTCCTGACATGCCTGTTCATTTAATGAGAGTCGAAGATTATATGAAATACTAAACAATCAAATGATTATAGACATAGCAACTTTAAATAATTGAAATCTCACTCCATGACAAAGAGCGAGCTTTGTTCGTCACAGCTATCCACGTTTGCATCTGCCTTGCCTTTATTTGAGTAGGAGGCTTGATCACAATTCAACAATGATCAGTAAATTCTATAAAAGTAGCCCAATAATTGAATGGTACTGCTATTATCCCAACAACTATGCCTGCTACCAGTCCCCTAAATTATATAGTTACCCCTCTTGTGACTTCGGTCCACCATTAAAACTCACAGCGTTACTGAAAGAACATGGAACAAAAAAATAGGTAAAAGGAAATTCAGGAAATTATCTCCAAATATGCTATGATACAATATAGAAGAGTTTACAAGGTTTGCTTCTAAGGCTGCGTCATGGACATCAATGGGGATACGTAATGATTGAGAGTTGAAGATTCTGCAAAAATTTAGTAGCCCATTAATAATAAAAATATCTTCTAACCTTATAACAGGCAAAACCAAAACGAAATGACCTGCCAAGAGTTACCTTTGTATTGACACTGACCAAGTTTCGTCCAGTCCGAGTAAAAGAACATCACTTGACCCTGTCAAGTATGATAACCAGTTCATAGTTACTCATCAAAACAGAGTCATCCTGGAATGCCTTCTGTTATTCTTGAAAAAACCAACCTGCGGAATTCTTATACGGACCGTGTATCACTGGATACAGTCCGTACACGAGTAAACATACACACAAACAGAGAAAGAGAAGAACACAGTATTTAACAAGGTTCGGCACTTGAAAAAACCAACCTGCGGAATTCTTATACGGACCGTGTATCACTGGATACGGTCCGTACACGAGTAAACATACACACAAACAGAGAAAGAGAAGAACACAGTATTTAACGAGGTTGGCACCAACTTGGTGCCTACGTCCTCCACACTCACACACACCTTTTTATATTTCTTTTTGAATGAATTGTTACAAGGGAGGTAGGAGAGAATATATAGATAAATGCTACCTAATTACTTACTATCTTTTTTCTTATTTTCTTCTATATCTGATATAATCATAATCTTCTAAATGAGAAACAAAATAACTAAGAAAAACAGGAAATAAATAAAAGGGCCAGCTGCCACCTTCCTATTTTGTCTGGCGGCGTGCTACACGGTCCGTATACAATTATACACGGACCGTGTATATCTGTTTCAACACCCTCCCTCAAGTTGGTAGGTAGATATCTACCATACCTAACTTGCCAATCGATTCTTCAAAACATTTTGTTGACACTCCTTTTGTTAGCATGTCTGCAAGTTGTTCCTCAGATCTCACGAATGGAAATGAGATTATCTTTTCTTCCAAATTCTGTTTGATGAAATGTCTATCGATCTCTATGTGCTTTGTTCTGTCGTGCTGTACTGGGTTATGCGCTATTGCAATCGCTGATTTGTTATCACAGTAAAGTTGCATACCTTTTTCCGATTTAAATTTCAACTCGCTCATGAGTTTCCTCAGCCATAGCAGTTCACACAAACCTTTAGACATTCCTCTAAATTCAGCTTCTGCACTTGATAAGGCTACTACATTCTGCTTCTTACTTCTCCAAGTGACGAGGTTCCCTCCCACAAAGGTGAAGTATCCAGATGTCGATTTCCGATCAGTTCTATCTCCAGCCCAATCTGCATCTGTATAGCCCCAAATATCTATTCTTTCTAAACTGAATACCTTTCCCTGGAGTCTTTTTTAGATATCTCAGTACTCTCATGACAGCATCCATATGTTGCTCCTTTGGGTTCTGCATGAATTGACTTACCATACTTACAGCATACGCAATATCAGGTCTGGTATGTGATAAGTAGATAAGTTTTCCTACCAATTTCTGGTACGCTTCCCTGTTAACAACTGGGTCATCTGGATTTTCTTCGAATTTCAAGTTTTGGACAATAGGTGTATCAGCTGGCTTACAGTTTAGCATCCCCACTTCTGCAAGCAAATCAAGGGTATACTTTCGTTGTGATAGAGATATACCTTCTTTTGAGCGTAGCACCTCTATTCCCAAGAAGTATTTTAAGCCACCCAAATTTTTTATCTCAAACTCTTGTGATAATTTCTGCTCTAGCCACCCTATCTCCTCACTATCGTCCCCTGTAATTATCATGTCATCAACATAGATAATTAGAATGGTTACCTTGCCTTGACGATGCTTGTAGAACAGAGTATGGTCAGAATCACTTTGACTGTAGTTGTAGGCTTTCATGGCTTTGCAAAACCGCCCAAACCACGCTCGGGGGGACTGTTTTAATCCATACAGACTCCTTTCTAGCTTACACACCAACTTCTCTTGTTCTTGGTGAGTGTATCCTGGCGGAATGTCCATATAGATCTCCTCCTCCAGATCGCCATGCAAAAACGCATTTTTCACATCAAACTGGTGTAAAGGCCAGTCCAGATTTGCTGCAAGAGACAATAAGACTCGAACTGTGTTAAGTTTAGCAACTGGAGAAAAAGTTTCTTGAAAATCAATCCCATATGTCTGGGTGTACCCTTTGGCTACAAGCCGGGCCTTATACCTGTCAACTTTACCTGTGGCATCATATTTTACTGAGAACACCCATTTGCATCCAACTGTTTTCTTGCCACTTGGCAATGTCACCAACTGCCATGTTTTTGTGGTCTCCAAAGCTTTCATTTCTAGTTCCATTGCTTCAACCCATTTAGGATCGAGCACTGCCTCTGCTACACTGGTGGGTACTCGAATCTTTGATAATTCCTCAGTAAAATTTCTCACCATGTTGGACAACCCGACTGTACTAGTGTAATTGGATATGGCATATCCTTCTTGGCTATCACCATCTGTTCTATATCGTTTTGGTAGTACATTTCGGGTGGTTCGCATAGGGTACCCACTAATAGGATTAGGATTTAGGGAACTTACCTCGGGGACATCCTCTGGAGAACTGGAGCGTGGTATTTCTTCCTCCTCATCGGACTGTATCACTTCATCTTCCGATCGGCTGTCCTCAGGTCCTAGGACACGGTCCGTATCACCCTCTGCACGGTCCGTGTCGACATCCACACGGTCCGTGTCATCTTCTGTACGGTCCCTGTCTTCTTCTGTACGGACCAGATCACCATTTGTTCGGTCCGTGTCAGTCTGTGTTCGGTCCGTGTGGATGTCCACACGGACCGTGTTATCATGTGCGGTTTCCCACCAAATCAGTGGATTTTCCTCCTGAACTGATCCCTGCTGGTCCCGAAAATAGGACTCACTTTCCAAAAAAGTCACATCCATTGTCACATAGGTCTTTCCAGTTTCCAAATCAACACATTTATATCCTTTTTGGTGATTTCCATACTCGACAAACATGCACCTAATTGCGCAAGGGTCTAACTTGGTTCTTTTCTCCCTTGGGACATGGACATATGCTACACACCCAAACACTTTAGGTGCCAGATTTAGAGCAGAGGGAATTTGCACAAAAGAGGAAAGTTTTTGTAAAGGAGTAAGGAATTTTAGTGTACTAGATGGCATTCGGTTCATAAGATACACAGCAGTAGATATGGCATGATTCCAGAAATTCTAGGGTACATTATTTTCAAATAACAGAGATCTAGCAATTTCCAAAATATAGCGATTTTTCCTTTCTGCCACACCATTTTGTTGAGGGGTACCGACACAAGAAGTTTCATGTATAATACCATTAGTTTTGAAATTTTTTCCCAAGAAGGTATTTACATACTCCCCCCCATTGTCACTTCTAAGAATTTTAATCGTCTTTCCAAATTGTCTCTGAATTAGGTTTGAAAATTCCACAAAACAGTTTGCAACTTCACTTTTATGTTTCAAGAGGTATAACCATGTCATTCTAGTACTATCATCAGTGAAAAGAACAAACCACCTTTCCCCGTCTACAGAATTAACTGGGGCAGGGCCCCACACATCAGAATGGACCAAATCAACAAATTCCAAATCTTTATAACAAACACTAGGATAAGAAGTTCTGTGACTTTTACTTCGAATACAAGTTTCACATTGAATTTCAAAGTTTGATACACCAACCCATAAAGAAGGAAAGCTCTTTTTCATATACCCAACAGACGGGTGTCCTAACCTCTTATGCCATAACAAAATATTGTCTCCTTGAATGCTTCTATTCACGAGACACGTAGAACCCGTATTCAAGTCTTCAAGGTGATACAGTCCATTGCGCTTAATACCACGCCCAAGTATCTCCTTCGTTAGGATGTCCTGAAAAATACAAAAATTTGGATACATTAAAACTGCACAATTTAGGTCTTCAGCTAATCGGCCCACTGATATAAGCTTTGTGGTCAAAGATGGTACGAGTAGAGTGTCTTTCAAACACAAAGATTCAGACACATTTACAGTTCCTGATCCTATAACCGGTGAGGGAACTCCGTTTGCATTAACGATTTCTTTCCGGTTAGATTCCCCAATTCTATCAAGATCTGACTTTACATAAGTCATGTGGTCGGTTGCCCCTGAATCTATCACCCATTTGTCTAAATTCTGTGTAATAAAGACTTTACCTTTGCCAGTCGAACTTTCTGTACCTTCGACATGAGTTGCAAGTGTCAGAGATGCTTGACCTGTACTGGTTTCTGCACGGTCCGTGCGTCCTGCCAAGTGAACCTGTCCCTTCTTGTTCCCTGCTGCCTTTTTCTCTTTCAAATCCTGCCACCAATCTGGGTACCCATGCAGTTGAAAACATGTTTCTCTGGTGTGCCTTGGATTGTTGCAGTGAGTACACCATTTTCCCTGTTTTGTTCCAGATTTAAGAGAGAGTGATACCTCTGGTGCACGGTCCGTGTACCGACCTGCACGGTCCGCACCCTTCATCGCCATGACTGCAGGGTTGAAGGTGTTGTCATTGCCGCACATCACTTTCTGCCTCATCTCCTCCCGTCTGACCCTGGAATACGCCTGCTCGACAGTTGGCAGAGGCACGGTTTGGATGATATCTGCTCGAGTACTATCTAGACGGTCGTCTAATCCGGCTAGAAATTTGTATACCCGATCCTGTTGAACCCACGAGTTATGCTTCTCAATGTCCTCCGTGCATACCATAGGGTTTGGCCGTCGGAAATCAATCTCCTTCCACAGCCCCTGCAACTTATTGTAATACTTTTCCAAAGATCCACCTGATTGTTTCAACTGGTGGACCCTTTGTTGAAGGTCATAGATTTGAGATGAATCACAGCCATCAAAGAAGGTGGTAGCCAAGGCGTCCCACACCTCCCTTGCTGTGGAATATCGATGAAAATTCCCAATAAAACTTGAGTCGAGAGAATTGAGAATCAAACATTTTACCATTGAGTCATGCATCTTCCATTGTTCATATCTAGGAGTGCCGACGAGCGGTGCTTGTTTCTCTCCACGTACGTAACCCAGCTTGCCCTTGCCTGCCAGGTGTGTCTCCATCATGGACAACCATAGTCCATAGTTTGTTCCGTCAAATTTGACAGTTATCGAGTTGACCGGTACTTCGACCGACATAGCCATCGCCTTCTGGGTGGTGAGAAGTTCCTTCAGCGCTTGAAGAAGTGTCATGTCTGCGCTGTGGTCTTGGTCCTTCTCACCTCCTGTCTTAGAGATGTCTTCCATTGCTGGTCTTTAGATCTAGACCCGCTCTGATACCATGAAAAAACCAACCTGCGGAATTCTTATACGGACCGTGTATCACTGGATACGGTCCGTACACGAGTAAACATACACACAAACAGAGAAAGAGAAGAACACAGTATTTAACGAGGTTCGGCACTTGAAAAAACCAACCTGCGGAATTCTTATACGGACCGTGTATCACTGGATACGGTCCGTACACGAGTAAACATACACACAAACAGAGAAAGAGAAGAGCACAGTATTTAACGAGGTTCGGCACCAACTTGGTGCCTACGTCCTCCATACTCACACACACCTTTTTCTATTTTTTTTGAATGAATTGTTACAAGGGAGGTAGGAGAGAATATATAGATAAATGCTACCTAATTACTTACTATTTTTTTTTCTTATTTTCTTCTATATCTGATACAATCATAATCTTCTAAATGAGAAACAAAATAACTAAGAAAAACAGGAAAGAAATAAAAGGGCCAGCTGCCACCTTCCTATTCTGCCACCTTCCTATTTTGTCTGGCGGCGTGCTACACGGTCCGTATACAATTATACACGGACCGTGTATATCTGTTTCAACAATTCTTTCTTAGCAATCAGGAGGTAGGTCATTTCATGCCCCAAACTTGGCTGCAACTTCCGCACATTGTCTTCCTTGCATCTCGCTTGCACATTGGATCAGAACCTACACACATAAATAGGATACAACCACAAATTCATCCAATTAAGGTCAAGCACATAACATAATTCACTTGTGGAAATCCTAATTGACATTTAGTTGATAATTGCATCAAAAATTGAACAATAAGAAACTTAGTTTCAACAAATAACGTGCAGTACACAATTAACTTTTCATGTCCATTGATTTCCTTTTCCGATGCATAATTTTCTCTAATCTAAATATATCAAATTAAAATTTTGCATATCATATTAGTAAACAAACCAGGAAGGGTCCACTTACCTACATACAAGAGCTGACCATGCTCGAGCACACAAATCGAGTCAGGTCTCAATTAGGTACACTGTTGGGCCAAGTTGGGTTAATTTGGTCATACCGGTTGGATTTGGTTGTGCAGCCCCTAGCTTCTCCACTTTCATTTCACTTTTCTTCTCTCTATCTCTCTCTACAGTTGGGAGGGTTTTGATGAGATCAATTCCATTCTTTTGCATTGGACTGGGCTGTTATAGCACCTCTGTCAATTTGCCCAATCAGAAATCTTCTATACATGCATGCATGTTTTTGTTTATGTACTTCCACCACCTAAATTTCCTACATTGAAAAAATATAATGAAAATTTGACAGAGGGGCAAACAATAGAAATGATATATTTGTAAAGCTAATATTTCATTTAATTTTTCATCTAGTATTTGAATGGAAGAAAGATCATTCTATAAATGTAATGAATTTGAAATATACCTAGCTAGCACCAATTATCAGCTAAGTAATTTGTATGGTATGCAGCACGGTTTGTTACCCTGGAAATACAACAATGTAGGAAAAAAGTGAAAAAATTGTTTTGGGATAATTTGAATATAAATTAATTAAAGGAACTTTTGAAATCTTACAAGAAGTTCCTTCTGAACTTTGTGGCCTATGAATTAACCTTCCATCAATTCGGATGAGTTGAACATGAGATATAAGAGGCCAGTCTTCACCCTCGTCAGGTTGGCACCTTTGGACCAACTCTTGAGGGCAACTTGTCAAAGTTAGCTCGCGGAGAAATGGAGGCATGCCATTTGGGGGAAGAGATTTGAGATTATTACAAGATTCCAACACCAGTATCATTAGTGACGATAGTGTAGCTAAACTAGATGGAAGGTGCTCAAATTCACAGTTGGCAAAATAGAGCTCTCGCAATTTGGTTAGTTCTTCAAACCACAATGTCTCGTACCTTGTAAATTGGATAAATTGAGACACTTTGCAATTTAAAACCCGGAGGGAAGGAAGCCTTCCCAAAATTTGTGGATAGTTGTAATGCACAAGGCTTTGGTCCATTTGGAGGTAAGCAAGTGACTGCAAATTTTCTAGCCGCTGTACTTGTAGACCCTTCCCTTTTTGCCGACTCATGGTAGAATACTGGCTACTGCTATAGAGTTTTGGACAATTCAATATTGTGGAAAATAAACTCAAATAAAAAACGGACAGATTTTAAGACAGTATTGAATTGAAGGGGCAATTCCAGATCATTTTGAGCAAATGAAGAGTCTACTTCGTGTGTTTTTAAGTCTAGTTTTTAATGGTGAAGGTTTCAGGTCATTTGGTATTACCTACAATAAGTTATGGAAGTTTTAGCAAGGAAGGGTCAGAATTTACTGTTCTGTTTAAAGCTGTTTTTTAATACGAATTTTAAGAGTCTTGTTTAGGTCTATAAATAGAGTTGTATTCTGTTGTAAGAAGGCAGAAGAGAGAAATAAAAAGAGTGTTTGATTAGTAAGAAAGAAAGAAATTGTTTTGTCTCTCTTCCCTCCACCAAAATAGTTATAAAATATCAACAAATTGGTATCAGAGCCGATGGCGAATGTGATGGGACAAATGCCGCTACCACGACTAACAAAGGCGAACTACGAGAACTGGAGCATTCAAATGAAAGCTCTTCTCGGATCGCAAGATGCGTGGGAGGTGGTCGAAGAAGGTTTCAAAGAACCAACAACTACCACGGGATATACGGCGGCTCAAAACAAGGCGTTGAAAGAGGAGCGATCGAAGGATAAGGCGGCACTATACATGTTGTTCCGAGCCGTTGACGAGTCGGGCTTTGAGAAGATTGCCGGGGCAACTACTTCAAAAGAAGCGTGGGACATTTTAGAAAAAGTGTTCAAAGGAGCCGACCGAGTAAAGCAAGTAAGACTCCAAACTCTACGCGGCGAATTGGAGAGTATGAAGATGAAGATGTCAGAAGGTGTATCCGATTACATCTCGCGTGTGCAAACAGTGGTGAATCAACTAAAACGAAATGGAGAAATTCTAACTGATGCAAGAGTGGTGGAGAAAATTTTGCGGTCATTAACCGAGAATTTTGAGAATGTCGTTTGTGCAATTGAGGAGTCGAAAAATCTGGAGGAGATGACCCTTGATGATCTCGCTGGTTCTCTTGAGGCGCATGAACAGCGGAAGAAGAAGAAGAAGAACGAGTCGCTTGAGGAAGCACTGCAAGCCAAGGTATCTATCAAAGATGAAAAGGTACTCTATACTCAAAACTTTCGTGGTAGAGGGCGCGGCCGTGGAGGTCGCAGCAATGGTCGCGGTGGTGGAGGCCGCGGTCGAGATGCACACTATGAGGAGAAGGGGCAGTCAAGCCAACAAAATTGGCGAGGTAGAGGACGTGGTCATGGGAGAGGCGGCCGGTCAAATCATTCAAATGTTGAGTGCTACAACTGTGGTAAGCATGGGCACTACGCAAAAGAGTGCAAATCAAATATCGAATGCTATAATTGTGGCAAGCATGGGCACTATGCAAAAGAGTGCTATTCTGAGAAAAAGGTAGAAGAAAACGCGAATCTAGTCGCGGAAAAGGAGACAATAGAAGATGGTGTTCTCATGATGGCCTACAAAAATACCATTCCCGACAGCGACACGGTGTGGTATCTCGATACCGGCGCTAGTAATCATATGTGCGGGCACAAACACCTCTTTGTGGAGATGCAAGAGATAGAGGATGGACACGTATCATTTGGAGATGCATCAAAAATCCAAGTGAAAGGTCAAGGTACAATATCGTATTTGCAAAAGAATGGTTTAAAGGGATTAATTGAGAATGTTTATTATGTACCTGATCTCAAGAGCAACATCCTGAGCATGGGACAACTCATGGAGAAAGGATACTCGGTGTTTATGAAAAATCGAGTATTACAACTGAAAGACAAGAAAGAGCGAGTAATAGCACGAGTTGAGATGGCGAAGAATCGAATGTACAAAATCAACCTGTGTTATGTGCGAGAAAGGTGTTTGCGAGTTAATGTAGAAGACAAGGCGTTCCTGTGGCATTTGCGATATGGTCATTTGCACTATGGTGGTTTACAAAAATTGTCGAAGAAAGGAATGGTACATGGGTTACCCGAGATTGACTACATCGAGAAGTTTTGCGAGGAGTGTGTACTCGGGAAGCACTCGAGACACTCATTTCAGAAGAAGGCAGAATACCGAACAACAGATCATCTCGCATTAATACATACCGACATTTGTGGGCCAATCACTCCTGAGTCATTCAGCGGTAAAAAATATTTCATTACTTTTATCGATGACTATTCCAGAAAGACTTGGGTTTATTTCCTGAAAGAAAAATCTGAAGCATTCGAAGTGTTTAAAAAGTTCAAAGTAATGGTAGAGAAGGCAACTGGCAAGTTTATTAGAGCTCTACGTTCTGATCGAGGTGGCGAATACAACTCGACAGAATTTGCGAGATACTGTGCAGAACATGGAATAAGAAGGTTCCTAACCGCACCGTACTCTCCTCAACAAAATGGTGTGGCAGAGAGAAAGAATCGGACCATTCTCGACATGGTTCGATCAATGCTGAAAAGTAAGAAGTTGCCAAAAGAATTTTGGGCGGAAGCTGTGCAATGCGCAATTTATGTGCAAAACCGATGTCCACATGCGAGTTTAGAAGATAAAACTCCACAAGAAAATTGGAGTGGTAGAAAGCCGACAGTCTCACACTTCAGAATATTCGGTAGTGTGGCTTATGCACACGTACCGGATCAGCGAAGAACAAAGCTAGAAGATAAGAGCAAGAAATTTGTGTTCATTGGTTATGACGAGAAGACTAAAGGTTTCAAGCTTCTCGATCCAATAAACAAGAAGGTAATAATAAGCCGAGATGTTAAGGTGAATGAAGCAAGCGAGTGGGACTGGAAAAACTCTTCCGAGGTGATAGTAGAAAGGGGAGAATCATCAACCACATCAACAACAAACCTCGAGATCGAGATAGCAAGAAGCCCTCAAACAACTGATAATGAGGAAGAGCCAAGACAACCAAAAATGCGAAGCATGCAAGATTTGTACGACTCAACAAGTGAGGTACATTTAATTTGTCTTTTGGCGGATGCCGAAATAATTACATTTGAAGAAGCGGTACGGAATGAGAAGTGGCAAGCAGCCATGGATGAAGAAATAAAAGCAATTGAGCGAAACTGAACTTGGGAGTTGATTGAATTGCCAAAAGGATGTCAGCCCATAGGAGTAAAATGGGTATACAAAAAGAAGATGAATGCTCAAGGCGAGATAGAGCGGTACAAGGCAAGGCTAGTTGCAAAGGGCTATCGACAAAAGGCGGGGATAGACTATGATGAAGTCTTTGCCCCAGTTACAAGAATGGAGACGATTCGCCTTCTCATTGCTCAAGCAGCTCAATTCAAATGGAAAATTTTTCAAATGGATGTCAAGTCAGCTTTTTTGAATGGTGTGCTAGAAGAAGAGGTGTATGTAGAGCAACCACCCGGGTACACAAAAATTGGGGAAGAAAAGAAGGTGCTGAAATTGAAGAAGGCACTTTATGGACTAAAGCAAGCACCTCGAGCTTGGAATACCCGCATCGACACTTACTTCAAGAAGAACGGGTTTACTCAATGCCCATATGAACATGCTTTGTACGTGAAGAAAGAAGAAGGTAACTTGTTGTTTGTAGCTCTTTATGTTGATGATCTTATATTCATGGGGAATAATGAGGAGATGATAAAAGATTTTAAAGAGGCTATGACTCGGGAGTTCGAAATGACAGACTTGGGTTTGATGAAATATTTCCTTGGTCTGGAGGTTAGACAAGAAAATACTGGGATTTTTGTATCACAAGAAACATATGCAAAAGAAATTCTAAAAAGGAACAAAATGGAGGAGTGCAACCCGGTATTGACACCAATGGAACCTGGGGCTAAACTTTCTAAGTTTGACGGTGGAGAACGAGTAGATGCAACCAAATACCGAAGTTTGGTGGGAAGTCTGCGTTATCTCACATGCACGAGACCAGACATATCTTACAGTGTTGGAGTGGTAAGTCGGTTCATGGAAGAACCGGTCTATACACATTGGAAAGCATTGAAGAGAATTCTGCGATATATCCGAGGTACAGAATCACTCGGGTTATTTTTCTCAAGAACAGAAGAGTATAAACTGGTGGGATACTCTGATAGTGACTGGTGCGGAGACATAGATGATCGAAAGAGTACATCGGGATACGTATTCTTTATGGGAGACACAGCGTTCACATGGATGTCGAAAAAACAACCCATCGTGACACTCTCGACATGCGAAGCAGAATATGTGGCAGCATCATGGTGTGTGCGACATGCAGTTTGGCTAAGGAAACTTTTAAGCGAGTTGAATCTCGGACAAGAAGAAGCAACCGAGATCCGAGTTGATAGCAGGTCGGCAATTGAACTCGCAAAGAATCCAGTACATCACGAAAGGAGCAAGCATATCGATGTTAAATTTCATTTCATTCGAGAACAAATCCGGGAAGGGAGTGTGAAGTTGAATCATGTAGCGAGTCATGATCAAGTAGCCGACATGTTCACAAAGCCGTTACCCACGGTTTTGCTGGATAAATGCAAGATGGCAGTAGGCATGAAGGATGGAAGAAATTTGAGTTTAAGGGAGGAATTTGTGGAAAATAAACTCAAATAAAAAACGGACAGATTTTAAGACAGTATTGAATTGAAGGGGCAATTCCAGATCATTTTGAGCAAATGAAGAGTCTACTTCGTGTGTTTTTAAGTCTAGTTTTTAATGGTGAAGGTTTCAGGTCATTTGGTATTACCTACAATAAGTTATGGAAGTTTTAGCAAGGAAGGGTCAGAATTTACTGTTCTGTTTAAAGCTGTTTTTAATACGAATTTTAAGAGTCTTGTTTAGGTCTATAAATAGAGTTGTATTCTGTTGTAAGAAGGCAGAAGAGAGAAATAAAAAGAGTGTTTGATTAGTAAGAAAGAAAGAAATTGTTTTGTCTCTCTTCCCTCCACCAAAATAGTTATAAAATATCAACAAATATTTCTAAGCGGTTAAGGTTGGTAAGTGTTTGTAGCTCTCCTAGAATGCTCAATTCTGAGCAATCACGGAGCTTCAGAACCTCGAGGAGCCTCAGATCGTTGAGACTCAGAGAAATTCTCACTCTAGATCCCCAAATACACAAGTTTGTAAGACAAGTGAGATGGTGGAGAGATCTTTCGAATGAATTGATAATGTTGCATTCAATCAAAATCAAGGTCTTGAGTGATGCACCAAAACGGTAAAGAGGCACATCCTTCAGTGCTTTGCAATCTTTTATTTCCAGATGGGAGAGATGGGGAAAATATGCTTCACCTCGTGCATCCGACCATTCTTCTAAAGAAGATTGATGCATAGAGAAGTACCTTAAAGCTGGAAAAACTGTTTGTTTGTTTCCATAGATATTGTGATCAATTTTTTTTATGGAATTTAACAACTCAAAGTGAATACTGTTCAAAGAAGGAAGTTGTCCAAGAGGTGGTAGGACTTCTATACTTGAGCAATTAAAGAGAGTTACAGCTTGTAAATTTACAAAATAGCTCATTTGCATCAACCAATCTGGAAAAAATGGACCCATGTAGTGGAAAATTCTGAGCTCTCTGACTTCGTTGGGTGGTTTCAGACCATCGAGTATCTCTAAGTCTATATCGGGTCTTCTACTCGGTGAGCTCCAACGTATGTCAACAGCATCAACGTGCTTCTTGTTGGCTAATTTTACTTGCATTGCCTCATCTTTACTTTTGACATTCTCACAGTTGATAATTTTCAGATGCCCAGTGATTTCTCTCATATCTTTTAGCTCTGTTATTCTGTGCCCCTCTTGTTCACCAATAGCGTATTCATTAAGTTCTTGAAGGCTGGTTAGTTGACCTATGCCAGAAATCATGGGTATCTTTTCATCATCAGCATTCAGATGCCGTAAATTAATCAATTTATTTATTTCCCTTGGTAACTCAAGGAATTGACATTTGCGAATATGCAAAGCTTGAAGGTGATAATGATTAAAAGAAGAGTGTGTTAATACTTCAATTCCAGTGGAAGACAGATCTAGGAAACGAAGGTGGGTCAAGTTCTGAATGGCTGGTGGTGGTTCTCTAGTTTCCATGTGCATATAAGATAAATCGAGAACTCTAATCCTATCTAAGCAACTTAGAGATTCATTGACAGTACTATACATTCCATCAATATGGCACAGCCCAAAGTAAAAGAATGAGCGTAAGTGCTTACATTTTTGGATTTCCTTTACCATCTCCAGATTTTTTGTATCAATTGCTACATGACGGACCCCTTGAGGAATTTTTACTGATTTGTCACTTAGGTATAAACATTCATAAGAGGAAACAATAATTGCCAAATCATGCATCAAGTTAGGCATGACATAGCCTTTATTGTCCCCCGCAGGATGGAAAAAGGATTTCTCAACTAACTTATCAAACCACTGCCTCCCAACATCCTCAAGTCTGCTGCCATTGACATCATAGGGAACAAAATCTTGGGCTATCCACATCTGGACCAATCTATCCTTCTCCAGCAATGAGTTTCTGGGGAATACAGAACAGTAGGCAAAACACTGGCGCAAACACGGATCTAGGTGCTCGTAACCAAGTCCGATGGAGGGAAGGATCTGGCTTTTTCCCTCAGGTAAATCCCACCATTCGCTTTTGGAAATTCTCCTCCATCTTTCTTCATCTACATCAGATCTTAATATATTTCCAATTATTTTAGCTGCCAAGGGCAAACCTCATAAATTTTCTGCTATTTGCTTTCCAATCTGTTTTAAGATATTTCTTTTTTCATTGGGCATCACTAGATTCCCAAATGCAAAACATTTAAATAGTTTCCAAAATATGCCTGACTCCAGTGCACTCAAAGCTATGTGATTGAAGGTTGCTACCCTATTTGCAAATGCCTTATTCTGGGTTGTTATGAGAACTACACTACCTGGGGCACCATGAGATAGTGTTGTATAAATGACATCCCATTGATATTCAATTTTCTCAAACATATCATCGAGAACAACTAAAAATCTCCTTCCTCCAATGATCCAAGAGAGATTTTTAGAAATGTCCTCTAACGTAATAACATCTAGACGTAGATATCCTCCCAAAGATTGAACAATCTTACGCATCAACAGTACAACATCAAGATTGCAAGAAACTGAGATCCATGCTTTTGATGCAAAAGCCTGTTGCACCTCAGGTTCATTATAGACAGCTTGAGCAAGTGCTGTCTTTCCTACCCCGCCTATTCCAACTATAGGAATAACGCAAAGGCCATGAAAAGTGTTATAGTTTTGCCCTCGCTTTTTACTAGATTCTGAATCTGAACCTAATATAATCTCTAAAATCAGGCTTAATTCATCTTGTCTGCCATATAAACCCACCTGCTCTAATGGTTGCGAAATGGTCTCTCTTTGATTAGTAACATCATGGTCATGGGATTCAGAATTTTTGTTCAGATTTACCAAGTTAAGAATTTTTGGGATATCAGTAGAAAGTTGGTTCAACTGATCCACGACTTTCTTTAAACTTTTGTGGTTATCATCAGGCAAAAACATATTCTTGAGACCAGAAAGAGAAGAGGAAGCAAATAATTTGCTAACCTTGTTCTTTCCCTGAACTTTCTCCTTGATTGATTTGGCTTCCATGTTGTCCAACACATCTTCGGCATCATAAACAGCCAGTTTGAGCCTCCTCAGCAAATCTGCAAGAGCTGGATTGTTGATAATCGTTCTTTTTTCGGCCTCCTTGACTGTTGCTTGACAGAGTAAAAGTGTACGGGTCAAGGTCTCAACCAACTCTTGAGTGCCTTTTTGCAACTCATAATTAGCGCTGAGATAGTTTTGTGCTTTCTCAACCACACTTTTGATGACCGGCGATGCAAACCATCCGCCAACCAACAACTCAACTCCTGTCATGGGAGATTATGGGTGTTCAAGTCTGTATTCTTTCAATGGAGGGGAGGGGGTGGATTGAGTTATCAGAGTGTTCTATTGGGTCAAATATTTGGACATGTATATAAACTAAACACTTAGGTGAAGACTCACCAACATGACTAATTGAAATAGCGGTGGGATTAACTGTGTCTTGGGAATTGTAATAAATTGTGTAGCACAGTATTCTGTGCCGTTTTCTGTACGTGTTAAAAGCATAGAAGGCAAAATCGGCCGTTCCGGAGCGGAATCGGCCGTTCCGGATCGGGATCGGACGGTACCGATCCGATTTCAGGCCGAGTTACACGGATAGTGTAGATTTCGTCAAATTTCAGCCGTTCCGGTCTTATTCCAGTCAAATTTCGGCCGTTCCGGCCTGATTCAAATCAAATTTCGGCCGTTCCGAACCGAAATAAACTGATTCCACTGAAACGGCCGAAACGCAAATTAAACAAACTCCAAAAAATTTTGAGCTCTTGCGTGAATCGAACCCATGCCCTCTAGCTAAGCAACCAAAGTCAACTACCACCACACCATACAACCTTTGTTGTTGAAAAACACAACTCATTTGTATATATGAGAATTTTAATTTGTACAAGCTTATGACAAAAGTCCGATTTTCCAATCCGATTCAGCCGATCCCGACCGATTTTTCCGATCCGGATGGAATCGGACGGTGCCGATCCCGATCCCGATACCGATTTTTCCTTCTATGGTCAAAAGACATTAGTTCCCTGCCAAGATTCTGAAAATAGTAAATTATAATGACAAGATTCTGATTGAAAGTAATATGTGGAGACGTTATTGCAAGTAGTTGTAGGATATCTTTTATTTCTCTCATGTATAGATGTAGGGATGGGTTTGAGGCGTGTAAAAAAAATTTTGGAGTTTCATGTTCATGCCCTCTATACAACTGGGGATGTAATGAATGTTTTATTAATATAACACTTGGCAGCCACAGCAAGTCTTTTTCCGAAAAAAACCTCCCTCCCCTTTCAGTCTCCGATGTTTATAATGCATGGATTATGGACATAGCTAATCTGATTTAGAAAGGTGGTAAAATTGATTAATCTTGCGAACTAACTTGTAAGAACATTAGAAATTCAATCAAAATATTTCTTGTGTTCGTATTAGGTTTTTCTAATATCCAGCATACTCTGGATCATAAAAAAATGGCCAAACAAATAAAAATAATTATTTTAGTACCCGTGCTACAGCACCTGCACTGTACCCGCGCTACAGTACCCGCACTTAGAGGAATAATGTACTATGGTCCCCACTAATTATTATTCTAAAAAGATATTATATGATCCCCACTAATTATTATTTTAAAATTTCAGCAACACCCTTCCTCTATGATCCGCGTCAACCTTCCTCTAATAAAGTAGTGGGGACCTCGTATCACCGCATCTACCTTATCCAATCATCACCGCGTCAACCTTCCTCTAACAAAAATAGTTGACCACATAGGTAAAAATACTTTAGTGCAGAGGTATAAATACTTGCAGTACTTGATATTAATACTTTCAGACGTCATCTAGTGTCATATGTAAAAAATATTTGAGTGGTCCCCTAATGCGGGTACGACGCGAGGATTTTTCAAGAAAAGGTGCGGGTACGGTTATTTAAGGAAAATTCATATATCATATATGTAGTTCATTGTATAGATATAAATACTTATCTTGTTTGAGCTATATACTTCACAATGTTACTATTAATATTTGTAAAACAAAATTACAGTTTTGGAACGGTTGTGTGGTCCCCTAATGCGGGTACGACGCGAGGATTTTTCAAAAAAGATGCGGGTACGGTTATTTAAGGAAAATTCATATATCATATATGTAGTTCATTGTATAGATATAAATACTTGTCTTGTATAGATATAAATACTTCACAATGTTACTATTAATATTTGTAAAACAAAATTATAGTTTTGGAACGGTTGTGTGGTCCCCTAATGCGGGTACGACGCGATAATTTTTAAAAAAAAGGTGCGGGTACGGTTATTTAAGCAAAATTTCATATATCATATATGTAGTTCATTGTATAGATATAAATACTTGTCTTGTATAGATATAAATACTTCACAGTGTTACTATTAATATTTGTAAAACAAAATTACAGTTCTGGAACTATTGTATGGTCCCCTAATGCGGGTACGACGCGAGGATTTTTCAAAAAAAGGTGCGGGTACGGTTATTTAAGGAAAATTCATATATCATATATGTAGTTCATTGTGTAGATATAAATATTTGTCTTGTATAGATATAAATACTTCACAATGTTACTATTAATATTTGTAAAACAAAATTACAATTTTGGAACGGTTGCGGTCCCCACAAACAGTTATGGCAGTTTAGGTGCGGGTACAGTGCGGGTACTCATATCAGCTTCCAACAAATAAATATATTTATGTTCGCATTTATTTTACAGCATGTTAAAGGACCTATCATGAGTTCAGACCTTACAGAGGAAGTTGCCGACGGGGTCAGTGACCTAACACTTGACCTAATAGATTCTTTACGTTTTCTTTCTTTTATAAATTTCCACTAGGAGGCTGGTTTACATCAGCTTGTAATTTTTATAACGATGAGAGATAAAGAACTTATGACATAATCCGTAGGGTAGCTACATTACATCATATGGGTCAAAATATTTACTAAATTTGCAAATTTTACCTTACCAATGTACATAATTTAATTGGTACTTTCACAGAATAGGATAAATTAATACATGTACTGATTTCGCTGGATACTTTCACCCATCGTTTGATTGTAGGAGTATTTCACTAGAGTGTCTAAAATCATAAATGACGCCATTATGATTGTTCTAGTCCATACACACCACTGTTGTCTTAAAAGGTGGTATAACAAACCCTAAATAAAATTTGATTTCCCCTCGAATATTTTCTTACTCTTTTATAGCGAGTCTAGAATGGTCTTGGAGGTGCAAAAATAAACCCAAACATAGCATATATCTCATTTGGTCTATATTGAACAAAAGAACCTAATATTTGCATTAATTTCTTACCAGTTTGTCTAAATTCGAAATCAATCTTACGACTTCTATAAATCAAATTATCTGAGTTACCAATACCTCGAAACTTAGTTTGTCCACTTAAAAGTATTGTTTGGTTTAGACGCTTTTAATAATATTTCTCAAGCTTCGTCACTACTAATGAGGTTTTTGTTTCTTAGTTGGACAGGGGTTGGCATCGCAGCTATGTTTTTCGCTGAAACAAAGGCCAATATAAGAATTTAAAAATATAATTATCTCTTGATGTTGTAAGGAGGGCTGTTAAAAGATAGGTAGAGATTGGATAGAGGTGTTTCTTTTGTTCATATTAGATACCGAGTAATTTGTGAGGATACTATTGATCCTTAACAATTAGGAATTATCTGTACCGGCTCAATAGCTTTACCAGTTGACTGTTACCGGATCCAAAGGTGATTTGATTACAAACGCAACCAACATTTAATGAACTGCACTGTAATATTCTTAGCAATCGTCTTTTTCCTTTTTTCATTTAAAAAATACCCAGTAAATGTTTTATTTTTCTGTCATGTTTGGTTGAGGTCTAAACCATATAATAAGAGATTTAGATATCAGTTATTCTGCCAAACACGAAATAGTTAGGCCAGTTTAAGATGATGTAAGACGTCGGCCTAACTTAAGCCACCTATCCAGGTATCTTAAGCTTATTCCGCGTGTAGCACCCGCATTCATGATTTTTTTCTCTCTCTCTCTTGGTTAACACCCTCTTGTACCCGCGTGTAGCACCCGCACCCGCGTGTAGCACCTGCATCGAGGTATCATAAGCTTATTTGTCTCTCTCTTGCCCTCAATCTGATGTGTACCCGCCTCCGTGCCGCCTGCAGCAGCATCATGTACTAAACATCCAAGAATTGTACAGTTTACTTCAGATTTAATTGTCTGTGTTTATTGATTTCCATTGATTTTACTTTTTTTTAAGATAGATACAAATACATATATATACGCATTATACATATATTTTTAAGATAAAGCAAATTATCCTGTTGTGAACTGTTATCAGTTGGTGCAGGCTCAGCTTCAAAGAGTGATTAAAATAATAAAAATAGAAAGGAATACATGATTAGACCACAAGTTCCAATCAAATAAAAAATATCTTAACTTTAATTTAGATCTCAACCACATATGAATAAATTTAATCAGCCTAAAATAGAATAATTAATTAAGAACTCCTTAATTTTAGACCTCAACAAAACTGCACCTTTAATATACTTCTAAATAAAATTATAGAGATCTCACCACATATCTCCCTACTGATTTGCCCCAAGCGCTGGACTAAAGACTGGAGTGTTAGCAGTTGTCACTCTCGAGAAAAAAAAAAAGTATACAAAAATGCCTAAATTTTGTGTCCACTGCAACGATTTTTCATTTGTAGTATTTGAAAAAAAAATCAACTTAAAACATTAAATCAGCAAAACTTCGGAACATAGCAAAAAAAAAAAATTACAACAATTCCTGCTAAGGTTGTCAATGATAATGTTTTTGTGCTGAGATAAAAAATGTTGTGTTTCACGGTTACCCCCAGAAATTGCGTTGCTTCAATTTTCAAAATATTTTTTTATTTTAGGACAATGAAGAGCGTTTTTCAAGCATAAAATGTTGTCATGAGAGCGCTTCTCTGTGGGTGAAATATTGTCATTGGCTCTCCTCTACAGATTTGCTATGTTTCTAAATTTTATTAATTTGATGTAATTTTTTTTTTCAAAGCTATACATATAAAAAATCGGCCACTGTCAACTACCAACAAATCCTTCCGATAAAGCCAACAAGTTTCCTAAATGCGACAATGAAAATAAGGGAAAATTATATGTATAATCCCTTTCCCTCCAGCAACTGAAAACGACAGAACACCTAACCCAGTCCGCTTCAAATTAATCTGAATGACCAATAGTAAAGAAACGAGATTTTCTTATTTTCTAACCTGTTTCTTATTGTAAAATGGCAGTGTCACATGTCATCTATGATGGTCACTTTGTTATTGATCTAGAATTAAAAAAAAATTGGATCGATCAATTAGTGAGGATGACAAGATTGATCAAGTTGTGCTTAATCTAATCTAATCTAAACTAACTTCTAGCGGACACCATATAATTGTGTTCTTATGAACAAATTAGCCTTGCTCACTGTGTTCTTAATTAATTTAATAATAATTTATAGATATTCATTGATTCAAACCGCAAATAAACTAGCCACTTGAGGGGAAAACACAAGTGCAAGTGTTAATTAGCACAATGGGAGCCAAAAACAGCTGCGAGATCTCAAGACTGCCACAAGATTGTCTGTCTCGTGTCATCTCACTAACCTCTCCACGAGATGCATGCCGTTGCTCTACTGTTTGTACCTTCTTTAAGTCGGCTGCAGATGCAGATGCTGTGTGGGAGCACTTTTTTCCCACTGATCTCGGTCACCTTCTTTCCACGACTGTTGATCAGCCTGTCTTCACCTCCAAGAAAGACCTCTACTATCATCTTAGCACTCGTGGTATCCTTGTTGATGATGGAAAAATGGTACCTTTTCACTAATTTAGAGTAATTTTTGTTTCAGATGTGATCTTGTAATTATTTAGTTATCTATATTTCTTATATTCTTTACCATTTGATTCGCAAACTTTATCTCTTGTTTCTCTCTACCCCTTACATATAATAATGTGTATATAGACATACTAGTTACTTCAATTTTCATCTTATGTATGATCGTAACATAACTTCAGTGCCTTAAGCTGGATAGATCAAGTGGTGCAAAGATCTACATGCTGTCAGCTACAAGGGCTGTAGCGATTACATGGGGCGATAATCTGCTATATTGGCAACATGTGCCAAACCTTGAATCCAGGTAAGTAAAATTATCTTGTTGTCTTTGTCATTGTTTTTCCTTATATTTAATTTGTGGGTTGGGAGAGTGTGTGTGTCTGTGTGTGATTCAAACAATATATTAGTTCTGATTTATAAATTTTAATATATTACTCATGTCAGTTTTGCAAATTAGTTAGTGCAAAATTTTAAAGAACTCTTCAAATGTCCAGTGGTACCTACCATAGACGCTCTTAAATAATCTATTGTGATAATCATAATTCAAGAACAGAAATTTTACTTCACTACAAATGACAAATAAACTAAAAGGTATTACTTAGCTTGGCATATATGCCTACGAAGAATGAAATCCAAAATTTCACCTTTCTTTCCATACGTTTTATTAGGTTCTCAGAAGTGCAACATCTGGTATTAGTTTGGTGGTTGGAAATCAGTGCAATTTTCAGATGCAAAAATCTCACCCCGAAAATGAGATATGGTGCCTACTTCATCTTCAAATTAGATGACAATTCGAACGGCCTTGATCTTCCATTAGAAGCAACTATTGCCTTTCATCATAAAGAGTCTCTTCACAGGATTTGCCTAGAAGCCAGAAATGGTATGTCCAGGCAAAACCCAAATAATCAGATCAAATATCCTCAAGTAAGAGATGACCAATGGAGTGAAGTAGAGATCGGGGAATTCTACTATGATGGTGAGGAGGATGATCAAGTTGGAGTAAGAGTGCTTGAAACAAAAGAACTGTGGGCAAAGAGAGGGCTAATCTTTAATGGCATTGAGTTCCGTCCTAAGATTTAGTAAATGGATTAACGAGCAAATGGTGCATTTCTTTCTGCATTACCGACACTAGTAATTTCGGTGTTCGCAGCTCTACTGTCTTGCATTTATCATAGTATAACATGTTTCCACCATAATTAGGTTTGTATTGAAGTTGCACATTGCTTCCTTTTTATTCATGTCGCACATGTACCTGAGTTGTCTCTCGTTCCTTGTATAACAAATGTGTTTTGCTGCTCTTGTAAACTTCTACTCTTTTAAATTAAGGTAGTAAGGTGAATGTTCAACTGGTAATTGCTCTATGAAGTAAGACCAGAATAATGTTTTTAAAGAAACATAATTAATTAGATCGAGTTTAGACAATATGTATTTATAATTGACGAAAGATTTTCTTATTGTAGTCTATAAAAATTTTCATTATAAACAGTATTGCAACCAGTCTCTTACCCCAGCCTGTTAACTCTAAGCCCGCACGAAACCGATTGCTAACAACACACGAACCCGAATGAAGGAGCAAGTATCCAGGTGCAGATTTTAATGCATCCCAAAGGGTGCTTAGCTGCTCCTATAGTTTTAAAAAATTTAATTACATATATTGAAATTTGAGTGAGGCTACGGTACTATGCATAGCACGGATTGGTCCGTGCTACGGCTCAATATTTGAGTTTGCAAAATCCTAGCGGTCGATCCAAACCGTTCAACATGTGATTATAAAATGAATATGTACTTGCAAACCAAATTTTACATTTTTTTCGATTTTTTTTACTATTTTTTTGGATAGGTAGAAAATCACTGTTTTTGGATGGTCCAGAATTTTCAGATCAAGTGATTTTCTACCTATCTAAAAAAATTGTAAAAAAATTTGAAAAAATGTAAAATTTGGTTTGCAAGTACATATTCATTTTATAATCATGTTGAATGGTTCAGATCGACCGTTAGTATTTTGGAAACTCAAATATTAAGCCGTAGCACGGACCAAACCGTGCTATGCATATTACCGTAGCCTCACTCTTGAAATTTAATTAAATTTTTGTTTTTTTCTTTCACGTTATTTAATAGTTCAGCCTTCCTCATGAAATATCAAATGTGTGCTTGTAGCCTAGTGGTTAGAATTCTATATTGTGGTTGTGAAGAGTACTTGAATTCAAATTTCACTTACCACATATTAAACATTTTTGCATTTTACGTTTCAGTCCTCCCCAATCTAAATGTTCTAGTTCTGCCCCTGCAAATAACTACTTCAAGGATCATGAAGCTGACCTAGTGATGATAAATGACAAATGCATCAATAATCTGTTCACATTCAAAGTTCCAAACACTAAGCCACACCAGTATGTTTCGGAAATAAATCTGCTGTTATTCCTTGGGAATAACAGGAACCTGATATTCCGTTCCCAACCGTTCAAACTTTTCCATGTGAAAATTTCGACGAAGAAAGTTTTTCGTGCACGAATCTCAATGAAGATCAACGGTTGTAATCGGAAGAACAGGTTTCTGTTATTCCCAAGGAATAACAGCAGATTTATTTCCGTATGTTTCAGTGGCACTGCATTGAACTTGACAGACGTCAATCGATAGCTCTAACTTGCATTTTTTAAGAGGCAGGCGCTCTACTATTTTGGAGTTTGTGTTACTTCTATTTCTATTATTATTTTTTATTCTATAAGTTTCTATCTCCACCATATCTGATTTTGATTAATATCGCGTGAACCCCACTTTTGCTCAATTACAACAAAATTGGTGATTATTGCATCAAGTAATTATCATACATATAAGAACCAAGATAACACACCAAGATAAATCAATTAAATATGCAAGCGCTAAAACTATAGTCCAACAAAGAGTTGGTAGAATCTGTAGTGGGACCCATGTTTACCCCCACCTTGACCGTGATCTGACTGACACAAAATTATCTAAACGAAGTGGTGGACGCTAAGTGTTGATAGAGTGAGAGGGAGAATATGATGAGAATCAAATTTTTTTTTTTATCTTTTCTTGTTGGAGAATAGTTGTAGGTGTATTTAGAAATTTTGGTAGTTGTTGTATATAGATTAGTTGGAGATTTCCATAGGTCTTGTTGTTCCAAAATTAAGGTTGTAAGGTGAATGTTCATCTGGTAATTGCTCTTTGAAGTAAGATCAAAATCATGCTTTCAAGCAAACCTTTAAATGTACACAACAAAAGATAGTTTAATTTGCCTATATATCGCACTTCTTTAAAAATAGCTTATTATTATCCATACTTATATGACAAGTCCCTGCGAGAGAGTTCCCACTTAGCTAATTTTGCAAATAATAGTTTCTAACATGAGATTAGTCCATATGAATTTGTGATTGGGAAATAGCTAACTCCAAATTGCATTCTCTCTGTGATATAACAGTAGCCATATAATAATTTTCTATTTTAATAGGCAGGCGGTCTACTCTTTCGGAGTTTTGTGTGTCCAAAGCACCTAACTTCTATTTCTTTCTATCATTATTTTATTATTTCAGTTCTCTATCTCCCCCCACATTGATTTTGAATAATTTCCTGATAGCAACTCCTGGTCCACAGTCCACACCACATGAGCGGATGAGCACCATAATTTGCTCAAGTACAGCAAATTGGTGATAATGGCATCACCTTATTATCATATACTATATAGGCACCAATGTAACAAGCCAGGAGAAATCAATTAAATATGTCAAGGGGCTAAAAGTATAGTTCAACAAATGAGTTGGTAGAATAAGAAGTGGGACCCAGAATTGCCCCACCTTGACCGTGTTTAATTGACTTGACCCAAAATAATCTAAACGAAGTAGCCCATAGGTGTAATTTCAAATTTTGTGTGGTTGTTGGAGATCAGTTGAAAACTGGCCATAGGTGTGATTAGAAATTTTGGTGGTGGATGGAAATCAACCGTAGATGAAAGATCAGACTGGTTGATCAGCATCAAGAATTGTGTGTACTTGATCTGCACAAATGAATCTTGGTGTTGAATTGTTCATCAAACAGCTCCACGGGAACATCTGAATCGATTCCACAAATGAATTCATGTCCTCTGCATTAACTTCAAAAAGAATCTTTTGAGTTCTGGACCATCCGATTCACTTTAAGATTCGTGAGGACTAGATCTATAATAATATTAAAGGGCTCCCTCAATTATAGGCTGTGGCTAGATTAGCTCTGTTTGAAATCAAATCCCAATGAGATATTGGGTGTGATCTGATTGGGGAAAATTTTGGTTCAGGCGAGAAAAAAGGTGAGGTGATAATTAAATTTGTGTGAGGATGATGGGCTGCGCCTCCGGCCCAATAAATTTTCAGTTACTTCGATTAATAATATAGACTTCGTTTGTGGGCTGATTGAGTTTGAAGCAAGAAACAATTCAGAAGTTGAGTTTGTATAGGAATTGAGATAATAAAACGATCGCGATGGGACTCGAACCCACAATCTCCCGCTCCGGAGGCGAGCGCCTTATCCATTAGGCCACGCGATCACTTTTGTTTAAAATCCACAGTTTGAAACAAGACATTATATTTCTGAGAAAAATTGTGAACTTTCTCTCCCATTTTCTCTGACGATCTTCTGTAGAACAAACTTAGCAACTAAACGTCTAACGGATAACATAATAGCAGACTCAACACTCAAGTAGGAAATCAACAACACACAAGGCCACATACAGTAAGGACCACATCCTCCTGATCTGACTGTAAAAACATACTTTTGATGCATAATTTTTTAACATGACTCTGAAACTTTCCAATATAGAAAACTTTTATTATACAAATTCATATTTATGTAATTTAAATATGAATTAAAGCTATTGATATAAATTAATTTCTGAATTAAGAAAATATTTACCGTATTTATTGATTATATATGCCTATTATAGGTACATTTAGAATTATTTTTAGTTTCATATTTTACACATTTTTTCGAGTGAAATGTATTTTTTAAATTCAAACAATCCAATATAGAACACTTTTATTATACAAATTCATATTTATGTAATTTAAATATGAATTAAAGCTATTGATATAAATTAATTTATTTCTGAATTAAGAAAATATTTACCGTATTTATTGATTATATATGCCTATTATAGGTATATTTAGAATTATTTTTAGTTTCATATTTTACACATTTTTTCGAGTGAAATGTATTTTTTAAATTCAACAATCGATCCACTTAACATTATCTTCATATGAAATGTACTTGGAGAATTCAAATAGTTGATATGTACCATTAAACATGATCTTCTATGGTAATATGCATAGTACATATTGGTATGTGCTATGGACTAGCTTATATATTCATTTTTAAAGTTCAAATAGTCGATTTGAACCGTTAAACATGATCTCATTTGGCAATGTACTTGTAGGCTGAATTTTGCATTTTTAAATTTTTTTTGCTATTTTTTTAGATAGGTAGGAAGTCACTTGATTTGAAAATTCTAGACAATCAAAAAACAACAAATTTATACCTATCTAAAAAATACTTAAAAATTCTAAAAAATTCAATAGAGATATGGATCTATAGCACAGACTAATCCGTAATATGCATATTACCATAGTCTCACAAGTTTTATATTTCTAAAATCACTACTTTCAGATGGTCAATAAATTTTAAATCAGGTGATTTATATTTATTTAAAAAATAGTAAAAAATTCTAAGAAATATAAATTTGTCTCAAGGTACATTTTTATACGAAGTAGTGTTGACCTGCGCTTTGCAAATTAAGTACCATAGCCTCACACATATTTTTTATAAGGGAAATTTTTTACTGTGTCCATACAAAATTCTAAAATAGCCAATTTCTCCATCAAAACAATATAATATCCAATATCTCCATGAAAACTTAAATTTTTTTTCTTCTATCCCTTTTTATTTATTTAACTTTTTATTTAATTATTTTAAATTTTAAATTAACAAATATACCCTTCTAATTTCATGTTTCCTCTTTCACTTTGTTCGTTCTAACAACATATAACAATACTATTTTTATTTTGTTTTTATATGACTCAATAAGCAAAAAATACAATCTGCAAAAAATATTGACATTAGTGTATTTTTTTTATAAGTTTATTTTGTAATTTAAATTTCAAATTTTACGTTATTGATGTATTAAAAATGAGGGCAAAATTGAGACACCAAATTAGGCTGGAGGCCTTTGAACCCTACTCAAGAAAAATAATCTTTCTAAGTAATTAATATAGGGTAATTATACTTTCCCCCCTCTATCCATCCCCCATTTCATCCCCCAACTAACTAACTTCTTTTTCTAACTATAATTCAAATTCTAACTACCTAGTGGGACCTACAAATTAATTACCCAATTTTCTCCATTTATTTCTTTCCTCTTTCTCCCTCCCTCTCCCACCTCTCCCTCTGCGCCTCCGCCCGCCTCTCCCACCTCTCCCTCTCGGCCTCCCTCTCCCACCTCCACCTCCGTCTCTCACCTCCGTCTCCCACCTCCCACCTCCGCCTCCGCCGGAGTAGATCCATCACTGTCGACCGCCGGGTCAGATCCGAGTTATTTGCAAAGAACAAAGCTTCATTAATGGTGAATTAGAACAGTGCGTACTAAGTACATATGGATGAATACTTAATGTTTTAGAGATGAATACTTCAACGTTTATGGATGAATACTTAATATCTTAGGCATAAATACTTTAACTTATATGTATGAATACTTGATATCTTATGGATTAATATTTTTTATTTGTTTGGTATGCACATATGTTTGTAATACTCTTGGTACATTAACTATTTACACTTACACGATGAGGATGAATACTTGCTTAATGCAGGATGAATACTTGCATGACGAGGTGTGAATACTTGTGCAACGGACAACTCGAAAGTATGTCATCATGGATCTCATTTGAAAGAGAAAATTGTGTAGAAGACATTCGTGGTTTTAGATTTGCAAAATTTCTCACAGATCGTCAGAAATATTGGTTAGATTGAACGGAGAAAAAAAAACCCATCTCTAAAAACGTGTAAAAGATGAGTGATTGATGTGTCCAAATATGCTTCTATTGCAAAGATGAATACATTTATATAGATGGATGAATGCTAGTTGTGTTACATATGAATATTTTTTTTGCAAATTTCTAAAATGAGCTGAAGGTAGTTAGAAGTCCCCCACTTAATTAATACGCTGACGGTTATGCGGTCCCCCACTTAATTAATGCTCTGACAGTTGTGCGGTCCCCCACACATGTTGTTTGTCCCCTACTTTCTTGTTGTAATATATCCAAATATGTTTCTATTGCAAATGTGAATACCTTCATATAGATGGATGAATACTAGTTGTGCTACATATGAATACTTCTGCAAATTCCTAAAATACACTGACAGTTATAAATTCTAACTAACTAACTACCTTAATTAATGCAACTGACGGGGGATGAAACGGAGGATTGTTCACGGGGGAGAGCTAGGCGGACCCATTAATATATTGATAATCATAAGTGTGAAACGCCAAAAAGATATTATATTACTTAATTAATGAATACTTTTATTTTACTTTAGGGTGTATGATTTCGAATTTAAATAAGCATATATGAGATAAAAATTCTCTCTGCTCTTAATTTTGTAACTTGAACCCCT
The DNA here is from genome assembly GCA_011114355.1 of Carex littledalei. NCBI lineage: Eukaryota > Viridiplantae > Streptophyta > Magnoliopsida > Poales > Cyperaceae > Carex > Carex littledalei. The sequence goes on along the minus strand of CM022083.1, from coordinate 7,995,126 downwards.
TCGAAATAAGATAACAAATCGATTGCCATTGAAAAAAAATTCTGAGGTATACTTAAATTTTATGTTCAGGTCAAAGCTGTAACATATTGATTTCGGAACTCAATGTTTAAATAATTAGAAGTTGGAAAGTAAACTAATATAAAACAAAAACGATCGCGATGGGACTCGAACCCACAATCTCCCGCTCCGGAGGCGAGCGCCTTATCCATTAGGCCACGCGATCGAATTTGTTATTTTTATCTCAATAGAATACTTTTCTACTACCAATATCTCTCTCCCCTTCTTACACAGGAATTTCTTTGCTTCGGCAAAGGCAATTTTTTTTGTGGCGCGGCAATTTTGTCTCGCTTTCTCTTTCACAAAAAAAAATCCACCATATTTGGAATGGCCGTTAGGAGGGTTGATTGGGTCCAATTTAATTGGTTTTAAACTGAATCGAGAAAGTTCGGATTAATAGTTTGGTTTTTTCGGTTAATTGAATCGGTTCGATTAAGAAATTTTAATATCAATTAGACTGAACTGGCCGAATTTTTTTCTTCTTGAGTATTATTTTTTTAGCCAATAAAAAATTAATTATGTATGTTTTTTTTTTCTTCTTGAGTATTAAAATCACTAAACTCTAATTCAATGTTTATATTGAAATAAATAATTCTTTTGATCCAATGTAAAAGTTAAATAAATTAACATAAATTGTTTATTTCTTTATTAGTCCTTTTATTTCTGTTTAACTGAACAAATCAAAATTTCGTTTGGTTTATTACATTCAGTTTTAGTTCAGTTAATTAGTTTATTTCAGTCAATTGATTGTATTTTTCTTGAAAACATACTAAATTTTTAATTTATCTATTTTATTTTGATTTTAACTGAATCAAACTGATAAACACTTCTAATAGGCTTTACATAGTAGTACACCGTAACCAATATAATGTCAGATATGAAAAATGAATAATGAATTTTTTTTCTCAATAATGTCTCTTAATTTCCAATATCAAATAGAGATCGATAGCAAATTAATCTTGACACCACCTGATGGATTCGTTGTATCCGAGTCGGATCTGAATCAAGAATATTTAATCGAACCTCATGCCCCAACCCAATGGTGCCGACCCGCCTCACCCAATTGCCATTTCAAATCGTCAGGTATTTCTTTTGTATGCTTAAGCAACCCAATGTATACAAGTTAGAGAATCTGATGATCATAACAAATTTTCCTTTTCAACCCTGACACGACCTGAAGGACTCACAGTATAGGAAGAGTATCCTCTCCAGTATGTGTAAAAGATTCTCTTCGCTTTACGGTTTGAGATTTATTCTCAGTCGGTTTGAGATTTGAACTAGCACAGGCCGTTCAGCATAAACTAGTACACAAATGCACAAGCAAGAGTGTTCTAGTTTTTCATAGAACACACAAACATGGTAAATGTAATGTACATACCAGTATACTGAAAATATACCAAATATTATTCTTTTTTCTTTTGCATTTTTTAATCACAACAAGACTTTCAAAATTTATGAGATTAAACATAAGTTGAAGGAGCCAACCGGGGGATCGCCATGGCCTTCAAAGGGACAGCTTTCGGCATTGTCAGACCGAACGTCTCGCCCATGCACAGTATCTCTCCATCAGGCAATCTCCAATCAAAAGAATGCACCAGAGTTCCCAGAAAATACTGCACAAAAACCATTCCAGCCAGTTTCCCAGCACAAATCCGTCTACCCGCACCGAATGGGATGAGCTCAAAGTAATTCCCGAGCGGGTCTATCTTCGCAGTTGGGCCGCTTAAAAATCTCTCCGGTTTGAACTCGAGCGGGTCCTCCCATGTGTCGGGGTCCCTTCCAATTGCCCAGATGTTGATTAATAACCGTGTGTTCTTAGGCACGTAGTAGCCATTGACCTCACAATCCTCGAAAGAGAAATGCGGGAGGCTTAGAGGTGTCGACGGGTGCAGACGCATTGCTTCCTTGACTACTGCTTGTAAATAAGGGAGGTTCGGTATGTCTGACTCCTCTAGCCGTCTGTCTCTGCCTATGACCTCGTCCATCTCTGCTTGTGCACGCTTGAGCACTTCCGGATTCTTTATCATTTCGGTGAGGGCCCACTCGGTGATGATCGAGGATGTGTCGGTGCCTGCGGTGAACAAGTCCTACAGCCAATGTATGTGCATGTGGTTGATTAATTTCAATTTTATTGAGGAATAAATTGTATGCAATTGCAGTTGCCAGATTGTAATTATGTCAAATAGATATTTTTTTGTATAATTAATTTCTAATATGATCATATAAAAGATGAAGAATAGTTAAAAAAAATGAATATGTATATGATAGTTAGCTTTCTTCCTAAGTGAAACAATAACTTAATTCAGAGGTACCTAACAGCACAAGTTAGGTTCATGTCAACAACATGCTTGGTGAACTTATTATTGACATGAAAATATCGAATAAACAATTAAAAATGAAGAAGTGTTTTAATGTCTTCATTTTTTTTGTCTTCAACATGCCTACACTTTTTAATTTTGTAACAACAATTTTTTTAGGAGTTGGGCTACGGTGCTTCGCGAAGTAAAGCGAGTGTTTTACATCACACTCATATTTTTGCGATTTCAAAGTTCAAATGTCGATCCGAACCGTTCAAATTGATCTCCACATTAAATTGTGCTTGGAGACCAAATTTTACATATTTTGGAAATTTTTACTATTTCTTTAGAATTTTTGAAAATTGTTGTTTTTTATGGTTCAGGATTTTTTGAAAAACAGCAATTTTAAAAAATTCTAAAAAAATAGTAAACAATTTCCGAAAAATGTAAAATTTGGTCTCCAAGCACAATTTAATATGGAGATCAACTTGAACGGTTCGGATCGACGTTTTCAAGTTTCAAATTGAAGATATAGACGTGAAGTAAAACACTCGTTTTACTTCGCGAAGTACCGTAGCCCAACTCTTTTTTTAAAACTTGTATGTAAAAATAGAACAGTTAGATGTGATCTATATTATTTTCTCCACGTACACAAAATTATATTAGCAATTTCAGCATTTTGTCCTTTGATCAAATGGCTAAAAGTTTTACATTTCTTGTATAGTTATATAGATGGCTTACCCACTTCACCTTTTATTCATTTGCAATTTTAAAGTCATATGATTCTCATTGGATGACTTTTTCTTTGATTAAATCGATTCTGATTTAAAGAGATGTACTTTTATCCTAATTATATTTGCTGAAAAATAATGGTAACAAATATTTCACAATTCTATTGCTGAATTGTTGGATTGCAGGGATTTTTCATTGTTAAAAACTTAAAATCAAATTCATGTTTTAGTTTTAGATAAAGTGGTTCAAATTTTTCTTAGAAGGGTCTCCTATTGAATTCAAATTTTGCTTGGTTGATATGAATTCGATAGGAGACCCTTCTAACACCATAACATGGCAAGGGAAATAAATCTATTGTGATTCTTTGAGAATCACAGGATCCTGTTATTCCAAATCCATACCTCTATTTTTTGGAGTGCACAAATTTCAAAAGCTGTTATTTTTAGGCACAAATCTCAAAACAGATGAATGGATGGATTTAAAATAGCAGGGTTCTATGATTCTCAAAGAATCACAGCAGATTTGTTTCCCATGGCAAGAGCACATTGTAACGGAGCCTGATGTGAACACAAGTCAGTGATTCCTAGTAGGTGAGACTATGACAGGGAAGTGCCCACTTTTTTTATGAATAAGTTGCAATGTTGTTTTTTTTTTAATACGTTTAACCTTCTACCTTGTTGATCTATCAGCATCATAGTTTGGTGATCATAATAAAATATTAAAGACAAGTCATAGTCATGAACTCAGGTTGATAGAATGGATCAAATTTGAATTTTACTTCAGTACGCCATCCTTTTCTATATCTTGTAATAGATATAATATTAGAATTAATTTTGATTTTGCAATTAACTAAGGATGATATGAGAAAATATATTATTTAAATTTTATTTTTTTATAATAAATATAACATATGAAATTGTGATAATTGAAAGATATACATATTTTTCAGGAGAAAATCAGTTTAATGAATTAGGTCATGTTTGATTGTGAAGTAAGAGGTGGAGTAAGCTCCTTACTCTACACTTAAGTAGTCAAATGAGGAGTAAAATAGGAGGAATAAGATGGGTTAAGAGGTTAATATGGAGCATCTTACTTCACCTATCTAGTTAGGTGGATTAACTTACTCCACACTTACTCCACTTGTATGGTCCACTGTCATAAACAGAGATACATTTTCCAACATCTTACTCCTCTAAATGGATTAATTTAATCCATAAATTCAACTATCAAACAAGATGTAAAATATAAGAAGTAACATAGAGTAAGCAATTTAATTCTCATTAATTTTACTCTACAACCAAACATGACCTTAATCCCTCTAACTTTGAAGTTATGTAATTTAATTTTGAACCAGTCCGATTGAAATATTCACCATCCATGAAATTAAGTTTGGCCTTTTGACTTCTAACAAGTTAGGTAGTATTTTTTTACTTCTAATAAGTTAGGTAGTATTTTTTTTTTATGACTAGAGATGGAGTCAAATTTTCTAATTTAAATATTCAATAAAAATCTTTCAATTAAGTTTTTTATATAAGGCCTCCTACCTAGATGATATTGTATTGCAAGTCTCAAACGTTGGTTCTCTACGCTCTGTATAATTGAAATGATATAGTTTTCTTTGATGTTTATAAGCCAAAGTGGAAATTTAATAATCTAAAAACCAAAACATGTACTTTTACTTCTTATACTCTCTGTGTGGAAGTTGCAAATTCAAAATTCAGATGAGAGATCCCTTGTCGATATTAAACAGTTGGATGGCTCGACCTCCAACTTTACTAAAAAGAAAAACATGTACTTTTACTTCTCTTACAAACGACACAAATGTCAATTCCTTGTCTCTGTTGTATGTAATTAAAATTATTTGTAAATTCTAGTTTTGTTTCCTCTTTTAGCCCATATATAGTATATATATACAGGTAACAACTCACGATACTTCAAATTGATGACATGTTATTGTGTGTGTGTGTGTATATATATATATCAATGAGTAGTAAATTGTATGACTAATAAGATATAAATATTGTTTTTATTAATAAAAACCGTAAGTTGGTACGTTGCCATCTTATCCTCAAAAAAAAAAATTGAATGACATGCTAACTAAAGGTATTAAAATAGAGAAGTACTTACAAAAATAAGCCCCTTGATATTGGTGTCTGTTATAGTTTCGCCATCTTCTCCAATTTTGTTTGCCGTGATCAGATCGATGAAATCCGGCTGTCCCTCCCTCTCCTTGGCCATTGCCGAGTGCTCTTCGAGCATTTTTGTTATCATTGCATCGAATCGGTCATGGATTCCCTTCAACTTAGCTTGAACACCTTGCAAATCCAACCAAGCTATTGCCGGGATGAAATCACCGATGTTGAACAGTCCGGCGCCCGTTAGTAGCTCCACGATCATGTTCTTGAACTTGTTCGATTCCTCACCCTGCGAATGATGGTGCATGTAAATATATATAAATATATGGGACTTACAACAAACATAAAGAATCTGAACTACTTCAACAGCATTCTATTTGCGGATAGTTAATTTGAAATAATTTATTACGGCACTTGCAGTTACAACAATGATTTCAAATTATATAAATTGGGGGGAAATGAATCCAAAAGTAATTTTAATGCGGTTCTTGCAATTGAAGAAATTAAAATGATCTCAACAAATTCAATTATTTAATAAAATTCTTCTGAATTACTTTTAGTTCCAGCAGAAGTATGATGAATTGACAATAAAAAATTGAGTAATTGTTATGTATCATAAGGGTGCATTTTTATAAGATTTGACTTTTACCTGTGAATCAAAGACTCTTTTGCTCAAGGTAATCTGCCCCACAACATTAGCCAAGCAACAAACCAACAAGTCCGGTACCACCACCGGCATTTTGACAGCAGCCGCCTCGCACATCTTCTTCAAAATTCTTCCCATCTCATCCCTGCGCACCGGGGCCCATCCTTCCATGGCCTTGGCACCTAGCAAGTGTAAACTTGCCAATTTTCTCATCAGCTTCCACTTGTTTCCATAGTTGGAAAACACCATGTTTTGGAAGTTGTAGGTGATGTCAGTCGCGCTTACCACGTTCGGCCTGTGTGCAAATTGTGCATCTAGGGTTTTGAGGAATGCTCTTGCGGCTGAGGGGGTGCTGACAACGATGACATCCGATGTTCCCATTTTGAGGTACATGATGGGAGCTGCATATTGACGGGCGAGACGAGCAAGACCAGAGTGCGGTGTTGGGCCAACAAAAGGCAGTGCACCTATGATTGGCAAGTTTGTGGGTCCAGGTGGCAGTGGAAGCCGATGCCGACCGAAGAAGCGGCGAAGAAATAGGTGGAGGAGAAAGCATGCAAGGATGGAGAGAATTAAGAAAGAATCCATGGCTAATTGTCTCTGAGTTGTTTAAGTGGTTAATTAAGCTACTGCCTGGTAGCTAGTAAAGGGTTATTGTGTGTGTATATATATGAGTTGCTGAATTTTTTGTTGCACCTTAAAATTTTCAGAAGTAAACGGATATATTTTATACCACTGAACATTGTTCAATATGTTATATAATACTAAAAACATAAGATCCTGACAAGCATAGTTTCTTGCTTAAGAGTTCACACTAAAAATTTCAAAATCAATGACAGTCATACTATGACTATATTAATTGGTCGTCAATTACCCCAGAAGTCAAAACTGCATTAAATCTCTCCATATAAATATCAGGGAGCACAAATCACCATCCCAATTCCCAACAGTTCGACAATTTTCTCTTTGCATTTGTCACTATTTAACCCCTACCTCCTTCTCAGTGACAAGAAATAATGTTTGTATACATTTGTATATAGCTACATGGAACTTTGTGTGAATTACTAACTTCTATTTAAAAGGGAATTCTAATTGTGGATGTTTTAGAAGGAATGTTTGTGGAAGTTGTGGCCCAAGAACATGTTGGGCCTATCTCTATTATTTAGCCCCCAAGAAAAAGTCACCAGGAAGGCCCAGACTATCTAAAGGCTTTGGGGAGGTCAAGGAGACTAATTGTTGATATTTCCTTAATGGCAAATGCTTTAGTAAGTCCAATCTGTGGGAAACTAATATTGTTGATATTTTGTCAACTTTAGGTTGTTCGCTGCAATTTTAATGGTACACATAGCTATTTAACAAAAGGGAAGAAAAAAATAATTAGTTGGCAAATAGTAATTTAAAATTTCGAAAGGTTAATTAGAAAACTTAAATTCGTCATTTTGTTGTACAGTCAATTGGCTCTGACAAATTAAAACTGATGAACTAGCTAGGTTGAGATCAGGTCATATGTGTTTTAGAGGAACAATTAGATTTTATCTAACAAACTTGTTGATGCACAACTATAGTTTATTACCTTCTTGAACCTGCGTGCAATTTGTCCCAAAGGAAACTACAATGCAATACCCTTTCTCATTTGGTGGAGATGGAGACAGCAAGTTGACCTCTAACTAATTTTCGTCATCTTGATAACAACTTAATTTTTTATACTAATTAAAATATTTATAATAAATTCATTGTCTATGGAAACCTAACCCATTATATGTACCTCTGAGGCTTTTATAACTTGACTCAACTGAAGAAAACTAAATCCACCATATACAGCAGAAAACCTAAGAACTTATACCCCCAAAATCTCAACAATGGCCGGATTAGAGTTGTTGGTCGGGGGATGGTTTGCAACTCCAGTGATCAAAAGTGTGATTGAGAAAGCACACAAGTATCTCGGCGCTAATTATGAGTTCCAGAAAGACACTCAAGGGATGGTTGAGGAATTGACCAATACCCTTTTACTCTGTCAAGCAACAGTCACGGAGGCCGAAAAGGGAGAAATCATCAACAATCCAGCTGTTGGAGACTGGCTGAGGAGGCTCAAACTGGCTGTTTACGATGCGGAAGATGTATTGGACAACATAGAAGCCCAATATATCAAGGAGGAAGTTCAGGGAAAGAACAAGGTTCGCAAACTTGCTTCATCTTCTCTTTCCCTTGTCAGGCATGTGGTTCTTTCTGAAAATAACCACAAAGGCCTAAAGAAGGTTGTGGCTCAACTGAACCAACTTTCTAATAATATCAAAACAATTCTTGACTTGGTAAACATGAATGAAAATAATGATCCGCATACCCCTGAAGTAATTGATGATAAAAAAGAAACCATTTCCAAACCATTAGAGGAGGTGGGCTTGTATGGCAGACAAGATGAATTGAATCTGATTTTAGATATTATATTAGGTTCAGAGTTAGAATCCACCAAAAATGGAGGGAAAAACTATAATAACTACCATGGTCTTTTGGTGATTCCTATTGTTGGGATAAGTGGGGTAGGCAAGACAGCACTTGCCCAAGCTGTCTATAACAATCTTGAGGTACAACAAACTTTTGCATCACAAACATGGATCTCTGTTTCTAACAAACTTGATATTGTATCGGTGATGCGTAAGATTATTCAATCTGTAAAAGAATATCAATGTCTAGATGTGATCACATTAGAGGACGTTTCTAGGAACCTCTCTTGGATCAATGAGAGGGTGAAATTTCTAATTGTCCTTGATGATTGTTGTGGAGAAATTGTACATCAATGGGAATACCTTTTTACAACCTTATGTCGTTGTACCCCAGGTAGTGTAGTTCTGATAACAACTCAGGATCAGGTATTTGCAGATAAGGTAGGAACCTTTGGTCCCATACCATTGAGTGCACTGCATTGGGATATATTTTGGAATTTATTTAAACATGTTTCCTTCAGGAATCTAGTAATACCCGAGGAGAAAAGGAGAACCTTAGAATCCATAGGAAAGGAAATAGCAGAAAAATTATGCGGTTTACCCTTGGCAGCTAAAATTATTGGAAATATATTAAGAACTAACGTAGACCAAAAAAGTTGGAGTAGAATTTCCAAAAGTGTATGGTGGAATATGCCAGAGGGTAAAAGCCGAATCCTTCCAACTATTGTACTTGGTTATGAACAACTAGGTCCTTGTTTACGGCAATGTTTTGCCTACTGCTCTGTTTTTCCTAGAAACTCACTGATAGAAAAAGATAGATTAATCCATATGTGGATAGCCCAAAATTACATTCAATCTGATGTCGGTAGCGAGATGAAAGTTGAAGATATTGGGAGGCAATGGTTTGATGAGTTGGTTGAGAGGTCCTTTTTTCAACGTGCATGGGATAACAACAGCTATGTAATGCATGAATTAATGCATGATTTGGCAGTTATTGTCTCTTCAGGTGAATGTTTCTACCTTGAGGAGGGATTAGCTGAAATTCCATTGGGGGTTAGGCACTTGGCAGTAGATACCAACAATCTCGAGGTTATAAAGGGAATTCAAAAACAAAAAAATTTGCGATCATTCTTATACTTTGGGGGCAGTCAAGTTGAAGGGATGTATAGTGCTATAAACGACATGCTATCTAATTTAGATTGTATTAGGGTTCTTGATTTATCTTATATAAGCATGGAAAAGGAGCTAAAACCTCCACCCTCCATTTGGAACTTGCAGCATCTTCGTTTCCTAGATCTATCTTCCACCGGAATCAAAGTTTTAACTCACTTTTCTATTAACCATTATCTTCTTCAAGCTTTGTATATTCGGAAATGCAAATTCCTAGACATACCAAGTTGCATTAACAGATTGATAAATCTGCGTCACTTATGTGCTGATGAAGAAACCATTGCACAAATTTCTGGTATCGGCCAACTAATGAACCTCCAAGAACTTGGTGTTTTCTTTGTTGGCGAAAAAGAGGGACACAGAATAACGGAATTGAGAAATTTGAGAGAGATCAGAGGGACTCTAATAGTTAAGAATTTTGAGAATATCAAAAACAAAGATGAGGCCATGCAAGCGGAGCTAGTCGACAAGAAATATCTTGATAGAATTTCTTTATATTCAAGCACTACAGCGAGAAAATCCACTGTAGATAAGAAGATACTCGAAGGACTGCAACCGCACAAGGATATTAAATACCTAAGTATTCATAGTTATGTTGGTTCATATTTTCCAAATTGGATCATTCAAATAGGCAATTTCGAACATCTAAATACAGTATATCTATATTCATTTGTTGATGTTGAAGTCCTACCACCTCTTGGGGTACTTCCCTTTCTGAAAGATCTTCAGATCCAGGATTTTCCTTCCGTCAAACTAATTGATTATTGTTTGTATGGAGTAAACCAAAAAGTTTTTCCACTCTTAGAAGAACTAGTTTTGAATAAGTTATGTATATGTGAAGAATGGAAGGATGCACGAGTTAGAGAATTTTTTCCACTTCTCTCTAAATTAACTATATCAAACAACGAAACCCTGAGGGAAGCACCCCTTCACCTGTTCAGCTTATCCCTAAAAAAATTGACAATTGATGGATGCAATAGCTTGGTTTCACTTGAAAATTCTATCCACCATCTATCCTGTCTTACCCACTTGGAATTGTGTAATTCTTCAACGAGTGTCTCTTTTGACCCCCTTGACATGTTGTTGTTGGAGGATATAAATCTCGAGAATTGCTCGGAACTGAAAATTGAAGGAGATCTGCATTCTCTTATTCACCTTAAACGTCTGAAACTTGTTAACTGCTCAAACCTGCTTAGCAAGTATTCTACAAAGAACCAACAAAAAGGGAAGGGTTTACAAGTGCATCAGGAAGGTTTGCCATCACTTACCCACATAGAAGCAGACCACAGTCTTTTGCATCATGAGTACCACCTAATTTTAGGAAGACTTCCTTCCCTCCGGGTTTTGAATTTCAAAAATTCAGAATTTACCCGATTTACAAATCATCAAATCTTATGGTTTCAAGAGCTGACTGCACTGCAGGAAATCCACTTTTCCAACTGTGAGTTTGGACACCTTCCAGCCAGCTTGACACAGCTCTCCTCACTCAAGAAGATGGAGTTGATATCATGTACTAAGCTTGAATCTCTTTCAGATAGCATGCCTCCTAACCTACAGGAGTTATTTATAGATAATTGCTCTAAGAATTTGGTTCGACTGTGCAATGCATATCCATGGCAACCCACAATAATTTCCCTCGGCATTCTAATCCATATTGATCATTATAAAAATTACAAGGAAAAATTTCCATTTTATCCAACTGCTCACTCTGTGCGAAGTATGACAATTCAGAAGCAACAAATTTCAGATGCAATTGGTGAGTTTCATAATAATATATCTCTTCTATTTTATATCAGTGACTTGTTAGCCACTATAGTCAACACTGCCTTCAATTTTTAACACTTACCTCTGGTTGTTTCCTTCAATTTTCAATTAATTCCAGGGCAACAGACATGTGCTTCTTGCCATAAGAGATTTAAGCGGAGAGCTTTGGTACTACGCAACTGGTGGCCCTAGGCAATTTCTAGTTCACATATGAAAAGCTAGGTAAAAGAACATCAGTTCAGTTTTTGGTCTTTCCTTTTTTCCTGTTCTTTTCGTCATGAATTTGAAATCATCAGCTATTTGATTCTTGGTAATTAATATTAGTCAAGTCACATTTTTCTTTCATTTCAATTATTCTAAATTTTCAATATTTTAGTACTAGTTTCTCCACTAAATCAATCAAGGACATGTAAATGATCTTTTTCCCTGTCAAGGAAGTTCCCTCAACATAAGCGCTACCTGCTCATTGCTAATTAAGAAGATATTTTTGTTTTGTTATACATCTGGACAATAGCTCTTTTAGCAAAGTTTTATGAAGCTGGTCATTTAGCTAATCTGGATCACCAACCAAATAATAAGCTCTTTCATTTGTTTGGATGCACTCAAATAACACTAACCTAACCAAACTATGAAATAGAAAGATTAGCACTATTTGGATTATTGCTAGTTCAAATCATACAATCCAATCAATATAAATCACAAAATTAACACTCTTCTCACACTATTTGAGTTCGCGCTTTCTTAATTTACATTATTTTATACACTAATCCAAACAGCAGTATTCTGTTCCTTTCTTTACACTATTTTACACACTAATCCAAATAGCACTACTCTTGCACTGTTCCTTTCTTTACACTATTTTTACACACTAATCCAAACAACACTACTCTTGCACTGAACCTTCCTTTACATTATTTTTACACACTAATTCAAACAGCACTACTCTTGCACTGTTCCTTTGACAATGCAAATGCACCCAATTTTTAGCTGTTGTAACATTGTAAATTTAAAAGGTCCTCCCAAATAGTTCACCTGTGTATGGTAATTAGGTTTCAGTATAAAATCCCTTAATTATTTCTCTGTACACCCTTGTCCCAGTCAAAGTTATCAAAAATATTGATCTCTTGCTTTTGTTGCAGTGATTTGGGCAAGTATAGATTTGAGCTTGAGAGACTTGGTCTAACAGACAAATATTAGTTTCAGGAAGTTTGTATTGATGTGTTTGTCTCAAATTAGTTTGAATGGAAAAATGCTGAGGTGTTGCAAAATAACTCTCACATGAGGTATGCAAAAAAAATTACATCATTTTTTTTTTTTTCTACCGGCATCTATATAATTCTATGATAAGCTGGGACAACAAGGAACTATAAAACAAGTAAAGATGCATTTGGATGTACTTTGTTCCGTTTAAGGATTTTTGAAAATCACTGTTTTGAACAATAAAATAAATAAATAAATCTGAAAAACGGTGATTTTTGTATATAGGTTTTGGTCATACCACTATGACCTCAGCTGGTTACTAAAACAGGGAGGTCTGGCCCCTTCATTAAAAAAAACAAGGAAAATTTACCTTTAAATTCCAAATTTATCTATTTCTGAGATATCTTCATAATATGACTGCATTGTATTTTTGTTAGCAAATTCCAACAAATATGAAGAAGTCGGTTTCCAGCAAGTGCTCTACCAATCATACCAAACAGTGACGATATATGATATGTTTTTAATATTGCCCTAAACTTGGGTCTACACAGACAGAGTAATCAAAATTGCTACACAGATAGAGTACCCCCTCCCCCCCCCCCACTCTCCCTTGACCTGGCGCTCTCCCTCGAGTGACGAAGAAGGATTGCAAGCCCCACCACACTTTGTTCATCGAGGTTTGAATCCAAAAACTGTTTGAAAATCATTCTAGTAACTTACCACTTGAGTAGATCCTCTCTCTCTCTTGCTTTACAAATAAGCTGATACTCCTTTTTTTATACTACCAGGTTCTCAACTAAATCAATAAAGAACATGTGGATGATCTATTTCCCGTCACAGAAGTTCCCTCAACATATGCGCTACCTCCTTATTGCTAATTTGTAAGTAGATGTTTTTATTTTGTTATACATCTGGACAATAGCTAATTTATCATTGGAGATTCCAGAGACCATTACTTTCAACAAAGTTCTATGAAGCTGGTCATTTAGCTGAACTGGATCACCAACAAAATATAAGATGCACTTTAATTTGTTTGGATACACTCGAATAGTACTAACCTAATCAAACCATGAAATAGCAAGATTAGCACTCTTTGGGTTAGTCCTTCGATGATCGAAATGCACCCAATTGTGAGCTGTTTGTAACCTGTAAATCAAAAAGCTCCTCTCAATAGTTCACCTGTGTACTGTAGTTACTTTTAAGTATAAGATCCCTTAATTAAAGCTTTCTCTGTAATTATCCCTGTCAAAAATACCAAAATATTGATCTCTTGATTTTGTCGCAGTGATTTGGGCAAATATAATTTTCAGCTTACGAAACTTAGTCTAACAGAAAAATATTAATTTCAGGAAATTTGTATTGATGTGTGTCAAATTAGTTTGACCTGTAAAATGCTGAGGTGTTGCAAATTAACTGCTCACATCAGGTATGCAATTGATTTTTCATTCTAAATTGTTTTGATCAGTTTTTTTTTTCCGCATACTTTAACAATAAACCAGAGCATTTTTTATTATGATATGTTAGGAGAACAATACCCTTAGGAACTGTAGAACTAAACTAATACAAATTAAGATGAATACAAGGGACTCAGTGGCTTCAATAATTCATCTATGTAAAGATGCATTTGTGTATGTGTATCTCACGTATACATTCGTGTGTGTATGCTCTAAACAAAGATACCTACTTCACATAATTTGTACTTTGCTTGTGAGGCCAGATATTGTTGTATTCTTTTTTAGTTAAAATTCAACTACATGAAAATCATAATAGTGAGCAACAATTAGGATAAATTTCTGAGGGATGCAGACTTGAAACCAGTAGGTGGTCTCAGGCTCTCAGCTGGGTATTAGAACTGGGAGGTTTGAGTCTCTTCATTAAACAAAAAAAAAAAGGAAAAGATACCTTTGGACACCAAATCCATGTATTTCTAAGATATCTTCATAATATGTCTGTATTGTATTTCTTTCAGCTAATTCCAAGAAATATGAAGAAGTCGGCTTCCAGCAAGTGCTCTACCAATCATACCAATCAGTGAGGATATGAATTCCAAGTCTCGTACGGCAGTGATATCGATCTATTGTATATGTGAAGCCAAAAGAAATGTGCCCAAGCCGCTTTTTTACAGAAAAGCTGAATGGAGAAATAAAAGGGTAAAACTGTTGGCTGGATTTAAGTAAAAGTGTTTCTTCTCCTAGTGAATAAGTCTCATCTCTGAGCCATATTTCTAGGGTTCTCTCTCTGTTGTTCCATTTCCACAAAAATATACTAGGAAATATCAAAATTAGTGTATGAAATTATAAGAGAGTGTTTTTGGTTTGATAATCTCCTTGTATTGTAAAAACTCCCAAGTATAGTGATTTTGCACCGTGCTCCGTGGTTTTTTCCCGCAAGGGTTTCCACGTAAAATCTTGTGTCTCTCTTTTATTTTCATTATGGTTGATTGCTTGTTGTGATTGCTTCTCATATGGTCCTTCTTACAGCATAATCGGTTACAATTAACCCAGTAAAAATTTATAGAATTGAGGGAAACTGAATCTTAATTGCAGAATCAAGAGCTAAATAACGATTGCAACAGTACCAGCACCACATCAATACCCCACCTATAAAACCCATTGGACATTTTGAAAATTGGATTACATAAAGTTTTTAAAATATATTCTAACAAAATTAATTTAAATTTGCCTTATTGAGAAAGTCTAGTGTCAGAGAGTACTTCGCCTCTACACTTAGCATGCCACAAGGATGAACCTACATACAACAAAAGAAAGTAACAACAATTATACAAAGCATAACTGCACAGCACAAATTTCATTAGCATTTCCTCGAACAACTCAAGTGCATTCGTTTTCCTTTGTTATTTTGAGCAGTATTTATACACAAATATTCTCAACTACAAGGACAAAGAAGTTCAGCAAATTTGATGGTAATTGAGGCACAGGAAGCAAAATTTTGTATCTAAGGAAGAAAAAAAAAGTTGGGGTTAAAACAGTGAGAGAGATACAAAGAGAAGGAGATGAGCGAGAAAGCAATCAGAGTGGAAAAGGAGGCAAGAGGAGAGGACATAAGAGTGGATGAAAGCGAGCATGCTCTGCACTTCTTCTATACGCTTAACATGCCACAAGGCTGCACCTACATACGACAAAGGAAAGTACAAACTTCATTAGCATTTCCTCAAACACCTTAAGTGCATCCCTTTTAATTTGCCATTTTGAGCAGCATTTATACATAAAACATCCTCCATTACAAAAGAACAAGAAGTTCAGTAAATTTGATGGTAATTGAGGCAAAGGAAGCAAAATGTCATTTCTAAGCAAAAAAAAAAGTAAGTTGGGGGTTATAACGGAAAGAGAAGGAGATCAGCGAGAAAGCGATCTGAATGGAGATCAAGGCCAGAGGAGAGTCCATGAAAGCGAGGATGCTCTGCACTTTCTCCAGCTTCCTCAGTGGTTCCATCTGGGCTAAATTACTGGAGAGATAAACCACTGGAGAAGAGACAGAAGGGGATGAAAGAAAAATTAGAACTTCAAAATCAAAACAAAGAAAATAGAGATAGGCGACGATGTTAGAAGAAGGGACACTCAAATTTTGGGCTGATAAATTGGAAGCCCAAATTGTTTCCTTTTAACAGACGAGGATTTCTTTCCAAACTCTATTCTGAGCCCAAACTATGAAGTTCAAATGTACAATAGACAAGAAGTTCCATTAAGACCCGTTTGATGCGTGAAAAAAAAAAAAAAAAAAACTCGAAAAAAATTTATGAATCAATATTTTTGTATTTTCTCTATTAAAGTGATAAACCCTAGTCAAGGAATGAGCACATAAGCACATGGCGCCCTACTCCAAGCGTGTTTTCCATAAGAGATTCAAAAAAGACCACAATATGAATCAAATTTCGGACCTATATAAATTTAAGATAAAAAAAAAATAATGTATAAAAGATGTTATCTCTTATTCATATGTTTTATGTCTAATACAAGCTTACAAAGCTTCTATTGAATACGCTAGAAATTGTAAATAAAAAGTTATCTAAATTAGTTTCATGAATAAATGAAGAGGTTCAACTTTCTTTGAGGAGAGGTTTTGAGCATGGTTCTGAAAATCGGAATCAAGTAGTCGATTCTTGACTCAGAATCAGAGGAATCGGTCGGAATCGGCCGAGTCAACTCCAAAACTCGGATTTTTTTCGGAAAAAACTTGTTTTTGTATTAAAAAATAGGAAAATATAATTAGTCAAAAAAATGATGTTAATATCACTTCTTACACTAATATAATTTATGAATAAAATAAAATATGAGCATTCAAAGCTAATCAGGCCTGATGGAATCTCATATATAGAGTAGAAAATAAATGAAAATAAAATATTATATCTTTTGTTAAAGACAACTCAAAATATATATTAATTATTTTTCTAAACTATATTACTTTAGTCAAATTAGAATATACGTGACCATATATATAGTAGAATATACATTGGGACAATTGGGTTGGAACGAAATAGAATTTTAAAAACAAAATAAATTTAATCAATATTTTGTATTTACCGTCAACAGATTTTTGTGAGATAATTTGTGAATGAGTCAACCACACACTTGACCACATATTGGTTCACCAACAAAACCACATACTAGATCATTGGGTCCAGATATAAAATGATCAAGGTTCACCATGAACCAATTAAAATTTCAAATTTTCTATAGTAGAAAGTTTATGCACCAAGTCTTTCCAGAAACAAAGTTTGAAGATTTTTCCTCCCAATTTCTCGCGAGCACCATTATCTTTTTTCGAAAAAATGCAAATGGAACTTAAAATCTCAAATTAAACATGCGATTTTCACCCAAATCATGAGAACCAGCTCGATTTGGACAAAAACTCGGTCGAATTGATCATATCCCATGATTCTAGTGATTTTCACCACAAAACTCGCCCACCGCGTAACTCGGGCTTAACTCGGATTGCTGCCGGCCGATTCCGTTCCAACTCGACCGAGTCAACTCGGAATCGTCTGATTTTCAGAACCATGATTTTGAGATGATTAATGTTGAAAGTTACAAAATAAAAAATTTGCAAATGGACATCCATTATTATTTATTCCAATTGCTATTATTGATATTTATTCCTCTTGGATGTCCTTTACAATTATTGATATTTTTCATTTTTCCAATTGCTTTTTAAATTGTTTTCATTAGTTTCTTTTCTTTTCTTTTCTTCCCAAAATTGAATTTCATGTATACCCCTCAAAAACATCGAAATTAGGTATCCCTCTCTAAAATTTCTAATTTCATATCCACCCTTCTAATTTTCAAAAACTAACAAATTTAACCAATTTATTGATTTTTCTACTAAAACTTATTTTAAATTTATAAAGTACCCATTCTATCTTTTATTTAAAAATATGTAACTTTTTTAAGAAAAATAATTAGTCTTCTAATTATTCGATTTTGAGAGCAACTGGTTCATATTCTTACTTGTGTTACACACACAAGCATATGTATGAATGCCACTATATATGCATCACAAATAAAGAAATTAACCATTTTTTTTAGAAACCGATCAATTAGAAGACAGAACATTTTTCTTACACGGACTGCATATTTTTATTTTTAATAAAGAATAAAATGGGTACTTTATAAATTTAAAATGAGTTTTAATAAAAGAGTCAATAAATTGGGTAACTTTGTAATTAAGTTTTTTTTAAATATAGAAGGGTAAATGTGATATTATGAATTTTAGAGGGGGCTACATAATTTCAATGTTTTTGAGGGATATATATACATGAAATTCCCCCAACATTAAAAATAATGACCTAGAGGGTTAGACCCTAATTTTTTCTAAAACAAAATGAACGTGCCAACTTGTTTTTCTTAAAAAAATAATCTTTCCAGCAAGATAAAATTGCATGATTGCATCAATTGTATTTTTTTAACCAAAATGTTAAGATCCGATCTAGTTGTCTGTTTTAAAAACTTTGTATATTTTTGGTGTGGTTTATTCCATTTTCTGACACTAAATTATTCGCTGCACAGTAAATTGGTTCTGGCAGCGCGCACAGATGAACAAGGGTTTAGTCAAGTCTTCATGTGTTTTAGTGGAACAAATGAACAATTATATATATATAACACACACATCCATACAGAGAGATTGTCTAAGATCAAAGTGGTATGATTAAGGTCTTGATACTACCAATTTGTTTTTACAGTTTTCAATGTGCTTGGATACAAATTTTACATTTTTTTTAGAAATTTTTACTATTTCTATGAATATGATTGTTTTTTATAATAAAAAATAAAAAATCTGACAAACAGTAATTTTTAAAAATTCATAAAATAATAGTAAATTTTTTTCAAAAATGTAAAATTTGGTATCGAAGCACATTTTAATATGGAGAACATGTTCATGAGCACTTCAGATCGACTATTTGAACTTTGAAAACTGCAAAAATAAATTGATGGTACCACGGTTTTGGCCATATTACTTTGAACCTTAGCCAATCTCTCTCTCTCTCATATAGAGGTTGGCTAAGATCAAAATGGTATTTCCTGAGCTTGGTGCTACCAATTGGTTTTGCGATTTTCAAAGTTCAAACAGTTTATCCAAAACATTAGATATGATATCTATATTAAAATGTGCTTGGAGACCAAATTTTACATTATTTGGAATTTTTTGACTATTTATTTAGATGATTTGAAAATCGCTGATTTTAATAAATAGTAAAATCATTCTAGACCATTGAAAACAGTGAGTTTCAAACCATCTTAATAAATAATAATAAAATTCTGATAAATTTTTAAAGTTGTACTCACCAAACTCTCTTGGTGATCATATCACACCCTAACTTTATATATAATGCTGTGAAAATCTGTAATCACACCCTAACTTTATATATAATGCTGTGAAAATCTGTAATTTTGAATCAAAATTATGAAGCGGAGAATTATGATCTAATTATTACTCAATAATTATCTAAATTAACAGGTGATGAGATGTTGCTTTCCTACCAACGTGGCTTGATGTACTGCAGGTGAGATGTGTCTTAATTTTCTACATTGGCGGCTTGATGTACTGCCAGACGAGAGGTGTAATTAAACCTTTGCGGGATTTTAGCTTAAAATTAAGGAATGATAAGGCAAATTCCTTGAACATGTGTTATATTGCCCAAATACTATTCCACATGCCTCATGCATGGTTTTCCATTGTTGAAAACCTCCACAGCAAAAGCTTCAAATAAAAAAATCAACAACCATTCCCCATATTAAATCAATAATTTACAAAAATAATATATCTAAATTACTCAAAATTTTGAAAGAAAGAAAAGAAGCTAACAAAGTTTGTAACAAGACAACAACTTCAGTACTTACAAAGAAAAGAAAGACGATACAACTTCAGTACAAAATAAAAACAGAGTGGAAGCAAGTCTAATTATGATAGATGCAATAGATACGGTCCCTAGCTAACAAGCAATAACATTCAAACTCAATTTTTTGAAAGTTCTTTTGCAGCACCAGGGACTTTTAAAATTGACTTATGTAAGCAATGCAGAAAGAATATACTCGCCCAACAGAGCAACAATTCAAGGCAATTTTATGGTGGCTTTTAAGGGTACAACAACCTACGTTAATTAACCAGTTGGTTAATTATTTCTTAGGCCGAATCTCAATACCATAAAAGATAAGCCCTCTCTTTGCCCACAAACCATTTACTTCTCGCACATCCAATTCAACTATTTCATCATCGTCCTCACAATCATTGTAGAATTCTCCTATCTCTACCTCACTCCATCCATCATCCCTTACTCGAGGATATCTGATAGCATTATTAGGGGTTTGCCTTGTTGAACTGCTTCTAGGTTGCAGGCAAATTTTGTGCCGAGACTCTTGCTCTCCGAAGTCAATTAGCGCATCTATTGGAAGATCAAGGCCGCTAGAGTCATCTTCTAGTTTGAAGACAAAGTAGGCAGTATAGTTTGTTTTTGGGGTGAGAATTTTGCAGCTGAACCTTGTACTCATCTTCAACCACCAAACTATTATCAACCGTGCAACTTCTGAAAACCTAATAGGGAATGGAGAGAAAAAAATGAAGCTGTAAGGGGCCTTTATTAAGCATGAGTGATGCATAGAAATTAAGAAAGTTCAAAGTGATTTCTTCTTTTAAAATGTTTCCGTTTTCTTTTTAAAGTTCGGATGGAGACTACTAATAGACAATATTCGGTTAAAAACAAATAAAAGTTCCAAAATATAATTTTTGTTTTAAAAAAGTTTTGCTTTTTGTATATATAAGTGAAATTTATTTTCTTTGATAACAATCAAATTATGGTTACACGGTGTTTGATTTTAATATATTGAGCATTTGGGTATTTGAGATACGGAAAAAAAATAGTAGTTATCCTATGGAGTATATTATGAAAGTCATATCTAATTACGAGCTCAAGATCATAAAATTATTATTAATATTTGATCTCCATCAAAATATCAATGGAAGGAATGAAACTTCTTACCTTGAATCACGGTTTGGCGATACCCGTTGCCAATATTGTGGATTGTCGCCCCATATAATTGATATTGCTGATCTTGAAGCTGATAGCATATAGATCTTTGCCCCGCTTGATCTATCCAACCTAAAGCTCTGATGTTTTGTATGGTTTAAGAAATAGAAAAAAGTCCCTCGTGTTGTTTAATTTTTGCCATTCCAGTTATTAGACAAAATGCTTAACTTTTTTTTTTTTTTACGAATACCATACCAGCGGCTACAAACCTTAGGGAAATGAACTTGTATGTTGTACTTACTTATTTATGTTCTGTAAGACTTTCTATAATTAATGATATCCTTGATAGCCACTATCAAGTTTTTTCAAGAGAGAGAGAGAGAGAGAGAGAGAACTTGGCAGCCCGGGCCAAGCTTATAAAGGAAAAATAGAGAGAGAGAACCACCAAAGATAACCAAACTAAGAAGATCAAATCTGGGACAAAAGTTAATCTAGTTTAGTAAAACGTACCATTTTTCCATCATCAAGAATTATATCACGATTGCTAAGAAGAAAGTAGAGATCTTTCTTGGAGGTGAAAACAAGCTGATCTTCAGTCCTGGAAAGAATGTGGTCTAAATCAGGGGGCAAGAAATGTTCCCACACAGCATCAGCATCTGCAGCCAACTGAAAGTTGGTCGAAACAGCAGAGCAGCAACACGCATCTCGTGGAGAGGTCAGGGAGATTATACGAGTTAGACAATCCTGTGGCAGTCGAGAGATTTCACAACTGTTTTTGGCTCCCATTCTGAGTATTTCACCTTCAATAGTTTCTCTTATGGTGGCTTATATAAGGTAACAGGAAGCATCAATTAACTGCTGTTTATAAAGAACAGAGTGCTGGCGCAATGTTCCGTCAAGTAGTAGGTAATTCTTGTTTTATTAGATTTCAAGTCGTTCAACCTGTGATTGATGTAGATTTTTTAAATTATTTGAAGAGTTAACGGATTTGTAAGATGTATTCAAATTTAATAGATAAATATGAAATAGAGAACTTTTTGCTCCCTATACCAGCAATGGTTAAGTGTACCCATGGCTCGGAAAAATGAAATCGGAATTGAAATCGGAATCGGAATCAGAATCGGTCACTTGACCGTGTAATCGGAATCAGATGAATCAGTCAGAATCAATCGAATTGGATCAGAAACTCAGAATTTTTTTTGACAAAAGCTTGTTATGTACTATGAAAATAGCATAGAAGGAAAAGTCAGAATCGGAATCGGTTAATCGGTCGGAATCGGATCGGAAAATAGGACTTTTTTGCCAAAAACTTGTTTTATACTAAAAAAATAGGAAAAAATTGATAAAAAAATTTAGAAAAATTATTACAATCAAATAACACTAATACATGTATAATACAAGCATTATAACTAAAAACACACTCTTTCACTCCCAGAAACTATGTCGTACTGGCTGGATCATCACTTCATCATCGTGCTGGCTAGATCACTTCTCAATTTATACAAGCTTAAATATATAGCCGTGATTGAATGAACAATTTTAGCCGTGATTGAATGAACAATTTTTTACCTTGATTGAATGCACGATATTTGGCCGTGATCCAATATTTAGATAATATAAGTACACAACAGTACTATATATAACTTCTCAATCCGTGACCTTTTAATTTGTATTCTATCAATTTAGAGAATATAAGTACAACAGTATTACTCTAGTAAAAAAAAAACAGTCCTTAATCCGTGATTGAATGGATTGGTACACATTACAATTGTTATATATAAATGAGCTGTGTTATATAACAACAATTGTTATATATAAATGAGCTTTGCTCCCTTAGCTAAAGGGCATGGGTTCGATTCACGCAGAGCTCAAACAAATTGTGGAGTTTGTTTATTAATGCGCGTTTCGGCCGAATTTAACTGGAATCGGCCGTTTCGATGGAATTGGTCTATTTCAGCCAAAATTTGACTGGAATCGTTCCGGAACGTCCGAAATTGGACGAAATCTGCACTACCCTTCTATGGAAAATAGGAAAAAATTGGTAAGAAAAACAATTTCTCAAAAAATTATATTATGACAAAATATTATACTCACATAATCTACTAATAAAATATAGTAAAAGCATTACAACCAAAGCACACTTCTTACTGCCAAAAGCTATGACGAGCTGGCTGGATCACACCTCGTCATCCTCTATATTCATAATCATTATTCAAATTTTTCAATCTACGATAGTTAACAAGTTTAATATTAATAACATTCATAATAATTAAATTCGGTCGGATAACAATCAATTTGTAGTATATAATTACTTAAAAATTAAAATTTATCTAATTTTAAAATAAAATAGACTTTTCCATAAAATATTAAAAAGTCTGAATGATATTCACAAAAGAGAAATAAAATATTTAATTTTTACTTTTACATTTTCATAACAATCAAATTTGCTGCCGAGTACAGTCCATTTTTTAATTTAATCAAACAAAAAAAAAACCACTATTTTTTTCAAGTGAACAACCACTGTCAACAGCTGTATTTCTCTTCTTCACTTTAGTCAAATAAAATAATATATATAAATAAATCATATGGGCACATAGTAGGCTACAGGATACAAAAAGTATTCGATCATTGATCTAGATTCGGAGGAATCGGTCGAGTCAACTTGAAAACTCGAATTTTTTATGAAAACATGCACTTGTTTTGTATGATAAAAATAGGAAAAATAATTAGAATGTCTATTCTCATATCTTTGTCATTTTTAGCCATTTTTCCTAATTAGAATGACCAGTTTAATAAATTCCGATATTTTATCTAAAAATTTGGATATTAATATCAAGGCTTGACCAATTAAATCTTATTTTTCCTTCAACCGACAATTTAAAACGAAATAAATATAAATAATAATACAGGCCCACCAAAAGTCAGCAAATTAACATTGAGTCTTCTTATTGGGTCCCACCTGTCGGACTATTTTCCCTCCCCCAATCTTTCTTTTGCTCTTTTTAGTTTTCACGCGAGCACACAGTTGCCTGTTACTCAAATCTCAAACCATAAATCACAGATCCAGAAAAAAAAAATAGCAGAATCGGTAGAGAATGGTCCGAATTGAACAAAAACTCGGTTGAATCGGTCCGATTCCACCGATTCCAATGATTTTTTTGACAAAAAACGCTCGACGTATGAATCGGTCAAAACTCAGAACGGCACCGGCCGATTCCGTTCCGACTCGGCCGAGTGAGAACAGAATCGGCCGATTCTCAGAACCATGGGTTCATATATTAAATGGTAAGGTTTACCATGAATCACCAAAATTTCGAATTTTCTAGCTACATAAATAGTTGAAGAGTCTTTGTCCAAACCCAGTCGACTCATCACCCTTTCTTTATTTTTTTGTAGAACCATTATTTTTCTTCGAAAGATGCAAAATTGACTTAAAATCTCGTTAGAAATTGGCTCAGAATTGAAGAATCGGACTAACTCAGCCAAAAAATTGATTAACTCGGCTGAGTCAATCCAGTTCAACCGGTTTTCAGCGGAAATATGCTCGGGCGGAAAACTCGGATAAATATCGGCTCGCACCTGACCGATAGATTTTCCAAGTCATGAGTGTACCATCACAGATGACAGAAGTGGGTGTGTGCTTGCTGAGACCTAGATTCCAATCGACTTTGATAGAATTGGGGTAGAAAATAGATAAATTTGATGTATTAGCTTGTAATTATGGTTTCATAAAACAGACGATTTTTCCTTTTCTGAAAAAAAAAAAGAAATAGAGAAAGCTGAAATGTGTATATGATATTATATTTATTATAAATTTCTATAAAAAATTGTAGCATGCTTTCACATCAGCTAGGATGGAGGCTATATTGATAAACTAGATGGACTATAGATATTTCCTTGTTTCATCTTGGGTACTTGAAGGCTGGATTATTCATTGTATTTTCGTAGTAGTAAAAGTGTGGTTATAAGAGAAGTCAAAATTAAAACATATTGTAACAAAAGCTATCGAAGTTTTACGAATTATTTTATTTTAGTTGAATTTATCTCCTCTTTATTCTCTGTTATAAGTTGAGTTATCCTTTTTTATGAGTAGTGTATAATTGAATTTACTAGTGTTGATGAACATTTCTCTGCCCGACGATGTCTTCATTCAGGATTAAAAATTCATTCGGATAGAAAAGAGTCTGTCATGGTAATATTCATAAAAATGATACAAGTCCAAGGAGATATTGCTGGAGCAAGAAAAAAAAACAAACCAATTTTACATGTCTGTAAAATATCTATAAAAGAAAAGAAGAATCTTTCACTTGTACTAGCTTACCAAATGAGTCCGTCATGGTAGATTCTTAAAAGAGATTTAAGTCCAAGGAGAAGCTGGAGCAAGAAAAAACCAAACTAATTTAGAGCAACTACATGTGTGTAAAGTATCTATAAAAGAAAAAAAAAATATGAAGAATCTTTGACTTGTACTTACCCAGGCTGTCGACGTAAGAATCTTTGGGATTTATTAATTTTGCAAGTTGTAAAATAAATCCCAAAGGAAAATATTGATTTTGTTTGGTTGTCTTTATCAATCATTTGCAACAAGCTTCCATGAAGCTGCCAGAGTAAGAAATTATAAAAACTAATTAGCACAAGTTATAGATATGGTCCGTGGTGGAAGTAAGATTCTTATGAAAGATAGAGCTAGCAGAGACAATTCCCTAGTGCAAAACCATCACTGAAGGTGACTCATCAATGATGGTTCTTTGGTAAGAACCGTTATATGCCTTGAAACAAACTTCTAGGTCTTGGAATATCCGGATTGATCAATATTTTAAATCACACGATTTTATGCAATGTTCGTTTGTATATGTCACAACTTATGAGAATTGAATAAATAACACAACTCCTGTGAAACTCCCTTCCCACTCTTGTTTTATTTCATTGGAAAAATCTGTTGTTACAGAGGAATTATTTCTGCTTAGTCTCAAACATGACTAGCTGTCTATTTTATAGAGCATTATGCCAGCCAAGCATATGCTGCCTATTTCCTAAATATTTCTTTCCAATATTCTATTTCCTTAATACAAGATTACAGAAATATTACATAAAATATCACAGCATATAGTTTCCTTTCTTCATCATCACAGTTGCCTTGTTCGCCACTTCTCTTCAGATCTTTTGTGACTCATGTTAACACTCCCCCTCAAGTTGGCATGTAAATGTCTTTCATGTCCAACTTGACAAGTGAGTCATGAAAGATTGTGCTAGAGACCCCTTTCGTCAATATGTCTGCAAGTTGATCCCCGGTTCTCACAAAAGGAATGCAGATGACTTTTTCCTCCAGATTTTGTCTGATAAAATATCTGTCAACTTCTATATGCTTGGTACGATCATGTTGTACATGATTCTGAGATATGGCAATTGCAGCTTTATTGTCACAGAAGAGTTTCATTTCTTCTTCAGGTTTAAATCCGAGTTCGCTCATAATTTTTCTCAACCATATTAACTCTTGTAGTCCCTTAGCAATACCTCTAAATTCTGCCTCAGGGCTAGATAGTGCTACTACATTTTGTTTCTTACTTCTCCATGTCATCAAGTTCCCTCCAACAAATGTAAAGTATCCAAAAGTGGATTTTCGATCAGTTATATCACATACCCAATCCGAGTCTGTGTACCCTTCAATTCTTAAATGCTCATTTTTCTTAAAGTAAATACCTCTCTTGGGTGCTCCTTTCATATATCTAATAATCCGAAACACAGCTTCCATGTGTTGTTCACTAGGAGCATGCATGAACTGGCTTACTACATTTATCGCATATGCAATATCTGGTCTGGTATGTGACAGATAAATAAGTTTACCTACTAATCTTTGGTATATTTCTTTATTTGCTGGTACTTGGTTAGAGAACTCACCCAACTTGACATTTTGTACAACATGTGTGTCTACTGGTTTGCAATCGAGCATCCCAGTTTCAGCAAGTAAGTCTAACACATACTTACGTTGAGACAAAGATATACCTTCTTGAGTTCACGCAACTTCAATTCCAAGGAAGTATTTTAGTCCTCCTAAATTCTTCATCTCAAATTCCTGGGATAGCCTTTCTTCTAGGCCCTTGATCCCATCATGATCGTCCTATGTGATCATCATATCATCAACATAGATGATCAGAATTGTTATCTTCTCTTGTCTTTTCTTGTAAAACAAAGTATGGTCAGAATCACTTTGAGAATATTCATATCCCTTCATTACATTGCAAAATCTCCCAAACCATGCTCTGGGAGAATGTTTCAGTCCATAAAGTGCCTTCTCTAATTTACACACCAGCGGTTGAGAACCTGAGTACCCATATCCAGGTGGAATATCCATGTAGATTTCCTCCTCAAGATCACCATGAAGAAATGCATTCTTTACATCAAACTGATGTAGCGGCCAATTAAGATTAGCTGCAAGAGACAACAAAATCCTGACAGTATTCAACTTAGCAACTGGTGAGAAAGTTTCTTGAAAGTCAATATCATAAGTTTAGGTAAACTCTTTTACAACCAATCTAGTTTTATAACGATCTATCAAACCAGTTGGACCATATTTAACAGTAAACACCCACTTACATCCCACGGTCTTTCTACCTTTGGGCAAACTGACCAGTTGCCAAGTGCAGTTCTTTTCTAGTGCTTCTATTTCAACTCGCATGGCTTCTATCCATTTGGGATTACTCATGGCTTCTTCCAGGTTTCTAGGAATATGGACATAAGTTAGAGTTTTGTCGAAGTCCTTCAAGGAGCTAGAGAGGTGGTTTGTTGAGACAAAATTTCTGATTGCATAGTTTCCCTCACTGCTTTCATCCGGACTGTACCTTTTAGGAGCTTTACCTCGGTTGTGCCTGTATGGTAACCTGAATCCAGAATTAGAAATTATAGTTTCAGAGTTTTCAACAAGTACCTCTCTTTCAGGAGATTGACCTTGTTGTGGTTGAGGGAACTGTATCATTTGTTCCTGCTCCCTATTGTCATAGTTTGTAAGGTCAATCCATAAATTAATTCCATCTTCAGATTCTACATCGCTTGGCACACTTGGTTCTTGGTTAAGAGGGACTAGAGATGAGCTCGGATTAGTAGGATCAGATGCTAAACCTGAGATGGGTTCAGCCGATGAATTTGATACTATTGAGAGATCAGTTGTGGACAACACATTCGGGCCAGCCAGACCAGTCAGACCCAGTTCCACAAGCACAGGATCAAATGGGCCCGTGTTAGATGGGCCCGTATCCATTTTAAACCAAGATTCATCCTCAGATAAATTCTCCCCCTGAGGAGGAATCTTTTCCTTTGTAAAAAAACCTTCATTTTCAATTAACATCACATCCATCGTAATGTATACCTTTTTTGATATAGGATTTAAACATTTATACCCCTTCTGACTTTGACCATATCCCACAAAGACACATTTTTCTGTGCAAGGTTCTAATTCATACCATTGGTGTTTTTGTATATAGACATATGCTACACACCCAAAAACTTTTGGTGGAAGGTTAAGAACTGACATAATGTTGACATATGACGAGAGAGATTGAAGAGGGGTTTTGAAATCTAATACACCTGACAGCATATGATTAATTAAGTAAACAGCAGCTGCAACTGCATGATCCCAATATATTTGTGGAACATTATACTCCAATAACATTGACTGGGCTGTTTCTAAGACATGTCTATTTTTTCGTTCTGCTACTCCATTTTTTCGTTCTCCGCTCGAGGAAGTAAAATCAATAGAGAAGAGTGTTGTGTCGGGGATGAAACCTACAAGGAGTGGAAGGGGGCAAGGTTGGGTGGTGGGGGGGAGGAGGCGGCCAAAACCACAACTTATTTCAAATAGAGTTTATGCAAAAAGAGTTTGTGCAAAAGATTAAACAACAATGCACTATCACATACGTTTTAGAGTTGAGTTCACAAAGGGCCTTGGTAACTTAAGAACACCCTAGTTCTACCCTATCATATAATACTATTTATATTATAAGTGTTATAACAGATCTTAAGTAATATATTGCTGCATCTCGTATAAAATTATAATACTTGATAATTATTAATCAGAAGATTCCTTGTTTTGCATGCTTGTTTGGTTTTCTCTACTGATGTAAACAATCTTCTACAAAAAGTTTATAAAAGAAAAAGAATATGAAGAATCGTTGACTATATATACAGTACTACAGAGCCTATCAATGTAAGTGTTAATCAGGTGCAGTAACCAGTATGCAACTTAGTAAAGTCATTTTACAGTAGTAAAATAAATACGAAATCACAATATTGATTTTGTTTAGTTGTTATATCGATCTTATGTTAAAATCCAAGAAGGTGCTTGAGGAAAGAATATAACAAGCAAATTATATATCGCAACTGCATTAATAAAAAAATTGTTGGCATAGATCAGATAACATCAGCTATCCTGAGAGTCATCCAACATAGCGATTATTATGAAAATATATATTTGTACGTAATTTTGTAACAATAATATATATCACAAGTGTTATAATAAATCTCAAATTACAAGTTCTGCATCAAGCAAGTATGAAATTATTCCAGTTGATAATTGAGAAGTTTCCTTGTTTTGCTTGTTTGATATTTTCTATTGACGTAAACCAGTCTTCTACAAAATATTGTAATTGAAAAAAAAAAATATAGGTTAGGTCCCCCACCCAGTTTCCCTCAACTTGATCCTCAAGCCCACTTTCTATTTTTAAACTTCTGTAACTTTCTTTTGACCGAGTTGAATTTTCTTTTTTGGTATGTTTTGTACTTCATTTCTTTCTCACCCATAGGGGTGTCAATGGTACCTTTTTAGCCGTTTATCCGACCCGTATCGTATTCGATAAGGCGGGTATGGGTAAGGTTTTTTTTCGTTAGTTTATTGGATATGGATATGGATAAGAATTTTTTTTCGTTAACCAAATGGGTAAGGGTATGGGTAATGACTATTTCGTACCCGTTACCCTATAGGGTAATTATAAAATCTAAATATATATTCAATTCAATTTCCAACCCACCTAAATATGTATTCGTGTTTTTGAATTTCTTTCTTTATAAAAAACAATTTAGTTGGAATTGATTGCACATTCATTTTTATTTTTTATTAGAAATGTAATTACATATGTGTGAAATGAATGAGTTTTTTATATTTAATTTGTAAAATATAATAAAACTAATTATTATATTAGTAATATCCGTTATTCATCCGCTACCGTTTCGTTACCCGATAATATTAACGGGTAAGGGTAGGATAGGGTAAGGTCAATTTTTAATGGGTATGGGTAGGGTATGGGTAAAGTCAATTTTAATGGGTATGGGTATGAAAATGCCTCCACCCGACCCGTACTGTACCCATTGACACCCCTACTCACCCACCCCTCTCTTTCTTTCCACCGTTCAATCTCGTCATATTTTCGAGGATCTGTGTGAAATCTTGTGAATCTAAAATTGCGAACATTTTGTTTTCGATTTTATTAATTGTATTTTCGTAATAGTAGAAGTACGTAGTTGATAGTTGTATTAATTGTTAGTAAACTTTTGGAGGTAAAGTGTAGTTATAAGAGAAGTCAAAAACATATTGTAACAGATTATATTGAAGTATTACGAACTTTTTTTTACTTTAATTGAGTTTATTTCCACCTTTTCCTCTGTTAAGTTCAATTATCTTTTTCATGAGTAATGCATAATTGAATTTACGTACTAGAGTTGATCATCATTTCTCTGCCCGACAATGTCATCATACGGGATTAAAAAATTCATTCGGTTAGGAAAGAGTCTGACATGGTAAGATTATTAAAAAAGATACACAGGCCAAGAAGATGCTGGAGCAAGAAAAAAAAAACTAATTTAGAGTAACTAACATGTGTGAAAAATATCTATACAAGAAAAAAAATATTAAGAATCTTTGACTTAGTACTTGCCGTGGCTATCGATGTAAGTAGTACTGTAGTAGGTCCCCCCACGTGTGCAACTTGCTTAGTTACAAGGTCTGAGTTATTGATAGGACATTTTGCAAATTGTAAAATAAATCCCAACGCAAAATAATGATTTTTGTTTAATTGGATGTCTTTATTAATCCTATGCAACAAGTCCATGAAGTTACTAGAGTACACTAGTACAAAAAATACGACTATACACGGTTTAAAAAGCTAATGATATACGGTTACACGACCGTGTCAGTGAATACATTGTACACGGTTATCAAACTGTGTCTATATAGTACTAACATATATGATTAATACAATCCAACCGTGTCATATCTAAAAAAAAAGACATTGAATATTGTGGTTTCTACACTGTCAGAGTAACCTGTACAATAACAAGAGTTATATACACGATTTCTACAAAGCATCCATGTATGATTGTAGACACCATACACGGTTTGTTATTTAGAACCGTGTATGATTTTTTTTATTTGATTTACAATTGACTAGCATCCACATTTGCAAGTCAATAAACATACAATTAATAATTCAACAAATATTCTACATCACAGCATACAAAAATCAATCATATTCATTCAACAAATAGAAAACAATATTTCAAATTCAACATACATATACAAATATACATCCAATTCAACCAATATTCAACATAATCAAGTCATATATGTATAATATAAAGAAGGTTTTATGTAACAAATAACATTTTATCCAAATAAAAGTAACAACCAGCGAACCTGTAACATCCCGAAAAATTGAGTTATTGTTAATTATGTTTAAAAGATTTTAGTTATAATATTCAAAACACTATATATGTAAGTTTCCGAATAATATCATCTTAAACAAAACCAAGTGAAAAGAAATCGTAAAATTTTCCTTTTTGTTTTATTCTCTGAATAAAATATTTTGCCAAATTTATCTCTATTTTTGTTATATTCTTAAATCATTTATTTAACCGTATTTATATCAATTTCTAACTATATATTATCAAATATCTCAAATGTCCGCAATAATTATATATCATAACTATTTTCATTATTATTTTAATATTATTAAAATATACTACATTCTACATTAATATTTTTTTTTAATATCTTCATTTGTGTGTTATTTTATATTGTGGAATTACAATCAGTTGTATAACTAATATAATCAAACAGCGCATGCATGTGACTCGCATTGCACCCCTCTGTTTAAACCCACTCCCCTGTCGACCCCTGATCTAAAAACCTCTAATAACCGCCCACATCTAATAATCCCTTTTTAATTCCCGTTTCTCTGTCTCTCTCTGTCTCTCATTCTCTCTTCGGAGAAAGAAAAATCAAATAGAAATATAAGTTAGAAAACAAATATATATGAGAAATATTATAATGATATCGATTATTATTCGATTGTGTGCTCGATTCGAATTCCAGCTATGTCGCAGTGATTCCAGACTATCCTTGCAATTCTATTTCAAATTCTGAATATCTCACTATCAGGTAACCAGTCTTCTCTATAATCTGTGATTTTATTTTGTATGGTTGATTTGGATATTAGTATTGCATATTGGATTATGACGGTATATTTAACGGGATAGTGAGTCTGAGGTTGGAATTTGATTTGAGGCTGATACACGGAGACTGCTAGTCATGGTCGGGACCGATATGCGGAGAATGCTAGTTGCAGTCGGGTTCGATAGTTGAAAATGATATGACTTATTTTGCGGATAACCTAGATCGACATGCTATCGCTGGTTAAATATGCATGCATAATTTGCTATATATTTGTGTGGATTAATCCGACATGTTTGAATGGTTGTTTAATTAAATCAATTATAGAGAAGCGCGTTGTTAAATAATCGGTCACTCATCTTTGTAGCTGACTCAGTTTTGTTATTTTTATTTCTTCTGTTGGCGACATAGGTTGACGGACCAAGAAAAAATGCGATGATAATGAAATAATCACGCTCCGAATGATCAAAATCTGGAGTGTGGTAGAACCACATGCATTTAAACTTAGTATAATTGTATAATGCAAGGGCCCAAAAGATGAGGCCTACTATAATTGTAAAAATACCGTTCTACCACTTTCCAATCCAACTCCCTATAACTAGACATGTCGAGCTTTTGTGTGTGCTCTATAACCCAATTAAAACAATTGAACGATTGTACTCTATAGTTCCTAAAATTTCGCACTTCACCTGTACCGAGCATAAGTTTTTATACCAACATCTTTATCAAGGGATCAAATTGTCAGTACTTGATCTCAACTATCTCGAGATTTTTTCTTAGAGATGCTGCAACCAGTGGGATTCGTTGTCTTGGAAAATCACATGGGATATCTTCATGCACATAACATTGCTGCAACCACTAACCAGTTAATAACTAATGAGATCTTCACTTAACCATGCAATTAAAAATACTAGGGTGAGAAAATTAGTACTTTTTGGAAAAATAGTATTTAACTTTTGACATCCGTTTACTATTTATATTCGTATTTGTATCCGCTCATTGAAAGGCGGATACGAATTTGATATTAGCATTATCCGCTCCGAATTCGCTCCATTTACACCCCTAACTAACATGTGTGAAAAATATCTTTACAAGAAAAAAATATTAAGAATCTTTGACTTGTACTTACCGTGGCTGTCGATGTATGTAGTAGGTCCCCCACCTGTGCCACTTGCTTAGTTATAAGGTCTGAATTATTGGTAGGACATTTTGCAAGTTGTAAAATAAATCCCAACGCAAAATAATGATTTTGTTTCGATATTTTTAATTATCAATCCTATGCAACAAGTCCATGAAGTTGCTAGAGTAAGAAATAAAAAAAAAACTAATATGCGCAACTATATATATACAAATTTTGTTCGGATTAGGTATTAAATAGAAGTTGTTAGAGTAAGAAATAAAAAAAACAAACTAATTTGCGCAACTATATATATACAAAATTTTGTTCAGATTGAAGTATTAGATATGGTCCGTGGTGGTAGTAAGATTCTTATGAAAGATAGAGCAGATAACGTCAGCTATCGCAGAATCCATCTTACATATAGCGGTTGTTATTGAAATATATATATAGTACTACAGAGCCTACCAATGTAAGTGTTAATCAGGTGCAGTAACCAGTATACAACTTAGTAATGTCATTTTACAGTAGTAAAATAAATACGAAATGAAAATATTGATTTTTTTTAGTTGTTATATCGATCTTATGTTAAAATCCAAGAAGGTGCTTGAGTAAAGAACAAAACAAGCAAATTATATATCGCAACTGCATTAGTTAAAAAATTGTTGGCATAGATCAGATAACATCAGCTATCCTGAGAGTCATCCAACATAGCGATTTTATGAAAATATATATTTGTACGTAATTTTGTAACAATAATATATATCACAAGTGTTATAATAAATCTCAAATTACAAGTCCTGCATCAAGCAAGTATGAAATTATTCCAGTTGATAATTGAGAAGATTCCTTGTTTTACCTGTTTGATATTTTCTATTGACATAAACCAGTCTTCTACAAAATATTTGTAATTGAAAAAAAAATATAGGTTAGGTCCCCCACCCAGTTTCCCTCAACTTGTAATTGAAAAAAAAAAAGATGGCGAATATTTGCCAAGTTGTAATGACGATATATAGGTTAGGTCCCCCACCCAGTTTCCCTCAACTTGATCCTCAAGCCCACTTTCTCTTTTTAAACTTCTGTAACTTTCTTTTGACCGAGTTGAATTTTCTTTTTTGGTATATCTATATATATATATATATATATATAGAGATTGGCTAATGTGCTAACGTTATAACTTCGGCCGAAGTTATAACGAGTCGTTTTTGCAATTTCAAAATCCAAACAACCGATCCGAACCATTCAACATGTTCTCTATATTGAAATGTGCTTGGAGACCAAATTTTACATTTTTTGGAATTTTTTTACTATTTATTAAGCCACTTTGAAAATACTGATCCGGTGGTCCAGAAAATTTTGCTGTTTTTTACTATTCACAGCAGATCTGCGATTTTCAAAGTGGCTTAATAAATAGTAAAAAAATTCCAAAAAATGTAAAATTTGGTCTCCAAGCACATTTCAATATTTAGAAAAAGTTGAACGGTTCAGATCGGTTGTTTGGATTTTAAAAACTAATAAACGACTCGTTATAACTTCGGCCGAAGTTATAACGTTAGCACATTAGCCAATCTCTATATATATATATATATATAGAGAGTATGGCTAATTTGCTGCTGGCAGCATTTCGGCCAAGTGCTGCCAGCAGCAAATCTGCCATTCTGATGTTCAAACAACCGATCCGAACTGTTCAACATGTTCTAAATATTGAAATGTGCTTGGAGACCAAATTTTACATTTTTTTGAATTTTTTTACTATTTATTAAGCCACTTTGAAAATTCCAGATCCGGGTGAACAGTAAAAACAGTCTGGACCATATGATCTGGAATTTTCAAAGTGGCTTAATAAATAGTAAAAAAATTCCAAAAAATGTAAAATTTGGTCTCCAAGCACATTTCAATATTTAGAACATGTTGAACGGTTCGGATCGGTTGTTTGAACATCAGAATGGCAGATTTGCTGCTGGCAGCACTTGGCCGAAATGCTGCCAGCAACAAATTAGCCATACTCATATATATATATATATAAAAAACTCCACGTCTCACCATAGCTCATCTATATATATATATATATATATATAGGAAATTGCTAATATGCTATGCATAGCATAGAGGGCCTTCGTGCTACGGCTCAATATTTGAGTTTTCAAAATCCTAACGGTCGATCCGAACCGTTCAACATGATCTCCATATGAATATGTACTTGCAAACCAAATTTTACATTTTTTAGAATTTTTTTACTATTTTTTTAGATATTCCAGATCCGGGTGAACAGTAAAAACAGTCTGGACCATATGATCTGGAATTTTCAAAGTGGCTTAATAAATGGTAAAAAAATTCCAAAAAATGTAAAATTTGGTCTCCAAGTACATTTTAATATAGATTGAACATCTAAAGGTTTGAATTTGTTGTTTGAACATCAAACACTAAGATATGCCCCCGGAAGCACGAGGCCGAAGTTCTAGAGGAAGCACATTAGCCATACTCTATATATAT
This sequence comes from Carex littledalei, assembly GCA_011114355.1. NCBI lineage: Eukaryota > Viridiplantae > Streptophyta > Magnoliopsida > Poales > Cyperaceae > Carex > Carex littledalei. Next base: position 7,959,158 of record CM022083.1, on the reverse strand, counting down.
ATATATATAGAGCTTGGCTACTATGCTTATATAAGCAAAAGCCCACATATGCTTATAACTCATTTTTGCGTTTCCAATGTTCAAATGGTCGATCCGACCGTTCATCTTGTTCTCCATATTAATATGTGCTTGGAGACTAAATTTTACATTTTTCTGAATTTTTTTACTATTTATTAAGCCACTTTGAAAATTGCTGATCTGGGTGAACAGTAAAAACAGTGTTTCCAAAATTCTGGACCACCAGATCAGAAACTTTCAAAGTGGCTTAATAAATAGTAAAAAAATTCAGAAAAATGTAAAATTTAGTCTCCAAGCACATATTAATATGGAGAACAAGATGAACGGTCGGATCGACCATTTGAACATTGGAAACGAAAAAATGCTCATTTAAGCATATGTGGGCTTTTGCTTATATAAGCATAGTAGCCAAGCTCTATATATATATATATATATATATATATTTATATGTTTTGTACTTCATTTCTTTCTCACCCATCTCTCTCTTTCTTTCCACCATTCAATCTCGTCATATTTCCGAGGATCTGTGTGAAATCTTGTGAATCTAAAATTGCAAACATTTTGTATTCGATTTTATTAATTGTATTTACGTAATAGTAGAAGTACGTAGTTGATAGTTGTATTACGATTTTGGATTTTGGAGGTAAAGTGTGGTTATAAGAGAAGTCAAAAACATATTGTAACGTAACAGATGCTATTGAAGTATTACGAACTTTTGTTTACTTTAATTGAGTTTGATAGGGCCATGTTCCACAGGCCCTTTTACTTGTTCTAAATTGGGCCATGAAAGACTGGGATTCGGACCTCTAAGAGGCCAACCCGACGTCATATTAAAAGCCCAAAGATTCACTAAGCCGGGGCCCAATACAGCGGCCTCAAATCGTATAGCCCTAAAATAGGCCCATGTCAACCGACATACGGGATAGCCGGGGAAACGGCTAGCTTAATGCCCACGTCCCAGAAACGGCTAGCTGAATGCCCACGTCCCAGTAACGGCTGACATAACTGCCCACGTTCTCCATAAACGTCCGAGATGGCAGTTATGGCTGGACTATATAAGGCAGTGATTCCCATGAAACGGGGGACGCAATTTAAAACTAAAAGAGAGATCATACAGGTTAGAGTCCAAATCTCTCACAATCCACCCCGAGTTCCTAACTCGATCCACACCTCGGCCTGTCATCCTTTGGCAGGGCGAATCCAACTCAGCCCAATCTTCCATACGGCCTCATCTCCCGAGATAGGACGTATCAACCACCGTGGGGCCACGCCTAGCTCGAACACACATAATTAGATGGCTCATCCAAACACATCAATCCGGCTCCCACCAGGGGTGACGACCCCGCCAGGAGTAACGACCACACCACCTCCTTTGGTCACCCCGCCTACAAGAAACCCCTCCCACAGTCAGCCCCTTGGGGCGAGGCCTAGCAGCTCGATGATACGACCCCATGGTCCCCAACCTGCACAGTCTCGCCACACAGGCCCCGACATCGCTAATCGACCTTCGTTCACCGAAGGGAACACGACTAGGCCGCTCTACGTCGAGCACAACCCGTTAACTGGTACTTATCAGTTACCATACATACCTTATTATACTCCGTAAACGCCGTATTACCACTACGGCACGATCCCTTACACGCCCTACACCCCGACGGGTTCCCAGTACCCTTATGTGACACCATCCGGACAATGGGGCCCGGGAGGCGTTAACGGGATATACCCCATGACAGGTCCAACACCGCACTCCCAGCAAGTGCCACCGTGACCTGCAAATCCGACTGTACCTCCCACTGCACCTGTACCACGACCTTTGTCAGCAAACCGTGTCCACAGTCGACCGGCAAATGTCTCCCCAAGAAATCTGGACGAAGAATTCGTATAGGTCCGAACCGGTAACCAGACATATACGCCCACCCCATCAGGACAACAGGTCCAGTCCGCACGCAGAGGCTAGAATGTTCTGCCAACAGGGGTACACCCTGATAAAGGAAGACGCCCGGAAGGGCAGGATGAGAATAGGGGACCTGATCCCGAGAGACCGCCACATGCCGGAGGTCCCGAAGTTCACCACAACAACGAGCGAGAATCAGCCAATCATGGCAGAGGGCCCAGACCATCTCGCAGAGAACAATCTCGCTCCCGTAGGGAACGCGAACGAAGCCCACCCCGAGGTCGGGATAGAACTCGCCGCGATGACCGAAGAAGGAGCCGACGATCACCTACTCCTGCCCGAGGTATTAACATGGCTCAGGTTGAAGAACTGATCCAAACAAGGCTTGCGGCTAAACTAGCCGAGCTTGAATCCCAGAAGACAGGCACTTACTCTCGGCCTATGGGGATTGAAGATGGCCCTCTTTCAAGAGACATCTACCGCCAATCAATGACGAATTTGGAAGAGGGACCTTAAACAAAATCGGCGCCATCATCTCCCCTTCCCACCTGAAAATCAAGTTTCACACCGATAACAGGATAGGGGAAGAATGTGGCCAACAGCAGGTGGCGCGTGAATGCTACATGACGTCCATTTAAGGTCAAGGTGGTTCTGTCCACCAGGTTGATTAGTCCGATGCAAAAACCAACCAACAGCGGTTTCGTTCAAGTACTGACTTTCTACCCCCAAACACCAACCTTGCACTAGATCCAGTTGATAAAGCTGAGGCAAAAGCTTCCCTTGAACCGGCAGATGAAGTCGAACAACTCGATTTGGGTGGTGGCAAAACACTCAACATCGGGAAGGCAGTCCAAGGGCAGGCAAAGGAAGAGCTGATCAAATTCCTCCAAGAAAACCAATCCGTTTTCGCCTGGACCGCAGCCGACATGCCAGGAATTCCGAGGTCCATAGCAGAGCACCGACTGCATATTAAGCCGGGCTCAAAGCCAGTTAGGCAACGGAAGCGTAATATGGGGGACGAGCGGCAACAGGTCGTGAAAAGAGAAGTGCAAAAACTACTCGACGCCGGGTTCATCAGGAATGTGGAATGTCCTGAATGGACGGCAAACCCAGTGCTGGTAAAACAATCTAATGGTGACTGGCGAATGTGCATTGATTACACTGACCTCAACAAAGCATGCCCAATGGATCCATTTCCATTACCCAAAATTGACCAACTGGTGGATTCCACATCTGGGCATGCCTATCTTAGTTTCATGGATGCGTTCTCTGGGTATAATCAGATTCGGATGAACCCAGATGATGAAGAGAAAACTGCCTTCACCACCAACTCGGGGTTATTCTGCTACCGGGTTATGCCTTTCGGGTTGCGCAATGCTGGGGCCACGTTCCAGCGAATGGTTAACACCGTTTTCCACGATCAAATCGGACGGAACGTCGAAGCATATGTCGACGACCTACTTGTTAAAAGCATGTCTGACCTCGACCATGTCCGGGATCTCCAAGAAACTTTTGCAACGTTGAATTCAGCCAGCATGAAATTAAACCCTAAGAAAAGTTTCTTCGGTCTCACTGGTGGAAAGTTCCTTGGCTTCATGGTGTCCATGCGAGGAATCGAGATCCATCCCTCGAAGTCGCAGGCCATCCTCGACATGAAACCACCTCGGAACCTCAAAGAGCTGCAGTCTCTCACAGGCAAGTTGGCCGCCCTCAACAGGTTTATTGCGAGGTCCGGGGACGTCTGTTTCCCTTTCTTCAAAGCCATGCGCAAATCAGCCAAGTTTGAATGGACGGAGGAGTGTGCAACGGCCTTCGAGAAAATCAAAGCATATCTCGCTAATCCACCATGTCTCAGCAGACCAACCACGGGCGACGTTCTAGTAATGTACCTGGCAACCTCGGGTCATGCAGTCAGTGCCGCCCTTGTCCGGGAAGAAGGACGAGATCAGAAGCCAATATATTTTGTCTCGCATGTACTTCGGGATGCCGAGACTAGGTATTCCCAGATTGAGAAGGCCGCATATGCTCTCGTCATAGCCACTAGAAAATTGAGACCTTATTTTCAGTCTCACTCCATCAAGGTGTACACCGGAATCCCGCTTAAAAAGGCATTCTCGAATTTTGATTCATCTGGGCGATTGCTAGCTTGGGCACTCGAATTATCCGAGTTCGACGTTTCCTTCCACCCGTAAAATGCTTTGAAGTCGCAAATCTTCGCTGATTTCATAGCCGAGTATTCAGGGGCTCCTCCCGAGTCGGAGGGGCGGTGGACGATACATGTCGATGGTGCCTCCTCGCTGCAAGGGGCCGGCGCTGGAATATCCCTAACCGGTCCACAAGGAGAGACGTTGAATTATACTCTTCATTTTCAATTCCCGGTAACAAACAACACCGCGGAATATGAGGCCATGATAGCAGGCCTTAAATTGGCCAAGGAACTCGGTGCCCGCCAGGTACATCTCCGGAGTGACTCCGAGTTAGCAGTCAAACAGATTAACGACGAATGCCGTGTCATGGACGACAAGTTGCGTAAATATAGACAGCTGTTTCATCTGCTCAAGAGTCACTTTGACGAAGTTGACATTCAGCATGTCTCACGCAACAAAAACTGCCAAGCTGATGCTTTGTCCAAACTGGGCGCTGCGGGCAACCTCGACAAAGACCGGCCCGTGATTGTTATGGACGTTCCGGAATCCAGCATCAACCTTGATACCGTAGCCGTACTCGCCATCAGTGAACCCGGTGAGTCCTGGTTCACCCCGATATGGAATTTCCTTAACACGGGAGTCTTACCCACAGACCAGTTGGAAGCCCGACGTTTGAAAAGGATTGCACCCATGTACTCCATATTCAACAATCATCTTTATAAACGAGGATATGTCCGACCTTGGCTCAAGTGTATAAATGAAGAGACGGCATCCAAAATGCTATCTGAGGTACATGAAGGCATCTGTGGAAGCCACCAAGGAGCGAAAACCCTTGCAAAACGAATCCTCCGAGCTGGCTTTTACTGGCCAACCATGCAACATGATGCGGCAAACTTGGTCCGAAAATGCGAGCGATGCCAATACCATAGCAAGTTGAGCAACATCCCGGCTTACGATCAGATATCCATCTCGGGAGCTTGGCCTTTTGACTTATGGGGAATAGACATAGTCGGGCCATTTCCCAAAGCTGTCGGACAGCGCCGTTGGATTATCGTAGCCGTCGAGTATTTCACTAAATGGGTCGAAGCCGAAGCGTTAGCAACTATCACTGCCGCAGCAGCAGAGAAGTTCATCTGGCGGAACATCATTTGTCGTTTTGGCATACCGCATGCCCTCATATCGGACAATGGAACACAGTTCAACGCAGCCCGCACCATAACATTCCTCTCCAACCTGGGTATTCAGAACAACTTTACCTCGGTCAGCCACCCTGCTAGCAATGGATTAGCCGAGGTCACAAACCGTACCATTCTGGATGGCCTCAAGAAGAAAGTTGCAGAAAACAGAAAGAATTGGCCCGACATCCTTGATGGAATTCTGTGGGCCTACCGCACGACACCTCGGGAAGCAACACAGCAAACACCTTACTCTCTGGTATTCGGGATGGAAGCGGTCACACCAATCGAGTTGATGGAACCATCTCTCCGCACTTTGACATATTCCACTGAAGAGAACCGTGATGCGCGTGCCGCTGAGCTCGAGCTCATCACAGAAGGTCGAGAGAAGGCCCGCATTCGCACCATGGAATATCAACGCCGGGTTAAACGCGCATTTGACAAACATGTGGTACCTCGAGCATTCCAGCCGGGCGATTTAGTACTTAAAACCGTGGAAGCAACGGGTAAACATGTTAGCAAGCTTGCTCCTCAATGGGAAGGTCCCTTCAAGGTCATTCGCCCACGAGGTAAAGGCGCCTACGAATTGGAAGACCCGAGCGGTTTCATACTTACTCGTCCGTGGAACACTTGTCATCTCCGGAAATTCTACACTTAATGTACGCTATGCTTACCTTTATTTTCAAAGGGGTTCTGCCTCATATAAAGCACGATGTGTTCCGGGCGAGATAAGCCTCTTTTGTTTATTTTACATTCCATGTATTTTACTTAGGCCGAGATACAAGTTTTTGTATGGTTCTAAGCTTTTATCAATATATATATGATATTATTTATGATTGTGCTTTGTTTATTGGATCCGAGATATATGAACGAAAACCTTTTAAGGCAACGAAATGCGTCTTGGTTAATATTCCCGAGATACACAACATAAATTAATGTAGTCCTAAGGGACGACGAATGTTAAACCAGTAACATGGATTTCATTGTTATTAAGTCGGAAGCATTTATCGAAAACCCCTTGGGGTAACGCATACGTTTTCCCGACATTCTCTTCCCCCGGTATTGACCATTTTTGTCAAGAATAAAGAAAAAAAAAGGGGGGAAATGATATACTATCAAGCAAATTTTGCTTGTTTACAAGAGAGTCAAAGCTTGCAACCGAGATAAACTTTTCAACTCGGGAATAGAAACATGCAATTAAAAGAAATGGGTTACATTGAAATGTTTTGTTAAACCCCCACATCCCGGGGGTGCAAAATATCATATTACAATATAATTCTGTTATAACCCCCACACCTCGGGGGTACAAATAAAAACAGTACATATTACAACTTCGAAATCCCCCACATCTCGGGGGTACAAATTACTTCATAAGGCCAATGCTCGGCATGATCCTTCCTACAAACAAAACAAAACAAATAGTAAGGTTAAACATGAACAATACGCCTCGGAGGCCACACTAATAGACTCTGTTACTTACAAGGGGTAGGGGGATCCGCCTCCACGAGAACCCTGCTTCCTCCATCACGCGGAGAGTTGAAAAGATTCACATCCGCTTCATCTTCTTGCTCCTCGCATTGATGAATGGCATTATCCTCTTCGACATTCTCCACCTCGGTTTCCTCTTTTTCACCTTCGGAGGAGGTATCAGAAGGAATGTCCTCATTTTCTCCTTCAACTACATTTTCAGGTAGATCGAGATGCTTAGGCCATTTATCTTTAGGCCAAGGGTGAACAATGCCTAAAGGATGATGATTCTTGAGTTGGAGCTCCTCCTTGAATAAGGTGTCATCCGGGTTTAAAAATACATCTTTTTCTTCATCCCAACCATAGCCCGAGAGATCCCTGATCACGAGTTTCTCAGACTCAACTGCCGTAAACCCGACATGCTTGGGTTTAAATGGATAAAAAACCCCCATCTTGTTAAGATAATCGTATACGGTATGCGTCATAATATCTAACATTGCGTAAGGAACGGCTTGCGCGAAGGCTTTGCTGCCTAGGAACTTGCTGAGGTGTTTCTTTGGCAAGTTCTGCGCTTCATTCCGTATGCGAGCATTTTCCGATCTCGCCTCCTCCAATTCCTTGGTCCGGGCCTCGAGCTCAGACTTAAGACAAGCAACTTTACTCTTGTGTTTTTCAACTCTGCGCTTATAACGCTTCGCCTTTACCTCAGCTTCCTTGCGTTCGGCATCAACCCTCATGCCCGTGTACCGAGCAAGCTCGTATTTCGCCAAATTTACGGCAGTTTGGCCAGTGGCTACTCTCATTTCCTTATCTTTCTTTTTTGCCAATTCCAAAAAGTAGTTCCTCTCCAGAATAGCCTTGTTGAGCGCCTCTTGATCAGTAGTAACAGCAAGAGCACCGCGCTTATCATTATCAAGCGAGTCTTTGAGGAACCCGAAGTAAACCCCGGCGTCATGCAACGACCTCAACACCTGGCCCACGACTTGGTCAGGGTGCTCCTCAGCCCACTTCTTTTGGTGTTTGGTCGTGGTTAACCTGAAGGTTTCCCGAGAATACGCGGTACGGACCTCGGGATGATCTTCCTCGTTCTGCATAAGAGAATACCCGGGAAGATGGGCCAAAATGCTGTCTGGGAACCCCTGAGAAATCTCGGTCCCCCACACGAACCCGGTATGTCGCCCCTGATCAGAAATTTGCGACTCGAGGAATTCCTTATGGTCCTCCGCAGGATCCCACACGTCGCCCGCTGCGTCCTCGATAATTTTCTCTAGCTCCTCCTGTGCAGCGTCAACTTGAGCTTGATAGGGTCCCTCCACCTCGGGTTTCCCCAAAACAATCCCAGAATGAGTCTTCTGTTTCTTTGGCTCAGGCTCCTCTACCGCAACGTCTTTCCCCTTCTCTGCCCTCGTTAAACTCGGAGAGGTTTCCTTCCTCTTTTGAGACCCCCCGGGTTTGGAGGAACCAGAAGCACCGTCCTTCGTGCTCTTGATGGCAGCAGCAGATTTGGAAGACGACTTCGGGAGAACTGCTGTGGTACTGGCAGGAACTGACTTCGGGGCCTTCTTAACCTTGGAAGAACCCGACTTTGGCGGAATCGGAGCCCCTTTCTTATTAATAAAACCGTCCTCTGGATTACCGAAGACAGGAATCGGACGAGTAGCCTTCTAGGGCAGTGCCATAAAACCACGTCCTGCGACATAAGAAGTATGCAAGAATTAACAATTTATTCATAATAGTACGAGATAAACGAACATATGCGATGTAAAGATATATCGGTACAAATTCAAAAAAGACTAACTTGTGAAATAACTGTCAAGAATTTTGACAACTTTTAATTCATCTGACGTCGGAGGTGGGGGAGAACTTGGGATCAAATTTTTCTTTTTTAGAGAACGCTAAATCCTTCGTACCCCATTAAAGCATTTCAATTTGTCGGGATTCTCGAGATATACCCAACCATGATTCCAGTCGTCCGCCTTTGACAGTTTGTCAAAAAGCGCAACGCTATTAGTACGCTTCCGAATTGCGAGGTAGCTCTCATTATTATATAAAACAGAGAAATAATGAAAGAACAGCCCTACACTCGGGAAGTCTGGCTCCAACTCGGGCATCGTATCAAAAAAATACTTGAAACTCATGATGTAACACCATGCGGGTGCGGTTAACTGTGCAGGGGCTACGTCAAGATGCCGCAATATCTCGCGTACAAACTTAGACACCCTTACTTTAAAACCGCATTTCGGCATCTTCCAATATATGCACATCCCGCGACCCGAGTCGTGCGCTCGGTCATTAAGACCCGGGGCTCTCAACTTAAGTGCATGTCGCGGATATTTTACTCTGTCAGCTTCATCCACGAGTTCCTCATAAAACGCATCAGCATAGGCTTCACATCGGACAACCAGTTTAGGAGGGATACTGGCAGATACCGGAAAAATCAAGTCATCCCCATGACCATCTCGGGGAACGACATCTTTCTTTGCCTTTTTCTTCCTGGGCTTCGAAGGCCCGTGAGACGTCCCTGCTGGGGCCACAACGAGTTCTCCCCGAGGTGAACTTTCTTCATCTTCCTCATCCCCTTCGCTATACTGTTCACCCTCAACTTCTTCTGAATTATTGGGGTTAGTAGGAATCATACCATGAATACTCTTGCCCCTACCTGGGCGGAAAACCTGCTGCGATAACGGGGACTGTTCCCCCGAAGTAGCGGGCGACAAATCCCGAGATCCTTCTTGTTCTTCGGCCATTTCGAACCGCTCAACATTTTCTAAATATTGAAATGTGCTTGGAGACTAAATTTTACATTTTTCTGAATTTTTTTACTATTTATTAAGCTACTTTGAAATCGCTGATCCACTGTGAACAGTAAAAAAAGTAAAAATTTCTGGACCACTGGATCAGCGATTTTCAAAGTGGCTTAATAAATAGTAAAAAAATTCAAAAAAATGTAAAATTTAGTCTCCAAGCACATTTCAATATAGAGAACATGTTGAGCGGTTCGGATCGGTTGTTTGAATTTTCAAAATGAAAATATGAGCGTGAAGTAAAAATGACATCTTACTTCACAACTCACCATAGCCCAGCTCTATATATATATATATATATATATATATAGTGCTTGGCTACTATGCTTATATAAGCATATGTCCACATATGCTTAAATGAGCATTTTTGCGTTTCCAATGTTCAAATGGTCGATCCGACCGTTCATCTTGTTCTCCATATTAATATGTGCTTGGAGACTAAATTTTACATTTTTCTGAATTTTTTTACTATTTATTAAGCCACTTTGAAAGTTTCTGATCTGGTGGTCCAGAATTTTGGAAACACTGTTTTTACTGTTCACCCAGATCAGCAATTTTCAAAGTGGCTTAATAAATAGTAAAAAAATTCAGAAAAATGTAAAATTTAGTCTCCAAGCACATATTAATATGGAGAACAAGATGAACGGTCGGATCGACCATTTGAACATTGGAAACGCAAAAATGAGTTATAAGCATATGTGGGCATATGCTTATATAAGCATAGTAGCCAGCCTCTATATATATATATATATATATATATATATATATATATAGTTTACAACAATAAAATTATAATACATCAATCAAACCTATGCCGGCAACATGCTCTTTGTAAAGAGTAGGTGGTAGCGCTTTTGTCAGAGAATTAGCTAACATAGCTCTTGATTTGTTGTTCTTAGAGAAGAAAACAACAACCTCGTTATCACAAAATAAGGTAAGTGGCCTTGCAATACTGTCTATTACTTGAAGTCCTGGAATAAAATTCTTTAACCAAACTGCTTGACCAGTAGCCTGATAACATGCCACAAATTCTGCTTGCATAGTGGAAGATGCCCTTATAGACTGCTTAGCACTCTTCCATGAAATTGGTCCCCCTGCAAGCATAAATATGTAACCTGATGTGGATTTCTTACTGTCGACACATCCAGAAAAATCTGAATCAGAATAACCAATAACTTCAAGGTTATTTGACCTCTTGTAAGTAAGCATATAATCTTTTGTCCCTTGCAAATAGCGTAAAACTTTCTTAGCAGCTTTCCAATGTTCCATTCCTGGATCAGTTTGATATCGGCCAAGCATACCAACTGCAAATGCAATATCAGGACGTGTACAAACTTGAGCATACATAAGACTCCCTACTACCGAAGCATAAGGAATTTGCTGCATTTGAGCACGTTCTATTTCATTTTTAGGACATTGAAACTTGCTGAATTTGTCACCCTTGACAATAGGAGCAACACTAGGGGAGCAATTGTGCATGTTATATCTTTTAAGCACTTTCTCAATATATGCTTTTTGGGATAAACCTAAGATCCCACGAGACCTATCTCGGTAAATTTCAATTCCTATAACATAAGAGGCTTCACCAAGATCCTTCATTTCAAACCTAGTTGATAGAAAACGTTTTGTCTCGTATAACATGTCTAAATTACTAGCCAATAAAATATCATCCACGTACAAAACGAGAAAGATAAATTACTCCCACTAATCTTGAGGTATATGCATTGATCTATTGTATTTTCTTTAATTCCAAATTCAGTTATAACCTTATCAAACTTGAGATACCACCGACGTGAAGCTTGTTTTAATCCATATATTGAACGTTTTAACCTACATGCCATATGCTCCTTGCCTTCTTCAACAAACCCTTCAGGTTGTTTCATAAAAATTTCTTCATGCAAGTTACCATTGAGAAATGCAGTTTTCACGTCCATTTGATGTAGTTCTAAATCATAATGAGCTACAAGGGCTAAAACAATTCTTAATGAATCTTTCTTTGAGACAGGAGAAAATGTATTATCAAAATGTACACCTTCTTGTTGCGTAAACCCTTTAGCGACTAGTCGGGCCTTAAATCTTTCAATGTTACCTTTGGAGTCAGTTTTAGTTTTATAGACCCATTTACAGCCTACAGGTTTAATCCCGACAGGTAACTCAACAAGATCCCAAACTTCATTAATTTCCATAGATTTCATCTCATCATTCATGGCTTCTAACCATTGAGATGATTTATTGCTCATAATAGCTTGCTTGAATGAGATAGGATCATCTCCATTACCTATATCACATCCCTCCTCAGTAAGGTATACGATATAATCATCAAGTATGAGAGATTTTCTCTCTCTTTGCGATCTACGTAAGGGTTCTTGTGGCAGCATAGGAGCTTCATCAATGGTAGGAACATCATTAACGTGAGTTTCTTTATTAGCCTCTAAAAGAGGTATAAAACTTGTAACCTCTCGAATGATTGAAATTGGAACATAAGTCCGATTTTCCTCGAGGTTTACAGTTTTATTTACATTACTTCCACTAACGTTGCCAAGTTAAAAAAATACATCATGTCTCGTCTCAACTATTCTTGTGGTATGTGACAGGCAATAAAATTAGAAACCTTTGGATCTCTCTAGATAACCAACAAAATAACAACTAATGGTTCTGGAATCGAGTTTCTTTATTTACGGATTATAGACTTTTGCTTCAGTTGGACAACTCCACACACGTAAGTATCCTAATTTCGATTTCCTGCCAGTCTACAGTTCATAAGGTGTTTCTGGAACAAATTTACTAGGAACCCGATTTAGAATATGTGTGTCTATTTTTAAAGCTTCTGTCCATAAAAAATCTGGCAATATGGTATTGCATATCATACTTCGTACCATATCCATTAGTGTACGATTACGTCTTTCAGCAACTCCATTCTGTCAAGGATCTCCCGGCATAGAATACTGATGAACAATACCATTTTCTTGAAGAAATAAAGCGAATGGGCTTGGACTTTGACCAAGGTCGGTGTGTCTACCATAATATCCACCGCCTTTATCTGATCGAACTACTTTAATTTTAAGGTTATGTTGATTTTCAACTTCAGCCTTAAAAATTTTGAATTTATCTAGTGCTTCAGATTTTTCATTAATCAGATATACATAACCATAACGAGAATAATCGTCAATGAAAGTAATAAATGATTTAGGCCCTTGACAAATTTTCAACATCACCACTTGACAAATCAGATATACATAACCATAACTGATGAACAATACCACTTCGAGTGGGTCCTTTCTTATTTCCCTTGACAAATTTTCCTTTAACACATTCTACGCAGTTGTCAAAATCAGAAAAATCTAATGCCAGGAGAATTTCATTTCTAATGAGACGTTGCATTCTATCTCTTGAAATATGACCCAACCTGCGATGCCATAATTTGGAAGAATTTCCAACATCACGATTTCTCTTGACTCCACATTTATGATTAACACTAGTAATATTCATAGATAACAGAGATTCACAAAAGGAATAATTCAAATATAATTTATATAGATTATCACATAATAATCCAAAACCAACAAACTTAGAGTTATGATATAGTTTCAACTCATTATTTCCAAACTGAAACATAAAATCACACGCATCAAGTCTAGAAACAGAAATTAAATTTATAATCACACTAGGAATATAAACTACATCATGTAAATCAAGAATCAAGCCACTCTTCAAAACCAAACGAAGAGTTCCAACAGCCTCGACTTCAGCCTCTAATCCGTTAGCAACCTTAAGTTTCCTTTCTCCCCTTTGAAGCATCCTCACGGAATGGAATCCCTGCAATGAGTTCGTAATATGCACAGAGGCACCAGTGTCAACCGACCACGTATTTAAGGGAACATCAACTAAAAAGGTTTCACAAATCATGAAATTTAAATCATTACCCTTTTTTTTAGCGAGCCAATCTTTGAACTTCACACAATCCTTTCTTATGTGTCCACGCTTCTTACAGTGGTGACACTTAGGAGCATGCACGGGTTTTGTACCAGACATACTTGCCTTGTTAATACCAGTAGCGGTATTCACTTTCTTTTTACCTTTACCATTGTCCTTATGTTTTTTTAGTTTTGGACTTTCAACGGCAATATGTGCAAAGTCAGGTTTCTCAACCTTAATCATTTCTTCTTCTTCAACACACATGGCAATTAATTCGCTCATTTTCCATTTTTCTTTCTGCGTATTATAATTGATCTTGAAAGGACCAAATTGTGCAGGAAGAGAAGTCATAATGAAATGAACCAAAAAACCTTCAGAAATTGCCATATCCATGCCATTTAACTTTGTGGCCATATCATTCATCATCATGATATGTTCACGTACACCGCTTGTCCCGTTATACTTGGTAGTGAGCATTTTCATTATGAGAGCACTTGCATTAGCCTTAGAAATACTTTTAAACTGCTCTTCAACAGAAGCCAAATATTGTTTAGCATTGAAAGCATTATTTGCATCATCCTTCTCAGGAATGCCTCCTCTTATAGCAGATGTGATAGTACTTTTCATAATCATGAGAGATATGCGGTTTGAACGCTCCCATTTTGCATAATTAATCTTATCATCAGCAGTACTAGTCACTATAATAGTAGGTTTGTCTATTCGTAATGCCTGGTCAATATCCTATTCACCAAGACAAATCTCAATTTGCTCTTTCCAAGTGGAAAAATTAGTTCCGTTCAATGGTACTATTCCAGAGATTTGAGCATGAACATTATTCAATGCTGCATTAGATTCAAAAAAATGAAATGCTTACTATTATCAACTATAAATCCATAAAAAAATAATAACATTAAATCAACTATATATAGAGGGACTAACAGTAATTATACTGAAATAAATAATAAAACATCAAATTATATTTCAGTTCTATCATAACAGTTGTTGCATAAAATTCAATTTATATCACCGTTGGGCAGAAACAAATTGAATTGTTAAAATAAATAAATTCACTTAATAAATCATAATGGCAATTAAAGTTTGTAAAATTAACCTTCATAATTTATTAAATGTAAAAACGTAATTTCATGAAAATTAATTTGTATTACCGTTGGACAGAAACAAATTTGAATTATTAAAACAAATAAATTCACTTAATAAATCATAATGGCAATTAAAGTTTGTAAAATTACCGTTCATAATTTATTAAATGTAAAAAACATAATTGACTTAAATCACAAAATTCATTTTAATAAAGTGACAGTTACAATTTAAAGTTGATAAAAAATTAATAACAACCAATTATTAAAAATAACGTTATATGGTTTAAATTATTTATATGAAAAAAATATACAATAAACTTCCGTTGGACCGATTATTATATATGAATTCATATAAAACCATAGAGAATACTAACATATTACAATTCGTGCAACATATATAGACATTACTTTTTGTACATATGCAATCCCATGTGATCCATATAACATACACTCCTCAAGATCCAACACAATGTTTGTATAAAAGTTATGTCCTTACCACTTAGCAAACATGTGATCAAGCTTTGGCCCAATTTTCGTAAAGTTTGGCTCATGTTGCCAAAACTCTTGGTTATGATTTAGTTTGGACCGAAATTTCATACAAACTAGTTGTATTAGATCCAACATATAAAGTGGGTGTGTGCTTGCTGAGACCTAGATTCCAATCGACTTTGATAGAATTGGGGTAGAAAATAGATAAATTTGATGTATTAGCTTTTAATTATGGTTTCATAAATGAAACAGACGATTTTTCCTTTTCTGAAAAAAAAAAAAAGAAATAGAGAAAGCTGAAATGTATATATGATATTATAAATTTCTATAAAAAATTGTAGCATGCTTTCACATCAGCTAGGATGGAGGCTATATTGATAAACTAGATGGACTATAGATATTTCCTTGTTTAATTAATATTGGGTACTTGAAGGCTGGATTATTTATTGTATTTTCGTAGTAGTAAAAGTGCGGTAATAAGAGAAGTCAAAATTAAAACATACTATAACAGAAGCTATCGAAGTTTTACGAATTATTTATTTTAGTTGAATTTATCTCCTCTTTATTCTCTGTTATAAGTTGAGTTATCCTTTTTTATGAGTAGTGTACGTATAATTGAATTTACTAGTGTTGATGAACATTTCTCTGCCCGACGATGTCTTCATTTTCGGGATTAAAATTCATTCGGATAGAAAAGAGTCTGTCATGGTAATATTCATAAAAATGATACAAGTCCAAGGAGATGCTGGAGCAAGAAAAAAAAAAATACCAATTTTACATGTCTGTAAAATATCTATAAAAGAAAAGAAGAATCTTTCACTTGTACTAGCTTACCAAATGTGTCCGTCATGGTAAGATTCTTAAAAGAGATTTAAGTCCAAGGAGAAGCTGGAGCAAGAAAAAACCAAACTAATTTAGAGCAACTACATGTGTGTAAAGTATCAATAAAAGAAAAAAAAAATTGAAGAATCTTTGACTTGTACTTACCCAGGCTGTCGATGTAAGTAGTAGGTCCCCACGTATGCACCTTGCTTAGTAAGGTCTGAATTATTGATAGGTCATTTTGCAAGTTGTAAAATGTTGATTTTGTTTGGTTGTCTTTATCAATCATTTGCAACAAGCTTCCATGAAGCTGCTAGAGTAAGAAATTATGAAAACTAATTAGCACAATTTATAGATATGGTCCGTGGTGGAAGTAAGATTCTTATGAAAGATAGAGCTAGCAGAGACAATTCCCTAGTGCAGAACCATCACTGAAGGTGACTCATCAATGATGGTTCTTTGGTAAGAACTGTTATATGCCTTGAAACAAGCTTCTAGGCCTTGGAATATCCGGATTGATCAATATTTTAAATCACACGATTTTATGCAATGTTCGTTTGTATATGTCACAATTTATGAGAATTGAATAAATAACACGTACATAATTTCCTTGAAACTCCCTTCCCACCTTTGTTTTATTTCATTGGAAAAATATGTTGTTACAGAGGAAATTATTTCAGTTTAGTCTCAAACATGACTAGCAAGTTATGTCCAATACAATGTTTGTATAAAAGTTATGTCATTTTCACTTAACAAGCATGTGATCAAGCTTTCGCCCAATTTTCATAAAGCTGGGCTCATGTTGGGCTTATGTTGCCAAAACTCTTGGTTATGATTTAGTTTGGACCGAAATTTCATACAAAATAGTTGTATTAGATCCAACATATAAAAAAAAAAGTGCCCATGTGATCCATGACATGATGCCTCTTGGTTAAAGATCTCCAACATTTCAACTCCAATAAAATACATTGATCAACAAATATGTACATGCATAATAGACTAAATTATAAGAAAATATTTATACATAAATTAATTGAATCTGTATATCTTTTATATGAACCTTTGAAAATCAATTTCATAAAAAAAAAAATATTGCATCTTATATGAATTTATGATTGCTCTGATATCAAATGATAGAGATAATAAAACATAACGTGTTTTTACAATTAGAACACGTAATCCAAAATCTGTAAATCCAAAATAAAATAGCAAAGAAATTTAAATCTTACAGTTCTGAATTGAAGACATCTTTACGCGGAAGCGTTAGTACTGATCTTCAATAGTTTTCCTCAGATGTGATGATGGAGACCTTCAGCATTTTCTTTACTTCTCTCTTTCAAAATGGATGAAACTTTTTCAGAAATAATATCCCTGAAAATCAGTGGAGAGAGAGACGTTTCCAGAAAAACGTTTTTGTAATAAATTGGCAGAAAAACGTTTTTTGGAATAATAATCAACCGTCCAAATAGTGAAGAGGTCTTTTTATATTATCTGAGGCAACATTTAGGACCAGTACATTTATTAATAGTAATCCGAATTTTTTCATCAAAAATTTAGATGCCTTTTCGTTAATTTCTCTAAATGAAATTGGTGCACAGTAATAACATAGGCCACATAATAAAATAAAACTAACAAGACTTAATTCTTGATAGGTATTGTACATCGTTTTATGATCTGTACATAGTTTTATGATTTGTAGGACTTTATAAACTCTTTTTTATCAATCAAATTGTTGGAGCTTTATGCTACCAACCTTCAAAAAAAAATTCTTGATAGGTAGTGATGTCCCATCGATCCTATGGCTTGTCATGCTCGTTGATGTTTTCTATTGATGTAAACCAGTCTTCTACCAATATTTATAATTGGAAAATAAAAAAAGGTGAATAATCTTTGCCAAGTTGTACTGACGATAGGTTAGGTCCCCCACCCAGTTTGCAACTTTCTTCGTAAGGTATGAACTCTGGGTAAATAATTTATAAGTAGTAATTAAATAAATAATTTG
Organism: Carex littledalei; assembly: GCA_011114355.1. NCBI lineage: Eukaryota > Viridiplantae > Streptophyta > Magnoliopsida > Poales > Cyperaceae > Carex > Carex littledalei. Next base: position 7,941,325 of record CM022083.1, on the reverse strand, counting down.
ACTGATAAGGTTGGTGTGACTTGTGTTTACTCTATATTGGGTGAAGAACAGTAGTTAGTCTTTTGGTGTTTTGGGATGTTATTTATGTAGGATATAATTATTCATTGTATTTTGGGAGTTAAAACTGTAAAAGTACATAGTTGAGAGTTGTGTTAATTGTTAGGTAAGTTTTGGAGGTAAAGTGTGACTATAAAAGAAGTCAAAAACATATTGTAACACAAGCTATTGAAGTATTACAAATTTTCTTCTTCTGTAATTGAGTTTATTTCATCTTTATCCTTTATTAAGTTGAGTTATGTCTTTCGTGAGTGATGTATAGTTGAATTTGCTAGTTTTCATGAACACGATGTCATCATATGTAATTAAAAAATTCGTTCGGAAAGAAAAGGGTCTGTCATGGTATGATTCTTAAATTAAAAGATACAAGTCATAGGAGATGCTGTAACTCGTAGGTGATGCTTTTTCTGTATTATTTGGATCCATTACGATCACCATATTTGCATGAGGCCAAATCAAGTGCAATGCCCAGTGTTCTCTGCGTTTTATGTAATAACCATCAATCTTTAAAGTTTATGTATAAATAAGATAATTAAAATGAAGGCAATAAATTGGAGTATTGGATATAACTAACATCTGCAAATATGGTGTGCGGATCCTCTGACTTAGCATCTCATCACAAATGTGTTGTATTGCTTCCGGAGTGCATCCTCATTAATTTTGCCGGAGTCCATAAAACGACAAGCACTCTATTGACAAACAGAGTCGATGTACCTGAAAATTATTAATTAATAAATTAGAATAGAGTAAATAGTGTTTAAATTAGTTAATAAATTAACAAACTCACATGACGAATAAAGTCAGAATTGGTACATCGAGCCAATCACGTCATCAAATCCCTGATATCTTTGTTAGTCACTATAATGAGCCCACCTCACTCCAGGTGGGATTTGAATCACTACGGCGTCTTCCAGTGCAGATGAGAAGCAGTTCCATGTTGACAAGTACTTCCTTGCTTGAAGATAATTCCAAGGGAGTTAAAAAACAACTAACACCAGAGAGCTCATGGCAATGAAAGCAAGAATCATATTTAGAAGAAGAAAAAAAACAAAGAAAAAAGAAGTGAACTCTTGTAGTTGTGATATACAAAAGTACCGTAACATTCCACAAATTTACTTTCATTATAAGAAACAAACATTTCCAAATGGACTACTATTAATTCAACACTTTTTAAATCTTCTGGAGAGAGCAAGTTGAACGCCTCCAACTAATTTTCATCAACTTGATGACAAGTTACATTTTGATACTAAAATTATTTATAATAAATTCCATTGTGTATGTGAACCTAACCCATTATATATACCTCCAAGGCTCCTCTAACTTGACTCAACCGAAGATAAAACTCAATCCACCATATACAGCAGAAAACCTAACAGCTCATACTCCCAAAATCTCAATAATGACAGGAGTAGAGTTGTTGGTTGGGGGATGGTTTGCATCCCCAGTGATTCGGAGAGTGGTTGACAAAGCACAGAAGTATCTTGGGGGTAATTTTGAGTTGCAGAAAGGCACTCAAGGGATGGTTGAGACCTTGACCAGTACACTTGTACTCACTCAAGCAACGGTCAAGGAGGTCGAAAAAAGAACGATCATCAACAATCCAGATCTTGCAGCCTGGCTGAGGATGCTGAAAGAGACTGTTTACGATGCCGAAGATGTGTTGGACAACATGGAAGCCAAATCTATCAAGGAAAAAGTTCAGGGAAAGAACAAGGTTAGCAAACTTGCTTCCTCTTCTCTTTCTGGTCTCAGGAATATGTTTTTTCCTGATGATAACTGCAAGAGCTTAAAGAAAGTTGTGGACAAGCTGAAGCAACTTTCCACTGATATCACAAATTTTGTTAACTTGGTAAACATGAATGAAAATTATGAATCGCATATCCGTGAAGTTACTGATCAAAGAGAAACCATTTCCCAACCATTAGAGGAGGTGGGTTTGTATGGCAGACAAGATGAATTGAATCTGATTTTAGAAATTATATTAGGTTCAGATTCAGAATCCAGCAAAAAGGGAGGGCAAAACTATAATAACTATCAAGGTCTTTTCGTTATTCCTATTGTTGGGATGGGTGGGGTAGGCAAGACAGCACTCGCTCAAGCTGTCTATAATAATCCTGAGGTACAACAAACTTTTGCATCCAAAGCATGGATCTCTATTTCTTACAATGCTGATGTTATATTGGTGATGCGCAAGATTAATCAATCTTTAGGAGGATATTTACGTCTAGATGTGATCACATTAGAGGACATTTCTAAGAACCTCTCTTCGATCATTGGGGGAGTCAAATTTCTAATTGTCCTCGATGATATGTTTGAAAAAATTGAACATCAATGGGAATACCTTTATGCAACCTTATCTCGTGGTGCCCCAGGTAGTGTAATTCTCATAACAACTCAGAATCAGGTATTTGCAAATAGGGTAGGAACCTTTGGTCCCATAGCATTGAGTGCACTAGACTCGGGTATATTTTGGAAATTATTTAAACGTTTTGCCTTTGCAAATCTTGTGATGCCTGAGGATAAAAGGATAATTTTAAAATCCATAGGAAAGAAAATAGCTGAAAAATTACACGGTTTACCCTTGGCAGCTAAAATTATTGGAAATATATTAAGAACTAATGTAAATGAAGAAAGATGGAGAAAAATTTCGAAAAGTGAATGGTGGCATATACCAGAGGGCAAAACCCGAATCCTTCCATCTATTGGACTTGGTTATGAACAACTAGATCCTTGTTTACGGCAATGTTTTGCCTACTGCTCTGTATTCCCTAGAAACTCATTGATAGAAAAAGATAGGTTAGTCCATATGTGGATAGCCCAAAATTTTATTCAATCCGATGTCAATGGTGTGATGAAACTTGAAGATATTGGGAGGCAATGGTTTGATGAGTTGGTTGAGAAGTCTTTTTTTCAGCATGCAGTGGACAACAACAGCTATGTTATGCATGATTTAATGCATGATTTGGCAGTTATTGTCTCTTCAGGTGAATGTTTCTACCTTGGGGAGGGATTAGATGAAATTCCTTTGGGTGTTCGGCACTTGGCAGTAGATACCAACAATCTCGAGGTCATAAAGAAAATTCAAAAACATAAAAATTTGCGCTCATTCTTATACTTTGGGTGTTGTCAAGTTGAAGGGATGTATACTGCTATAAACGACACACTATCTAATTTAGATAGCATTAGGGTTCTTGATTTATCTTATATGCGCATGGAAAAAGAATTAAAACCACCAACTGCCATTTGGAACTTGCAGCATCTTCGTTTCCTGGATCTATCTTCCACAGGAATCGAAGTTTTAACTCATTCTTCTATTGACCTTTATCATCTTCAAGCTTTGTATATTCAGAAATGCCAATTCCTAGAGTTACCAAGGGGTATAAACAAATTGATAAATCTGCGTCACTTGTGTGCTGATGAAGAAACCATTGCCCAAATTTCTGGTATAGGTCAACTAACCAACCTCCAAGAACTTGGTGTTTTCGTTGTTGGCAAAAAAGAGGGACACAAAATAACGGAATTGAGAAATTTGAGAGAGATCAGAGGGACTCTAAGAATTGAGAATTTTGAGAATATCAAAAACAAAGATGAGGCCATGCTAGCGAATCTAGTCGACAAGAAACATCTTGATAGTATTTGTATATATTCAAGCACTACACGGAGAAAATCCAATGTAGACATGGAGGTACTCGAAGAACTGCAACCGCATAAGGATATTAAAGAACTAAGAATTCGTAGTTATGCTGGTTCAGTTTTTCCAAATTGGATCATTCAAATAGGTGATTTCCTAAATCTAAATACACTATATCTATTTTCATGTTTCAATGTAGAAGTCCTACCACCTCTTGGGGAACTTCCCTCTCTGAAATTTCTTCAAATCCAGCACTTTCATTCCGTCAAACTCATTAATTATCATTTGTATGGAAAAAAGCAAACAGTTTTTCCCCTCTTAGAAGAACTATTTTTGAACACCTTATCCAACTGTGAAGAATGGACTGATGCACGAGCTAGAGAATTTTTTCCACGTCTCTCTAAATTAACTATAACAAACCACAAACCCCTAAGGGAAGCACCCCTTCACTTTTTCAGCTCATCCCTCAAAGAATTGACAATTAATGAATGCGACAGCCTGATTTCACTTGAAAAATCTATCCTCCATCTATCCTCTCTTACCCTCTTGAAATTGTGTAATTCTTCAATGAGCGTCTCTTTTGACCCTCTTGACATGCCGTTGTTGGAGGATCTAAATCTCGAGAATTGCTCGGAATTGAAAATCAAAGGAGATCTGCAATCTCTTACTCACCTTAAACGTCTGAGAATTGTTAACTGCTCAAACCTTCTTAGCAAGTATTCTACAAAGGACCAACAAAAAGGGAAGGGTTTACAAGTGCATCGGGATGAAGGGTTGCGATCACTTACTCATATAGAAGCAGACCACAGTCTTTTGCATCATGAGTACCACCTAATTTTAGGAAGTCTTCCTTCCCTCCGGGTTTTGAATTTCAAAAATTCAGAATTTACCCGATTTACAAATCATCAAATTTTATGGTTTCAAGAGCTGACCGCATTGAAAGAGATCCACTTTTCCAACTGTGAGTTTGAGCACCTTCCAGCCAGCTTGACCCTGCTCTCCTCACTCAAGAAGGTGGTGTTGATATCATGTACTAAGCTTGAATCTCTTTCAGATAGCATGCCTCCCTACCTACAGGAGTTAACCTTAATGGGTTGCTCTCAAAATTTGGTTCAACGGTGCCAACCAAATGAGGGTGAAGACTGGCAATTCATATCTCACATTCCTGTAATCCAAATTGATGGGATTACAATTCGTAAGCCACAAATTTCAGATGTTACTGGTAAGTTTCATAATTATCTCTCTTCAATTTTGTATCAGTGGATTAGCCCTTATAGTCAATACCATCTTCAATTTCTAATGCTTATCTCTTGTTGTTTCTTGCAATTTTCATTCCAGAGTAATGGGCATGCATGTGCTTCATGCAGTAGGACATGTGGATGATCTTGTGGATGATCAATAGAGTGCTTGTCGTTTTGAATTGTAAGAACTCCTTGAATTGTAAGAACTCCAAGTATAGTGATTTTGCGCCGTGCTCCCGTGGTTTTTTCCCGCAAGGGTTTCCACGTAAAATCTTGTGTCTTTCTATTATTTTGATTGTGCTTGATTGCTTGTTGTGATTGCTTCTCATTGGCATTTTATATTTCTCCATTTCAGTGGGCATTAGTGTATGTCCGCAACGTATTTGATAAAATTATTCCTTCACACATCCACTGTTTATCCCCAACGATATCACGCTACCAATATTTCCCTAAACTTAGGTCTGTACAATGCTGATAGTGATCAAAATTTCTATACATTGTATACTGCTACCCACCCTTGCCTATTTAACCCCCCCCCCCCCCGTCCCCTCTGACCTGGCACTCTCCCACGAGTGATGAAGGCTTGCAAGCCCCCAACCATACTCTCTTGCTTTCCAAATTAGCACTTGAAGCTTCTGCCATGTAAATGTCCATGGCTTTGATTTGGAATAACTTCTTTTATTTATTTAACTACACTAGTTTTGTATGGCTACCGTTGGAATCCACAGATTCGAATTGAAATCAGCATATTGAGATGTAAAACTTGGAGTTCTTCATAAAAGATGGACAATTAAAACAAAAATTGACTGTTGAAATTTGTAACAAAAAAAAATTAGCAAATACAAAACTACATAATAGACGAAGGAAGTGACCACTTGAGAACTATTTATCTTAACAATCTTGACAATTATCAAAATTATTAAATTTAATTCTGAGATCTGATTATTCAAATCTTAAAGCAACTTTTTGGAAATTCTAAGTTATATTTCTGAGTCAGATTATTATGATCTGCATAGTTAGTGCAAATTACAATTTCAATCCTAATTTTAAAACCATGCTATGAAATTCTTCAAGTAGAAGAGAGGAATATGACTGTTTGATTAACATGAGTCGTCGCTAAAGAAAGGTATGGAACACATTTCAATAACCAGGAACCGATCTACATAAATAAAAGAGTGAGACTACAGTACTATGCATAGCACGGTTTGGTCCGTGCTACGGCTCAATATTTGAGTTTTCAAATCCTAACAGTCGATCCGAACCGTTCAACATGATTATAAAATGAATATGTACTTGCAAACCAAATTTTACATTTTTTCGAACTTTTTTACTATTTTTTTAGATAGGTAGAAAATTACTTGATCTGAAAATTCTGGACCATCCAAAAACAGTGATTTTCTACCTATCTAAAAAATAGTAAAAAAATTCGAAAAAATGTAAAATTTGGTTTGCAAGTATATATTTATTTTATAATCATGTTAAACGGTTCGGATCAACCGTTAACATTTTGAAAACTCAAATATTTAGCCGTAGCACGGCTCAATCCATGCTATGCATAGCACCGTAGCCTCACTCTAAATAAAATATGGTAACACTTCTGTAACGCCTCAAAATACTGGTATGGTTAAATTTTTACAGAATCCAATTTAGAAAATAATAAAATGAATTAAATCAGAGATCAGCAATTAATAGGAATGAATATATAGTAGACGGTAAAAATTTAGGAAAAATATCGTTTCAATTTAGCCAAATTATATTAATAGATGTCGTAATCTATTAAGCAAACTCAAATTGGAAAAAGCCCAAACCTAAATTCAGCCCAATTTCCCACCATTTAATCTACCCCTCTCCTCTCTCTTGCCACAGACAACCCTTCCCTCCTCTTGCTGTAAGTTTTTTTTTTCTCTCTTTCTCTTTTTCTCTCTTTCTTCTTTTTCCGCCCCCCCCCCCCCCCCCTTCTCTTCTTGGCTGCCGCCGGCCACAATCCCAATCACCACAAACCCGCCAGCCCTCTCCTTCCTTGGCCGCCGCTACCCTCCCTCTCTACCCCAACCGAACCCCACTCCTGCCCTCTCTCTCTCTACCCGCCCTCTTCCTTGGCCGCCGCCGCTGACCGAAGAACCCCAAGCCGAACCCCTGCCCTCTCTCTCTCTATTCCGCTCTCTCTCTCTCTCCCTTCCCCTTGGCTGGCCGAAACCCTAACCCTAGCCGAAACCCATTAAGCCATTTACCCAAACCCGAAACCCATTAACCCTAACTCTAGACCCGAAACCCATTAACCCATTAACCTAGAACTCAATAACCAAACAGAAATTTTGAACCCATTAACCCATTTAAATGATTGTTTTTAAAGTTGTTTAGATGACAATCGACTTAAATACAAATAGAGATAAGAACCTAATCAAGCGTTTATAAACTTAGGAGCAAACCGCGAGGTTCTAGGAGACGCTGAGAATACGCGAGATCCCGACACACGCGAGGTCACTGAGAATACAGGTGCGGGTTCCTGGTCTTTTTACAAATAATACACAAATGCATGGATTGAGGTAAGAAATCTTTTTTTCAAATCTGGTAGATAAACTGCATGTTGTGGATATCGAACATTCGTTTGATTTTGTTTAGAATTGCATGATAGGAGTTCTTGATGCATGGAATTGAATTGACAGGAGTTGTGAATGTGAATTGGGGATGGGGAATGTGAATGAATTATTTTCTTTAAATTAGGGCCGTCCGTGCGAGGCGGCTCAGCATGTGTTTTGAAAATCAGGCTGTCCGTGTGTGGCAGACCCCAGAGTGTGAGGTGTGAACAGAACGGGTCGTCCTTGTGTGGCGGTTCGCCGGATGGGTCCCCGCAATGGCCCATCTAGAGTGTGATTGAACGGGTCGTCCTTGTGTGGCGATTCGCCGGATTTCCATGTACGGGCATGGATTTCCAGAGTGTGGAATTTAAAAACCTTAAATGTGAATTTAAAAGAGGCGGGAATGAAAATTGTTTTTAAATGATTGCATATCCGAATTGATAGGAAATTTGGGGGGGAAATTTTGAAAACTTTATTTTATTGTTATTTGGGATATTAAATGCATTGATTTGTAAAAACACCGGGCTGGAACTAAATCCCGCACTGAGAGATAGTTCGATCTCTCACCGTACCACCTTTTATGTGAGTTCCAGGAAATGGAGAAGAAGACATGGAGGAAGGCCGCGAGTGAGGAATTAGCGGAAGTTCTTAAAGTAGCCACTATTTGTTTTAAATTTACATTTGTATGAACTATATATTGTGTAGACATGGCGGTAACTGTTTGACTAGCCATGTCTGACATATTTTCCCTTTCTATTTGTTTGTGAACTCCTTTTATGTTTAATATAGTGGCTTGTTGGTTGTATTATTGATAATGTATGTGATGTGCTTAACGCCTTGCGTTTAAATGCGCGGCGGGTTGTCCGGGGGTGTGACAACTTAGTTGGTATCAGAGCCAGCACATACAATATCAATAAACTTCCGCTAAGAGAGCGTTAGCAATAGGATGCGGCGTGAGGTCATGGACCAAACTATACGAGCTGAGCGTACCATTAGTAACAAATGTATATAATATTTGGTGACGGATATGCCTTTGTAATAACGGTACAACTTATTTTGAAGTATAACAAACATATTTTTCTTGGATGATTGAACCAATTTAATTTTGTAGAAGATAAGCAAAATAGATTCTTTTCCTAGATGGCAAATCAATTTAACGGACAGCCCACTTGGCTAAGGACATTCTCAGCCACCGCAAGAGTCAAGGAAATGGTCGGATGGGTCGACTTGTCCGGAATCACTGTCAATGCTGCAATCTCCGTCAATTGTCCTTATTCCGTCATCTCGCCACACGTGGTGGAGGCTAGCGGATTCAGAGTGAAGAATACCGGAAGACGCCGTTTCTTCGCAGGGCTCGAACATAGTGTAGAAGAGCAATACTGTCCGGATCTTCACGTGAACACGCAGAATGGAAAATGGCGAGTGGACCCAATCGTGGCAGACACCGGGGCGTACGAGATGGTCTTAGGAATGGACTGGCTCAAGGAGCACCACGTGCTGATAGACTGCGCGCACCGCAGCCTCGTGTTCTGGCCGCCCCACGAGAAACCAGTCAGAGCAGAAATGCAGAAAATATCGGAAAATAAGAACAAGCTCATCGGGGAGAAACCCCAGAAGGAGGAAGAAGACCCAGCTATAAGAGCAGAAATGGAAGCAGAACCATTCACAATGTCAGAGGTTCGGAACGACTGGACGTACCACGTTAGGAAGGACATACTTAAGGGATATTTTGAGACCGATTAGAGCACTTTAGGGAAAAGGAAACGATATAGTTATAACCCTCACATGTATCTTAAATTCTGTTGAATGAGTTAAAGTAGCAGTTATAATCTAAAGAAACTTAAAGTTCGATTTATAATCTTAAATCTCTTCTTTAAATTGCGTATATTTACCTTGAGTTGAATAACCATAAGTTTTACGATGAACTCTGTAACTAATAACAATGCAAGTACATATATGTATAAAATTGGGAAGAATGAAAATCTCACATCAAACACCCTTTGCACAGCGATATCAGAGATGGCGAAAGGAACCAGGACTAACTCTAGCACGAACGACGCCGATGACGAAACTAGGGTTCCGCTCGAGAACCCTCAACTGAATGCCCTACTGCAAGGACTAGAGCGGGTGACCAGGGTAGCCATGGAATATGAACAGCGACAGCCTAGAGAGGCCGACACGTTCTTTGAATACTACCGATCGTTCACCTCATTACGTCCCCCGACCTTCGATGGGACAGGTGACTTTGCCGCTGCAGAAAACTGGGTCGCAAATATCAAGGATAAACTTCAAATCTTGAGAGCCCCTGAGGAACACCGTGTAGAGCTAGCAACCCAATTACTGGAGGGTCATGCTCGATTCTGGTGGCAGGAGGTGAAACGTGGGTGGGGTGAAACTGCCGATGCGAAGGGGTGGACTGAGTTCGAAAGCCAGTTCGAACGACGCTACATGGACACAATGTCAAGAGAGGCACTCCGACAACGGTTTACAAGTTTGAAACAGGGGAACAGCTTAGTGGCGGAGTATAACTCCAAGTTTGAGAACCTAATGAGGTATGCACCCGATATCGTAAAAGATGACTTCCGCCTCAGACAACAATACCTCGGGGGACTGAACCCCCGTCTTGCTCAGATCATTGATATTCCGGGAACCAACCAACTGACTGACTTAATGTTAAGAGCAAGCACCGCGGAGTCATATGACGGTCGCATCAGCCAAGCCGGTGGATCGAGAAATGTGCGACCCAAGATAGATGAACCCATGAGACCGGCCCCGAACAGAAATAATTACGGGGATGCCCGGCCTAATTACCAGTCTAATCCAACACCCCCGTGCAACTACTGTGGCCGCAACCATGCACCTGATCAATGCAGTTTCCGTTTGGGAGTGTGTCACCGGTGTAACAAACCAGGACACTTCATCAAGGACTGCCCAGCTCCGCGAGGTTATTCCGGGCAGCAAGTGGGAAATGCGGGTCTTCCTACACGAGCACCACTTGGCAGAGGGACCGGTAGCTACAACCCTCCCAGTAACAACCGCAGCGGGAACCAAGGAAACCAAAGGGTGGGAATGCATGCACATGATCAGTGCAACCGTGAGATGGGAGGAACACCGATTGATGAAGAATACGAAGGAGAAGACGTGTCCACTGACCTTATGACTGGTATGTTTGAACTATCTGGAATTCCTGCTTTCGTACTTATAGACATTGGTTGTAGTCATTCAGTTATAGCAAAGGAGTGGGTAGAAAAACACGGTGTACCAACTCGAGACTCTGGTAAATTATTGAATATAAGTACCCCTGCCTTGCAATATACCACCCCAGAATTTCGGAGCGTAGGGTTAAAACTCCAAATAGCGGGGAGGGAATTCCCGATAAACCCCATAGTCTCTAAGACGGGTCTCTATGATCTAATGTTGGGTCTTGAGTGGCTCACTCGAAACGGCGTGACGGTTGACTGCCTGAAAGGGAGGATGGTCATTAACAGGCCAGGCCTCCATGACCTCTCTATCCGGCTCAAGAAACGAGGAGGCGGAACCCCGACAATATCTGCCAATCAAGCAAGGAGACTCATCAACAACGGCAGCCCCGCCTTTATAGTCACCATAATGCAACTCGAGACGAAAAAACCCGAAATAACGTCAGTACCTATCGTCTCGGAGTATACCGATGTATTTCCGGAGGAGTTGCCAGGAATACCTCCTGATCGGGAAATTGAATTTCACATAGACATACTCCCTGGTACCCGTCCAATCTCTAAGGCCCCGTACCGGATGGCACCGGCAGAACTTAAGGAACTGAAGGTTCAGTTAGAAGAACTCTTAGAACTGGGATTCGTACGACCGAGCACATCGCCGTGGGGCGCACCAGTACTGTTCGTCAGAAAGAAGGATGGTAGTATGAGACTCTGCATCGACTACCGAGAGTTAAATAAGGTCACGATCAAAAACAAATACCCTCTCCCACGAATTGAAGACCTATTCGATCAACTCCAAGTTGCGGCCGTTTATTCCAAGATCGATTTGAGATCAGGGTACCATCAGTTGAAGATTCAACCGCAAGATGTAGAGAAATTAGCATTCCGTACCCGTTACGGGCACTATGAATTCACTGTCATGCCATTTGGGTTAACCAATGCTCCTGCAGCATTCATGGATTTGATGAACCGAGTATTCCACGACTTACTTGATTGCTGCGTCATTGTTTTTATAGATGACATTCTGATTTACTCAAAAAGGGAAGAAGATCATGCCGAGGACCTACGTACAGTGTTACAAAGATTACGGGAACACCAGTTGTACGCCAAATTCTCTAAGTGTGAATTTTGGATGAAAGAGGTTAAATTTTTGGGACATGTAGTGACGGGGGAAGGTATCCGGGTAGACCCAGATAAAATCAAAGCAGTGGTAGAATGGAATCAACCCAAAAACGTAACAGACATACGCAGCTTCCTAGGGTTAGCAGGATACTACAGGCGCTTCGTTCCCGGGTACTCAAAGACAGCCCGACCCATGACCCAGCTCCTACACAAAGGGACTACTTTCAAATGGACGGAGAGTCAAGAAGAGAGTTTCCAAACTTTGAAGAAATTACTAACCAGTGCCCCAGTATTAACATTGCCTAAACCAGACCAAGAGTTCACGGTGTATACCGACGCGTCAAGGAACGGCCTAGGATGTGTACTCATGCAAGACGGACGAGTAATTGCTTACGGGTCACGGCAATTGAAGAACCATGAACAGAACTACCCCACACACGACCTAGAACTGGCAGCAGTTATTTTTGCACTCAAGGCATGGAGACACTACCTCTATGGGGCGAAATGCCGAGTATTCACGGATCACCAAAGCTTAAAGTATGTGTTTACCCAGAAGGAATTGAACATGAGACAAAGGAGGTGGCTGGAACTGATGAAGGACTATGACTTAGACATACAGTACTTGGCCGGGAAGGCAAATGTGGTGGCAGACGCACTCAGTAGGAAAGGGGCGACAAATTTGGCAGAAGTCATAACCCAAGAGACAGAATTGATCAAGGAAATGCGACACATGAATTTGGGAGTGTGTATATCCACCAGCTGGATCCAAGAACAAACCGACACCAAGGGAGCCGCGACGAATACGGTGCTCACCCTAGCAGCTATATCGGTACAACCGGAATTAAAGTCTCGAATACGGGACGCGGACCAAGGCGACGAGCAGCACCAAAGATACCGGGAATTAGCCCGTACCAATCCAGCGTCGACCTTCAAGGAAAACGAGGATGGGCTCCTCTATTTCAACCAGCGGGTGTGTGTGCCAGAACAGGGGGAACTGAGAAAGGAAATTCTGCAAGAAGCCCACGAATCGGGTTATACCATTCACCCAGGAGAGGTAAAGATGTATAAGGATCTTCGTACCCAATTTTGGTTGCCCAACATGAAGAAAGACGTGTCAGAATTCGTGGCTAGGTGCATCACCTGCCAACAAGTAAAAGCCGAACGGAGAAAGATAGCAGGATTGTTATATCCAAACTCCAGAGCACAAATGAAGTTTCAGATTATTACTATGGATTTCATCACGGGGTTACCGCGCACCCAAAAGAGGTATGACTCAATCTGGGTCATTGTAGACACACTAACCAAGGTAGCCCACTTTATACCCCTGCGAACCCCTACATCGGGTGGGGAATTAGCAGAATTATTTCTTCAATATCAGTTCAAATATCATGGAGTTCCTGAAACTATCATATCGGACCGGGATACGCGATTCACCTCGCATTTCTGGAAAAGCTTTCAAGAGGCAATGGGAACCCGACTCAATTTCAGTACCGCTCATCACCCTCAGACGGACGGCCAGTCAGAACGAACAATCCAAACCTTAGAGGACATGCTAAGGGCGTGTGCCATCAACTTTCAAGGGTCATGGGCTGATCATTTGACAATGGCCGAGTTTGCATACAACAATAGCTACCATGCCAGTATCGAAATGGCACCATCTGAAGCTTGGTGTGGGCATCGCTGGAAGACCCCCTTGTGGTGGGGAAACAACGGGGAACAACTGCCAACAGGGCCAGAAATGGTAAAAGATTGCGCTGATAGAACTCAACTGATTCTAAACCGATTAGACACGGCTCGAGACAGACAGAAAAAGTATGCAGACTTGAGGAGACGACCACTAGAGTTCGAAACCGGGGATCATGTTTGGTTGAAGGTCTCTCCAAGGAGGGGAGTGAGACGATTTGGTGTAACGGGAAAACTGAGTCCTAGATATGTGGGGCCATTTGAAATTCTTAGAAGAATCGGACCACTTGCATACGAACTGGCGCTACCTCCAACCCTAGATAAGGTACATCCAGTCTTTCACGTGTCTCAACTGAGGAAATATATCCGAGATCCCTCCCACATCATCGACTTTTCAAATCTGGGACTAGATGAAGCTTTAGTGTATGAAGAACGACCCATGAAAATACTGGACACCAAGGAAATAAGTCTCCGGCGTAAAACCATCAGACAAGTCTTAGTACAATGGGGACGACACACCAACCGAGAAGCAACTTGGGAAATCGAAGAAACGATGCGTGCCACATACCCAGAATTGTTCGAAGAAATAGACGCCGAGGCTGTTCAGGGGACTGAACAGGATTTCCAAGGGGGGGAGGATGTAACGCCTCAAAATACTGGTATGGTTAAATTTTTACAGAATCCAATTTAGAAAATAATAAAATGAATTAAATCAGAGATCAGCAATTAATAGGAATAAATATATAGTAGACGGTAAAAATTTAGGAAAAATATCGTTTCAATTTAGCCAAATTATATTAATAGATGTCGTAATCTATTAAGCAAACTCAAATTGGAAAAAGCCCAAACCTAAATTCAGCCCAATTTCCCACCATTTAATCTACCCCTCTCCTCTCTCTTGCCACAGACAACCCTTCCCTCCTCTTACTGTAAGTTTTTTTTTCTCTCTTTCTCTTTTTCTCTCTTTCTTCTTTTTCCGCCCCCCCCCCCCCCCCCCCCTTCTCTTCTTGGCTGCCGCCGGCCACAAACCCAATCACCACAAACCCGCCAGCCCTCTCCTTCCTTGGCCGCCGCTACCCTCCCTCTCTACCCCAACCGAACCCCACTCCTGCCCTCTCTCTCTCTACCCGCCCTCTTCCTTGGCCGCCGCCGCTGACCCGAAGAACCCCAAGCCGAACCCCTGCTCTCTCGCCGCTGACCGAAGAACCCCAAGCCGAACCCCTGCCCTCTCTCTCTCTATTCCGCTCTCTCTCTCTCTCCCTTCCCCTTGGCTGGCCGAAACCCTAACCCTAGCCGAAACCCATTAAGCCATTTACCCAAACCCGAAACCCATTAACCCTAACTCTAAACCCGAAACCCATTAACCCATTAACCTAGAACTCAATAACCAAACAGAAATTTTGAACCCATTAACCCATTTAAATGATTGTTTTTAAAGTTGTTTAGATGACAATCGACTTAAATACAAATAGAGATAAGAACCTAATCAAGCGTTTATAAACTTAGGAGCAAACTGTGAGGTTCTAGGAGACGCTGAGAATACGCGAGATCCCGACACACGCGAGGTCACTGAGAATACAGGTGCGGGTTCCTGGTCTTTTTACAAATAATACACAAATGCATGGATTGAGGTAAGAAATCTTTTTTTCAAATCTGGTAGATAAACTGCATGTTGTGGATATCGAACATTCGTTTGATTTTGTTTAGAATTGCATGATAGGAGTTCTTGATGCATGGAATTGAATTGACAGGAGTTGTGAATGTGAATTGGGGATGGGGAATGTGAATGAATTATTTTCTTTAAATTAGGGCCGTCCGTGCGAGGCGGCTCAGCATGTGTTTTGAAAATCAGGCTGTCCGTGTGTGGCAGACCCCAGAGTGTGAGGTGTGAACAGAACGGGTCGTCCTTGTGTGGCGGTTCGCCGGATGGGTCCCCGCAATGGCCCATCTAGAGTGTGATTGAACGGGTCGTCCTTGTGTGGCGATTCGCCGGATTTCCATGTACGGGCATGGATTTCCAGAGTGTGGAATTTAAAAACCTTAAATGTGAATTTAAAGAGGCGGGAATGAAAATTGTTTTTAAATGATTGCATATCCGAATTGATAGGAAATTTGGGGGGGAAATGTTGAAAACTTTATTTTTTTGTTATTTGGGATATTAAATGCATTGATTTGTAAAAACACCGGGCTGGAACTAAATCCCGCACTGAGAGATAGTTCGATCTCTCACCGTACCACCTTTTATGTGAGTTCCAGGAAATGGAGAAGAAGACATGGAGGAAGGCCGCGAGTGAGGAATTAGCGGAAGTTCTTAAAGTAGCCACTATTTGTTTTAAATTTACATTTGTATGAACTATATATTGTGTAGACGTGGCGGTAACTGTTTGACTAGCCATGTCTGACATATTTTCCCTTTCTATTTGTTTGTGAACTCCTTTTATGTTTAATATAGTGGCTTGTTGGTTGTATTATTGATAATGTATGTGATGTGCTTAACGCCTTGCGTTTAAATGCGCGGCGGGTTGTCCGGGGGTGTGACAACTTCTGCATGACATTTGTAAAACTGTATTTGAGAAAAGAGAAGAAAAGGTATTAGCTGCTCCAGCATATTGCCTACTAGTTACTACCAGTTATGACATGAATAGGTCCAGTGCTGGTACCAGGAAAATCATCTTCATCAAAAATTAGAGGTGGAATGGTCCACTTTCCATTAGCATTCATGCTTTTATTGAGTTCACCTAAATTCTTTAAATATAATTAAATAAGTCAACAGATGGAAAGATATTTTGTGTAACTAGTCGAGGGAAATTTTTCAATGTGGAAAAATATGAAAAAATCAGCACATTTGCTTCCAATAAAAGAGATATCATGCAAAACAACCCCTAGAATACAAAAATTATACATGAACAATAGAAATGAGGTTAATTTGGATGCAATTGAAGAAAAATTTATATGTTTTACAGAGTATAAGGTACATATTTTAGAGGGTCATATGATAAATATATCCTTATGTAAGACTATGTCGGAGGTTCATTTGGTGCTGCATTGGAGAATTGTGGGTAAAAGAAGGGCTGTTGGTTCTTGTTTGTATGCTCCCGCTTAATCAATAATTCAATTACAGAATAATCGGTTACAATTAATCCAGCAGAAATTTATAGAATTGAGGGAAACTGAATCTTAATTGCAGAATCAAGACTTAAATTACGATTGCAACAGTACCAGTACCATTCCACATCGATACCCCCACATATAAAACCCGTTAGAGATATTTGAAAATTGGATTACATAATGTTTTTCAAATATATTGTACAAAATTAATTTAAATTTGCCTTATTGAGAAGGTCTAGTGCTAGAGAGTACTTGTTCTCTACACTTAGCATGCCACAAGGCTGGATCTACATACAACAAAGGAAAATACCAACAATAATACAAAGCATAACTGTTGGAAACTTGGCTATATGCTGCACCCTTGCTGGTACGAACTGGTACACTTACGGGTACGAAAACAGAGTTTTAACTCTCTGTATTGTAATACTGGTAAAGAGGAACTGTTGAAAGAAAATTCTGGTAAACAGAAACTGCTGAACAGAAAACTAATTTCTCAAAACTACTCAATTGTATTTTCTTACACCTTGCATTCAATTACATAACATGCTTACAGATTTATAACAAGTGCATCTATCTAAACTTAGAACCTACTACTTTCTATAACTACACTACGAAGTCTACAATCTAAATTTAGCCTCTATTACTGTAAATAAACCTGATGACCAGAACTGCAGTTCATGCTATTTCAGGCACATCATGCCTCTAATTACTGACTTTACTAAAATAGAAATTTCTAATAATAGCCCTGACGCCTCCAATGCTAATTATAGCAACTTTTAAACAATTTTCAACAATAACTGCACAGCACAAATTTCATTGGCATTTCATCGAACACCTTAAGTGCATCCTTTTAACTTTGCCATTTTAAGCAGCATTTATACATAAAAATTCCTCTATTAGAAAAGAAAACGAAGTTGAGTAAATTTGATGGTAATTGAGGCACAGGAAGCAAAATGTCATTTCTAAGGTGGGAAAAAATGAAAATTGGGTAAAACGTTCAGAGAGATACGAAGAAGACAAGGATGCTGTGCACTCTCCCCAGCTTTCTCAGTGCTTCCATCTGGGCTAAACTACTGGAGAGATAAACAACTGGAGAGGAGACAAAAGGGCGTGAGAGAAAAATTAAAAGAATGATAAGAGGGATAGAAAACCGTCACGACGATATTAGAAGAAAGACTAAGTTTTGGGTGAAAAATTGGAAGCCCACATTGTTTCCTTTTTACAGAGGAGAATTTCTTAATTGAAATTCTATTCTGAGATCAAACTATGAAGTTCAAATGTACAATAGAAGAGAAATTCAAGTAAGACCTGTTTGATGCATTGAAAAAAAAGAAGGAATTCGAAAAAAGTTTGAAGGATTGTATTTTAGGTCAAAAACATAGAGATAATATTGTGAAGAAAAAAAATGAGAAACAAAGACCGAACAACAACTACTTCTAAAAGTTTGAAGGCCGAACATCATAAATTTCACACAAAAAGTATTTTACATGTCTTCATTTATTTAGGGTATTCTTCTTTAATAATTCGGCCCAATGGTGCAGGAGGTGGATTCTGAGGAAGTTGTGGCCCAAGAACATGTTGGGCCTATCTCTGTTATTTAGCCCCCAAGAAAAAGTCACCAGGAAGGCCCAGACTATCTAAAAAGGCTTTGGGAAGGTCAAGGAGACTAATTGTTGATATTTCCTTAATGGCAAATGTTTTAGTAAGTTTTCTTTTTTTCTTTTTTTCTTTTTTTTAGTAAGTCGAATCTGTGGGAAACTAATATTGTTGATATTTTGTCAACTTTAGGTTGTTCGCTGCAATTTTAATGGTACACATAGCTATTTAACAAAAGGGAAGAAAAGAATAATTAGTTGGCAAAAATAATTAGAGTTCCTAATATAACTAATAATAAGCTATTGCGTCATCATAGAGTATTTTAATGTTTGTGAATTGGCAAAATAAATCTTGTAAAAGTCTAACTATGAACAGTAATAATCCATTATCTTTTAGAGATGTAATGTAACATCCTACAGAATACTTTATGATAATGGATGATTATAATTGATTATTGTTCATAGTTATGTCAGCGGGGACCACCTTACTATAATAACAAGTCAAGAAAGAAGAACCTTTCTATGATCAATTATTGATCTGTTTTTTAATGTATTAACCATCCTTTTCAACTTTTTCCACGATCAATTAAAAACGGCATATCCATTGGATATTTGTATTGACAGAAATGATGTCTTCCAATCTGTCTGTAACAAAAACTTTGCATATTTTGGTGTGGTTATTCCGATTTCCGATTACTAATTATTTAAGCTCTTATGTGTGTGTGTGTGTGTGTGTATGAGGAGGGTTCCAATACCTTTCATACCTTATATATCATACCTCATATTTAATATCTTCATTTTCTAAGTCCAAAATGACGATCCGAACTGCTCAACACGATATCCATACTTAATATGCTTGGAGATTAAATTTTATAATTTTTGGAAATTTTTTAAGATAAGTACAAAATCACAATTTTTGGACCGTTCAAAAACAATGATTTTGTACATATCTAGAAAAATAGTAAAATATTTCCAAAAATTATAAAATTTGGTCCTCAAGCATATTTTAATATGGATATTATGTTGAGCGGTTCGGATCGACAATTTATCTTTGAAAATGAAGATATTAAATATGAGGCAAGATGAGGTATGAAAAACATGAGGTATTGGAACCCTCCTATATATATATATATATATATATATACACATAGAGAGAGAGAGAGAGTGGCTAATATACAAACGTTTGTTCCTGGACTCAGGAACAAACGGTTCGGTTCTCCAATTTTCAAAGTCCAAACAGTCGATCCAAACTGTTAGATATTCAATCTATATTAAAATGTGCTTGGAAACCAAATTTTACATTTTTTGGAATTTTTTTACTATTTATTAAGCTGGTTTGAAAACCGTTGTTTTTCAATGCTGTAGAAATTTAATAAAAATAACAGTTTTCAGACCATCTTAATAAATAGTAAAAAAATTCCAAAAAATGTAAGATTTGGTCTCCAAGCACATTTTAATATATATTGAATATCTAATAGTTTGGATCGACTGTTTGGACTTTGAAAATTAGAGAACCGAACTGTTTGTTCCTGAGTCCAGGAACAAACGTTTGTATATTAGCCACTCTCTCTCTCTCTATATATATATGTATATAGAGGAGGGTTCCAATGCCTCCATTTTTCATGCCTCCACCATGCCTCCATTTTTAAAACTTTAATAACTCAAAATTTAAAACTTAAAAGTCAAAATAAAACCGTTGGATATGATCTATATCATTTTATCTATGTGCTCATAAAAAATTATCACATTTTGATTTTGTTTTTATGTGAATCAATAAGTTGAAAAATCAACGTCTAGAAATTATCCACATTAGTACGTTTTTTACAAGCTCTTGATGACAACCAAAACAAAATCGAAATGTCATAATTTTTTACACGTGCATAGATAAAATGATATAGATCATATCCAACGGTTTTATTTTGACTTTTAAGTTTTAAATTTTGAGTTATTAAAGTTTTAAAAAATGGAGGCATGGTGGAGGCATGAAAAATAGAGCCATTGGAACCATCCTCATATATATATAGGAGGGTTCCAATACCTCATGTTTTTCAACAATTACAGTGCTGACACTTGTGATAGTCGTTACGCATCTGATTGTCCTTGGCTTTCTGCGTGTGGTCCCTGTATTGGTTGCTTTCAAGCGACATTTGCGGTCCCCCCAGGTCGGTAGTGGTTCCCAGGTAGTTAATGCCCATGACATGTCTATGGGTTTCTCTTAAATACTTTACAACATAAATATTCACATTTTAGAAAATTACGTTAAATAAACGTAATAATTACTACGTAATTATTAATACTCGACATTTTAGCGAAGAATACTTGACATTTTAGAGATGAATGCTTGACAAGGTATGAACACTTGTTCGACAAGGTATGAATACTTGCACGCCGAGGTATGAATACTTGAATGACGAAGAAACCGAAAGTACTTCATCATGGATCTCATTTAAAAGAGAAAATTACGTAGAAGACGTTTGTGGTTTTAGATTCGTAAAATTCCTCACAGATCGTCAGAAATATTGACGAGATTAAACGAAGAAAAAAAATCACTTCTAAAAACGTGTAAAAGATGAGTGTGTGATTAGAGAGAAAAAAAAGTTGATGTCCATTTTTTTTTTTTAAATACTTGATGTCTTAGGTATGAATACTTAATATATTATATAGTAATACTTGTGCGCATAAGTATCCATATATGCATGCACCAATTAATTGTAATTTTTTTCAAATATAAGTGATCCTCCAAATAGTTAGTAGTTCCCATTGTACTTTACAAATCAGTTAGTCGGGAGGACATTTAGGAGACACAATGGAGGGGACCGTTAGTCGCTCCCAAAAAAATAACCATGCCAATTTGTATTTCATAGGAAAAAAAAAAAAACCTTTCCAGCAAGATGAAGTTGCTTCATTGCATCATGTTGATTGGTTTGACCAAAATGGTACCATCCGATCTATCTGTTGCAAAAACTTTGCATATTTTTGTGTGGTTTATTGCGATTTCTAAAACTAATTATTTAAGCTTTTATCTATCATTTATGCTTACCAAAATGCATGCATAGCAGTAATTTAAGTCTGTTATTTATAATATATAGTAACAATTGCTATAAAGAAGCCATAAGGGAATTAACTAAATGTTGTTTCACTTGATTCAAAATCTTTAATTTATTTGTTGCACTCAATTTATGGAGCACCTATGTTTCTAGAGAAATCTCCTGTCAGTCGAGTTTGTTTCAGCTCATCTTTCTGCACAAATAATTAAAAAAAAAAGAGATAACATCTTTGACTCAAAATTAACCTGTTGGATTTATATTGACACTAACATAGTGTTCCATGGCTTTACAATCACCCAGGTTAATTAATTAGCTTTTAACAGTTCATGCATGCATGCACATGGTAAAAATGTATGCTTAATTTTCCTTTTGTGAAGCTGACTTGCTATGTCAATTCGTACACATAAATGGAAGTACACTAAGATTAGAATGATTATTTAATTTATTTGACTAAATTATATATTGGGATGGTAATAATTATAAGAGAAGAATCTTTCTGGCTAATTGACTTCGGATTATTCTGAAACCTGTGTTTTACCTTTTGCATGATCAATTAATGAGGGCCCAACTATATCCAAAACTTTGTGTCAACCCAGAGCTTCATCACCCAAAGACCCAAAGACCCAATAATTTTCTAAATAATTAATTTAATAATTTTTTTAAAATAATATGAGTGTTAGTTGTATTTAACATAATCCTCTTTGACTTTTTCTATGGTTAATGACCCTTATTTTATCCTAAAACAAAATCAACTTGCCAACTTGTTTTAAATAGAAAAAAAAATTATTTCCAGCAAGATGAAGTTGCATGCATGATTGCATCAAGTGGATTGGTTATTTGACCAAAATTGTACCATCCGATCTGTCTGTTGCCAAAACTTTACATATTTTTGTGTGGTTAATTCCAATTTCGAACGTTAATTAATTATTTAAGCTTATATTTATCATTTACACTTACAAAAATCACAGAAGTACTATTGAACTTGTTATTTACAAAATTAGTAACCTGCTAATATATAGTGCATGGGATTGCAATCACCCAGGTTATTTACCTTTTAACATTTCATGCATGTAGCTGGTAAAAATATATGGCTCATTTTTTTATAATTTTTTTTTGTGTATCTGACTTGTTATGTTCATTCATACAAATAATTCGATCCAGAGGTACAAAAGTTTTCAATGATAGATAATTTATTTTAACTAAATTACAAAAGTTTTCTGAAGAATGTTTCCCGGGAAATCACTTCAGATTATTTATTAAAAGATGTTTTTATTGTTAGGACTTAGGAGCGCCAGTTGTATTTAACTTTCATCCTTTTTTTACTTTTGTTTCATGATCAATTAATGAGTAAGCCTACTAGCATTTTTTTTTTTTTTACCTATTGAATTAAAGGGCCTAGAAGGCTAGACCTTATTTTTTCCTAAAACAAAATGAACATGCCAACTTGATGCCAACTTTTTTTTCTAAGAAAAATAATCATTCCGCAAGATGAAATTGCATCCAGTGGGTTTTGCTAAATTAATAAAAAAATAGATTAGAGATAATCAATAAAAAAAGCATAATACTCCAAGATCTCAAGGATTGACATAACATTTTTCATTGAAATTAAAAAAAAATCCCACTTTTGTTTGTTCTTCATCTGTTATTTTTTTTTCTCTTTTTTTAATGTAGCTTCTTAAATTACAAATATTTTTTTAAGTTTTTTTTTTCTTCTGACCTCCTTTTCTTCTTTTTCTGTTTCTTCGTGATTGATCCATCTTGATCATCTAGCTCCGATATCAATTGTTGAATAAAAATAATTTCAAAGACTGCCCGCGCGCATATACTCTAAGAATTACTTATAATTTTTCTGTTCTTATATTCTAATATTTCGTATAATCTCTCATCTCTTCCACTTATTTCTGTTTATTTTTTTACATATATTCAACATATTATGTCCTTGTATACACTCTAATTTGACTTTTAAACTACACAAACACACTTAATACAATTATCTCATATATATAATTAGCAAGATGCATGCATGATTTGCACATCATTAGATAACACTAGAGAACATAAATCATTAATTTTCCTAAAGGACCAAAATTCATTCACTAGAACACATGAAAATTGAACCGAAATAAATAACTTAATTTCCATCAGGGATCATTAAACTCAGTATAGTGCTATTACAACATCATGTTTACAACTTTCGTACATCACGAAATTAATTTTAGGAACCTTACTATCAAAAATGGTGATAGATCTCATCTTTCTACAGAAAGATGCATGTTCAAATTACACAAGAATAAGCATATTTCAAAAAAAAGAAAAAAGTTAATAGCTACAAAATGCACAAGTACCCCAATATTACAAAAATACTTTAATCATATGAATCAACCATT
The DNA here is from genome assembly GCA_011114355.1 of Carex littledalei. Classification (NCBI taxonomy): domain Eukaryota; kingdom Viridiplantae; phylum Streptophyta; class Magnoliopsida; order Poales; family Cyperaceae; genus Carex; species Carex littledalei. Next base: position 7,917,678 of record CM022083.1, on the reverse strand, counting down.
TCCTGATAAATTTTTTTAATAAAAACTGAAAAATAATAGACCAACAATCATTAATTATCTCCCAAAGGAAAGTACAATTCGATACCCTTTCTCATCTTCTGGAGACAGCAACTTACTACTTTTCATCAACTTGATGGAAAGTTAAATGTTGATACTAAAATAATTTATAAGAAGTTCCAGTGTGCATATATGGGATCCTAAGTCCTAACCCATTATACATACCTCGGAGGCTCCTATAACTTGACACAAACACTCAATCCACCATATACAACATAAAACCTAATATCTCATACACCCAAAATATCAATAATGCCAGGATTTGAGCTTTTCATTGGCGGATGGGTTGCATCGCCGGTCATCAAAAGTGTGCTTAAGAAAATAGAGAACTATCTTGGTGCTAATTATGACTTGCAGAAAGGCACTGAAGGGATGGTTAATGAATTGACCGATATCCTTTTACTCTTTCAAGCAACAGTCATAGAGGCCGAAAAAAATGCGATTATCAACAATCAACCGCTTGTAGACTGGCTGAGAAGTCTGAAGAAGACTATTTACGATGCGGAAGATGTGTTGGACAACATGGAAGCCAAATCTATCAAGGAGAAAGTTCAAGGAAAGAACAAGGTTAGAAAAGTTGCTTCTGGTCTCAAGAATGTGTTTATTCCTGATAATAACTACAAGAGATTAAAAAAAGTTGTTGATAAGCTCAAGGATTTCAGTCAAATCACACATTTTCTTGAGTTGCTAAACAAGAATAATAAAAATGAATCTCAGACCCATGAAGCTACTGATTCAAGAGAAAACATTTCTCAACCATTGGAGGAGGTGGTTTTGTGTGGCAGAGAAGATGAATTGAATCAAATTTTAGAAATTATATTAGGTTCAGGGTCAGAATCCAGCAAAAAGGGAGGGCATGGCCCGTTGGTTATTCCTATTGTAGGGATGGGTGGGGTTGGAAAGACAACACTCGCTCAAGCTGTCTATAATAATCCTAAGGTACAACAAAATTTTGCATCAAACACATGGATCTCGGTTTTTAACAAACTTGATGTTGATATTAAATCAGTGATGCGGGAGGTCTATAAATCTTTCGGATTTTCATGTCCAGATTTGATCAAATTACAGGACATTTTTAATAAGATCACTTCGTGCATTGGGGAAGTCGGCAAATTTCTAATTGTCCTAGATGATTTATTTGAAATAAATGAAGAACAATGGAAATACCTCTCTAAAGCCTTATCTCATTGTGCCCCAGGTAGTGTAGTTCTCATAACAACTCAGAATCAGGTACTTGCAAATAGGGTAGCAACCTCTGGTCCCATTGCATTGAGTACACTAAACTCAGATATATATTGGAAATTATTTAAATGTTTTGCGTTTGGGAATCAAATGCCCCCTAACAGAGAAGCCTTAGAACCAATTGGTTGGGAAATAGCTGCAAAATTACACGGTTTACCCTTGGCAGCTAAAATAATAGGAAATCAATTAAGCACTAATGTAGATGAAGTAGAATGGAGGAAAATTTTGGATAAGGAATGGTGGAATATACGAGAGGTCAAAAGAGAAATCCTTCCATCTATTGGTTTTGGTTATGAACAACTAGATCCTAGTTTACGGCAATGTTTTGCCTATTGCTCTGTATTCCCTAGAAACTCATTGATTGAAAAAGATAGGTTAGTCCATATGTGGATAGCCCAAAATTTTATTCACTCGGATGATAATGGTGGGTTTAGGAACCTTGAAGATATTGGGAGGCAATGGTTCGATGAGTTGGTTAGGAAGTCTTTTTTTCAGCGTGCAGGAGATGACAACAGCTATGTCATGCATGGCTTAATGCATGATTTGGCGGTTATTGTCTCTTCACGTGAATGTTTCTACCTTGGGGAGGGATTAGTTAAAATTCCTTTGGGTGTTCGGCACTTGGCAGTAGATACCCACGATCTTGATGTCATAAAGGGAATTCGAGCACATAAAAATTTGCGCTCAATCTTATACTTCAAGAGCGGTGAAGTTGAAGGAATGTATAGTGCTATAAACAAGATGCTATCTAATTTAGGTAGTATTAGGGTTCTTGATTTATCTGATATGTGCATGGAAAAAGAAAAAAAACCACCAAGCAGTATTTGGAAATTACAGCATCTACGTTTTCTGGATGTATCTTCCACAGGAATTAAACTATTAACTCACTCTTCTATTGGCGGCCTTTATCATCTTCAATCTTTGTATATTCGGAGATGTGAATTCGTAGAGTTACCAAGCGACATATACCAAGGGCGGAAAATCTCTATATCTGCTTAACCACTCTCTTGATGATTTCAAATTTTGTAATCATGTTTATTGAAATTTAATTGAGTTTTTCATTTTTCTTAATGTTTTTATATGGTTGAGCTCTTTTCATGCAGTGCTAAATTTGTACTTGTAACTTAGTGGGTACAATTTTATTTAGTGGTTGTGGAAATTATCTATCACCATTTTTAATAGTAAGGTTCCTAAAATTAATTTCTTGATGTACGAAAGTTGTAAACATGATGTTGTAATAGCACTATACGTACTGAGTTTAATGATCCCTGATGGAAATTAAGTAATTTATTTCGGTTCAATTTTCATGTGTTCTAGTGAATGAATTTTGGTCCTTTAGGAAAATTAATGATTTATGTTCTCTAGTGTATTTATCTAATGATGGGCAAATCATGCATGCATCTTGCTAATTATATATATGAGATAATTGTATTAAGTGTGTTTGTGTAGTTTAAAAGTCAAATTAGAGTGTATACAAGGACATAATATGTTGAATATATGTAAAAAAATAAACAGAAATAAGTGGAAAGGAGATGAGAGATTATACGAAATATTAGAATATAAGAACAGAAAAATTATAAGTTTATTAATAAATATAGAAAGATAACGGTAACGTGTACCGTTATTACTAGAATAGGAAATAGTACCAACGACTAGTTTTTAAGTCTTGTAATAAGAAATACACAAGTTTGCAATATATTCTCTCAATTTTTATCTCTCTGTTTCATAAATTCAACAAACACAGGTAAGAGATTTTGGGAACCCATTTTTACAGCGTGAAATTTTGTGTGTACAGCGTTTGAATTTTTCACGGACCAAAATGCCCCTACAGCGAAGGGACCTGTGCGCACCAAGAGGGAAACAGGGCAGGGGATCAAGCTGGGCAGGGGCCTTTTGGTCCATCAAAAATTCAAACGCTGTACGCACCAAAATTAACGCTGTAAAAATGGGTTCCCGAGATTTTGAATCAAGTGCAATATTTTGGTGTGGTTTATTCCAATTTCCGACAATAACTATTTAGCTTATATCTAGCTATCATTTACACCTGCCGAAATTCATAGTAGTAATTTTAAACCTGTTATTCTGCTAGAAACTAGACATACATGCAAAGTTTTTGTAACAGACAGATCGGAAGATATCATTTTGGTCAATACCAATCCAATGGATATGCAGTTTTTAAGTGATCGTGGAAAAAGTCAAAATGGATGATTTTGATCATAGAAAGCTTCTTCTCTTGTAATTTTAGTCCGGTGGTCCCCACTAACATAACATTCAGTTGAAGAATTCCCAATATTTTTTTTTGTTACATTAATACGTACCCAAAGAACAAATCAATTAATATCTTATGTTGGAACGCCAATTTCAAAATTTTGGTATTCGGTAGGATGTTACTTCTCCAAAAGATAATGGATTATTGCTGTTCATAGTTAGACTTTTTATTACTGTTCATAGTTAGACTTTTACAATGTTTATTTTACCAATTTGCAAACATTAAATATTTATGATGACGCAAAACAAAAAGAAATAAAAAAAAGACTCAGTAGCTTATTCTTATTAATTATATTAGGATCTTTAATTATTACTTCCAAAATATGAATTTTGGCAAGTGTAAATAATATATATATATATATGAGAAGGGATTCAATTACCCTATTTTATGGTGACACATGTTGACACCATATACCTATAAGTCGTTTTTGCGATTTCAAAATTTAAACAGTCGATTCAAACCTTTCAACACGATCACCATATTAAAATGTGCTTGGAGACCAAATTTTACATTTTTTGGAATTTTTTTAGTATTAATTAAGATATGTACAGAATTATTGTTTTCACTTTTCAGACAATTCTAGACTATTTTAAAAACAACAATTTTAAAAATTATAAAAAAATAGTAAACAATTTCCAATTTTTCATTCTCGAAACACATTTTAATATGGAGATCATGTTGAACGGTTCAGATCGACTGTTTGAATTTTGAAATTGCAAAAATAAATTATAAGCCAAGATGTGTAACCATAAAATGGTGTAATTGGAACCCTCATCTCTCTCTCTCTCTCTATCTATTTATCTATCTATATATATATATATATGAATTGAGCTATGCTACTACATGGAGTAAAACGTGTTGGTGCTCCACGCCGCTATATTTTTATTTTGAAAATCCAAACGACCGATCCGAACCGCTCAACATGATCTCCATATTGAAATGTGCTTGGAGACCAAATTTTACATTTTTTAGAATTTTTTTACTATTTATTAAGCCACTTTGAAAATCACTGATCCGGCAGTCCAGAATTTTTTACTGTTTTTCACTGTTCACCCGGATTTTCAGACTTTCAAAGTGGCTTAATAAATAGTAAAAAAATTCTAAAAAATGTAAAATTTGGTCTCCAAGCACATTTCAATATGGAGATCATGTTGAGTGGTTCGGATCGGTCGTTTGGACTTTCAAAATAAAAATACGGCGTGAAGTACAAACACGTTTTACTCCATGTAGTAGCATAGCTCATCTCATATATATATATATATATATATATATATATATAGGAAATTGCTAATATGCTATGCATAGCATAGAGGGTCTCCTTGCTACGGCTCAATATTTGAGTTTTCAAAATCCTAACGGTCGATCCGAACCGTTCAACATGATCTCCATATGAATATGTACTTGCAAACCAAATTTTACATTTTTTTAGAATTTTTTTACTATTTTTTTAGATAGGTAAAAAATCACTTGATTTGAAAATTCTGTACCATTCAGATCAAGTGTTTTTCTACCTATCTAAAAAAATAGTAAAAATATTTTAAAAAATATAAAATTTGGTTTCCAAGTACATATTCATGCGGCATCTCTGTGCCATATCGGGGTACTCGCAGTGCCAACATGAAATCCTCCTCGTATACCCCAAACTCATGGAGATTGTACGAGAGGGACTCGAGATCAGTAGTATCGGTCTCCTCAGGCAGTGGCTGTGGCGGCATCTTTGCAGCAAATGTACATGAGCAATCATAATTATTTTTTGAAAAAAAGTAGTAAGACATGTATATTGGTCTGATTACGATATGGCACGGTACAAGACAAACGAGTCATAACACATTTTTTTTAAATATTATTTCTTTATTTTACAAACTTTACAATTTTTTACCATTTTTCATACTTTTTCTTATTTTTTTTTCAATAAACGAACTAAAATTATGATAAAAAAAAAATTAAATGTGATCAAACACGACTAATCAGAACACTTTTGGTCATGATACATATTATGATCACGGTACAAATTAATCACATCATGTCACGACCGCGGTCAGCGAACGACATAACACAAATTTAGTACACTATTTTCGCTGATACTTGTATTTTTAATCATTTGGATATAACATCAAAGTTCGGGCTATATCTATAAATCCTCTATGAAACCTTATCCCATGGTGCCCCTGGTAGTGTAGTTCTCATAACTCAGAATAATGTATTTGCGAATAGGGTAGGGACCTTTGGTCCCATACCATTAAGTACACTAGACCCGAGTAAATTTTGTGAATTATTTGAGAATTTTGCTTTCGGAAATATTGTGATGCCCGAGGAAAGAAGAATTAATTATTTTAAAATCCATAGGAGTAAAGATATCTGAAAAATTAGGTGGTTTAATTTACCCTTGGCCGCTAAAATAATTGGAAACATATTAAGATCTAAAGTGGATGAAGTTACATGGAGGGATATCTCGAAAAGTGAATGGTGGGATATACCAAAGGCTAAAAGCCAAATCCTTCCATCTGTTGGAATTGGTTATGAACAACTAGATCCTTGTTTACGGCAATGTTTTGCCTACTGCTCTTTATTCCCTAGAAACTCATTGATAGAAAAAGATAGGTTAGTCCATATGTGGATAGCCCAAAATTTTATAATTCAATCTGATGTCAGAGGTGTGAAGACACTGGAAGATATTGGGAGGCAATGCTTTGATGAGTTGGTTAAGAAGTCCTTTTTTCAGCATGCAGGGGATAACAACAGCTATGTCATGCATGATTTAATACATGATTTGGCGGTTATTGTCTCTTCCGATGAATATTTCTACCTTGGGGAGGGAGTAGATAGAATTCCTTTGAGTGTACGACACTTGGCAGTAGATACTAACAATCTCGAGGTCATAAGGGAAATTCAAAATCATAAAAATTTGCGCTCATTTTTATACTTCGAGAGAAGTCAAGTTGAAGGACGTATAGTGCTATAAACAAGACTCTATCTAATTTAGATAGCATTAGAGTTCTTGATTTATCGGATATGCGCATGGAAAAAGAAAAAAAACCACCAACCAACATTTGGAAATTGCAGCATCTTCGTTTCCTGGATCTATCTTCCACAGGAATCAAATTTTTAAGTCCCTCTTTTATTGGCCTTTATCATCTTCAAACTTTGTATATTCAGAATGCGAATTTCTAAAGTTACCAAAAGGCAAAGACAAATTGAAAAATCTGCCTCACTTGTGTGCTGATGAAATAACCATTGCCCAAATTTCTGGTATTGGTCAACTAACCAATCTTCAAAAACTTAGGTATTCTTTGTTCGGGAAACATTGGGACACAGAATAACGGAATTGAGAAATTTGTGAAAGATCAGAGGGATTCTAAGAATTGGATTTTTTTGAGAAAATAAAAAATAATGATGAGGCCATGCTGGAGAATCTAGTCAACAAAAAAACATCTGCATAGCATTTGTTTATATTCAATCACTACACGGATAAAATCCAATGTAGACATGGAGGTACTCAAAAGGACTACAATTACATAATTAAGGATATAGAAGTTAGGTTTATTTAGAAATATAAAAAAAAAACCCTTTGAAATCTACGGTGGACATAAATTGAGGCTGATTAAAGAGGGGTTTTGAATGGACAAACGTTGGTCAATCCACTACTACAAAAAACACATTTACTATCTCCATTTACCATCGAATGGCATATGGCACTCATGGTGTTTGTAACCAGGGGCAGCCCAGTAATTATTTGGAACCTTTTATTGACTGTTCGGGTCTAATCAACCGATGGCGTTGATGGGCCCCTCCTTTTCCATCGGTTAATTTTATGCTATAGTTGGTTTTGAGTGTCTCTGTGACATCGGTTGGATTCCACGGGCCGATAGTTTTAGGGGGTGAACTTTACTATCAGTGTTCTCATGTGAGCCGTCAATGTTGGTAGGATTGACAACAACTCTTTCTTATTTTCAACCGATGGCGTATTTCTCAGGGGCAATGCTGTAAATACTTGGACCGATGGTGTGTTCTAAATATACTAAAACCCTAGCTTGGCCTCCCAAACCCCCCATGATCATTCCCTCTCACTGAGAGTGAAAATTAACTTCTTCCAAGCCGACAGCAGTGAAATCAAAAGCATTCCTCTCTCGGCGTCGTAACAAGAGACTTACTTCAGGTTTAATTGCTTAAATTTGTATGCTAGATCTCTCTCTTCTTCTATTTTTTGTATTTTTTAATAGTTATTCAGAATGATTTCCTCAAATTGAAACTACCTAGAGTTTGCTCTCTTTAGTTTTCCGAAACTACCTAGGATTTGTACAATGACTGAAATTGTCAAATTAGCAATTATGATAAGGTTAGTTTTCTTTGAAACCAATAGCATGTGTAAAAGATATCGCAATGAAGAGATATCGCTCACCTCATTCTTTCTCACCGTACTCTACTATATAGATATCGCAATGGAGAGAAATTTGTGACTACATCAGCAATTTGCACAACCCAATTCTTCTTATAATCTTAGGATTGCTCGTGACAAAGGAGGCGGTGTGGACGTGCGTGCTGTGCTGTCAAAGAGGTAGGACAACTTATGGACCTGTTTACCCTTTATCAACATCAATTTGAGGGAATATTATCAACCGGCACCCTTCTTTGGAGAGGTTTACTACTTTATTTTGGAAGATTAGAAATGTGATATTCTGGGGTGACAATTCGGATGCAATCTGCGTTGGGTATGCACCTCATATTCTATTGATTTTGCTTATTATAGTATATTGAATTCCGTTAGATGTTACTACCAAATTAAATTAGTATAATCTAACTGCCAAATTACAAATTATAAATGGAAGTTACCAAATTGTGATTATTCTGAAAGGTACCAAATTCATGCTAGACTTTATTCTGACCTATTGTTTATTATTCTAAATTTAGCAGTTTTGCTAATAGAATACCCAATATTTCTGAACTTGATGGATGTCACTGTTTCAATGTGTTCGTTTTCATTTTTTGAAATGAAAACTTGAATCCTAAAGAGTTCGCCAAAGTTAAAGAAACGTGTAAATTGTATGTTATTTTCTCACCCTAGCATTTTTAATCATATATTCATCTCATTAGTTTTAATCTTTTTATTGGTTGCAGTGTTGTTTTGATCCGGTAGCATTTGCTAATAGAGAATCCAATTCCGGTGGTTGCAGCATCTCCAAGACAAATTAAATTAATCTTGAGATGGTTGAGGTCAAGTAGTGGATTTTTGATCGCATGATGGAACATTGCTTAAAAAATTGATGTGGGGCACTGGGGAATTGCGCAATTTTAGCACCTACCGTATGATCAATATTGATTGTGATCCAGAAAAAGCGATTAATCTTAATGGTTTGAGTTATAGCGAGACAGTTTGGAAGATTGTTTATTGCACTGATATACGTTATTGTTAACTGGGTTTGAGGTTGAAGACTTTACAGTTATTCTAGTTTAGACTTTAAATGTACAGATTTTTTTTTTTAAGGTATAAAATTTAAAGTTCATCTATGTGCTTTGTTGCTTGTTTCTTAAAGCCATTCAAAATTATTATACATGTATGACTTAATCAGTTAATCAGCCTAATTTTTTGATGTTTAATTGTGATTTGTTTGTTAATTGTTGTACATGTTGTTGTTCCATGTGAAGTAGTGCAATGTGATTGTAGTTGTTAATTTCTTAGTTTCTTAAATAATGACTTTTAAGGCAGGCCATTTCAATTTAATTTTTTATGCTTTTATGTAGAGCGGAAAAAACGTGCCGTGTCGTGACTAACACGCCGTGATTTTGATCTCGTGCCGTGCCGTGACCAAAATGTCAAGGGGTGGTTACGGCACGCGATTGGTCACGCCACGTGAGTCACGCCGTGCCTAAACGTGCCGTGACCATACGTGACTCGCATGACCATTTAATTATAATTTAGGTTAGTTTATTCAAGATTCACCAATAAATCAATATCTAATGGTTCTAATTACACGTGACTCGCGTGACTATGTGTCGTGCCGTGCCGTGACTAAATCTTTCACGTGCCGTGCCGTGCAATGCCAAAGTTTCAATATGAACACGGCACGCGAATGGTCACGGCACGTAACTGACACGCGTGCCGTGCCGTGACGGAGCCGGCTCCACCGTGTTATTTTTCCCACTCTACTTTTATGTATTATGTTTGAGGATCCTAGACTAGTATTCGGATTCTGCAACATATGATTACGAGCATAAGTATAATCACAAGCCAATCATAAAAGTAGTAGAGTTAATCTAAAGTATTTTAATGTTTGTCAATTGGTAACTAAATCTTATGAAAGTCTAATTATGTACAATAATAATCCATTATCTTGTAGAGAGAAGCCTAAAATTTGAAAATATGCGTTCCAACATAAGATATTAATTGTTCTGTTGTTTGGGTACGGCGATATATAACAAAATAATTAAGAAAATTAAGGAAAACAAAATGAACATGCTACCTTGCATATTTGTTTCCACGATCATTAATGAGTATGCCCACTAGCATATTTTTTTTCACCAATAGAAATAAGGGCCAAGAAGGCTAGACCTCATTTTTCTTAAAACAAAATAAACATGCCAACTTGTTTTTTCTTAGAATAAAGAAATTCACGAAAGACAATCAATTGAATCCAGTTGGTGACCAATCTGTCTTTTCCTTATAAAACTTTGCATATTTTTTGTGTAGTTAAAGCGGAACTAGAAAATTTTGATCGGAGGGACTGAAATTTAAAATGCACAATATTGGTTGATTATTGGATTTTGAACTCAAATCTTCATCATCATCAAATATAGCTTTAAATACTCGATTACATGTAACATTTGATATTTTATGAGTGAGGATGGACTATGTAAAATGTTTTAAATAAATTAAATTAACTTTTAATATACATAGTTAAAATTTTGAAATCATAAACTTAGCCACCTTTAATTAAGCCTTAGATCCACCCATGCATGTGTGGTTTATCCCAATTTCTGACACTTATAACTTAAATCTTAAATTTATCATTTACACTTACCAAAATTCATAGCAGTATTTTTAAACCTGTTATTTATAAAAGTATATATAGTAACCCACTATAAACAAGACGTAAGAAAATAAATGTACAATACTTGTTGCACTGGATTCAACATTTTTTACCGCGGTACATATATTAAAATAATCTTGCAGTTTTACTTTTTAACACCTTTTCTCTCAATATACGGAGCACCTATGTTTCTAGTAAAATCTCCTGCCTCTTACCGAGTTTGATTCGGCTCTTCTAATTAATCAAATAATAGAAAAAACATCTGTGAATTCAATTAACTTGGATTTACGTCGACAGAAACATAGTGTTCCACATGTTGAGACAATCACCCAGTTTTGCTTTTAACAAATCAACTTGCTAGCTGGTAAATATGTATGCCTCATTTTTTTTTTTTTTTTTTTTTGTGATGTGGTAGCTGACTTGCTTTGTTAATTCATATACATAAGTCGATACACCAGCGAAGAATCTTACAACGATTATTCAATTTATTTTAACTAAATTATAATTGGGGGAATAATATTAAGAGAAGAATCTTTCCAGCGAATTGACTTTCGGATTATTTAAAAACCTTGTTATTATGTTTTTTTTTAAGGTTAACCTTGTTATTATGTTAGGAGTGCCAGTTATATTTAACTTTCATCCTCTTTGACTTTGATCAATTAATGAGCCTAGAAGCATATTTTTTTTCACCAATTAAATTAATAAGGGCCTAGAGAGCTGGACCTTATATTTTCCTAAAACAAAATGAACATATATATGCCAACTTGTTTTTCTTAGAAAAAGACATGTTTCACGCAAGATAAAATTGCATCTAGTGGGACGCCTCTTACAGAATTATTTATAATTAATAATTCGTCAGAGACGCCTCTTCACGCAAGTTAAGTATTAACAAAATTATTTATAATAAATTTAATCGTCTATTAGATCCTAACCCATTATATTTACCTCTGACGTCGCTCCTAATTGACTCAAGATAACTCAATCGACCATATATATAGAGCAGAAAACCTAAGAGCTCATACTCCCAAAATATCAATAATGGCAAAACTAGAGTCGTTGGTTGGGGGATGGTTTGTATACCCAGTGATTCAGGCAGTGCTTGACAAAGCAGAGAAGTATCTCGGGGCTAATTGGGAGTTGCAGAAAGGGACTCGAGAGATGGTTGAGGACTTGACCCGTACCCTTTTACTCTGTCAAGCAACTGTCAAGGAGGTCGAAAAAAAAACTGTTATCAACAATCCAGCTCTTGCAGAGTTTCTGAGGAACCTGAAAGAGACTATTTATCATGTTGAAGATGTATTGGACAATATGGAAGCCAAATCTATCAAGGCGAAAGTTCAGTCAAAGAACAAGGTTAGCAAACTTGCTTCATCTTCTCTTTCTCCTGTCAGCAATATGTTCTCTCCTGATGATAACCTCAAAAGTTTCAAAAAGGTTGTGGATCGGCTGAACAAACTTTGTATTGATATCCCAAAAATTATTCATTTCGTAATCATGAATGAAAATAATGAATTGTGTACCCGTGAAGTTATGGATCCAAGAGAAACCATTTCCCAACCATTAGAGGAGGTGGGTTTGTATGGCAGAGAAGATGAATTGAATCTGATTTTAGATATTATATTAGGTTCACAGTCAGAATCCAGCAAAAAGGGAGAACAAAACTACCATGGTATTTTTGTTATTCCTATTGTTGGGATGGGTGGGGTAGGCAAGACAGCACTCGCTCAAGCTGTCTATAATCATCCTGAGGTACAACAAACTTTTGCAAAACGAGCATGGATCTCTGCTTCTAACAATCGTGATCTTGTATTGGTGATGAGTGAGATTTGTCAATCTTTATTAGAGTACCCTGTTTCATATCAGATCTCTGTTTCGAACAACCTTGATGTTGTTGGAGGCATTTCTAAGCACCTCTATTCGGTCATTGGGGGAGTCAGCAAATTTCTAATTGTCCTCGATGATATGTTTGAAATGATTGAATATGCATGGCAAATCCTCTATGAAACCTTATCCCATGGTGCCCCAGGTAGTGTAGTTCTCATAACAACTCAGAATAATGTATTTGCGAATAGGGTAGGGACCTTTGGTCCCATACCATTGAGTACACTAGACCCGAGTAAATTTTGGGAATTATTTGAACTTTTTTCTTTTGGGAATAAAGTGATGTCCGTGGAAAAAAGAATAACTTTAGAATCCATAGGAAAGAAAACAGCTGACAAGTTAGGTGGTTTACCCTTGGCCGCTAAAATAATTGGAAACATATTAAATTCTGACCTTGATGAATATAGATGGAGGGATATTTCAAAAAGTGAATGGTGGGATATACAAGAGGGAAAAACCCAAATACTTCCAACTATCGGACTTGGTTATGAACAACTACAACCTAGTTTACGACAATGTTTTGCCTACTGCTCTGTATTCCCTAGAAACTCATTGATAGAAAAAGATAGGTTAGTTCATATGTGGATAGCCCAAAATTTTATTCACTCCGATGTCAGAGGTGGGAAGACACTTGAAGATATTGGGAGACAATGGTTTGATGAGTTGGTTAAGAAGTCCTTTTTCCAGGCAAGAGATAACAATAGCTATGTCATGCATGAGTTAATGCATGATTTGGCGGTTATTGTCTCTTCTGGTGAATGTTTCTACCTTGGGGAGGGAGTAAATAAAATTCCTTTGGGTGTTCGACACTTGGCAGTAGATACCAACAATCTTGATGTCATAAAGGGAATTCGACAACATAAAAATTTGCGCTCATTCTTATACTTTGGGAGAAGTCAAGTTGAAGGGATGTATAGTGCTATAAACGACACTCTATCTTATTTAGATAGTATTCGGGTACTAGATTTATCTAACATGCACATGGAAAAAGAAATGAAACCACCCCCTGCCATTTGGAAGTTGCAGCATCTTCGTTTCCTGGATCTATCTTCCACGGGAATCAAACTTTTAACTCACTCTTCTATTGGCCTTTATCATCTTCAAGCTTTGTATATTCAGAAATGTGAATTACTAGAGGTACCAAGGGGATTAAACAAGTTGATAAATCTGCGTCACTTGTTTGCTGATGGAGAAACCATTGCCCGAATTTCTGGTACAGGTCAATTAACCAACCTCCAAGAATGAAAGTGAACAAGCTCACACATCAACTACAACAATGAAAGTGAATTGAACTACTGCTTTTATTAAGTTGTTATAACACATAATTAGTACCTTTTATTATTGAGCTCATATCCTGTTTAATATTGTGTAATACTTGTACCTTTTATTATTGAGCTCATAGCCTGTTTAATATTGTGTAATACTTGTACTCTGTAATACTTGTACTCTGTAATAAGTGTACTCTGTAATCTAGGAAATTTGTGCCGTGTGCTAAATGGGCTGTCTGTCTGTCTGTTTCCACGTAAATCTTATATCTTCTCTTATTTCTTGTGCTTGCTTGCTTGCTGTTTGGTATCTTGTGTGATTCATTTATTTCTCCATTTATTTGTGATTTGGTGTATGCACACAAGGTGTTTGAATAAATTACTCTTAAAAGCTTTTGTGTGGTACAACATTGTTTTATTTACCTCCTCTCCCAACAATTGGTAGGTTAATCATGTCGATGAATTGAGAGGCTTTAGGACTAATTGGTGACTTGAACAACATAAATTGGGTTCAAATTAAGCTCTATTACACGAGTTAGTGTTGACAGCAGTTAGGCGGAGCTAAATTGACAACTGTTTAAGAAATTAAGATAACATTACATATTTACATTAATGAGTCGTAATTAGGGAAAATGGGTCAAACCATATGTTGAGGAACCCTATATAGGATACCTATATTGTTATTCAGGAACAATGGATTATCTTGATCCATTTCATCAAATTCAAAGCACCTTAACTCTTCAATGACTTCAGAAGTAACCTGTTTGATAACATTATAACAACAAAGAAAGAATAAAAAGCCATTAAAATTGGAACGGGACCAGTACCATTCTAGTGCCAGAGAGTCTAATACAAAAGAAAAAGAAAGTACTTCTTCTCTACACTAAAAGTCTAGTGCCAGAGAGTACTTCTTCTCTACACTTAGTATCCCACAATTGGCAGGTACCAACGACAAAAGAAAGTACAAACTTCATTAGCATTTCCTCAAACACCTTAAGTGCATCCTTTTAACATTGCCAAGAAGTTCAGTATATTTCATGATAATTGAGGCACAGGAAACAAAATATCATTTCTAAGAAGAAAAAAAAAAGTAAGTTGGGGTTGAAACGGAATGGAGATCAAGTCCAGAGGAGAGGCCATGAGAGGCAATGAAAGCGAGCCTTGTGTCTTCCAATTTCTCAGGCCAAATTTTGGGCTGAGAAATTGGAAGCCCAAATAGTTACCTCTTTACAGAGGAGAATTTCCATTGAAATTCTATTTTGGGCCCAAATTTTGAAGTTCAAATGTACAATAGACAAAAAAGATCAATTAAGACCCGTCTGATACGGGGTAAAAAAATAACAGATTTGAAAAATTGATTTATCACGCCAATAAATTTTCTGCACGCATTAAATAATATTTAAATTACAAATGTCTCATTATAAATTTCTTAAAAAGTTCCTTGATGCATGCAATGTACTGTAAAGGGTTCCTTTAGTTTTATATGCACAAAATTTGTCTATCATCTACGATTAGATAACCCAAAATTTTCGACATGTATTAGATTATATTTCGACTAAAATTATCAATTTTTATGATTTTGTGCCACACAATGCAGCTTGAGTTGGTAAAAAAATCAAAATATATGCATGCAACGTAATGTAAATACATTTCAATAATTTGTTTGCACGATAAATAAAGTATCAAGATTGAGTGAGTCTATGGTACGACGCGTATTACAGTCTCAAGTGTAATTCGAAATCCGAACCTTTGAAGTTTTGTCAAAATTCGTGCTGAGAGATGCGCTGGATCAGACGTTAACGGAGCGACTCCGTTAGAGTTTGGATGGTCCGTCTCTTATTCTCTTCTCCTCTCCAGCGCGAAAAAGCCTCCTTAGAACCCTCGCGATTTCAGTCGCGGCCCTAGTTAGGGTTTTCTCTCCTCTTCCTCGTTCCACTCCGCAAGCTGTAGCCAGGCACCTCCGCCTCTATCTCTCTCTCTCAACCCTCTCCACCTCTCTCACTTGAACCCTCTTTGATTCGGGTGCCTCCAGTTCTCCCCTCCGTAAGTCTGGATGTGCTACGCACTTGTTGCCCCTCCGTTCGAGTTGTGCACCACTGAGACTTCTCCTCCATACCGCGACTGTTGCTGCTATGGTTAATCTGTCATCCTCTCTCTCTCTCGCTGTTATTGTTTTGTTTATGATAGAGTGTTTGATTTATTGTTTTTTCTGTTGGATTATTGGATTCGTGAAGACACCTGACAGGGTTGGATTTATTATTGTTCCCTATCATGCTTTTTTTGTCTGGTGGGTGTTATTTTGGTCCAATTAATAAAATGCCTGCCTTAATTTAACTAATAAATGCCACATTGCCTGGTTAATAGATGCATCTGATAATCTAATTTGAGTTATAGATGCCACTTTGCATTTTATCAATCCATCCAAAAAAAGATAAATGTAGCAATAAGCTTTATTATTCCGATTATTAAATCTTAACGGGTATCGAATCGTGTTTTTTGGTTGGATTAATAAAATGCTTGATTCTTTGACTGATGTTTTTAGTTCTGAATTGTGCTTGCTTCAGTAAATATGTCACTTTGCTTGAGTAATAAATGTTAAAAAATAATCTAATTGTGAAGTGCTTTTGCTGCCAGTCATTCAATTTGATAGTTCTAACTTTAAGTATTTAACTTTCAATTTGATAGTTCTATTTCATTTGTATGATTATTTGAGTGTCATTTTTTCATCAGGGCATTCTCCTTTTTAGCAATTAAGTACAAATTTATTAAACTATATTTGCAGGTTACATATTTGCAGCGAAATCAAAACCGATGTATCAACAAGCAAGTACAGAGTTGGTCTTTTGTTGAGTTAAAGTATATAGGGAAAAGGCTGCATATGTGAAAAAAAGTTGGTTCACTATTGTACAGATTTGGTGCATTTGTTTATTAAGTAAGATAAGCATGATATTTTGTAACTTTGTAGCGTGTTTTCTATAGAATTTTCATATTTCAGAGGAATTTATAAAAATAATCATGTTCTTTATGTATGCAAATATTGTCTTATCTGATGATTGTTTGTGCACTGTGTTTGATGTCTTTTCTTCTCCTTTCTATTATTTGAATTATGTTTGGCGCTTATCAATTAATGAACAAATTGTATAATAGGCTACAACTGTAAAATATTTGACATCACTTTAGCTAGTTGTTGATTAGAATAATTTTGTATTTCAACTACTTTGTAAATGTCTATACAATGACAACAAGGTTAATACTTTTTCTATCATCCCATGCATAACTATAGTCAAAATATAAAGAATATAAATGACATTAAATTCTCCACTAAATTAAACATGAAAATAAACAACAACATACATTAAATTGCCAATAAATAGATACAACAAATGAGTTCAAATAAAACAAGAACATACACTTACTGCATCTTTATAATGAAATATCAAATTATCAGAAGTGCATGAGATCAAATTAATAAAGGGAAACATTGAGATAAAAAAGATATATTCGGTTTTACCAAATGGCCACCTTGGCCGCAAATGGTTTGGCTCCTTGACCACTTAGAGCTGCCACGTGTAAGTCTTGCTTGCTTCTCTCAGGCAAATTGTCAAACACTTTCCATGCACTTAACTTCTAAATGCTACTAGGACTATAATACAACTTGTGACCTACTCCAGGGCTCAATAAGAAGAAATTAGAAAAATTGCCAAATTTTTTCGGAGGTGGCAAAGGGTTTTGATCTAGTCAGGTCACACAAATCCAGATTTGTGTCATTTTTGTTAGGATCAGAGTAAGATAGTAGAATGAGATAATTTTTTATTTCAATTATTTGAGGTCACGGGGGAGAGAGGGAGGGAGGGAGAGAGAGAGACTTCTTCGCATGAGGGCGAGAGCCAGCGCAAGGGAGATGAGGGTTCGGGTGCGGCGACTGAAATCGCGAGGGAGAGAGAAAGAGAGACTTCGCTGGAGAGAGATAAAAGACGGAGCATTCAAACATTTAACGGAGTCGCTCTGTTAATTCTTAATCCATCACATCTCTTAACACGAAAATTGATAAAGATTCAAGAGTTCAGATTTTGAATTACACTCGGGACTGTAATACGCGTCGTACCATAGACTCACTCATCAAGATTATAGAATAGGGAACAATTTGGGTATGACAATGGATTCCGCATCCATCCGATCTGTTTTCGGATCCGTGCGCACAAATATTAAAGCATATGCGTACGGATATTTAAGTTGCACGAAAGGATCCTAAATTGGATAAGAGCCCAAACTATGAAGTTCTGTTAAATTCTGTTTTAGAGCCCAAACTATGAAGTTCACATGTACAATTAACAAGCATTTATAGATATAGCCCAAACTTGAAGTTGTATCCAAATGAATAAAAATAGAAGTATCAGCGAGAGAATAGTGTAGTAAATTTGTGTTATGTCGTTTGCCGACGCGGTCATGACATGATGTGATCAACAGGTGTGATCATGATATGTATCATGATAAGAAGTGTTCTGATTAGTTATGTTTGATCACATTTAATTATTTTTATTATAATTTTAGTTTGTTTATTGAAAAAGAAAATAAGAAAAAAATATGAAAAAATGGTAAAAAATTGTAAAGTTTGTAAAATAAAGAAATAATATTCGAAAAAAAATGTGTTATGATTTGTTTGTCTTGTACCGTGCCATATCGTAATCAGACCAATATACATGTCATACTACTTTTTTTCAAAAAATAATTATGATTGCTCATGTACATTTGCTGCATTTTGTTAGTTGCATTGAAAACCTAGTATCTTTATAATTCAGGATTTACAAAATTAGAATATGAATTAAAAAAAAAAAGTAAATCAAACAAGCAACATTTTGTACTCTACTGAAAAGCCATTTTTGGAAGCTTTAAGTGTCTATTTTCTTTCTTCAAGATATTGACAAATTTGGCGTCTTTAATAGCACCCATTTTTTTCATTATTTTAAAAAACAAAAGTATTTCAAAGACATTAATGGACTATAAGGAGCTCCTCCAGTCAATTTGTTTCATATCCGTATCGGTAGATTATCCGCTCCGTATTCATATCTGTTTAAGACGGATTTGATTTAAATTTTATACATCCGTTTAATATTTGTATTATCCGCTCATTGAAAGATATCAAATTTAATATTAGCATTATCCGCGCCAAATTCGTTCCGTGTTCACCCCTAATTATAATAATTATAATAATAACATTATTATTATTACTTATTATTATCATTTTCTAAAATATGCAGAAACTTTTGAAATCCGAAAACTATGAATTAATACACAATGGATGGCAGGAACAAATAAATTAGGGAAATAAGGAATAATTAATTCAAATAAATTATTCAGTCAGTTGTCGAAGTTACTTCTTATTTCTATCCATATTATCTATGGATTCCAGCAAAGTGTAAAAAAAAACAAATAATTAAATTCCATATCTGAATTACACAAATTAATTGTCTTTACAAAATTTAGATTAGCTGAATATGAGAGGTTAGCTACTCCATTTTTGCGTTTTCAAAGTCCAAATAGTCAATCTGAATATGAGAGGTTATTATTTTTTAGAATTTTGTCAAAACAGTGTTTTTAGATTTTCTTTTTTATTGTTTTTTAGATTTTTTTTTTTACCATATTAAAACAATGTTTTGACAAAATTCTAAAAAATAATAAAAAGTATCCAAAAAATGTAAAATTTGCTCTCCAAGTACATTTTAATATGGAGAGCATGTAGAGCGCTTCAGATCGACTATTTTTTTTTTAAAAAAGGCTATTTGCCCATTTCATTGCTGAAATTTTAAATACACTTGAGTTATTATTCAGCAAAGCTGATCCAAAAGCCTCTTAGTAGTGAGGTAACCTGAACAAAACAAAGCAAAGCAACATTGTAAATCACACATCAAGCATATAAACCAGGCTTGAGAGATAGCTAAACTCCAAAAGAAAGCTAAATTCGCCCTAACTAAGCCGCATTGCAAAGGGCTAGGTAAGATATCTAAGTGCAAAAAGGAGTAAGTCTTCAACTTCATCTTCATTCGGGTCCTGGAGTCTCTGAAGGCTGGTAAACTACAAGCTCCTGCGGCATGTACTGTGCTAGAGGCACTGCATCTATCACAGGAAGCCATTCTTCAATATCCGGCCTAACCTTGCTCTTCTTGTTACCTGCCCAATATAAAGCCATTGATTTAATTAGAAGTATTAAAGTCCTTGCTGATTGGATATTGCAGTTCTCAAAACATATTGTATTTCTGTGTTTCCAAACTATCCAACATACTGCACTGAATACAATTAAAAATCTAGTTCTGTTGAAGGTAGGTAGCTGTAAAGCAAAGTCCACTATATCAGAAAAGGAATGCCATTGATGCATAAATTCTTGTGTGTTTCCTAACCAAAACCAGATCTGTTGCAATAGAGGACAGGTCAGAAACAGATGTGTAACAGATTCATTGTCATTACAAAAAACACAAGTAGTAGACCCAGTCCAACCTTTGGTAGAAAGATTATCCTTTGTCAGAATTTTATTATTTTGAGTCAACCACATAAAAATTTCAGATCGACTAGTTGAACTTTAAAAATGCAAAAATAACTTATAAGCATATGCCCTCATATATTTATATAAGTAAAGTAGCCAACTTTTAGCTGAATATTTAACGGAATTATAATTTGATTAAATCGAATTTTTGTAGTAAGTTACTTTTATATTAAAACGTAGAAATGATGATAACAGCGAACGTTTAGTAAAGCAAACTCCTGTAATCCAATACTAAACAAATCGTTGACTTAAAACACTAAGCAAGTGTTAATTATTACTTTATTAGTATAGTAACATAACTAATTGTGATAACTTAAATTAACGCTGATGTAGATTTCATGTTGCCCCACCTCCCATGTAATATTTTATAAAAATATACATATAACGACAATTGTAATATTTTATAAAAATATACATATAACGACAATTTGGCACTGGTATGGCAGTTTGAAGTCCATGACTTGCTACCACACGAATTGATACATAAGAAAGGCAATAGAATATCGTTGCAGTTCGACCTAGAAGACAGAATGATGTGGCAGAAGAAGAACACGATACTCAAAAAAAAAAATTAAATAAATAAATAAGAAGAAGAAGAAGAAGAAGAACGCGACAGGAGATAGAATCACAGAAACCGTTTTTTCGCTTCTTCGCTTCCTCTCCATTCATGTCGTCTGTAACATAACTTCCAAAACAAACCTGTTGTCATTCGCTGACTTCTCAGTCCCACAGAGACATATGTAATCTCTAACCCCACTTGTCAGTAACTTGTGACGGACTTTATTATGTGTAGTGTGAAACAGACAACCCAGGTCGTCTGTAATAGAGCTGTTTGCAAGTCGTCTGTGATAGAGCTACCAAAATAACCCTGTTATCATTAGCTGACATGCCGGTCCCGTAAAGACATACTGAGTGAAGGACCCTACTTGTCAGGAACTTATAAGGGACTTTGTTATTTGTAGTGTGCAACAGACAATGGATACACCTCTCTCCCTTCGTCCGCCAATTTCGCTCTCTTTCCCTCCCCTCTCCTTCCACTGAACAATATTCTCTGAGGTAACAGAAAATTTCTGTTTAGATCCTGACCGTCCGATCATAATCCGGGTCCGAGGTGGAATGCTTCAGTATCTTTAATATTCGTGCGATACTGATCGGACGGTTGAGATCTAGAAAGAAATATTCTGTTACCTTAGGTGAAACGAATTCCTCCTTCCACTCCTCGTAAACCCCACTCTCTCTCTCTCTAAATACCCCTTAAATCTTAATTAATTTCGATTCTCTCGCCTCCATTAAAGACTTGTTTGAACACTCGCGCGACGACCCCGCCTTGTCTCGTGCTCCCTCTCTCTCTCTCTCTCTCTCTCTACAAAGGTTAAAAAAAATGCAGAGCAGCAGTTCTAGAATCAGGTACTGTCAGAAAAGATCCATTCTTTCTCTCTCTCTCTGATTCGTCGCTTCCTTTCCGGAATTCAGGATCTGGATCATGTGCAACGGCTATACTTAGCATATTAACTTGTTAATTTCTATCAGATCTGGAAGTGTGGAGAAGGCGAAGAGAGGCACAGTTGCAAGACCTTGCTCAGAGGTTTCCCCAAATTTGCTCTCCAAATCGAACAAGACAATGCCCGTTTCTACGGATTTGCCTGACCCGAAACCCGTTAAGGGTTTAGAGAGGAAGTCTCCTTCAAAGGCTGCACCTTTACATGAGGTAGTTCAGTAGTTGTTTCTTTTGCTTTTTGTCTTATTACTGCAAAATTTGCTCATTTTCTTCTAAAGTTGTTACCTTTATCTTAGACAAGGTTTTATAAATTAAATTTACGTAATTTTACGAGGCAGTTATTTGTTGCTTTCCCAGTGGGTCCCATGGATGATGTGTCAGTTTTTGCTTTGTTCTTCTTTTGTAATTTGTTTCTCCAAATAAAGGGCACTTTTTTCGGGTAAAGATTTTAACAGAGTAGTTTTGACTTCATGCAGCATATAGACAATAGAATCATGTATATGGTTAGTGCGCTGCATGAAGCCAAAACCGCTCTGTTAAAATCTTGATCCTTTTTCAGACTACTTTTCATTTGAAATTCAGAAAAATTGTTCTTTGTAATCTTTTAGCTGTATATTGCATTCAATTTTTAACAGAGCAGTTTTGACTTCATGCTGTATATTGCTTTTTATTTTTAAATGATAAAAGGTGCCATTTTGGTATCTTTCTGCTTAGTTCCCAAATTAAACACCTTTTTTTAGTTTAATGTTTCTATAGATCTCCATTCCTATTTTGTTGCTTAAGAATTCACAGCCTTCATACCTTTCATGAAATTCCAAAATTCCTTGTATATATTTTCCTTCCTAATTTTAGTGATTTACACCATATATATTTAACAGAGTAGTTTTGGCTTTCATGCAGCGCACAAACTATAGAATCAAAACAGTGTTGCATATGATTCGTGCGCTGCATGAAGTCAACACTGCTCTGTTAAAATCTTTACCTTGATTTACAATTGGTGTTAATCTATTTTTGGTTTTTTGTTTAATATAGAAAAGAGGAAGCAAAATAGCAGAGATGCAACTCCAAATAACAGAGCTTCAAGAAGAGGTGAAGAGAGAAAGAGAAGAGAAAACAAAAGCCATTGAAGAACTGGCTGAGACAAAGAAAAAGCTCTCGCTTTCTCTCTCTACACCGCCTCCGATCACAGTCAGTCTCAAAGACAGCATGGATCAAGTCGAAATTTGGGAGAGAGAGATCGAAAGAGCGAAGGAATCCGAGAGGAACATGCTCGAATCGCTCATTTTTCAAACGAAACAACTCGAACAGACGAAAATTTCTCTAGAGGAAGCGAAACTCGTGATACGAAATTTGAGAAACAAAGAAGAGGAGGTGGAAATGCTAAAGATTAGAGTGAAGTTCGCGATTGAATCGGAGGAGAAGAGCAAGAAGGCAATGGATGACATGGCGACGGCATTGAATGACGTGTCAGCAGAGGCGAAACAGGTCAAATCATGGCTGTCAGAAACCGAATCGGAATTGCAGAGAACGAAATCAGAACTGGAATCCGCAACCATCTCCTTGAAGAAAACAGAGGAATTGCTGAAACTCGAATCAGAACAAACCGAGAGGTTAACATTCGAAAAGGACGAATCCGCTGTTGCATGGAGCGAAAGAGAGAAACTTTTCGTGTCTTGCATGAAGGAATCGGAATCGGAGATAAACAAAGGAAAGCAAGAGAATTTGAAATTGATTGAATCACAGAGGGTTATAAGAGAAGAGAATGCGAGGATGCGAGAAATGCTGAAGCAAGCCGTGAACGAGGTGGCGACACTGAAGGAAACTTTAGAAGCTGAAAGAGATGAGAATTTGAGATTAAAGGAATCAAATTCAGAAAAGGAGAAAGCTTTTCAAACTGTTAAACAGGATTATGAATGCTTGAAAGTTAGTGAAAGAAGTGCAAGAGATAGCTTGAAAGAGCTCGAAAACATGCTCGATTCAAACCCGGTTCAAAACCCGGTTCAAACCCCAGTTCAAAACCCAAACCCTAGAATTGATGAAGAAGAAGAAGAGGAGGAGCAAAGAGACAATCCAAAAGAAGCGCAAATGGTGAGAGATAGAAGGCATTCAATTGGAGAACCGGCCAAAATAAACCGGTTTAGTGAGTCGGAGCGGTTCGAACCGTTTGTTACGGCTCGCAAGGACCGGGTGTTTGCAACTAGGAGCAACATATCTGACATGAAGGCTGCAACGCGTGCTGTGGTGCAGGAATTGGGGGAGGAGTATGATTACATAGACCGGGCGCACCTTGTCGGTATGGACTATGGAAAGAATAATAAGAAGAAACCGATTTTTAGGAGATTTGGTGACATTTTTAGGAGGAAAAGTGTTGGCAATTGATTGATTGATTTTTTTTTCTTCATTTTTTTTATTTTATGGTAAGTAGTTCTCATGTACTTAATTGGTAGCTGTTATCATATACTTTCTATAATTTTTCAATTACAAGGTAATAAGATGATGTTATATTGAAAGTTTCATTTTCATGTACCTAGATAATAATAGATAAAATTTAGTGATGAGTTCATGTTAGTTATAATATTTGAGATTTGGTAACTAGTTTGACGTGAGTATAGATTAGTATGTAATTAATTATTTGTTGGCTGACAATATATGCTTACATCAATTTACATTGTTTAATAAATAATGTATAGACCGACCAATACCTTTCAACATATTAATGTCATTTAAGTAATTTTTAAAGTGTGATATTTTATGATTTATGAACCCTGAAATATAACCCAAATTATAGTGTTCATAAATATTTTCTCGGTAAACTTGATACACTTGTAATTGTTGGAATCTTATAGATTTCCTACAAATTAATAGGGTAATTAGTATAACAATAAAATCATTGAATTGAAATTCGTTTAAGAATTTTTATTTTTATTTTTCCTATTACTTCAAACGGCAGTAATTTTTATAATTTTTAAATTAATTGATTAATTATTATAACTAAGGTAGAGCATGCTTCTATTTCTATGCAGAAAAAATTATTAATTATACTTGAGATTCAAATTATGTCTCATCCTAAACTTTTTCCTCCAAAATATACTTTTATTTATATGTTTTTGCTACAAAAAAAAAATAATAATAATAATAATACTTGATATTCAAAATAATTATAAAATTTTGTCTTATTCTAAATTTTTGTCCCGACCTACTAAATATTTTATTTCGCCCTGTTAATCAGAAATAAAAATACAAAAAGAAAAAGTGAATCCTTTAATTACATGTATTGAAAAGGTGAAATAATTAAATATAACAAGGCAGGTATATATTGAATAATAATAATAATAATAGAAATGATGTAACCTAATTTGTTCTCTTTCTTTAACTTAAAGGTAAAAAATCATATCACATGAAAATAAACTTGAAGCGTACTCTCTGGGTTGGTAATTGTTTCTTCATTTAAAAGTTCAAGATTATGACAGTCAACGATTTTGCTTTAATTATCATTAATTAAGGCTTAATTTATACAATGTATTTTGACTTTGTTAAGAGAAATTAATAATTTTATAATTGCATGTCGGTTGAATGTATAGATCTTAGTGCTTAAGTGATGTGAAGATAGGGCTGTAAATGAGCCGAGTTTGAGCGAGTTACCTCCAACTCGAACTCAGCTCATTAAACAAATGAGCGAGTCAACTCGAGTTGGGATCGTAATAACGAGTTGTAGAGCCAACTCGAACTCAGCTCGTTATCAACTCGAGTTGGCTCACAACTCGTTTATAAACTCGTTTAACCAGTTAAATCAATACAACACAAGTTATAAACGAGTTTGAGCCGAGTTTGGGTTTGGTTTTGGTTATTCTGGGATTTTTTGTGTCCAAGACTGTGTAACTTTATGTAACTCGAGTTATAAATGAGCGAGTTGGGGTCAGCTCAAACTCAGCTCGTTTATTAAACGAGTCAGCCAACTCGAGTTGGAACTAACTCGAGTTGTAAATGAGCGAGTTAAAGCGAGCTGTAAATGAGCGAGTTACGAGTTCGAGCAATTTTGCCCAGCCCTATGTGAAGATGTGGTTTCATTATTTTATTTTATTGTATTAAATTTTCTTGTAAAACCTAACTTTTTATTTTCAGAAAAGCAATAAATATTTTTTACAGAATCAAAAGATGACCAAATTTTTTAGATCCCATAGAATCTATATTAATCTGAAAATTAAATTCCAAAAAATATAATCAAAATATATTAATTTTCAAGCTCATATTTATATGTGTAATTAATTTTATATAACCAAACTTCATTTTATTCAATATATGTCAAGTTTGATATAAATTTTCTAAAAAAAACTATAGAGAATATAGAAAAGAAGAATCTTGAAATTATATTTCCCACTTATTTTGTCTTAAATATTCGGAATAACATATCTTGTTTCCTTTTTTTCATGTTTAATGTGTGAGAAAAAAAAATCAGTATGCATGAAAAAGTGTATTTGTTATTTTTTTAGAGATTTAATTTTACATTTAACCAAATATATTAAAAATTTGCAATTGAACAAAGTGTAATTCCAGACCTAATTAATGAAGTGTAAATCAATTTAGTAAAATAACAACATTTGTGCTTAAATTCCAACAAGAATAAATTATTTAACTAGCATGTGCTTGCTGCACTAAATAGAATTTTGTATGGGGAATCCAAATTATATATATATATATATGTGTGTGTGTGTTTTAATTTTCTTAAATAAAATTAATCACATGCTGATGTGTGACATCCAAATTGGCACCGTTACATCTTGACTTTTGGCAATTTGATTTATTTTAAGAAATTAATTCAGCTCCGGACCGTTACACTTAAATTAAATAAACTAGTTCTTAGAGGTATCATTCAAATATTATATGTATTGAGGCAATAGTTAAATGTATAGAGTAGGAAAAATGGCACGGCGGAGCCGACTCCGTCACGGAACGGCACGGCACGCGTGCCAGTTACATGCCGTGACTCGCATGTCCCGTGTCATGACCATTCGTGTGCCGTGTTCATCTTTTGAAACTTTGGCACGGCACGGCACGTGAAAGATTTAGGCACGGCACGTCACGTAATCACGCGAGTCACGTGTAATTAGGACCATTAAATATTAATTTAATGGTGAATCTTGAATAAACTAACATAAATTATGATCAAATGGTCACGCGAGTCACGCGAGTCACGCAAGTCACATATGGTCACGGCACATTAGGCACGGCGTGACTCACGTGGCGTGACCATTCGCGTGCCGTGACCACCCCTGGACATTTTGATCACGGCACGACACAGCACGTGAAAAATTAACTTGGTCACGGCACGGCACGGCACGAGACCAAAGTCACGGCACGGCACGTTTTTTCCACTCTATGTATATATATTTTACAGGATTACAAAAAAAAAAGTTTGAAAAATCAAAATAGTTGTTGACACTAATATGTAAAAGCTATCAACAATTATGTTTTAACTGAAATAGATAAGTGTGTATTTTAAAATACTTAAAAAAATAATGAATATATTTAAGGAAAAATCTATGAAAAGTGAGGGCAATTCAGGTCTGATGGACACCGAAGTTGTCTGATGCGCTTTAAAATTGTGCGACGAATCTTAAGACATATCAGACGGCTCTAGTTTCCATCAAACCTAAAAGTACATCTGATGCCCATTCGACTTACGCTTTTTCTTCTAAATAGTGCTTATGAACTTATAAGTCTAATAATTGATTTGAAAATGTTATCTTGGCAATGTTACTATGTTTCTTTTGTCAACAACCTTAATTAATTTGAAAATATTTTGTAGTTCTATTCACATACCTAAATGGAGACAGGGACCTTTCTCTTAATTTTTTTTGTGTGTGTCAATAGTAGGTAGATGTATTTGGTAAAAAGATGACATAATATATACATGCTAGAAACCAGTATAACAAAATGCGGTTCATGCGGTTGGCAACCGCATAGAAAATCAATATGCGGTCTAATATGCGGTTCTGCATATGCGGCCACATATTTTTACCTCATATTCAGCCGCATATTTTTACTGCATTTTCAGCTGCATATTACCGCATATTACCGCATACTTGTTTATATATATATTAATTCTCATTTTAAAATCCGCATATATAAGTCCGCATGAAAATCCGCATAAGCGGCCGCATACCGCATAGAAACCACATTTTAAAACATTGCTATAAACACATGCTTGGAAAAAGATAAATAAAAATATACTTGAAAAAACTTTTTTTGTTTGTATTCAGAAATTTGTTAGGCAACAAAGTAAAATAAGAGATAAATAATTAAATAAAACAAAGAGGGAGGGTAATTTTTTTGGAAATTAATATTTTTCTTCCCTAGCCCACATGTGAATTTTAGATTTCTAAAAGTTTGACAAATCTATAGGTGATTTTTAAATACCTATATTTAGCCATTCAAATGAACATGTAAGTTCAAAATTTAAATTTTGCTTCCTTTTTGTTTTCATTTGGTCACAAAAGCTGAATAATTCAGCATTTGTGGTATGAATCACAAAATAAGATTTGGGCAATTCTTAAATTATAGGTTTAATTTTTTAATGTTGTGAATAAAAAAATCGGTTGCTTTTATTCTTAACAAAAGGAAACTTCTATTCTTTTGACTGATGAACTCACTTCATAAAAAAAAATTAAAAATGTTCATATTTGCAAAGCAACCCTTATTGATTCACAAATCACAACGATGTCCTTATCAAATTCAATCTCTCTATTTTTTTATTATTTATCATATCAGCGCTATGTTTGGTTTAATTATCATACAAGTTGCTTACATATGTTATTATTATTTTATTTTTTTGTTATGTACAGCATCAAATATTATTTTAAATTTACTTTATACCCTTGTAATGGTGCAACACGATGTATAATTTGCAGAGAAGTCCTCGAAAAGTTTAATGAACAATAAAAAATGCTGACTTAACATAACATATTTGTATTTGAATTAAGAATTAAATTTCACTTATGGTTGTTATTATATCCCAACAAATTTAATTAGAGATATCTTTTTCTATAATTGTACATATAATTCTTCCTTAAACTATTATTACTATATATAACTCTTAGAGTGAATTTAATTCAAAATCAGAGTGGCGCAGCGGAAGCGTGGTGGGCCCATAACCCACAGGTCCCAGGATCGAAACCTGGCTCTGATAGTAGAGAAAAAATTTCCCACTCTTTTTCTATTTTTGCAATTTTTCTCATTCTTTTCTTTTTTTCGCAATCTTTCAAACTCTTTTCTATATTAGCAATAATTCTTCTTTTCTTTTTTTGAATTTTTCCGCACACTTTTCTTTTTTCACAATTTCTCACAAACAACAACCAACAAAAATAAATCTAGGAGAGACTAAATATTGCAAAATCATAACAGAAGCAAAGCAAACAATCAAAACAGCATCATTATTTCTTTTATAAATTCGCTATTTGGGCCAAAACCCATAATTGAAAAAAAAAACTACATGGGCCTATTTTGCCTAAGTATTTGGATCATATATGCTAATTAATAATAAAGCTTGTGTCAAATAAAGTTTAACAAATCAACAATTAGCATAATTTAAATAATAAGTGTAAGGATGATGCTTTGATAGATCTGATAAATCCGAAATTTTTATTAATACCCTCTCCCCAAAAAATAATAAACAAAAAAACCACAAAATAGTCGGAATTCCATATTTACCAGGGCCGCAACGACAAATTGCCGTCATTTGTCGTTGCGGCCCCCATATGGAGGCCACCATTTATCATTCCGGTCCTAGTAAATATGGAATTCTCTAGAATTAGTGGTTTTTTTGTTTTGTTTTTTTTTTAGGGTATTAATAAAAATTTCGGTGCAAGAATTTGATAAAATGCAAAAATTATTATAGCAGTGGAGCCTTCCATTACTATAATGTGTCATTAGCCATGAATCAAATTTATGTATTTAGAAATCATCACTGTCAACAGGTAACTAATCAAAAGTTCAGAACTGGTAACTTGGACCATTAAATTTTTGATTTTTTTGTTATTGATGACTAATAAATTTTTAAATTGATCAAATTTGATACACAATATAAATTAAATGATAGATAAAATCTCCCAGATTTTATTTATTTTATGGTGATGAGTAGAGTGGGAAAAATGGCACGCCGGAGCTGACTCCGTCACGGAACGGCACGGCACGCGTACCATTCGCGTGCCGTGTCCATTTTTTGAAACTTTGGCACGGCACGGCACGGCACGTAGTCACGCGAGTCACGTGTAATTAGGACCATTAGATATTGATTTAATGGTAAATCTTGAATAAACTAACCTAAATTATAATTAAATGGTCACGTGAGTCACGCGAGTCACGTATGGTCACGGCACGTTTAGGCACGGCGTGACTCACGTGGTGTGACCATTCGCGTGCCGTGACCACCCATTGACATTTTGGTCACGGCACGGCACGTGAAAAATTAACTTGGTCACGGCACGGCACGGCACGAGACCAAAGTCACGGCGTGTTAGTCACGGCACGGCACGTTTTTCCCACTCACTGATGAGCTTTATTGTTGTTGTCACAGCTGTGGAATAAATTTGTCATTAATTATATATTATCCTATTTTGAATAGTAGATAGATATTATTGTCATGTTCAATAATAGTCAAAATTTAAGAACAACAATAAAAATGATTCATTGAAGTTAGGAAAATGTTAAATCATTCAAATAAACTGAACATAAAATCATTAACTTAATTGTAACGCTACTAAATGAATTAAAATGTATGTATAAAATATTATTTTTAATTTTATTCCCTTCGCTCCTAATTTTTCTAATTTAACAGTTTGTTAAGTCCATCCAAATAAAATAAATAAATAATTCCACATGTTTTGGTGTAGTTTGGCATTAATTTATAAGTATTTGAATATAGATTGAATTTGACTTGTGTTAGAATTCCTTTTGAGTGATGAAGTATATATAATGGTATTCTTTCTGATTTCAAATTTAATTTTAAAATCTATCGAATTGATTTCAAATAATAAATTTATCGATTACTTTACAATTGATGTGTTTACATGAAAAATGTTAATGCTTGCAAGCTGTCTTTATTCTCTTTATAATGGAAATAAATCTGCTGTGATTCTTTGAAAATCACAAAACCCTACTATTCCAAATCCACCCATTCATTTTTTGTAATGCACAAATCTCAAAAACTATTATTTTTTATGTACAAATCTCAAAACAAATGAATGGGTGGATTTAGAATAGCAGAGTCCAGATTTGTTTCCCTTTGTAATACATCCAAACCAAAGTTTGGATGCCTTGGGAACAATGTTAATGCTTGCAAGCTGTCTTTGTTCTGGCTTCCACTACCATTTAAATGGATATTTTGAAAATATACTTCATCTTCTTCTGTCATACCATAAATCAAATCCATCCTCAAGTTTTGTAAGAGAACTTAATTACATTTCAATTAACTTTAAATTCGAATCATATGTTATAAATTAACATAAATTTTGAAATTATCATTTCTACTAAAGTTGTCATGTAAATTTCAATCAGATTTATATATTTTTTATGCATGTCCCGTTCAATTTTAGACAACTCAAAAAATAAACCGGACTCGCCGAACCACGGTGCGTAAGAAAATGAACCATCAGTAGTAATTTGTACAAAATGAACCATGTCTGCGCAGTTTCGGTATAGAACATTATTTATGCGTGACAATTTTGTTGTTACTTATTCTCCAGTTTCGTTCGACTTGAGTGACTGTTTTTGTCATTGCAGGGATGAAATGTAATTTCCTGTTTGTTCTAACTGGAGATATTAGTATTCGCTTACTGTTCTCTGGGAGGAGAACGGAAGTTGAACCGACGAGCGCGTTCTTATTTTTGCTCTTCTTCTCTCTCATCTCTCGCAGCTTAACACTAAAACCCTAAAACCCTATTAGTTACCTTACCGACTCAGATCCGGTTTGAGCTTATCTACTTGTAAATGGTAATGTTTTATACTTTCTTTCTATTGGATTTATTTCATGCAAAACCATACCACAATTCATAAATTCTAGATTTGTCATGATCCTCTAGTGAATCATAATCTGAAATTTTAAGTTACATTAGTTCATAGCCATGATCTTCTAGAGAGACACAAGCACCGTTGATCACCGGAAGCCTTTAGATTTCCAAGTAATCCCTCTCAAGTCCGATGGAGAGAGCGAGAGAGGCGGTAGTGGCAATGTTCTGTTCTGCACAAGGAGAGATACCCGATTCTAGTTCTCTACTGAAAATCCTCTTCTCTTCCACTCATTATCAATCTCTATTTTAATTTTTGTAGAGAGAGAAAAATTAGAGAGAGAGAGAACCGTATCTTTCTCTTGGTTTTTAAAAGGAGACAGACCACACTTTTGAATAGGCGCCTCTATCCATTAATTAATTAATCAATTAATTAATCTTGTTTCTCTTATTGGATCTGTAGCCTATTATCTTATTGGATCCTTAGCGGGTCTTGATTTAGAACTTGTCTTATTGGGTATTTCGTTATTTACAGAACAGTGCCGTATTTAATCGTGTTCTCCAGAGACCAATAGCATAATTATATTATTACCAAATTTTATATAATTTAGACCATCACTAAATCATAAAGTTATTAATACGCATTCTACACATTAAAGGCCCCACTTCTCATGACACATATTGAACCCGATAAATAATACTTACTTTGATCACTTCATAACGGGTCTAATTAGATATTTGACAGTCTATTATTCAATATATATTTATATCACATATAAGCACATATATGTTGTAATTAATTGAAATTAATTCCAACACTTTCTTCTCCCCTGTTCTTTTACTTCATCAATGGTTATTGATTTGAGGATAACAATTTCGAATGAATTTTCATAATTTTGATTTATTGCTGTGGAACGACTTTGCATTTGATTTCTATATGGTCTGGAATGAATTGTAGTTGTTCTTTGCAATTTTGAAAGCTCGTTTTTTGAGTTAGTTTCAGTGGCAGAGTGTCAGTTTGGTGAGTAGTTTCGAATTAATTTATAAGTATTTAATTTGGATTAAATTTGACTTATCTTTGGAATCCTTTTTGAGTGATTAAGTATATAATGGCATAGAATTGAGTTGTTTGGTTCAATTTCTTCAACCTGTATCAAGTTAAATCCTGTTGGTTTGGTAATGTACATAAGATTTTTGACAATGAAGGTCTTGTTGTTCAGTTCTGTTCATACAACATTCTAATAGCGGCTTGGATTCTATAACTGTGCTAGTTAACAACTTTGATTTATATGTGGTGATATACTGATATTGGATTTTAATTTTATTATTTTATTTGGTTGAGTTTTACATTTTAAGCATATATATATAGTAATAGATTCATATCATGCTAGGCAAAATATATTGATCAAACTCAACTGTTGTGTCACTGAAATTCTGAAAGGATTGATATGGAATTTTACTCTTTCATGTGATGTAGGATTGTGTCAGCGACAGTGATACTTCGGTTGACCTGTCATGGCCGAGTGATGAAGAACAGAAGCCAGTGTTGACTCATATCCAAGGGCCTTCAAATGAGGTATATTTGCTAATCCAAATAATGTATTTTTACATTATTATTATTTCTACTTGAGTAAATATCTTATGTGATTTCAATTACTAATGAATGTAGTATGTTCAAGACGGTGCCTCTAGTTCTAGTCTAATGCCTTACTTCTTAGCCATGGGCTTTCCAGAGAAGATGGTGGCGAAAGCAATAAAGGAAGATGGTGAGTTAGTATAATTTACCTCTTTCATTTGTTTGGTTTTCAACTCTTTAAAATTTGAAAATATTGTCATGTTTTTTGCTTAGTTTAGGTACTGGTCATGTTTGCTCATTTCTTGTTGAGTAATGTGTACAGTACAACCAAATCTCACATGTGAAAATGTAACTGGAAACCAAATTTCACATTTTTTAGAATTTCTTTTACTATTTTTTTAAATAGGAAGAAAACTTACATGATATAAATATTCTGAACCATTCGAAAATAACAATTTTGTACCTATATAAAGAAAGTAAAAAAATATATAAAATATATAAAATTTGGTTATTAAGTACATTTTTATACGGAGATCATGTTGAACGGTTTAGATCAATTTTTTGGACTTTGAAAACGAAAATATGAATTCATAGTACGGACCGATCTGTGCTTTGCAAAGTACCATAGTCTCACTCTTTGGGATACATCCTTTTCAATCAGAATGTTGACATCTGATATAAAATATTTATCAATGTGTATGATATTCAATTTTAGATTAATACATTAACTCATCTTAACATGCACAATTTACACTCTTTTAGTTGTAATGCTGTTAATTTATTCTCTTATTCTGCTTTAATTGCATTCCCATGTCTGTACAGATACAGTATAATACAAGTACACCCTGTTGTTATTACCAGTACCTAATGCTTTGATTTACATTCTGTCAATAATGATACAGTATTATACAAGTAACCCTGTTGTTATTACCTGTACCATACCATAGCAATATTATTTGGATGGTGATAAAATAAAAAAAAATTAATTGTAGGCAATGAAAATTCAGGAGCTATTTTGGAGCTTCTGCTGACTTACTCGGTAAATAATTTAACATGAGAAGGGCTCAAATGATTCCACTTTTGATGTCTCCATTATGCATTCACTTTTAAAACGTTAATAACTTGAAATATAAAACTTCTATTTCAAAATAAAACCATTAAATATGATCTATATCATTTGCATTATGCATATGTATAAGATTATGACATTTCAAATTTGTTTTGATTGCTATCAAGAACTTGCAAAAATAGTTAGAAGATTATGACATTTGCATTATGCATTATGCATATGCCTCTTTTTTAGAGAAGAAAGAGCTAGTAAGGAAAGCAGTTTCATAGTATTGCATGTCATGATGAACACAAAATAGTGTCAGGAAAGAAATACCAGCATGTTTCCATCATGTTTGGGTTTTGCATGATTTTTTTTTTAAGTTTTTTATGGATACCCACACAAACTGTTTTCTCCTGTTAACAGTTTTTCTCTTTCTTTTTCCTGAAATAATGTAGGTGCTTGATGGAACTCCATCAGGAAATGAGGAAAACGTACCGAGTGATGAGAACAACTGGAGAGATGATGATTTTGATGATACAGTATGACGGCTAACTCTGTCTGTATTATAGTCATCTTAAAAGTTGGAAATGCTTTTTGATGGGCATTGCCTTATGCTAGAGACTGCACCTTAGTATAACAGTAATTGTGTACCAAATTATAAATATGTTGTCTTGTGCACCTTGCAATAATTTACTCGAGACCACATGTTCAATGCACTAAACTTGGTACCAAAGATAAATCAATAAAGAAACACAATGAACCCAAACAGTAGTTCAATAGATGTACCAAAGGGGTCAAAACGTGGTGCTGGCATGTACTATCTGTTAATTAACACTTAGGAGCTTATATGAGAATCCCTGGGTTGATACCAGTAAAGTTATTGTAGACTGGAAAAGACATAGTATCAGATAGGATAATTTACACATCTAACTTTATTGTTGTCAAGCATGATCACTGTTGGACCTAACCCTTGATATTGAATTTGAACCTTTCTAATATAGCATGTCTAGTAGTTTAATCTGCTACGGGATTTTGATGAAACCGTGTATCAATATTTTTGTGTGACTACCTCAGGCATATTATATTAACTCATCTCTCAAATTTTATTCTTTATTTTTAATAGGACCTTAAATTGGAGATTAGTAAGAAACTGCAGAGTCTTATAGAGATGGGTTTCCGTCGAGACGAAGCCTCGTCAGCGATCGAAAGATGTGGTATGCTTCTTCTATCAAAATTATTTTTATTCTTGACCAGTTATCATCTTTATTTGTAAATGTATCAATGTATCATGCCTTTTCTTGTTGAAGTTGTATAGTGTATTTATGCATGTGATTTTGTTGGCAGTACGATGTAGGTGAATAATGCACATACTGCTTCATTTCTGATAGTTTTTTTTTTAAGGTTACTTTGATCCCTACTGGTAGTACTATGCACAAACAGAAATTTACAACATGTGATTCTGAATTCTAAATTATTTTCTGTTGTTCTTTTTAAACCTTGTATTCCTACAGTTCTTTGATTGGTCGTTTGTTTTGTATTTGTAGGGGAGGATGCGCCCCTATTTGAGCTAGCTGATTCAATCTTTGCTGCAAAGACAGCAGAGAGAGAAGGTGGATTTGGGGAATATAATGCATCCAATGAAAATGAGGTCATCTTTGGGGAATATAATTGACCCCTATTCATTTTTCAAAAAATTTGTGTTTATGCATGATTTTCTATATAGTTTAGAGTAAAATGCTATGAGTACTTTAAAATTGATACTCTTACACAGCTTGAAAATTTTATGTAATTGACCCCCATATATTGACAGTCTAGCTCCAGCCGTGGCTTGTAATTGAAATTCTATTGCCTTTGAAAGTTTCTCATTTACTGTGTATACTTTAAAATCTTTTCATTGGGTGAATTTGCAGAAACAGAACGACAAGTATGACCCATTCTTACATAACAACAAGCGGCAAAGGTGCTCAAGCAGCAGCCGACAGAACAGCACCCAGATGCATGAGCACCTCAAGCGGGTATCTTGTCGACCCACCACAAGTAGGTGCCATGGTGGAGATGCTGATGTGGATAGAGAAACAAACCCAATGGTTGGATTCGGTCTCCCCACAGATCCAGGTCGTCAGATATTCCGGGAGCTTCCTACAGAAACTCAGGGCCCACCTTACTTCTACTTTGAAATCGGGGCACTCACCCCCAAGTGCGTCTGGGATACCTTTGCTAGAAAATTGGGTGTTGCACCGGAGTTTGTAGACTCCAAGTTCTTCTCGGCTGCTAGTATAAAGCAGGGCTACCTCCACAACCTTCCAATAGAAAGTCGGTTCCAATTGGAGCCGGTGCCACCAAAGACAATCCTAGAGGCATTCCCTTCAGCGCGAGCACACTGGCCACCATGGGACACCCGCACCCAGTTCAACTGCCTTCAAGCATGCATCGCCAAAGCAAAGTTGATAGAGCAGATTCGATCAAAGCTGGTGGCATCCCCTGACCCGCCACCAGAGACCGTGAAAAATTGGGTATTGTACGAATGTAACAAATGGAATCTCACCTGGGTTGGTCAGAACAGGGTTGCACCGCTTGAGGCAGATGAAATTGAGTTCTTGTTAGGGTTTCCGAGAAACCATACACGAGGGGGAGGGGTCAGTCGTACCGAGCGGTACAAGTCCCTAGGGAACTCATTTCAGGTTGATACAGTTGCGTATCACCTGTCTGTACTCAAGGACATGTTCCCGAATGGTATAAGGGTTTTGTCTCTTTTTTCCGGGATCGGTGGTGCTGAGGTGGCACTCCATCGATTGGGGATAAAGATGACTGCAGTGATGTCGGTTGAGGTTTCACCGATTAACCGTACCATATTGAGGGGTTGGTGGGACCAAACAGGGCAGAAGGGAAAACTTGAGGTGATTGATGATATTCAGTGTGTCGATGATACGGCTTTGAAGGGCTTTATTGCGAGGCATGGAGGATTTGATTTAATCATAGGAGGGAGTTCATGTAATAACTTGACAGGTAGTAACAGAGATCATCGAGGCGGGCTCCATGGAGAGCGTTTATTTTTTCACTATCAAAGGATTTTGGACAGAGTGAGGTATCTCATAGGTAGACACTAGCAAGACTGATCCTTTTCTTTTAAATTTTCATAGATTTTGTTTACTGGTTGTTGCACACTTGCACAAACACCTTGTATGCATCCATGTCTTTACCAAAATTGAAAGCAGAAGCTAGAGGTAATAAACAAAAGAGACAATTAAGCAACAAATAGTGATGATTTTAAAAAAGGCTCATGTGCCATAAACAAATAGTGAAAATATATAGTGATTAATCCCAACCAGAAAAATGAGAAAGTGAGATTTTGGCAACCCAGCGAAACCTGGATCCAGAAAATGTTGATTTATACACAGATGTTACAATTTTTAGATGCTGTGCATTCCTAAATGGAGCAGGTTGGCAGGTTTCTGATTTAACCTCTGTTCCTAATTCCAGATTTATGGGTCCTAACTGTAATTCAGGAAATTTCAAAATGAAACCCTCACAACATCTAAATTTTGTTGTCTTGTAATGGGAATTTACCAGTTGATTTTTTGCTCTTTAATTTTGGGTTTGAGTTGTTGTTTGATTAGCTGTCTGGTTTACTCAGCCTTTGGTTAATTTTGGGTTTTGTTTACCTAAACAGAACTGTGCTTATATCATTTTTTGTGTAATGTATGGATGTAACTTGGTCGTTTCATAGTAATTGAACTGGCGTTACATATAGGGCTGCACAAAAAATCCGTAGTTCGTAATTCGATTCGAATTTGATTCGAAAAAATTCATAAAAAATTCAATTTGAAATTGAGTTCGCTTGAAATTAATTCAAACTAAACTTAGTTCAAAATTCATTCAAATCAAACTCAAACTAAACCTAATTCGTTCAAAATAAATTCGCAAACCAAACTTAGATCGAAATTAACTCAAACATAAACCGGTAATTTCTGCTGATAACTTATATTCGTTAATGAAAATATAAAGCCATCCAGTCCATAATTACTTTCAAAATTGATTTCTGAAAAATATCTTGAATTTTTTAGATATTTGAAAACTTAGGTTGTGAAATAAGCCCATATTTGATTTGCTTGTGAAATAAATAACCAACATGATAACCATGGAACTCTCATTTGTTGCTTGTCAAAAGAAAACGCTAATTAACGATCTAGTATACAGAGAAGGAAATAACGAACATGAACCATGCAAATTTTACAAACAAATATCACAACAATAAAGATGAAAGAACATTCCTCAAGAACCCACGTCATTGGCTTCATTCAGGTTAACTACTACACAAATGACACTTAAAACCATCTTCAGACACATCACACATCCATCAGTAGATGAATACCCCAACAGCACAAATCACTACCAAATTAGACATGTCAACTTGTCTCATCTAAACAGCAAACCAAACAAGCAACGAAATAATACAAGGGGGGAGGGGTCTCTTAAAAAGTCTTCATACTAATTAATAACACTAACACAAGTATCTCAAGAACTTATGCCATTGGCTTCATGAAACAGGATGAGGAAATGATATGGATCTCCCATCCTAAGCCCTCTCACCACGGATGCGGCGAGCGAGCTGGATGTCTTTCGGCATGATGGTGACACGCTTGGCGTGAATGGCGCACAGATTGGTGTCTTCAAACAGCCCCACTAGGTATGCCTCAGCTGCCTCCTGCAGTGCCAATACAGCATGGCTCTGGAACCTCAGATCAGTCTACATGATTATATCAATACATACACCAATTAGCGATTATACACATTTTTATGAATCAATTTTTACAATTACAAGCGGTATTGTATAGAACATGTACCTTAAAGTCCTGAGCAATTTCCCTGACAAGCCTCTGGAAGGGGAGTTTCCTGATGAGAAGTTCAGTACTCTTCTGGTACTTACGGATTTCACTGTTTCAACAAAGGCTCCAAGTTAATTCTACAACTGGTACAACAACTTCAGATTTCAACACCATTTACTGACTATAATTTCACCCCAATATTTTCTATTGCATGTATAGCTAAAGGCGAATTGAATTATACCATTTCATCCCAATCACAAGGAGTTCAATTCCATCATAATATAAACAAGGTATAATTAATATCTCTAGAGCAAACAAACAATTGAATGTATCTTGTGAGTATATTTTATTTGCCATAAATATTCAGTGTCAACTAAGCACAATAGCAAAAAATTGTAAGGCCAAACCAATACCAGTAGTAATTGTAAGGCCAAACCAATACCGGCAGTAATTGAAAACCAGTTAAAGAGGAAAGAGAGTACATACCGAAGAGCAACAGTACCAGGACGGTAACGGTGAGGCTTCTTAACTCCTCCAGTTGTGGGGGCTGATTTACGTGCAGCCTTAAAGAGGGGAGAAAAAGAAACAACAAAAAAAAACACAATGATTAAGCACAGAAGGAAACACAAATTCATAAAGAAAGGAAACAATCTCAAATAACAGTATTACAAAATTATTCCTTAGCAATTAATAACTAAAAATAACATCT
Source organism: Carex littledalei (assembly GCA_011114355.1). Taxonomy (NCBI): domain Eukaryota; kingdom Viridiplantae; phylum Streptophyta; class Magnoliopsida; order Poales; family Cyperaceae; genus Carex; species Carex littledalei. The sequence continues at coordinate 7,877,740 of CM022083.1, read as the reverse complement.
TAATAAATTTAAGATGAACACCATGTTTCAATTAACAAATGGGTAAACCAAGGAATTAACTTTTTAGGATGATTTTAGTTAATCATTAATACCAATATATCTTCATAGACATAGATGATTGGTATTAAACATCAGATACTGAATAGTTGACAACTGAGGTACCAACCATAATTGCACAGGAAAAGAATAAATTAAACACAAATTGGAATTTAACCTTGGTAGCAAGCTGCTTGCGAGGAGCCTTGCCTCCAGTTGACTTACGAGCAGTTTGCTTGGTACGGGCCATCTGACATATTAAATAAACAGAATCAGAAATGTAAATATGAATCTGGAATTTAAAAATTACAGCAATCATTGTATTAAACCACTGAAAAACTTTTTAATTTAAAATTACAGCAACCCAAAAAGAAAATTATCAATTATTGATTTGCCTTCCATCGCTTTTGCTAATTGTGTCAGAAGCACATCAGCATTTAAATTTACCACAGGATTTAAAGGTTATATCTTCAAATTAAAAGCTACTTTTGTGCATATAGCTTGACATAAATTAGAAAATTTGTGAAAAACACTAGCACAAATCTCATAATTAAGACCACATTGAAACCCTAACTACACTACAGAAACCCAAAAGGTACTCTAAATTAACAAACAATAAGTACCTAATTCCCCAAAATGCAAATAATATATGTAAAAAAACTTCTAAAGTAGCTACCGTTCAATTCGAAATTCGATAGTTATAATTAGTAATAGAAGGTGAGCAATTAATGAACAAGAACTCCGAAACCCTAATTTGACTACAATCAAGAAGTTTCCCCAAACTACGAACTAAATTAATAAATTAATAATAAAACAGAGATTCAATTCAACTAACTGTAACAAATTAAGTAATAAAAAAATAAATTAAACAAAAAGGGAAAGAAAGAAAAAGAAAGAGAAAAGAAAAGTACCTCTCAAGTTTTTCTCTTGCGCTTAAGAGTAAATCTGATCGGAAAAAAATATGAAATTAGGAGGTGGAGATGTATTTATACCGAGGGGTTATTTCATCTGACGGTTCAGATTGCGTTAAACTGTTTTTTCTCTGTTGGCGTCGAACGGTCGGATCTTGCTCTGTTTGAGAGGTCCGGATCGAGGGTAGAGAATGCTGCGTTTTGATTGGCTGACAGGAGAGTCCACGGATCGAGAGAACGCGTCTTGGTAACTGCGTGTTTATGTGTCGTTTGGTTTGATCGAATTAATTTTGTTTAGTTGACGAAATTGACTGTGAGGTTGTCGTACATTCAATGGTTCTCGTGGAATTAGAATGTGGACCATAGGAAGTAAGGAATTCAGATCTTCCCCCGGTACGTAACAGGGAATCTTTTACAATTATCTGATCTGGACCGTTCTTTTTAACTTGGCACGAATCTCAAAGCCCAATAATACTGTCCCTCCGTCAGCCCGAATCCCAAAGCGGTTGGGAGTTAATCTCAAACCGTAAAGTGAAGGGAATCTTTTACAGTAATGGAGAGGATACTTGTCCAGGAAGTAAGTGGGGGTATTTTGGGGAAATTAGTAACCGGATTACAGACACATTGATCTACCACCGTAGTCACAAAATTCGCGAATTATTCGTGAATAATTTGTTTTTTTTTGTGATGACAAACCGAACGTCAAATTATTCAGTTGACTGAACTTTGACCGAATTATTCCCACATAATTCACGAATTTTACGAACTTTCTGAATTTTACGAATTATTTGCGAATTTTCCCAGAACATTTTTTTTTGTTTCCTTGTAGGACTGAGATCTCTGATCCGGATAATTCTGAATCATTCCCGAATTATATATTTCCGAATCACGAATTTTTGACCTCGCCGAACCGAACTCGAATAATCATTTGTCACTATGCGTACAACACGCCTAAAACGGGGTAATGATTTTAACGGAGCAATTCTTGCTTCATGCAGCGCAAAAACTATAAAACTACGGTTCGTATGGTGAATAAAGCCAAAACTGCTCTCTTAAAATCATTCCCCTAAAAAGCACACGATAATAAATATAATAAAATTATTTTTTTTGAGAAAAATAAAAAATATATAAGAATTTTTTAAACTCGAATATCTCTATTCCATTATTAAGCACGTTGATATTCCAACGGTTACGATTGAAATATGAAAATTTGAATTTAATATGAGCCCTTCAATGAAATAATTTGTCTTCTTTTAATTAAATACATCTATTTTATGTGTAGAAAATTATATTTAGCTAAAAATATACTCGTTACACGTGCCGCCACACGTAATATCTTGCTGACACCCTCTTTTTCTCTGATTTGGAATCTACAAAGAGAACATTTCTCTCGTGTCGATCATGGACTGGACACTTCATATTTAAATTTTGAACATGGCGGAGTTTGAATCGAAACCCGCTCATTAGCAGCTCTAACGACGAATCATCTCGGAGGAGGAACTGCCACAAGGACTTCTCGCTCAAGGCGCGTAAGGATCAGCGCTGAGGGATGAAGCACCTTCACCGCCGTAAATCTCCCGTTGATTCTTCCTCTTCCTTATCGACAGTTTTAAGTTGTAAATTGGGAAAAGAATGGCAGTGTGTAAGAAAAATTTATTTCTCATTTTCTATAAATCCTGATATGATTACTTACAGCTTTATTATAGGTGTGGGGCGCAATTTCCTTTTGTTGTTCTCAGTGCAATTCTGAAATTTTGAGCACCGTTTTTCATTGTATGTTTGGATTCAGTTCAAAGTCTGGTGGTTATTGATGATGGTTATCAATGAAAGTGCAAATTAAAGTACTCTATATATCCTGTGTATTCCTGGTTCTTAGTTTTGATTTGTTTGATTGAGAGGCTAAAGTGGAATATGTGAAAGGATATTATGAGCGTGAAGAAGAAGAACACGAGAATGACATAGAAAACGAGATATTTCTCAAAGGCCAATAATTTTTTCCCTCTTCATTAACTTATCAGGTTTCAGAATTAAGATCAAGTACCTGACGTCCTGAGTTCTGACCCACTCTTGAGGAATATATCTAATCAGCGAAGGAAGAGAAAGGGGGCAACATAGGTTTGAAGGTAGGGACAAAAATGTCATTTTACTTTTTTATTTTTATATTAATCAGTATTTTAATGGGTTTTCATGCATAAAGTTCTTTATTCAAGGCTCAAAATGCCGAAATTTTTAATTATACCATTATTAAAAAAAAAACCAAAACACTCTCAAATCTGAGTTTTTTCAGATCTACCCAGGCCGCAGAATCATTCTGCGGCCCCAAATACAGGAGTTTGCACAGGCGTTCTGCGGCCCCAATTTTTTTTTTTAAGAAAATTTATTAATAAAAACAAAAAAATTGGTTTATATGCCAAAGAAGAAAGTTTAAAAATGAAAGACAAAATGTCAAGTGAGGAGGTGAAGCCTGTAATTTATCTGCAATGTCGACCCCAATACAATATAATTTGTGTAATGAAGTCTCATGCATATCGACCAATACTTTTTTCTTTTGTTTTTGGTTTTTCGTTTAGTCAAAATCTTGACATGCGCCTTACAACATGTGCACATAAATTGATTTTTTTGTTTTTTATTGATAAATTTTCTGTAAAAAAAAATTGGGGCCGCAAAGCCATTTGCGGACCCCAGTATTTGGGGCTGCAGAGCCATTTTACGGCCTGGCTAGATCTGGAAAAACTCATATTTGAGGGTGTTTTAATTTTTTTTTTAATAATGGTATAATTAAAAATTTCGGCTCAAAATGTGTATAAGTGCATAAACAGGTCCACCAATATTCTAACCAGGTTCCTTACTTGTATATCAGGTTGTACCTGCTCTTGTACCAGTATTATGAACAAATAAATTCAAATGAACACCAACTGTACACAGAAAACACCAAAAGACAACAAAAAAGAAAGAAAATAGAAAACAAAGCTAGACAAGTAATTTGATCAAACCCTTATAAAGGCACATAGAAAACTTCAAAACAAACATATTAGAATTTGATTTTGAATTTTTAGTATTTTTCTGCTATTTTAAATGTCCATCTGAATCTCAACTTTCAAAAAACAAAAAAAATGTTAAATTAGTAAGCTGTTTTCCTAAACTGCCCCTAGAAAAATGCATAAAAAACACAGTTCCAGGACTCCTAAAATCCTCAAAATTCTTAAAGCATATAGACAGGTTTAGACCTACATTTATATAAAAAGAACAAAAAAAATTTAGTTAAGTCATAATTTTTCAATATTGCAATGAACAACAGCTAAAAATGAATTACCAGCAAATACTCTTTAAGAAAAGACTAAAAGTGCTATGTACATATGAGAAATAGATAACCTCAATTTTGTTGTTACAAAACATTAAATTACGGATGTAATTTTAACATGATCATGTACACTGTGTACCATTCCGTTATATATTCAATTTATTATTATTTAGTGTCAGAAAAATAAACAGCTTTTGGGTCAGTTTGTATATTATGAATTAGAGAGTTCCACTTGTCATATTTTGTTTGTTCATTTTCAGAAATATTGGACTACATCGAAGAGGATCATACTGGTAATGATACTTCAAGAATTCTTTTCATGTTATATTTGATCTGTTTTTTTTCATTTTTTTTGTTTCGTTTACTGTTATTTATTATTTGTTTTTGTTCAATCTTATAATATGTCCCCGTCGCAATGCACGGGCACGATACTAGTATGAATATATTAGAAGAGAAAAATTCATATCTCGTTCTATTTTAAGAGCAAAGCAAACCTCATACCGACAAACAGGTATTTACTCAAATTTTCATTAAAATTACGACTATTTTTCGGACTTCATCCTGAAATAAAAATATTTGTTGGAGAGAAAATTAAATCAATATTCATTGAGGAGAGAATTCAAATCTTTTTATGATAATTAGAGTAAATGTGTAAATCTTTTTATGATTTATCATACGTCAAATTTTTGTAGCATTTTTTATTATAACTTATTTTTCTTCCTATTTATCATTCAATCACACAATTGACAAAAAAATGAAAATAAATCTTATATACATGCTGATGAATTGATATTAACTATAAAAAATAAAGATAAATCTTATATGCTGAATTGATATTATGTGTAGATTGTGACGTAAATTAAATGATAGCAGTTTTAACTTCAGGCAGCGCATTAATTATATACCGTGCTGTTTTGATTCTATAGTCCGTGCACTGCATTAATCCAAAATGACTCTGTTAAAATCTTTACCCAATTGAAATGGCTAATTTGAAAAGTAATTTCTTCGTCAAATTTTTTACAACAGATGAATTTGACTGCTGCTGCATATTATCATAGGTTTAGTAAAATTAATAATAGTGACTAAAAAAAATTGGATCGTATTATTTTCTAACATTTTTTTTAAATGATGCAACCGATTTAATTTTTATTTTTCTTTAATGTAATGAATCAAAAAAATGAAAATTTTCACCAGGAATTGAAACATATTGAGAGCAAGCTAAAAAAAAATATGTGCATCTTGCTTGAGGAAAATATTGTGATTTTATGCGTCCTTAAATACAGTGAAAAATTATCTCATGATTAATTTTATGATGATAGAAGATAATTTTCATCGCAATGGATTCTAATTATCTCTTTTTTTTTAGAAATACTTCAAATTATCTTCTTTTTTTTAAGAAATTTATCATTCTATTATATTACAATGATTCTACATGATCGTTGGTTTTGTAGTTTTTTTTTTTTTTGAAATCATGGGTTAGGAGTCAAGCCACCCAACACACTTTCAAATTTCTATGTATATTACAGAGAATTTTTTCACTTTGTGGATTTCAAACTCATGATCTCTCACATAGAAACTATGTGCCTTTGCCACTAGACCAAAATCAAATTCTTTCGTTAGTTTTGTAGTTAGAACTTGGAAGGATTGTTTTCTTGTGAAAACAAAGAATTTTGGACATTGTCACAGTGTCATACTCTTACTTCTACATTTTTATATCCTTCCAAAATTAGATAGGAGATTTTCTTCAACATTATTGTAATTCAAAAATAAGATTCGCTTCAACATTATTGTATTATTATTTTACTATCATCATTATATTTTTTTATTGATAAAAATAATAATTATTCATAATTATCAAATAATATTTTTGCTATTTCGAAATAGCTACTAATTGAGTCAATCTAGAAAATCTGAAATCACAATATAACTTCCCTTCCCATTCGTGGTATTATTCACTTGGACTTTACTGCTACACATTTATGTTTGGATTGCTAGAGAATAGTAGAGCTATTCCCGATTCAAAGCAATCTAAACAACTAATGGGCTATTTCGAATAGCTAAGAACAACGATAATCTGGTGTTCTTTGTAAAAGATGGAATAGTGACTATTTATGCGTGTGAAGGGAGAAAAAAATATTTTTTTTCAGATTTCTGTCAAGTCAACTCTGATCTAACGAAGTTAACGTCACTTATGTTATCTCCACATCGTGACAATTCATTTGAGACTCTACTGACCTATATTTTATCTTCCATAGCATCACATTAACACTATTCTTTATTGGTTATAGCTATTCACTATTCCAAACAACATTTTTACCACCTGAGAGTAGGTCCGATGGGCATCAGACCTACTTTGGTTCGATGGGTTTAATCACCGTCGAGTTGCTTTAAGATTCGTGCGGAGCACTTTAAAATTTGTGTGTGTTTGTTTCAATGTTCGTGCGCACAAATTTTAAATTATATCGGATAGTCATCGTGCTCGTTGAATCTAAAAGTAGGTCCAATAGGCATCGGACCTACTCCGTTCTCCATCTTTACTAATCCCGCATCAACACTATTTTTACACTAATATGAAAATCACTATTTTCTCTCTATTATCATCTACTAATCTCAATTCCTCTAATCTTACACAAATCCTTGCACGATCCAAACATTTAAAAACAACAACAAATATTAAGCATAATCATGCACAAAATCAGAACAACACCTTCTCAGATTTATTCAGTTTATTTCTATTATTTACTAGGTTAAGTGATAAATACATTAATAAGATTCAAAAATTGAGCATACATGCATTCAAAAATAAGATTCACTCTATATTGATATTTTTGGGGTCCATATAGGGATGAAAATATCCGATTCGTATTCCATCCGTATTCCAAAAATTAGATATGTTTGTATGATATCAAGAAGAGGTTGGTAGTCCAAATAAAACCGATCATTTTTAATTTATTTTTCTATGATGATTAATTAAAAAATATTCTTGAGTGATTCATGGCCATGCAATCCACCCAAGTGGGAGTATAAAACTCACATAGTATTGGATAAGGAAATATTCTATAGAATATCCCATTGACTAATTAATATGTTGATCTTGGATATAATAGTATCTTTATTAAATAAAAAAAATTATGCTTGCGTCCTCCATTTGTAAATTTGTTGTTGTAAATTTATATTTTATAGAAGTGATTGACAAATAATTTTTTTTAATATTTATTCTCTATTATTGTTCTTTTTTTAAATCTTTAGCCATTTCCATTGAGTCTACTGTCCCAGTCCCGTGATATTTATTAATACCCACCCAAAAATAAAAAATATCAAATTTGTCCTCGATTTTTTTTTTTAAAAACGCCCTGACCGCCCCTTCACTGGGCAGTCCACTATTCATACAAACAGCTCCACGTTTGGACGGTCACCTATGCATACCAAACCACCCCACTATGGGGCGGTTTTGTTTTTTGTTTTTGTTTTTTTAGAGACAATATGAATAGCAAGATGCTGAATTCTAACGCTAAAAATTTGAATTTTTTTTAAAATATTTGTTATATTACTTCTTTTGATGTCTAGCATATTTATACTAAAATACGCTAAATTACTTGAAATTATGTTAAATTACGTTGAATTACACTAAATTACGTTAAATTACGCTAAATTATAATAACTTCGCTAATTACGCTGAAATACGATAAATTACACTAAACTACGCAAAATTATGCTAAAGTAGACCGATTTTGTGTCATCTTTCATGAATTATAAAAAATAGTAAAAAAATTCCGAAAATAGTAAAAAATGGTATTCTACAAGTTAATTATGTAACTAATTTACGGAGCTACTTAGATTGAATAATAGAAATGAAAATCTTAATCGGAAACTTCAACTCAAGTTTTGAGGCTCTTCCCTTTATTTTTTGGCAATTCTGAAACTTGACGCATGCGTATTTTTGCAAGCTTTCCGAAAAGTGGTCATTTGCTGAAATTGGACACTCGAGCGCTGTTTTATGGCCGTTTGAAGTTTCGTCGTCGTTTTTTCGCCTTCTCAATGAAGTTATCATCCCTATTCATATGTAATTTAGTATAATTTGCCATATTTTAGCGTAATTTAGCGTAATTTAACATAATTTAGTGTTATTCAGCGTAATTTAACATAATTTCAACTAATTTAGTGTATTTTAGTATAAATATGCTAATTATACATCAAAAGAAGTAATCTAACAAAAAACCCAGCTAACGTGGGTATATTTAATAATAAAAATGTCGAAAACTAGATTTAGAAATTAGGGTTTCTTTAAAATATCACTAATTTTTATAAATATGTTACGTGAAAATTGTAAATCATTTAATGTACGGTAATTTTTAGGGTTTAGGGTTTAAGATTTGAGAAATTGTCCAAAATAAGAGTTTAGGGTTTAGAGTTTAGTGTAATTTAAAGTAATTTAGTGTAATTCAACGTAATTTAACATAATTTCAAGTAACTTAACGTATTTTAGTATAAATATGCTTAAAAGAAGTAATCTAACAAATATTAAAAAAAAAATTGAATTTTTAGCGTTAGATTTTAGCATCTTGCTATTCATATTGTCTCTAAAAAAAAAAAACCAAACTGTCCCACAGTGAGACGATCTGGTATGCATAGGTGACTGCCCAAACGTTGGACAGTTTGGTATGAACAGTGGACTGTCTAGTAAAAGAGCAGTTATGGCGTTTTTAAAAAAAAAAAATCAAGAGCAGATTTGATATTTTTTATTTTTGAGAGGGTATTAATAAAAATCACGGGTCCCAGTCGGCCTGCCGGAGTCAATTTTGTTTTGTTTCCTCTCGTACAAATCGGCAAAAACAATAATGGATCCGTTAGTTCAATTTTTGTTGCAAGTCACTGCCAGGGTACCCCACTAGTATTTACAACCTGGTCCGAAATCCTGGATCCCCAGATCAGTGACTTGTCCCATAAATAATAACAGAGAATTAGTAACAGAGGATCTCTTCGCATTAAAAAAGCGCGAGAACTGGGTCCCATAAGGCGGCTCTGACTGTAATAAGAGTAGTAGAGTTCGCTACCCATATAGGAACTCATATAACCTGAGTTAACTCAAATTTTGAGTTTTCATCTGGATCGTCCAATCCCCTTTAGCACGAATAGTAAATGATACCGTGCATTTTACGATTCTAATCGAACCATCTGTATTCAAACTCAAAATTCGTCTTACCTCAGAGAATCAAACTCAGAGTACTACCCATATATCCCCCATACCTTCCCTTCTCCTTCCCCATCCCCATTTTTCCCTCGCATTATAAATTATTATCCTCTCCCTTTCTCTCATTCTCTCATCTCTCAATCGACGACAATACGATCAGCCATCTCTCTCTCTCTCTAGGTCCATCGCTCTGCCGCCGATTCTAGAAGCTTCTGCTCGGTACGCCTTGTTCCTCTTCAATTCTTTGTTTTATCGTATTTTTTTTTGTAATTTCTCTACTTTGGGAACGGGGACTGGATGTCTCCAGTTTTGTCAGTGGCGTGAGATCCTTCAACAGCTGTGGTTTTTTTTTTGAATTAGGAATGTCAGAGGCAGGTCACATCAGTAGCGAGTCAAAGTCTATTAGCCATCCGTGATCTTGATGTGATTTGATTGTTTAATATTTGTAATCACCTACTTTATACTGAGTTTTGCTTACTGATTTTTTTAATTTTGTTATTTTTTTTAGGAAGGCAAGGACGAATTGAGGTTGAATCGCTGATATAACAGTAGAAAAGGAGAGAAGAATTTGAATTTGAATTTGATTTTTGAGGAGTATAGACTGGAATGGCTACCATTGCTTCTTCTTCAACAGTGCTCAATCTCAATCTCAAAAGGCACAATTTACTCAAGGATTTGAATCTGTCACAATGCTCTCCATCTACCGGGAGGGTCAACGCGGCAAACACCAAGCTGCCGAGACTGGTGGTCTCATGCTCGTCAGCTAGAGATGCCAGTGCCTTTGTTGCAAAGAGCACTTCTCTTGTGGGCCAGGATCGTCAGTCTGATGTTTTTGAAAAGGAAGCTGTGCAAACAGTTTCCACTTCTCCTTATGATTTTTCAATGGATGAAGATAGCGAGATGGATTTGGATAGCCCAACTGAGGGTTTCTCTTCTATACCAGATGCCATAAAGGATATTCAGCAAGGCAAGGTTTGTTTCTTGCTTGACATTATTTAGTTTCTTTGTTTACTATTTTTTACTGTTACATCTTCTTATGTCAAATTATTACTAGACTTCTTTAAATAAGGCTTCTTACAACACGGTTACATTACATCTTTAAAACAACCAATAATACTTCGTCCTGTTGTCACTTGTCAGGCCATACTTTGTTCCAATGGAGCGAAGCCATTATCTGGTACCTTATTATAATATATTACTAATTATATTTTTGCATCATGACATTTTCTTATAACTAAATATATGGCTGATAAATCAACCAGACTTCGCCATGTGTGAAGGATTTTCTTTAGTGATTGCATAAGGCACATTTATTGCCAGAAAGCCCTTATCGTTGGAATCCGTAATGATAATTTCAGTTTCTAAATGGTTATTTGTTAATACTTGTGTTTTCTTTATCTTTCTGTTTAGGAAATAATTAAATAATGACAATCAACATAATCATATCATATGCCATAATGATGATTTTATTGATTTTTTATTTTTTTGAATAGCTGGTCATAGTAGTGGATGACGAGGCTAGAGAGAACGAGGGAGACCTGATCATGGCAGCAGCTCTGGCCACTCCAGAGGCCATGGCATTCATAGTGCGGCACAGTACCGGCATTGTGTGTGTCAGTATGATGGGGGAAGATCTTGAAAAGTTGGATCTTCCCCTCATGGTCTCTTCTAAAGAGAATGAGGAGAAACTTTGCACTGCTTTCACTGTCACCGTGGTATAACACTCTCTCGTCACTTTGTTTTATTTAGTTTGTTGTGCTCATTGTTTTAAGATATCAATTGCATAATTAGTTATTGGGCCAGGTCAAGTGGTTTGAATTATTTCTTTAGGAATTTTTTTACTTTGGGGTGGTAGTTGCTTGTGTACGTATTAGGTCATTGGCAGGTCTAAGGGGCACATTCAGATCACTTTATGCCATTTATACTCTACTTCAAATATTCTAATTTGGTAATTGTTATTTTCATTCACATACTTACAAATCAGCGAATCTTTTTCTTATTATTTGTCATTCTCTTTCTTATTGGGAGCAGCTAAACACTAATCAGTGCAGCTAAGCCAAGAGTAAAACCAATTGGCTTAACCCCCATTGCAAGCCTCAATTGAATAGACCGTAATTTATGCTATTACCATGTAACAACAAACAAAAAAAATTTCAGTTTTAGAGAAAGCAGCAGAATTTGTCAAACAATACACATCATTTTAAGAAAAGAAAAGAAAAATGGAATCAATGTCTTCTGCAAGAGCATTAAAGTCTCATTTGGTAGTTCTTGATAATTCCATGCTTTTCTTTTGTTAATATGAATATTCATTTACGATGGTTTATGTCTAATTAGGATGCAAAAGAAGGCACATCAACTGGTGTATCAGCAAAAGACCGCACAAAAACCGTGCTGGCCCTTGCATCAGCAGATGCCAAGCCTGGAGACTTCAATCGTCCGGGGCATATATTCCCTCTTAAGTACCGGGAGGGAGGGGTTCTTAAACGGGCTGGGCACACTGAGGCCTCAGTGGACCTTGCTGTGCTTGCCGGCCTTCCACCCGTCGGTGTCTTGTGTGAGATTGTCGATGAAAGTGATGGGTCCATGGCACGCTTGCCGAAGCTGAGGGAATTTGCAAAGAGGGAGGGGCTGAAGATTGTTTCCATTGCTGATTTGGTTAGGTCAGTTAACTTGAGTTTTATTTGAGTCAGATCCAGAATAATTTAATCTCAATTGCTGAATCTGTGTAGAAACAAGAGTTAATAGGGTTAGATTGGGTCGAATTTAGGTTCCATTTGTTCAATGATTTGAACTGATGCTAACTTGGGAATCATTGGGGGTTTTTATTGCTATGGTTGAGTTTGACTATAGCAAATTAAACTTGATTAGTACAATTCAGGCATACTTCATTTAATTGATAATTGATTGAGTTTTTATTGCATGATTGAGATCGGTTCTAACTTGGCACTGTTATTTACTGACCAGGTCCCATATTGACCAATTGCACAAATTGAGGGTTGCCAAAGATTTCTCAAAAAAAAAAAAAAAAAAGGCTGAAGGCACAACTATAGGCTCTTACCCCACAATTGTTTTCCTGCAGTTTGTAATTTACTTAAAATAGGAATTCTCTTATCGCAATTAATGATTGCGCAATTGAACAATCAACTAAACTACGGGCTAGTTGTCATTGTGAATTTTAGAAGAGATGTATATATAATATTTTCATTGATTGCATAATTGCACAACCATTGATTGTAGATATAGCCCTGGACTTGGCACTAGTGAAGGATTCTCATTGCTGATACCATTTTGATAAATATTATTAAATTCAAATTTCAGATATAGAAGGAAGAGAGACAAGTTGGTGGAGAGAGCCGCCATTGCACGGTTGCCACTCAAGTGGGGCAATGTCAATGCCTATTGTTACCGCTCTCTTCTTGATGGCACGGAGCATATTGCCATGGTTAAGGTACATGATTTCAGACTAAAAAAAACTCAATAATTTTTTTCTTTATTTATTTACTACTATTAAAGCATTACTATTTTCAACCACAAACACACTGCACTCCTTTAGATACTGTACCCAACATAGTCTTCATCCGTACAATCATTATAAAGAAAAAAGAACACAACGCAAAGATGGAATTTGCAACCAAACAATTCAATTTTTGTGTCTCAGTACCTTCTTACATCGCCACTGTAATTATATCCTGTGTTAAAATTTATATATGAGTGAGGTTATGGTACTATGCATAGTGCAGATTGGTCCATACTACGGATTAATATTTTCGTTTTCAAAGTTTAAATAGTTGATCTAAACCGTTCAACGTGATCTACGCATGAAAATGTACCGGCAAACTAAATATTACATATTTTAGATTTTTTTTACTATTTTATTAGATAGGTATAAAATCACTACTTTTGAATGGTCTAGAATTTTTAGATCAAGTGATTTCCTACTATCTGAAAAACTAGTAAAAAAATTCTAAAAAAATGTAAAATTTGATCTACAAGTTAATTTTCATATGTAGATTATGTTGAACAGGTCAGTCATTTGTTTGGACTTTGAAAATGGAGATATAGATCCATAGTACGGACCAATATGCGCTATGCATAGTACCAGAGCCTCACTCTTTATCTATTAAAAAAGCCTTTTCCATACTGGCTTGTATGGTTGACTAGTTGGTAGCAAATTACTTGAGGTCTTCTTTTGTTACAACTAACACATGCTTTCAATTCCAACAGGGAGATATCGGAGATGGCCAGGATATACTGGTGCGGGTTCACTCAGAGTGTTTAACGGGCGACATATTCGGATCCGCAAGGTGTGACTGTGGCAACCAGCTGGCTCTGGCAATGGAGATGATAGAGAAGGCCGGTAGAGGCATTTTGATCTACTTGCGTGGTCATGAGGGCAGGGGCATTGGTCTCGGCCACAAGCTCCGGGCTTACAATTTGCAAGATGACGGTAGAGATACTGTCGAGGCCAACGAGGATTTAGGCCTTCCGGTTGATTCCAGAGAGTATGGCATTGGCGCACAGGTTAGTTTTAATTAACAAATCTTAAGTACAACTGGAGCATTCAGTTATAGTGAAAAGATGACTAAACTACCCCTCTTGATTGTTTGTAAGATGTTATCATTTCTTCACTCTGAACAGATATTGCGAGATCTCGGGGTTCGTTCAATGAGGCTTATGACCAACAACCCAGCTAAATACCTGGGCCTAAAGGGCTACGGGCTGAGTGTAGTGGGGCGGGTCCCGCTTCTGACTCCAATTACCTCTGAAAACAGGAGATACTTGGAGACAAAAAGGATCAAGATGGGCCATGTTTATGGTGCCGAGTTCAATGGCCGTCTCGACAACTCCGCCTAATCTAACCACCCTATTGACCAGCAATTAATCTAAAGACGATTTTTATACTTTGGGAAATTTCATCTGCCCTGCCCTTTTCGAATAAATATGGATATATTTATTCGAAAAGGGTTAATAAGGAATATTAGGGGTTTGTTCGGGTAGTATGAAATTGCGGCGATTGTTTTATTGGTCATTGGTTTAATCGATTGATTTATAATTGTTTGGATAAAAAGAATGTTATGATGTATTCATTTCACAGGTGATTGAACTTGGGGAAAGAGACCCAATAAATAAATGAAAAGTAATATTCTTTGGGAAATAGAGTAAATATGACTTCTTTTATGTTCAATGTTTATTAAACTTTGCTCTATTTGGTAACCTACTCGTTAGCTTGTTTGTTCGAGTTTTTCTGCTTTAAAGTCTTAATCAATTTCTCAAGCATGCATATATATATGGTACCAAGTTTGATCTTTTATTGATGGAAAACTATGAATACCATATATGGTACCTTCATAGTTGCTCATGCTTTTTTCTCCTTTTTTTGTTTTGTTTCTCGGATGATAATTTTTATCAAGTTTATGAGTTATGACTTAGATACCTAAGGTAAAAAGTAAAAACACAGACATATCATATCTACACTAAACAATGTAATCAACCTCCTCTTATTTACATGAACGCGTATCCTCTGCATTAACTCAAAAATGAATCTTTTGAGTTAATGAATCTCAACCATCTGATTTTAAACGGAACCAATTCGGCTCCTGCCTATAATATAGGAGGCCTTTCAATATTAGTGCAGATCTAATTCGCACGAATTTTAAAATAGATCGGATGATTGAGATTCATTACCTCAAAAGATTCTCTTTTGAGTTAATGCATAGGATACGAATTCTTATTTACATTGCCCACTTTTGAATTAATTTTTTTGTTGGTATTAATTCAAAAATAACACCAACGAATAATTAACTTGGTCTGAAACGTACCAAATCTTAGTCTAATGTCTTAAAATAACAATATGAAGATCACCACGCTTAAAATGACGATTCAAACTGAAATTTTACTAATAACCCACAATTTTAGAACATGCATAAGAAAAATACAACCCAAAACTGAAGGTTCGGTATATATGGTCTTAAAAAAAAAAAAACTAAATTTGAAAGTTTCCACCCAACGGTCATGGTATTGTAAAAGGAATTACAGTCAAATTTAGTTTGAACCACACAATGTAGAGGGTCATATCCAATTGGCAAGTTTGAATCACCTCCTAACGCAATGAAATTATGAAACCATCTATAACCACACTACACAATCTCATACAATATAATTAAGCACATCCAATTCAAATTATTCCTCAAATTCCTAAGAATTTATTAATAAAACAAGATCACTTATCTACATCTCAAAAATCCACAATATGAAGAAGTTGGCATTTTCAATTGTGGTATTATTGAGTATGAGCCTTATCATAAGTCATCATGGCAAGGTCGTCTCTGCTGCGAGCTTTTGTAAGGTCGGCGATGACGGCCAAGATTGTCTGTCAGCTGTTAGGGGGTCAAATCCACCGCCACCTACCGCGAAATGTTGTAATGCTATCAGAGATGCAAACATGAAGTGCTTATGTTCATACCTTTCATCTTCCTTTTTTTGCATATTTGGAATTAATACTAATGAAGGGAAGAAGCTGCCGGGCAAGTGCGGCATTGCCGGACCGACATGCTAAGGCCTTAAGCAACCTTGGTTGCCTATGTTTTGTATGTATGTATGTATGTATGAGGTTTATAATTTTGTGTGTGTTATGTTTGTAAGAAATAAGGATATGTAAGTAGAAGAAGGCGCTTAATTCACAGCGTCATGTTTTTGTTTGCATTTAATACTATGAACTGCAACTTTTTATTGTGCAATAATTTTTATATTTTTAGTTTTTATATTTTTTGTTTGCATTTAATACTATGAACATGCATGACAGGGTGTTATATTGTGATAAAAGGGGTAAAATTTATATGAACACAAAGTCTTATAATTTGTAATTTAAGTTATTCAATTTCTCATGAATATGATTATTGTGATATTGGATTCATATTATCTTAATGCATTTGGAATCCTTGGACCGTTATATCGGATTCTATTGAATATCCGAGGAAATCAATTATTTATTGGCTTTTTTTACTTTCAAATAAATTATTATTACTATTATTATATAAATAGATATTATTTTGTCCCACAAATTTGAATTCCTCGTCCAATTCATCAAACCAGTTACCCCTTTATTTGGACTTGGTGCATTAAGACTTAAAGCAAAATCCTTTACGGTTCACATAAACCAAAACCATACATATTGAAGAGTTCATCTCCTTAATCTGAACTTCAGAAACGAAAAAAAAGAAATGTTGTTTGGACGGTTAATTTGAATTAAAACAGTTCAATTTGATCAAAGCTGGATAGGAGTTTATAACTGGACTTGGTACAAAAACCAGGTCGAATGAGTCGGTATCAATTGAAAGAATGAACGCTTAAACTGTGAGGCTGCACCGGCGACTTTAGCTGGTCCAAATCAAATTACCTCTTTGAATGTTCAAATTGGATATTTAAATAGACTTGATATGTTAGATATAAAGACTTAATATGTTAGTTGGGAAATTTGACCGGAGATTTGAGTATGGAAGACTATTATCATGTTCATATTAGAAAACTATTATTATTATTATGGAGTTGGCTACGGTGCTACGCGTAGCATAGAGGGCCTCCGTGCTACGGCTCAATATTTGAGTTTTCAAAATCCTAACGGTCGATCCGAACCGTTCAACATGATATCCATATGAATATGTACTTGCAAACCAAATTTTACATTTTTTAGAATTTTTTTACTATTTTTTTAGATAGGTAGAAAAACACTTGATTTGAATGGTACAGAATTTTCAGATCAAGTGATTTTCTACCTATCTAAAAAAATAGTAAACAAATTCTAAAAAATGTAAAATTTGGTTTGCAAGTACATATTCATATGGAGATCATGTTGAACGGTTCGGATCGACCGTTAGGATTTTGAAAACTCAAATATTGAACCGTAGCACGGAGGCCCTCTATGCTATGCATATTAGCAATTTCGTATTATTATTATTCATTACATTGTTATTGTTGTTGTCCCTTAAGTACCACTAAATTTGAAATAAATAAATTATTGCAAATAAAATAAAGTAAAAGAGTTTAGAGAAATTTGACACAAGGAGTGATAACGGAGTTCGGCTTAAAATGCCTACGTCTCCGGGGCGTCGCAACCGCTTCTCGGTGCGCCTTTCTATTACCCAAAAGAGAAAGGTTACAACTTGTGAACCGGTGAGCCCTTACAACCAATGGGAAGTCACACGGCCAACTAGAGTCGAGAACGAAGTCTCTAAGTTCGAAGTCTCAAGAGAAACACTCAAGTAAACACTCTAATCTAATCTAACTCAAGATTAGTGAAGTGGATTTGAGGTTGTGTTGAGGGATATTGAATTTCGTGTTCTCACAACAATGGAGGAACTTGCTCTCACAGAAAAGTAGGTTTAAAAAGTTTAGGGTCGGCTCGATAAATTTGAGGAGAACCCTAAGGTTCTATTTATAGTGGCAGCTTTCAAACGAGTATTCTGCCATAAAACGTCCCAACGTTTTGTAAAACGTTGAAAATGTTTTAACTCAAATTAGGTCAAAATTCAAATTTCTGTGAGATATCATAAAACGTTCCAAACGATTATAAAACGTTTCAAAACGTTTTATTCTGGAGATTTATCGATTGAAATGCAAATTTTAAGTCTGAAAAACAATTTAAATCGTCCAGACGATTTACAAAACGTCTGGGACGTTTTAACTTGTTTTTCCAGCTTTTAGATGAATTAATCTCCAGATTTTGTACAAAGAAAACGTCTGAAACGTTTTATCAATCGTTCCAACGTTTTATCCCTGTTTTTCAACATCAAAGCTACTTTACCAATTATAAATTTACAGTTTAAATACTTGATAAATAACTTGATGATTTCTTCAGTCCAAGTGCTCTAAATTGCAATTCCAATTGTCTTGAACCTGCATTCTTTCTAATCATATGGAAAATCGTAAAATTCAATAATTATATGTTTTGCAAATTAGTCAAATAGACTATAAGAGAATTGCTTGAAACAACAATCTCCCCCTTTTGACGATTTGCAAAACATACAACGCAAGTAAGTGCATATATCGATTTTTCCCAAATTTCAATTTTTCAAATAATCGGTGTTTGCATGTCTTGCTTTTTCTCCCCCTTTTTGGAAATCGACGAAAGGGAGACAAAAATACAATCAAATAGCACAATCAAGAGTGCTCCCCCTCAAAATATGCACTCCCCCTCAATGTTATAATATGGAAACTAAATTGAGAGGATTAGGCATGTCATAACAAATATAAAATCATGGAAGATAATCAATTGTGAATTTAGCATGCATTTGATATCTAGCAAAGTTCAAGTTCAAACATCATAATGTAGAAACAATAAATGTTCATGCAACACAACATAAAAATAATAGAAAGGAGTTCATGCAACACAAATAGCATAGCATAGCAGTCACTTAGCAAATTCTAATTAAACTGAATTCAAAAAGCTTTAAAATTCGGGGTCATCTTCATCATCTCCTTCGGCACCCTCTTCATCATCTTCCTCATCCTCATCTTCGGAAGGGATGTAAGGAGCACTAGTGGACGCGCCACCAGAGGCACCATATTGCTTCACAAAGCGCCGAGCGAGTTCAGAAGTGGTGAGATCAATGTCATATAATGCTTTGGCGTTTTTGCGACCTCGAATTTGGATTTTGCGTTGATTTGCCTTCAAGATTTTAATATCGTTGTTGATTGCGGTAAATTGATTGGTATTGGCTATTTGATATTCTTGCATGTGTTGAACAAGCCAAGCCAATTGGTTTTCCGCTCCTTGAGGAAGCTCACCTTGAGTCATTGGCGGTATTGGTGGTTGATCTTCTTCTGCCTGCGGTTCTGGTTCATCTGGATCCCAATATTGGTTGGGTAGGGCATTGACAGCATTGATCCAATTATTGATAGGTCTAGAATCAGGTTTAAGCAGTGGTAAACCCGAGGGAGAAGTACCGTGCAACCAACCATGTTTGGGTAGGATATCAAGTAAGTGTTTAGGCTCATTTTGAATGAGATGACTTGGGACGGTTATGCCATTGAGGCGAATCATACGATGAATTAAATGACCATAGGGTAGAGAGGCAACGGAGCTAGAATAGCAAGTAATCATGTGACGAAGAATAATGAACGGAATGTTGAGTCGTTTCTCATCCATAGATATGAGGTGCCTCAAATAGTACATTGGACCCCACTCAATGTTTGCTTTGATCGTTGCTTTGGGTATGAGAATATTATTTATGAGAAGAAATAGCAAACGATGTAAGGAAGGGAGAGAGGATGCATAGAGGGGTGCACCACCAAAGTTGCGGCGAGCAAACCAGGTTTTGTAATGATCGGCATTTTCTAAGGCTTGAGTGGGCCAATTTCTAAGGATATAGGTTTCTTCACCGTCATTTACCAACCCAAGCCAATTGGCTACATTTTCCAAAGATAGAATAATTTCTTGGCCACAAACATAGGATTTTACGAGAAAGGGGTCCTTGGTGTAGGTGAGATTGCAATAGAATGTTTTGGTAAGCAGTTCACTGTATGGTTCATCGCAAGTAATCAAAGATTCCCATGGCCAATGTCGAATAAACCCGATGACTTTGTCATTTTCGGGATATTGAAAGGTAACCGAGGCTTTGTTGAAATAATAGCAATTGGATATTTTTCGATCCGAAAATTGACCCGTGAAATTGGTATGAGCAATTGGGTTTTTAAACAAGTAGGTGTTGGATCGAAAGATATTGAAGTCGGGTTCAATTTCAGTGGCACTAGATTGACCCGAATCATTGCGAGCCCTCTTCTTGCGAAGGATAGCCATTTTCGAGGCTTTTGGTTTAGGGAGCGACATGAATTAAGAGAGAAATGAAAAAGTACCGATTGAAGAAGGAAGCACAAATCCTTGAAGAGAACGACTCTACGAGTGCGTTGGTGAAGACGGATCGTCGATTTAACGGTCGGATTGCCGGATTTCGAAAGGTGGCGAGATGTAGGGTTTTGGTGGAGAGAGCAAAGGAGGGAGAAAGACTTGGGTTTGAAAGAAGAAATGGAAGGGGGGTTGAGAGGAGAGGAGAAATCACTTTAAACGAAGTGATTTGGAGATTTGTAGAGGTGGGAATGGTGAAGAAGATGTAAGGTTGCGGATAGAAGAAGAGAAGAAGAGAAGAAGAAAAGGCGACTTGAGAAGATAGAAAAAAAATGGCGTCGGTTCGCAGATTTATTGAAGGTGCTGCGCCGAAAACGTCTTGGACGTTTATAAAACGTCTCAGAACGTTTTAATCTGGTCATTTTGAGACAAAAATTTCGATATTGAATATTGATGTTGCATTTAAATCGTCCTAGACGTTTTGCAAAACGTTGAAAACGTTTTGTATTTTAGGTCGGAGTTATTTGAAATTTATGAGAATTTAATATTGAGTAATAACCGTTTTGACGTTTGACAAAACGTTTGAGACGTTTTAAATGATGTTTGTTGAGTCCAAAATCTCGCAGACAAACGTTCAGACGATTTACTAAACGTGTGAACGTTTCAAGATAGTTGTCATGCAGGAAATTCGAAGAAAATTTGGAAGATCAAAAACAATGAACCGTCCAGACGTTTGGTAAAACGTTTTGGATGTTTTAGGTCAAATTTCAGATGAAATTTTCGAAGTATTTGGAATGAGCAAATCGTCCAGACGTTTTACAAAACGTCTGGGACGTTTTAGGTCAGGGAGATAGAATCTGGAATCAATTTTATAAACGTTCTGACGTTTCAGAAACGTTTCGAGACGTTTTTCTCTGGCATTTTTGTCTTAAAATAAGCTAATTGATTGCTATGCTTTCAATAAAAATGCTCACTCCTTAAGTTCAAGCATGCCTAATTTAAACCGCAATTCATTGTGTTGTTGAGTGTTTAAGGGCTTGGTAAAAATATCAGCAATTTGATTTTTGGTATCAATATGAATGAGTTGGACCTCACATTTCTCAACATGATCCCTCATAAAATGATGCCTTATTTCTATGTAATTTGTTCTAGAATGGAGAACGGGATTTTTTGATATCATAATGGCACTGGTATTGTCACACATAATTGGTACGTTGCGGAAGCGAATTTCATAATCAGTTAAAGTTTGGATCATCCATAAAATTTGTGTGCAACAACTACCAGCCGCAACATACTCGGCTTCCGCGGTGGAAAGCGCAACCGAGGTTTGTTTGCGACTTGACCATGAGACAAGTGATCCGCCAAGGAATTGACACGTACCACTTGTACTCTTTCTATCCATTCTGTCTCCGGCAAAATCGGCATCGGTATATCCTATTAAATCTAATTCCGATTGTTTGCCATACCACAATCCCAAATTCAAAGTGCCTTTGATATATTTAACAATTCGTTTAACGGCTTTCAAATGCACTTCTTTAGGATTTGATTGAAACCTAGCACATAGACATACCGCAAACATAATATCGGGTCTACTAGCAGTTAAATAAAGGAGGCTACCTATTATAGCTCGGTATTGGGAGATGTCCACGGGTGTGCCGCTTGGATCCGAGTCAAGATTTGCATTTGCAGCCATTGGTGTTGGGCTTGTCTTGCTCTCAGTCATTCCAAACTTCTTTACCAGCTCCTTGGCATACTTGGTTTGGCTCACAAAGGTGCCATCCGACAGTTGCTTGATTTGTAGCCCCAAGAAGAAGTTCAATTCACCCATCATGCTCATCTCAAATTCACTACTCATAAGAGAAGAAAATTCCTCGGCAAGTGCCGCATTAGGTGAACCAAAAATAATGTCATCGACATAAATTTGTACTATTAAAATTGAGTTGTTTTTCTTCTTTGTGAAAAGAGTTGTATCATTCTTTCCCCTTATGAATCCATTTTCAATTAGAAAGGAACTAAGTCGACCGTACCATGCTCTAGGAGCTTGTTTAAGACCATACAGTGCTTTGGTGAGTCTATAAACATGGTTAGGAAATGCCGGGTCAACAAAGCCGGGTGGTTGATTTACATATACTTCTTCATCTATAAATCCATTCAAAAATGCACTTTTAACATCCATTTGAAATAGAGTAAAGTTTTTATTTGAGGCAAATGCTAAAAGCATTCGAATGGATTCTAGACGAGCTACAGGTGCAAAGGTTTCTTCGAAGTCAATGCCCTCTTGTTGTTTATACCCTTGAGCTACTAACCTAGCCTTGTTCCGAACAACATTTCCATTTTCATCTTTCTTATTTCTAAAGACCCACTTAGTTCCAATAATCATTCGGTCATTTGGCTTAGGTACTAGTTCCCAAACTTTGTTCCTTTCAAATTGAGCAAGTTCTTCTTGCATGGCACAAATCCAATTTGAATCCCCATTGGCATCTTTGAAATTCTTTGGTTCAACATTTGATACAAATGCACAATGGGCAATCATTTGATTTAGTCCCGATCTAGTCCTAACCCCTTCCCTAGGATTCCCAATCACATTAGAAAGAGGATGAGCGGAAACTTCCCTTAGGTCTTCGGGAGGTTGATATACACTTGGTGGAGATTGATCCTCCTCGGTGTGCATTGACTCGTTCAATGGATTTTCTTCGGGTTGTTCTTGCTCGAGTGATTGTTCAATGTTATTGTTTGTATTCTCAATCTTATCATTCTCGAGCTCGGCATCTTCAACACCTACAATTTGAATACCTTTCTCGGCCTTTTGATTAGTAACTTCATCAAATTTGACATGTATGGATTCAATTACAATTTGATGAGATGCAATGTAAATTCTATAGGCTTTACTTGTCAAAGAGTATCCCACAAATATTCCCTCAATGGATTTCGAATCGAATTTTGTAATTTTAGGTGACTCATTAAGCACGAAGCATTTTGATCCAAATACCCTAAAATGAGATATATTTGGCTTATACCCTTTTCATAGCTCATACGATGTTTTTTTCAATATCGATCTTATCCCCACGCGATTACTCACGTAGCACGCCGTATTGATAGCCTCGGCCCAAAGATGTTTGGGAAGAGGATATTCATTGAGCATGATATGGGCAAGCTCTTGTAATGTTCAATTATTCCTTTCAACTACCCCATTTTATTGAGGTGTGCGAGGAGCCGAGAATTCATGCTTATATCTCATTTTAGAGCAAAATTCATCGAATTTGGCATTTACAAATTCCCCTCCATTATCACTTCTAATTCTTATGATTTTCACTCCTTTTTCATTTTCAACGAGATTGCAAAATTTTATGAAGTTCTCAATTGTTTCATCCTTATGCCTTAAAAACATGACCCAAGTAAAGCGACTATAGTCATCTACAATTACATATGCATATCTTTTTTTGGCCAAACTTGGTATACTAATTGGTCCAAACAAGTCCATATGTAGTAATTGTAATGGTCGATCGGTTGATACCATTTCTTTTGATTTGAAGCAACTTTTGTGGTGTTTACCTTGTACACATGCATCACATAATCCCACAAGTTCTAATTTGTGAGTTGGTAAACCGCGCACTAGGTCTAATTTAACCAACTTTTTAATGGAATCAATTGCAATATGACCTAGTCTACGGTGCCATAGTTTAGAACCTGTTGTTGTGGCATTCAAACATATTTCACCGGACTCGAAATGATCAAAATCTAGATAGTAAACATTTTTCTTTTTCTTACCGGTGTAGACTAAAGAGTCATCGGATTCTCTAAACAAGAAACAAGCATTAGTGTTAAATTTAACATAATATCCGGCTTCACATAATTTACTTACACTAAGTAAATTATAATTCAAGCCGTCAACGAGGTAGACATCCGATATGGTCAAGTTTTGGTTACCTACCGAACCTAGTCCAATGATTAAACTTTTTCTTTGGTTACTACCGAAAGTAACCGACCCACCATCGTATGGTTCTAAAGATTTGAAATTAGATTTGTCACCGGTCATGTGGTGTGAACATCCATTATCAATGATCCAAGCATTTTCTTGGTGTGTTGTAATCAAACATACCTACAAGAGTATATATATATATTTTCAATTAATATATACCTTGTTTTAATCTCCCCCTTCCTTAGTGATTTTCGTTTTAGGTTGGGGAGATTTCAATTACAACTTTAAGTTAGTTTAGCTTTAGGAATCCAAACAACTTTTGATTTGTTGCTTCCTTTCCTAAAGCTACACTCTAATGAGGTGTGGCCAATCTTACAACAATAATTACAAAATGTGACCGATTGCTTGACATTAGTTGAACCATGCTTGAAGGTGGTTTGATATTTATCCTTCACCTCTTGAATTTGATTCCTATTGGTTGTCACTTTAGGTGCATAAGACTTATTTTTGTGTGAATCAAGTTTGTTGTGATGTTGGGGAACATCTCTAGTCAAACCATTTCTTTGGTTTTTATTTTGTAAAGTATTTTTATTGTGAGTTTCATAAAACCATCCATCCGGTCCTTTGAAATAAGTTTTGTTTGACCTTTTTGGATTAAATGTGTTCCTATCACTATTTTGAAGTTTGTTTTCATTTTTGTAATTTTTGTTAGAAAATTTATATCTAAATGCATAATTTTGAGAATTTTTGTTTTGTTTTGCATTTGTGGTTTGAGGAGTGGTCCCTTTATTTGACTCCTTTGTCAAGGGTGTTTTACCATGTTTGGAATGAAATTGGTAATCAAAATACTCTTTGCTATTGAACTTAAATTTGTTTAAGTTTTGAGTAAGTTCCCCATTTTCTTTTGGGCTTTGTGAAAAATTTGATTCAAATGAGGATTGACCCTTCTTGTATCCAATGCCCATTTTACCGGATTTTCGATTCAAATTGGCATTGATCAAATTTTCTACATAGTAGGGATCGAGACTAGTGACATTTGAGAATTCACTAGGCGATCTTAAAGCCCTATTTTCGGTCTCTAGAGTTTGGATTTTCACTTTTAACATTTCTATATCTCCTATGTGTGATTGACAAGTGTGTGACTTAAGCAATTCTAACTCTAAGTTTTTGATTTTAGACTCAAATTCAAGAAGTTGAGATGTCAATTTTTGTATGATACCTTCCTTTTCAAGCATGGCCTTTTTAGATTCCTCAAGCAACCTAGGCGCATTGTAATTAATTAGAGCCTCATCCATGAACGTGCTTGTCTCATTTGTCTTTATATAATTGTTGTTCATATCTATTTTGGATTCATCTTTCCTAACTTTGTAACCATTCAAGTGGTAATCGGGATTGGTCAAATCAATGGTAGACATATACCGATTAGGAGAAGAGATAAGATGTACCTTATTTGGAGAGTTTGTTACATCTTCTATAGAAGCATCCTCTACCTCGATAATAGTGTTAGTTGATGCTTTTACGGGATCAACCGCTACCTCAATGATGGATTGTGTGGTGGCCTTGGTAGAGTCCTCCAATTCCTTGTTGATAGGCGGATTGATGAGATTTTTGAGAAATTCAATGGTGATTTCATCGGTTATGTTCTTGCTTGCGATGATTGTCTCCACATCAATAGTTGCCGATTCTTCATTCACTATTGCCATCAAGGCAAGGTTGATCTCTTGTTCATCGCCCGACTCCGAGTCGGATTCTTCTCTACCACTTTCATCGGAGTCGATGCAAAATAAGGCTTGCATTGCCTTGGCCTTCTTTTTGCTTTTATATCCTTCGTACTTTTGTTTAGATCTTCGGTCATTTTGCCCTTCATTATCCTTGTTCTTCAAGTTGGGAAATATTTTGAAGCAAGTTTGGATGGTATGGCCTTCTCTTTCACATGCAAAGCAAACTACCCGTTTGTTTCCATCTTCACGCTCCTTGTTGTATTTTCGTTCAAAGTTAAGCATGGATTGAAACATTTTGGTTATGGTGGCGGCATCAAGAGAGGTTTCATGTCCAAGTTGACTCATGAGTGAGTCACTTGATTGACGATTATTTGAGGAGCTTGGGTGGTTTCGGTGGTTTTGAGCCGGAAAAGCCACGGTTTTTGTTTTTGACTCTTGCTTGAGTTCACCGGCTTGTATGAGCTTTTCTTCAAAACTCCGGAAATGAGCATAGAGTTCATCCGGTGTGAAAGATTTTTGTGCCCCATGAAGTGCTTCTAGGGCGCTCACCAATCCATCCCACCTAGGTCTCCTTAGCATTACTCGAAGAAGCTTTCCTACAATTTTATCGTTAGAAAGCGGTTCTCCTAGTTCAATGAATTCATTTTGAATATGCATAAGTCTATTATACATATCCTCTACATTTTCACCATTTTCAATTTTGAAGGTTTCAAATTTGGTGTCTAGACCAGCTACTTTGGTTCGTTTGATTTGGGTGTTACCCTCATATTGATCAATAAGAGTATCCCACATTTCTTTTGCATTTGTTGAGTTACCGAAAAGTAACGCAACCGATTCACTTACCGCATTATATATTGCATTAATGGCAAGGTTATTTAGTTTCTTTCTTTCGGTAGATGCATGTACTTCAACTTTGGCCTCATTTCCAACAGAATTAGCATATTCCGGTTCATAAGCTTTCTCAATAACACTCCAAAGGTCAAGAATATTTAGATAGTTTATCATGGTCCTTTTCCAATGACTAAAATTTTTGGTAGCACTACCAAAAACTGGAGGTTCTTTCACATATCTAGTGGTTGCCATTTTAAGATCGGTAAACTCGAATTAAGTGAGTCTTAATTTGAGTAACGCGCTCTGATACCACTTTGTTGTCCCTTAGGTACCACTAAATTTGAAATAAATAAATTATTGCAAATAAAATAAAGTAAAAGAGTTTAGAGAAATTTGACACAAGGAGTGATAACGGAGTTCGGCTTAAAATGCCTACGTCTCCGGGGCGTCGCAACCGCTTCTCGGTGCGCCTTTCTATTACCCAAAAGAGAAAGGTTACAACTTGTGAACCGGTGAGCCCTTACAACCAATGGGAAGTCACACGGCCAACTAGAGTCGAGAACGAAGTCTCTAAGTTCGAAGTCTCAAGAGAAACACTCAAGTAAACACTCTAATCTAATCTAACTCAAGATTAGTGAAGTGGATTTGAGGTTGTGTTGAGGGATATTGAATTTCGTGTTCTCACAACAATGGAGGAACTTGCTCTCACAGAAAAGTAGGTTTAAAAAGTTTAGGGTCGGCTCGATAAATTTGAGGAGAACCCTAAGGTTCTATTTATAGTGGCAGCTTTCAAACGAGTATTCTGCCATAAAACGTCCCAACGTTTTGTAAAACGTTGAAAACGTTTTAACTCAAATTAGGTCAAAATTCAAATTTCTGTGAGATATCATAAAACGTTCCAAACGATTATAAAACGTTTCAAAACGTTTTATTCTGGAGATTTATCGATTGAAATGCAAATTTTAAGTCTGAAAAACAATTTAAATCGTCCAGACGATTTACAAAACGTCTGGGACGTTTTAACTTGTTTTTCCAGCTTTTAGATGAATTAATCTCCAGATTTTGTACAAAGAAAACGTCTGAAACGTTTTATCAATCGTTCCAACGTTTTATCCCTGTTTTTCAACATCAAAGCTACTTTACCAATTATAAATTTACAGTTTAAATACTTGATAAATAACTTGATGATTTCTTCAGTCCAAGTGCTCTAAATTGCAATTCCAATTGTCTTGAACCTGCATTCTTTCTAATCATATGGAAAATCGTAAAATTCAATAATTATATGTTTTGCAAATTAGTCAAATAGACTATAAGAGAATTGCTTGAAACAACAATTGTTATTAATTAAATTATTTTCTACTTGTTACTAAAAATATCTGAGTCCAAATAAACATTTATATTACCACCATTATTTCAAAATAGTCTCATTTCAATTATAATTTGCATATTTTGTTTTTCACCGTTAAAACATCATCTATAAAAAAAAATCATTTCATTTCTCTAATTAACTCTTTGATCTCGTTTTTCTTTATTTGCTTGTCAGTTGCAAATTAATGCCATTGATTTCTTCAAGACTAGCAAAATTTCAAATTGTTAAGACAACTAATAAGCTTTAAGATTAAAAAAAAGTAAGACTTGATTCCTATGGTTTTGTATGAATATCTGAAACTTCAACTGGTTTTGTAAAATATTAAGTTAAAGTTCGATTTTGCAAAGCTATAATAAGATTTAAATAATAAAGAGATATCTCAATTCTTATATTAAATAAATACATATATTAACAATTCGTAACTTCGTATAACAATTTCATATATTTTGAAATGCATCCTAATTTCCTTGTAAAGGATCTATTTTTTTTCGTTATTTGCTTCAATTCTTATATTAAATAGACCAGGCTAATTAAAAATAAATAAAGCACCAAATAAATTTGCCTCCAATGCATCCTTGTACTATTAAATATAGAGGAGGGTTCAAATGCCTCCACCATGCCTTCATTTTTAAAAACTTTAATAACTCAAAATTTAAAACTTAAAAGTTAAAATAAAACCGTTGGATATGATCTACATCATTTTATCTATGTGCTCATAAAAAATTATTACATTTTGATTTTGTTTTTATGTGAATCAATAAGTTGAAAAATTAACGTCTCGAAATTATTCACATTAGTACATTTTTTACAAGCTCTTGATGACAACCAAAACAAAATTGAAATGTCATAATTTTTTACACGTGTATAGATAAAATGATGTAGATCATATCCAACGGTTTTATTTTGTTTTAATTTTAAGTTTTAAATTTTGAGTTATTAAAATTTTTTAAAATGGAGGCATAAAAAATGAAGGCATTTGAACCCTCCTCTTAAATATATCTTCTTTTTTTAATTTGACAGTGGCTACCAAGATGTATTAAATAAAGTTGATTACAACATTCATTCCTATGAGATCATGACTAATCGATATAACAGCACATAAATCTTATCAGCTGATCGCCTGACCCCGGCCCCCTACATATTGTTGGTTCTCCTTGCAACGTTTAAGCCATATCTCTGCATCTTGCAATGCCCTTTTTATGGTTGCCGACTACCGACGACGGATACATTGATTAAAAAAATTATATTTACAAAAGTTTTAAGTATACAAATGACCGCCCCCACTACCTATACATTAGGGAGGTCAATTTGGGTCCGATGTCTATCGGACTCAAAGTGAGTTTGATGGTTCGATGACCGTCCGATTTGCTTTAAGATTCGCACCAGCAACTTTAGCATCTGTTTTAAAATTCGTTCACACTAATCTTAAAGCAGATCGGATGGTCCCAAAACCCATCGGACCCGAATTTGAGTCCGATGGGCATCGGACCCGAATTTGAGTCCGATGGGCATCGGACCCAAGCTGTTCTCATACATTAGGGCATGCATTTGTCTCATTCGCAACCTTTCGTTGGAATCACACTAGGCTATCAAATTAAAACACTGTAAATGTACCCTAGACGCTCACCCTCCATTTCTTGATCTCAAGTCCGGGGTAGTGATATTAACACCACATTTTATTTTATTAACACAACAAATTTAAATATTTGAGTGGAATGGACAATTTTATCCTCTCATAAATGTCACTGTAGCTGTTGACATATCTTTCATTTATGTAATTATATGCTATGATCGTTTATTATTAATTGGTTTCCATAACAGTTCGTTCTTCTCTTCTTATTTTGTAAACCTTTTAAAAGAGGAAAAAAATCTAAAATTTCAAGCATTAAGTAATAGGAGAATGAACCAATTTATTATCTTGTTTATTATTTTTTGCGATAAATTCTATAAATAATTTGGTATATGTATTTTTATTGTCAATGAAGCAAAAAAAAAATATTGCTTGAGGTTCGTTTAATTATTTATCTAGTTATATACTTTTAAATCTATATGCGTATCTAAATAAAATTGAAAGAAACAAATTATAATTCAGTTTTGCTATTATATAAATCAAACAGATGAAGAATAAATGAAGAAGAAGATATATGCTTGGATAGGATTGAAATTCAGTAATTCAATAATGGCGTTGATTGAAGAATCAATTACTTTTATGGAGAAGAAAATATTAGAAGCTCAAGGATTACATACGAGATATGAAACTATGTTTAATGAACTTATTGTTTAATTGTTTTACTTTTTTTTATAAGACCCTATCATATATATCAATATATGGTAATTTATTATTTTGATTTTCACAAAAGAAAAGTAAACATAGAAGGAAATATAGGAGACATTAGTATACATAAAAGATTTATTTTGAAACGGAAATATTTAATGAAGGGCAAATTTGTCTAAACAATTAACATATTTGAATGTGTTGTGTTAATAAAAGAATTAGTGTTGTTAATATCATCACCCCAAGTCCGCCAGCATCTTTTGCAAACAAGATATTAATATAAAACAATTTTAGAAATCAACCCCGCTGCAGCACTAAATGTCTTTAATATGTAGGTGCACTTCTGACATAAGAAAATGATATGATAACGATAAGCAATAATTCGCATTTGTTTGTAGAATCATTATTATTCGTAAACGTGAAAGAGAGTGTGAAAAAGCTTAATTTGATGTTATCTTAACATGTAGTGTGTTTTATCTATAAGGCAGTGCACATTTTGATCACCATCTTCCTTTTTCTTCTTTCACTTTCCTTTTACATGAGCTTAGTTTATTTATTGTTCTACCATCCAAAATTCCCAATATCCCATCAAAATACAAAATACATAATTCTCCCATTCAAACATAAAGTCTTACTGACCTCCCCATTTATTATTTAATCCAAAAGTTTTGAAGTATAATTCATCATTTACCTTTTATTAAAAGTTGAAGTATATATCTAATTTACCCTTCTTTGAAATGAACATGTCCATAATATTCTTGGCCCCCTAAAAACATAAAAGATATAATAAAATAGAGAAACAAATAGCCCCGATATTTTTATTAAAACCCCAAAAAAAAAACAAATTATCAAATCTGCTCCCACCCCAACTTTATTTTTATTTCTACCCTAACCGCCCGTGGGCTGGGCGGTCCACTTTTCCCACCTGACCGCCCAGCTGCCGGGCGGTCCACTCTGCATAGCTGACCGCCCAGCCACTGGGCGGTCCAATTTCCATAGCTGACCGCCCAGCAGCTGGGCGGTCCGCTAGTGTTTTTTTTTTTTTTTTTTTTTTAAGATTAGATTAGAGACAATATGAATATAAAGATGCTGAATTCTTAACGCTAAAAGTTCGAATTTTTTTTGTAAATATTAGTTAGATTACTTCTGTGAAGCATATTTATACTAAAATACGCTAAATTACTTGGAATTATGTTAAATTACGTTGAGTTACACTATATTAAGTTAAATTACACTAAATCACATTACATTACGCTAAAATACGGTAAATTACATATGAATAGGGACGATATCTTCACTGAAAAGGTGAAAACGACGACGAAACTTCAAACGGTCATAAAACGGCGCTCGAGTGTCCGATTTTAGCAAATGAGCACTTTTCGGAAAGCTTGAGAAAATGCGCATGCGTTCGTGCCGGCTATGCCGGATTTCAAAATTCAGAATCGCCAAAAAACAAAGGGAAGACCCTCAAAACTTGAGTTGAAGTTTCCGATTAAGATTTTCATTTCTATTATTCAATCCAAGTAGTTCAGTAAATTAGTTACATAATGAACTTGTAGAATACCAATTTTTACTATTTTTAGAATTTTTTTACTATTTTTTATGATTCATGAAAGATGGCACAGAATCGGTCTACTTTAGCGTAATTTTGCGTAGTTTAGCGTATTGAGTAGTTTAGCGTATTGAGTAATTTAGCGTATTTTAGCGTATTGAGTAATTTAGCGTATTTTAGCGTATTGAGTAATTTAGCGTATTTTAGCGTATTGAGTAGTTTAGCGTATTGAGTAATTTAGCGTATTTTAGCGTATTGAGTAGTTTAGCGTATTGAGTAATTTAGCGTATTTTAGCGTATTGAGTAATTTAGCGTATTTTAGCGTATTGAGTAGTTTAACGTATTGAGTAATTTAGCGTATTTTAGCGTATTGAGTAGTTTAGCGTATTGAGTAATTTAGCGTATTTTAGCGTATTGAGTAATTTAGTGTATTTTAGCGTATTGAGTAATTTAGCGTATTGAGTAATTTAGCGTATTTTAGCGTATTGAGTATTTTAGCGTATTGAGTAATTTAGCGTATTTTAGCGTATTGAGTAATTTAGCGTATTTTAGCGTATTGAGTAATTTAGCGTATTTTAGCGTATTGAGTAATTTAGCGTATTTTAGCGTATTGAGTAATTTAGCGTATTGAGTAATTTAGCGTATTTTAGCGTATTGAGTAATTTAGCGTATTTTAGCGTATTGAGTAATTTAGCGTATTTTAGCGTATTTTAGTGTCCGATTTCAGCAAATGAGCACTTTTCGGAAAGCTTGAGAATAACTCACTTAAGTAATTTAGCGTATTGAGTAATTTAGTATAACTCACTTAAGTAATTACATATTGAGTAATTCAGCATCTTGATATTCATATTGTCTCTAATCTAATCTTAAAAAAATCTTTAGAAAAAAAAACACTAGCGGACCGCCCAGCTGCTGGGCGGTCAGCTATAAATTGGACCGCCCAGTGGCTGGGCGGTCAGCTATGCAGAGTGGACCGCCCGGCAGCTGGGCGGTCAGGTGGGAAAAGTGGACCGCCCAGCCCACGGGCGGTTAGGGTAGAAATAAAAATAAAGTTGGGGTGGGAGCAGATTTGATAATTTGTTTTTTTTTTGGGGGTTTTAATAAAAATATCGGCAAATAGCCCAATACAGCTTATCTTTTGAGTTTTGATAGTCCACTACTGAATATCTTTTGAGTTTTGATAGTCCACTACTGAATTATATTATGCAATTTAGCAATTACCTTATTCCATACATAATAGCACGTTTACACAATTAATTATCAATTTTTGAATTCGTTAATGTTGAAATTATTGTGGGCAGTTATTTTTAGACTCAGCGGTATTATTTGCATGAGTGAGGCTAGCGTATGCTAGGCTCACCAAGAGGACTTGGCGAGCTTAACTTCAAAATTTATTGGATTGGCTTCAAATAACAAATTCAAATCATTGAACCGATTATTTCACGAATAATGCGTGTACATGCAAAATTTAATTTAATTTATTTATTTAGTTAAAGTCGAGTGGTCATGAACAAATGATGAAAAATGAATACAATAAAATAACTTTTAAATATCTATTTATTTAACCTCTTTAGTCTTGACTAAAAGTTGGGTATATGGTATTATAAAAACAAACTAAATTTGAAAATTTCCACCAAACACAACTGTTGATCTTTATTTTAAAACACATAACATCCAAATTTTTAAAATTTTGTTTAGTAAAAGATCGAGGGGTCATGAACAAATAATGAAAAATGAATATACTAGAATAACTTATAAATATTTATTTTTAACCCGTTTAGTCTTGACTAAAAGTTGGGTACATGGTCTAATTAAAAACAAACCAAATTTGAAAATTTCCACCTATCACAACTGTTCATCTTTATTTGGAAAACCCATTACATCCAATAGTATTGTAAAAGGAGTTACATTCAAATTTAGTTTGGTCATAGCATTTGCCAAGTTTGAACCACCTCCTAACGCAATGAAACCATCCATAACAATACTAAACAATCTCACACAATATAAGCACATGCAATTCAAATTATTCTTCAAATTCCTCAGAATTTATTTATCAAACAAGATCTACATCTCACAAACTCAAAATCCACAATATGAATAAGTTAACATTTTCAATTTTGGCACTATTGAGTTTGAGCCTCATCATAAGTCATCATGGTAAGGTCTCTGCTATGAGCTTGTGTAAGGTGGGCGATGACGGCCGTGCTTGTTTGCCAGCAGTTAGGGGGTCGAATCCACCGCCACCAACCGCTAAATGTTGTAATGCTATCAGAGGTGCAGACGTGAAGTGCTTATGTTCGTACATTTCATCTTCCCTTGTTCGCATATTATTTGGAATTAATACTAAGGAAGCGCAAAAGCTGCCGGGCAAGTGCGGCATTGCCGGACCAACTTGCTAAGGCCTTAAGCAATAACCTTGGTTTCCTATATGTTTTATGTATGTATGTATAAAGTTTTTGATTTTATATTTGGTATGTTTAATTTATGTATGTCGTCTGTGTTATTTGTATAATATTATGAACTGATTTTTATTGTGCAATATTTTTTTAAATTTCAGTTTCTTCTTTTCAATAAGAATATCACCAACCTTGTGTGCATTTAAATTCACATGTTGATTTCACCATATATGATCCGACATACATGTAAACAATTATTTAATTTTTAAACTGTGAATATATTTTCCTTTCAATGTCTTTCAACATGCAATTTCCTAGAGATATTCATTTGATTTGGTTTACATTTTTAATTTTGAAACCGAACAATGCAATATGAATAATAAACAGGTCTAGACATTGAATTGAAATCATATCATTTACAAGTAGAGATGTAAATTTGTGTTGTGTGTCGTGATTAACCACATCGTAATTTAGGTCATGTGTTACGCCGTGATCATATCAACATTTCACGTACAATACTATACCGTAATCATAATTACAAGAAATAGTGATGAAGTAGAAGCAATATGGTTCTCCCTTTTTATTTGAAAGGTGTTCAAGTTTCTTTGCTTTTGTCTTTTTGGGATGAAGTACATATAGTCTATCTTCATAACACACTAAATTCAAAAAAAGAAAGATTTTGTTTGGTATTATTTATTCTGAATCTTGCTCTTTACAAAATTTGGCTTTGAAAAAGAATGTTGCAATTTTCTTTTATGTAGTAATTTGATCATTAAAAATGATATTTAAGTTGTTGCTAGGTGTAACTCATGGATTTGTGATGTTGCATGATTGAACATAGAGATGATATGGCATTAAACAATTATTGCTCCAAAATACTCAAAGGCACCGATCAATGATTGTTTGGCAATTTTTGCATGAGAGGGTGTTATATTCTTGTGATGTGCATGATAGAAATGGTAAAATTAATTATATGAACACAAAGTCATAAAATTTGTATTTTAAAAACAAATTAACTTCTGCAAAAACCTTTCTTGCATTTTGGATAGTAGGCTTTCAATTTGTTATGAATATGATACTGTGATATTGAATTCAAATTATCTTAATGCATTTGGAATCCTTGGACCATTATATCCGATTCAGTAGAATACCAGAGAAAATAAATTATAAATTACGCTTTATTAATTACTTTAAAATTAATTATTATTACTATTGTAATGTACATCTACTTAATATAGTTTGATATAACAGATAGAAGATTTGTATCAAGATGCGCAATGAATGAAAATCAAATTATATCCAACGATTGCTGTAGAGAAGCAGTACAATAGATAAGTATACATTACAAAACAACGTAGCCTCACTAAATATTACTATTATTATAATACCATTATAATTATTATTATTTTACTGTTGTTATTATTTATCTTATTATTAATTCTTGTTACTAAATATCTGAATGCATATAAATATTTATATTACTATAATTATTTCAAAATAGAGTCTAATTTCAATTAAAATTTGAATGTTTTGATTTACCGTTAAAACATCATCTATCAATCTTTTTTATTTCATTATTTAACTCTTTGATCTCGTCTTTTTATTTGCTTGTCGATTGCAAATTAATTTCATTGCTTTCTTAACACACTAAATTTTGAAATGCATAATATCATGCAATTTAATAATTATCTTATTACATATATCATAGCACGTTTACACAATTAATCATCAACTGCTGAATTCACCAGCAATGTTGTCATCTTATTGTGGGTAGCTATTTTTAGACATAACACTATTATATGAATAAATAAGGCTAGTGTGTGCTGGATTCATTAAAGGAAGTTGATGATTTACTTTAAATGATACATGTACATACAAAATTTTAATTTTTTTGAATTTATTTAATACAAAAATCAAGTAAACAAATGATGAAAAATAAATGTATTAAAATAACTTCTAAACCTTTATTTTAACCGTTGACTGAAGGTTGGTTGGATATATGGTCTAATAAAAACAAACAAAATTTGAAAATCTTCCACCTAACACAACTGTTCATCTTTATTTGGAAAACACATAACATTCAATAATATTGTAAAAGGAGTTACATTCAAATTTAGTTTGAACCACCTCCTAACGCAATGAAACCACCCATAACAATACTACAAAATCTCACACAATATAAGCACATGCAATTCAAATTATTCTTCAAATTCCTCATAATTTATTTATCAAACAAGATCTACATCTCACAAACTCAAAATAAACAATATGAATAAGTTGGCATTTTCAATTGTGGTACTATTGAGTTTGAGCCTCATCATAAGTCATCATGGCATGGTCTCTGCTATGAGCTTGTGTAAGGTCGGCAACGATGGCCGTGCTTGTTTGCCAGCAGTTAGGGGGTCGAATCCACCGCCACCAACCGTTAAATGTTGTAATGCTATCAGAGGTGCAGACATGAAGTGTTTATGTTCGTACATTTCATCTTCCCTTGTTCGCATATTATTTGGGATTAATACTAAGGAAGCGCAGAAGCTGCCGGGCAAGTGCGGCATTGCTGGACCAACTTGCTAAGGCCTTAAGCAACCTCGGTTGCCTATGTTTATGTATGTATGTATGTATGTATAAAGTTTTTGATTTTATTTTTGGTATATTTTATGTATGTCTGTGTTGTATAATACTATGAACTGAATTTTATTGTGCAATATTTTTTTTAAATTCCAGTTTCTTCTTTTCAATAATAATGTCACCAACCTTGTGTTGGTTTAAATTTACATGTTGATTTTCCCATGTATGATCCACATGTAAACAATTATTTAATTTTTAAACTGTGAATATATCTTCCTTTTAATGTCCTTCAACATGCAATTACCTAGAGATATTCATTTGATTTGGTTTATATTTTTAATTTTGAAACCGAACAACGCAATATATATGAATAAATAAACAAGTCCAATTGAATTGAAATCATAACATTTACAAATAGGGATGTAAATTTGTACTGTGTGTTGTAATTAGCCACATCGTAGTTTAGGTCACGTGTTATACTGTGATCAAATCAATATTTCACGTGTAGTACTACACTGTAATCAAAATCGCAGAAAATATGATGAAGTAGAAGTACTATGGTTCTCCCTTTTCATTTGAAAGGTGTTCAATTTTCTTTTTGTTTTGTTTTATTTTTGGATGCAGTACATATAGTCTACCTTCACAATGACACACTAAATTCGATAAAATAAAGATTATGTTTGGTATTATATATCCTGAATCTTGCTCTTTACAAAA
Organism: Carex littledalei; assembly: GCA_011114355.1. Taxonomy (NCBI): domain Eukaryota; kingdom Viridiplantae; phylum Streptophyta; class Magnoliopsida; order Poales; family Cyperaceae; genus Carex; species Carex littledalei. Next base: position 7,840,113 of record CM022083.1, on the reverse strand, counting down.
GTTGGCTTTGAAAAATAATGTTGCATCTTTTTTCCCTTTATGCAGTAATTTGATCATTAAAAATGATATTTAAGTTGGTGCTAGATGTCACTCATGAATTTGTGATGTTGCATGATTGAACACAAAGATGATATGAAAGTAAATCATTATTGCTCCAAAAGAGTGAAAGGCACCGATCAATGATTGTTTGACAACTTTTACATGATAGGGTGTTATATTCTTGTGATGTGCATGATAAAAGTGATAAAATATATGTCAACGCAAAGTCTTATAATTTGTAATTTAAGTTCTTCAAAAACCTCTTTGTTCTTGCATTTTGGATAGTTGCCTCTCAAATTGTTATGAATATGATTATTGTGATATTGGATTCATATTTCTGAATGCATTCATAATCATTAGACCATTATATCCGATTCCGTAGGATATCAGTGAAAATCAACTATCTATTACGCTTTCTTACTTTCAAAACAACCGGGTGGAACTAGTAAAATTTACCCGGACCCGCAAGAAACCGTTGATTCACTGAATTGCCCACTGCAAAATTCAAGATTGGAGGTGCTATATATGGTGAAATATGGATTGCTTGGAAATGTGGATATTATGTTTGGTGCATGACATAATAACTCGCTTTCTTGGTATTTTTCCGAACTTAAAGGTATGTATATTTTTTTTTCTAAGATTAAATTTTTACTTTGTATGAGTAATTCATCTTGCTTCAAATGTGTGCAAATTAAATTCTAATTGTGCTCTTTGACAATTTAAAAAAAATTAATTGATTAAAAGATGAGAACTATGACCTGATATTATATCTTAAATAATGTAGGAGTTTCCTAAAAGTTACAACGAAACCAACATCGACTATATCCGATCACTATGGAGTAAATTCTTATTGAAGAAAATACCAGTGAATAAAGTAAAACAATTTAGGATTATTGATTTTTTATAAACTGTGAAGATTTTTTATTAGTATTAAGATAAATTTTGTCAACATTGAACATGTTTAATTTTAAGTTTGTGTTGATTTCATATTTTAGATTGTGGCAGATTGTTCAATTTCAATATCTGTTGGTTATTTCATATAGGTCAGCAAAAATATATGATAGATGGCCAAATACAAAAATTTAAAAAAAAAAAGGAGTTTTAAGATCGGTTTCACTAAATGTCCGATCTTGATTAGATAGAATTAGGATTGACTATTTATTAAATGACCGATCTTGTTTAGATAGAATTAGGATCTCTTGCGCTAGATCCGATTCTGATAGGTACGAATTATGATCGGCCATAATCTGATCCCGATTATCCTTACTTTCAGTGTTGTTCTAATTAGAATTGTACCCAAATCCGATTTTGATGACTTCATATGACCGATCCTGATTGCTATTTCTGTACTAGTGACTTATTGTTACTAGATATCTGAATCCAAATAAGCATTGATATTACTATCATTATTTTAAAATATAATATTGTTTCAATTATAATTTGCATGTTTAGATTTTCATTGTTAAATATTCATCTATCAAAAAGGAATATTCATTTTATTTCTCTTAAATCTTTTATCTCATTTTTTATTTGCTTGTCAGTTGCAAATTAATGCCCATTGCTTTCTTCAAGGATAGCAAATATTGAAAATGTTTAGACAACTAATAAACTTTAATAGCAAAAAAAGTAAGACTTAATTTGCACAAGTTCAAGCCTTACTTTGTTCACAGCCTAATTTATTAAGTTTTAGTTTTTGAGCGGGGAAATCATGATTTTGCATCCATATGCTTTCTAATTATATTCCTATGGTTTTTAATAGATGGATATAAACATAACCCATGTGAAAACAAATTCTAAGTATGAATATGGAAACTTCCAACTACTGTGTTTTGTAAAATATATATGTAGCTATAATAAAATTTAAAGACAGAGATATTTCAATTCTTATATATGTTAAATAAGAGGAGGGTTCAAATGACTTCATTTTTGTGTCTCCATCATGCCTCCATTTTTAAAAACTTTAATAACTCAAAATTTAAAAATTAAAAGTCAAAATAAAACCATTAGATATGATCTAAATCATTTTATCTATGCACATGTAAAAAATTATGACATTTCAAATTTGTTTTGGTTCTCATCAAGAGCTTGTAAAAAACGTATTAATGTGGATAATTTCTAAACGTTGATTTTTTAACTTATTGATTCACATAAAAACAAAATTGAAATGTGATAATTTTTTTGAGCATATATATAGAGAAAATAACATAGATCACATCCAATTGTGTTATTTTGACTTTTAAGTTTTAAATTTTGAGTTATTAAAGTTTTTAAAAATGAAGACATAGTGGAGACATAAAAAATGGAGGCATTTGAACCTTCCTCGTTAAAATAAATATATACATTAACAATTCGTAACTTTGTTATATACATTAACAATTCGTAACTTTGTATAACAATTTCATAAATTTTGAAATGCATAAAATTATGCAATTTAGTAATTATCTTATTCGATATATCAATTTATGCAATTCAGTAATGTTGTCATTAACTTCAAAATTATTAAGGGTAGATTACAAATGAATTTAGGGCTATTACTTTTATTTTGCTATGTAGCATGTCGTATTGTATTATTTATTAACAAGAACAATAGTATATTTTATTTTGGAACAACTTTTAATTTATATTATAATGATATATTATGTGAGATGTTTAAGAAATTATAATTATATTTAAATGTAAAGGCTTTCTTAAATGTTTGGGAGTTGTGACATGTACCCGCTCTGGATTCGGACCCGCTCCGTATTCGGACCAGACCCGATAATTCACAAACAAGTTATGGGTATCTATCTATCCGAAATTGAAAGACTGGATCCGAAATATCTATGGCTAGAAAGATATCCGGATCCGGACCCGATCCGATTTGAAATTAATAAGTATATGAATCGAAATTCGGATCCAAACACTTTTAAGGTACAGGTCCAAATATAATAGTATCCGGACCCTACCCGACCTGATAGCACCTCTATATCTTATTCGATACATCAATTTATGCAATTTAGTAATGTTGTCATTAAATTCAAAATTATTGTGGGTAGTTATTCATGAGTGAGACTAGCGTTAAAAGAGTTTGGTGAGTTTAACTTCAAAATTTATTAGATTGATTTTAAACGACGGATTCAAATTATTGAATCCATTTACTTCACGAGTGATGTGTGTACATATAAAATTTTAAAATTTTCGAATTCATTTAGCAAAATAAGTTGTCAATAAATAATATATAATGAAAAATGAACGTACTAAAATAACTTATAAACCTTATTTTTTGAGCGATTGACTAATAAGCTCGGGTATATGGTCTAATAAAAACAAACAAAATTTGAAAATCTTCCACCTAACGCAACTGTTCATCTTTATTTGGAAAACACATAACATCCAATAATATTGTAAAAGGAGTTACATTCAAATTTAGTTTGGTCACATCGTTTGCCAAGTTTGAACCACCTCCTAACGCAATGAAACCACCCATAACAATACTACAAAATCTCACACAATATAAGCACATGCAATTCAAATTATTCTTCAAATTCCTCATAATTTATTTATCAAACAAGATCTACTTCTCTACATCTCACAAACTCAAAATCCACAATATGAATAAGTTGGCATTTTCAATTGTGGTACTATTGAGTTTGAGCCTCATCATAAGTCATCATGGCATGGTCTCTGCTATGAGCTTGTGTAAGGTGGGCAACGATGGCCGTGCTTGTTTGCCAGCCGTTAGGGGGTCGAATCCACCGCCACCAACCGCTAAATGTTGTAATGCTATCAGAGGTGCAGACATGAAGTGTTTATGTTCGTACATTTCATCTTCTCTTGTTCGCATATTATTTGGGATTAATACTAAGGAAGCGCAGAAGCTGCCGGGCAAGTGCGGCATTGCCGGACCAACTTGCTAAGGCCTCAAGCAACCTTGGTTGCCTATGTTTTATGTATGTATGTATATATATGGTTTATGATTTTTTTTTTGTTATGTAAGAAATGAGGATATGTAAGTGCATAGCGTCTGCTTAGTTTGTTTGTATAATACTATGAATGAATTTTATTGTGTAATATTTTTTTTAATTTCAGTTTCTTCCTTTCAATAAGAATATCACCAACATTAAACATTGTGTGGGTTTAAATTCACATGTTGATTTCCCATATATGGTCCGACGCATGTAAACTTTTATTTAATTTTAAATTGTGAATAGATCTTCCTTTCAATTTCTTTATACATGCGATGCAATTTCCTAGAGGTAATCATTTGATTTGATTTACATTTTTTTTTATGAAATCCGACAACATAATATGAATAAATGAAGTGGTCCAGTTGGATTTAAACCGTATAATTTACAGGTAAACAAAATAAAGTATGTAATGAACATATAAAGTGTGTAACAATAAAATTTCATGCAATTTAAGTATTATTTGATGAATACAAAGTTAACGTTGAATTGTTAAAATTTCAATATACTTGATGTACGAAGAAGTATACATCAAAATTCATCATATTTTATAGACTAAATATGTGGATGATGTATAAATGTTTATAATTTTGGATTTTAAATGTTAATTTTATTTTTGAAAATTGTCAAAATAAAAAATGTAAAGTAATTCTCTTTATATGAAATCAATTATCCTGAACTAGTTTTGTATAATTCGTATTTTAATGGTGTCAGTCCTAAGCATCTATATCGATAATTTCATTCTAATTCATATTTTAGGTGGAAAATTCATTTGCAATTTCAGAAATATATTATAATTTCATAAATATGAAGATTTTTTGGATGAAATTACTTTTAAAACGTCGTTGACAAAAATATTAATTTTAATTCACTCATCCATTCCATAAACTAATTTATGAGATGTATGATAATTTCTTTTATTAATTTTTGAATTCTAAAAGCATTAAATGCATGAATGAAGTGTTTTTAAAATTAGCTTTTAAATTTATTTCAGTTGTTTTTATTTTAATTTCATTCTAGTTTTATGAATGTAAATGCTCTTATTCGACTTGATTAAAAACAAATTTCCGGCCTGTCACGTGTTTGCACGTGATGTTAGAGTTGCAAAAGTCACTAAATTTACCAGTTTTGGTTACCAGTACATTTTTTATCTTTAAAACTTGATGATTTGTTTCTGTTTGTTGGTTCAGGTTAGCATTAATCTAATGCATTCCATTCAAGCTTGAATTCGTATTGTCTCTAATAACTCAAAATTTTAAATTACTGCAGAAAATATTTGGATCGTCCATTTCGAATTGGCACGAATATCAAAGGAGTTTCGTTAGTTTTTAGACTGATCCCAAAATGCCCCTGAACCCCAAATACCATTCTGGGGTTCAGTGTGGTATATATGAAGTACATGTATAGTTATTTGGACTAAATACTGGTACCATACTACTTTAGACTAAATACCATACCACTTTAGAGTTTAGACTAAATACTGTGTACTGATCTCGAAGCCCTGCCATTATCTGTCAAAAAAATATAGAATGAAATTGCATTTTTGCAGTTTTTGAAATTAAGCAAGAGCAACATATGCATACTGGTATTGACTAGTACTTGAGCAAATTTCATATAGAGATCATATTGAACGATTTAGATTAACTATTTGAACTCCAAAGTACGCACAAATCTGCACCATGCATGCATAGTACCATAGTCTCACTCTTTTCTTTTGTTGCAAATAATGGAAATCAGCACGTTGTAGTTTCTTGAAAATGATCTCCAAAAATTTGATCAACAAGTATTATTTTATATGGAGATCATGTTGAACGGCTCAGATTGATTGTTTGAACTTTAAAAATTAATATATTGATTCATAGTATGGAGTCTATGGACCAATATGTGCTATGCATTGTACCATAGCCTCACTCAAATACTGGACATAAGAGAGATGATTTTATCAGATAGTTATTATTACCAGATCTCTATTTCATGTACCAGTACAACATGTAAACTAGAATATATAGGAGATAAGATTGTTTATCCAGAAGCAATTGGTGCATAAATCCAAAATAACAACACCCTATCCCAAATGAAAATTAAATTTAATAATTTTCAGGGACCTACAAGTGAAGTACTATCAAGTAGAGAATTGTTACACTGATCAGTGTTTCTCTTAATAACTAAGGGGCATTGTGACAGGTATTTTACTCATCTCTCTCTCTCTCTCTCTCTCTGGAATGACAATTGAATGGGGAAAGATATTAAATCTAATAAAAGAAGCTTGTTATATCTGTCTTGTAATATCTTATGATGTTAGGGTTCTTTTGGTAAAAATATACAATAAAAGATATTAAGATTATTAAGGGGTCTGGTGAAGGTTGTATCGACCTCTCTTACTTCTCTCTTTAATTTCTTCTTTAAAAATCTCTCCATTACATTCAGTTCAATGTGTTGTGATGAATTCCATTAGAAAACAAATCTCAATTCAGGTAACAAATAACAATTCATATTGTATAGAGATGCTGAGTTAATACATACATAGCAAAATGTTACATCAGCATATTAAGCCTAAATACAGTTCTTGATTCTTGTCAGGTCCTAAAAGTCAAAAGGTATGTTTTTCAAAACTACAAACCCTTATCTATGCAAAACTAAACATATTTAGCATCAATTTATCTCTGAGCAGGAGTCTGTTGAGTATTGTAATGTGTACCAGTCACTGGTGCATACTGAGCAGTGCCATCTGGCATACTTTGAACCTGAGCCAGAAATAAACAGTCAAATGATCTCATATAACCATTGCCGAGTAGTCAGATAATATTTGCACAAACACACAATACCAGTGGATACAAATCTACTACAGTCAATACTTGATGCTATGACTGGTACATAGCAGCACCAGTGTTGGATTACGTGTAATTATGGGCATGCATGAAAGTATGAAAAAGATGAATAAGAGTAGAAAGATCACAATATTCAGAAAACTGGGGTCCAAATGTAAAAATTTAGACAAAACCAACCTGCCTATAAGGATCAGGATAAGACCCATATGCACCAGCCTCGGGAGGAGGATTGCCAAAGGCTCCAGGATATCCTAAAAAAAATCAAATACAGTAGGTAAGCTTCTGGTATCACCTGAAAAAATTCCAAAATTTTCAGATCTACCCTTTAAAACCGAAACATCATGTTAGTGTCGTAAGTAGGTATGATTAGGGGTGTTCAAACAGTCGGTTGGTTGAAACCAAAGTAAAATGAACAAACCAAAGTTTTCTTCGGTTTTTAAAAATAGAACCGAACCGATTAAACCTATCAACCAATTAAGAACCGAACCGAACATCGGTTCAAACCGAAGTAAACCTATTGGTACCATTATTAACGAAAAGAATACATTGTCATACACAACCGTTGAAGTTTGGCTCAGTTCGGTTTAATGAAATCATTATAACACCAATAAAATTAGAGTCGAACCAATATAAACCAGCCAGTTCGGTTTAGTCGGTTTATGAAAAATCTAAACCGAACTGATCAATTTAAACCGAAATTTTCCGGTTCGGTTAAAAATCAAACAAACTGAACCGTTTGAAACACCACTAGGTATGATGATCGAAGTACCAGGATTAGCTGCAGCAGCTGCCTGAGCTCTCTTCTCCGTGTTAGCTAGCTCATCACGTAGCTTATCGATCTCACGCATCATAGAAGCCATACTGCTCTCCATCTGCTTGCTGTGCGCTTCATTATCTGCATGTGCCTTCTTCTCGAATTCAATCGCCGCTCTGTCACCAACCAGCAAAAGAGATGAACACTAAGTCAGTTTCTCCTTGGCTGTTCCCAAATTGCACCCAAAATTGTATTCGTATCTTGTATCGAGATTTTTCGCGTTATTTGTATTGAATTTCTTGGTTTAATGCGCAGAATATTATCACGGATTTTATTTTCAAGAAATCCAAATTCCAGTTTTGCGAATTTCAATAAATTAGGTTTTAAGGCATTGATGTTGTAATTTTTTTACGTTGAATTTTTTTTTGCAACTATATATGGGTGCATTTGGATGGGTGAATAATAGTCACTAACCCGGGTTAGCACTATTCCTGAGCTACTATTCTTCATATGGGTGTGTTTGGATTAGCAAATATGGACTATTTTTTGTTTGTCTTTTGTGGGTTTCCTCACCATTCTATAGCTACTATTCTCAATCTTGGAGTTAGCTCTATTCTTGCTCTATTCCTTGTTTCATCCCCTATATATTCTTCTATATATGTTCGCCTATCCCTGGCAAAATTCATGGCTTCACCACTGACACTAACACTGAATTGGAAGTTGAATATCAACTAATTAAGTAGCAAAAGAGATGAATGATGAATACCTCCCTTTTTGAAGCTCGTGTTGCATAGTATTGATCTCCTTGGCAACAATGTCGAGCTGGCCATTCTCGGCCCGCATTCGGCCGAGTTCGCCCCGCATCCCTACTAGTCTCTGCACCATTTCGTCTCTCAACATGGAGAGTCTCCTCACGTCCTCTCCAACCCTAGCGATCTCCGATCGCATTGCCTCCACTCGCCTTGCAGCTGCCTCGGCATGTCTGGATCTGTCCACCACCTCCCTCAGCTCTGCCTCCTTGGCCTCCCGTGCACGCGAGGCCGAGACGGCAGCCACGCGGAGGTCCTGCTGGGATTGGTGGAGTTCCTGGCGGAGCGCCACGTGGACAGCGCCAAGGCGCTGGTTGTCGAGGAGAAGGGCTTGGATTTCACGGTCGATGGCGGATAGGCGATCCTCCAGAGCGGAGACGGCCGGAGAAGGAGGAGGAGCGCCGCGAGAAGGTGGGAGTTGGTGGTGGCGGCGGCGGAGGAGAGGATCGTCGGGATGGGTAGTAGGTGGCGGCGGCCCGCGGCCCAAGAGAGGGCGCTGGTCGCGTAGGTCAATGACATGTGGGCCCCGCCGTGCAGCCATTGAGAGCTGCTATGTGAGATTGTGAGAGAGGGTTTTGATCGGAATCAACTCTCACCCTTTAAATATGTGCTCATGGGCTCATGGGTTGGGCCGGTTGGATTCGGCCCAAATCAATACTGGGCTGTTTTGGGTTATGTGATTTTGGGTTTTGGGTTTTGACAAAGAGATGCGAAAGTGACCTTACCTACTAGTCAGACCTTAGAAAGTTAGCTTGGCAGCACAGCATTTGATACCAGTGAAACAACCATGAAAATTCTGAAGTGTTTTTCAAGGGTTTCTCAACTTTTTTTCTTTGTTCATGGATCCAACAAACTTTATCAATAGATCAAATACCTCCAATGGAAATAAGAGAAATTTGAGATACTTTTTATCAATTTGTGTGGGAAAGCTTTTTGGCACAGGTAATTCTATATTATTTGTTTGTGCACACAAGGTGTATGGTGAAATGTCCAAATGAGAATTACACTAACCTAACAATTTGGAATCTAGAAAACTTTTATTAACTTCCATTTGGTTTCTCATTATACTTCCTTTACATTTCTATTAAGGGAATAATGACGGGGAATTGAGGTCGAATGAAGAAAAGAGGGTATGTTCATGGATATATGCATTGGCAAAGGCTGATAGAGATATTGCTTTTGAGTTTGTTAGATCAACTGAAAGAGGTACTTCCAATTTTAAATTAAAAAAATCTGACAGAAAAAATGGCATTATTAATTTGATTTTTGAACTCGGTGGAGGAAGGGTTGAGTTTCAAAGAGGCGGAGAGGAGAAGACGGGAGGAAGGACCGAACATACCTTTCGACAACTCATTTTTGAAACGGCGTCAGCTCTTGTGGAGAGCCTTCTTTCATCCTTTCAACATAATACTTCTTGTCATGGCCACGCTCTCTTACTTGGCTCGAGATAGTGCAAACGGAACCATTATGCTCGCGTTGGTTCTCATCAGCGTAGGTCTTAGATTTCATCAGGTGTGTATATTTTTCCTTCTTTTTTTCCTTTCCTGTGTGTGTTGGGGGTGGGGGTAGGGGTGTTAACGGGTACAAAACGGGTCGGTGGAAGCATTTTTATACTCTTACTTGTTAAGTTAACGAAAAAAACTTTACCCTTACTTGTACCCAATAAACTAACAAACAAATATCTTACCCATACCCATCTTATCGAATACGGTATGGGTCTGGTAAACAAATAAAAGGGTGCCCTTTAATAATACCTATAGCGGGTACAAAATAGTATTTATCCGTACCCAATAAGCTAATGAAAAAGAGCCTTACATGTACCCGTCTTATTGAACACGATACGGGGTCGGGTAAATGGATCAAAGGGTACCATTGACTCCCCTAGGTGGGGGGTAGGGAGGTCATGTCTGGCCACCTAATTTTTATGTTATTCTTCTTGTTAAGTTTTTCATTCCAAAACATTTTAAATTGAGTAATAATTAAGCTCAGACGGCTGAATCCAATTTGGACTCATTTGAGCATACTACCTACTTGTCAGGAATATAACAGTTCGATGGCAGCCAAGCACTTGTTTGAGCTCCTGAGGTCACCGGTGCGAGTGCAAAGATGTGCCGGTAGAATCAACCAGACAGAGCTAGTGGTACAGATTGATCAGAGAGATGTTGTGCCGGGTGACATTGTCCATTTTAGCCCTGGTGATCTTTTTCCTGGCGACATCCGCCTCATAACATCAAGAGACCTGATTGTTAGGTAATATTATATATGTAATTTCTTTCCGCTTTCAATAATCCTTCATGTCAGAGCTTATTTGATTTAGTTTGTACTAAAAAAGTGGAATCTGGTAATTTTTCATTGCATTTTAAAAGCAACCATGCCTCCTTGATCACAGTTTGTGTTTACTTTAATTTGAAATGTCATTTTATATGGAGGTAGTGTGTTGCTTGACAAGTATTATTCCATATGAGGTGTGTTTGATTGAGGCCTAAATTGGTTATTCCCACTATGTTGTTTGGTTGTGGACTAAAGCTAAGGGGGCCTAAGTTAGTTATTCTAATTTATGCCGGTCTAAATTATTTGTGTTTGGTTGTGCCTAAAGTTATATTATGATTTAGGCTATTCCTTGTTTGGTATGAATTTGGAGGCTTAAAGCATGACATAATTTATTTTTATTTTTTTAAGTTTAGTTATTGCTGCTATTTTTTGTTATTGCTATGTACTATGTTATTTTATGTGTAGCATATACATTAATTACTGCAGCAATTTTTTTTTTATTTCGTGTGTAGACAGAACTGTATAGTTTCAAAAGTTGATGTACTAGTTAAACTTGAGCCTATTTTATCTTACAAGCATAAATTTTTTGGACCATAAACACATCTGATTTTAAAAATTGAAGCAATCCAATAATCATCTTACAAAAGTCAAACATAATAAAATAAGTTCATACATAAATAAACATCTTACAAAAGTCTCACAATAGAATAAGTTCATACATAATAAAATATTAAATAAGGTTATACATAATTAAAGTAACATCCAAAATAATAAGGTACCAGCAGATTTTCTACAAGTTTTTTTTTCTAATTGACGGTAAGGTACAAAGAAATATGACAGATTTTAAACAAGCATACTGGTACAAAAGGAGCTCTTCATAACATAACAGAATCACATACTACATAATAAAAACATAATACAAGTATTTTAAACTAGCATAATATAATAACAGATTTACATAATTTTAAACAAAGCCTCAAGATAACATTGCATAACAAAATCATCTTACAATAACATAGTACAAAAGGGCTCTTCACTTTCTTCAGCGAGCATGGTTCATACATAAGAAGGACATGCATAATTAAATTAATAGTTAAAACATAATGCAAACATCTAATAGGTTAATAGGTTCCATACCTGCTTCGTAAAGAAGAAAAATAGCTGCTTGGGAACAGTGATTAATGAGGAGAGAGAGGTGTGAAATTTGCAATGCTCAATGACAGTGGGTCCCACTGTTTAGGCCAACTATTTTTTTTAAAGGCAAATTTAAGGCACCTCCCAAGGTGGGTTAGTTTAGGCCTGTTTAGGCCAGACTAACTTTAAAGCTATTCCATGTTAGGCCAGTCAGTTTAAATCTCGTTTGGTAGAATAAGGGAGGTCTAAAGCCTTTATTCCACCTTTAGTCCACATGTTTGATTGAGGTTTAAAGTTATGTTATGGTCTAAGCTATTAAGAAATAGTATCGACTAAAGAAGAGAGGGGGAATAATTATATAGTCGTTGACAGTGGGGCCGTAGCAGGACCAACTCTTAAGCCACTTGGCGAGGCGGTTTAAATTTAGAGGATTAATTTTAGAGTTATGCCTAGTTAAACCAGCCTAATTAATCCGCATTTGGTGGAATAACTTAGGCCTAAACCCTTTATTCCATGGTTTACACCTCAACCAAGCACCACCATAAAGCAATTAATACCAATAGTGCATATTTGCCCTGTATAGTGCCATATTATGACAATTGTGATAACCTGGTTGAAACAGTCAATCTTCATTAACAGGAGAATCAGGGACAGTACAAAAAACAGCAGATGTAAAGGAAGATTTGAAGACCCCTTTATTTGAGCTCAGAAATATTTGCTTTATGGTACGAAAACTTTGTTAAATTTTAAAGATTTCTATAGTTGATCAATTTTTGTTTTTTTTGCACCCTAAATAAGAACTTGAGTGGCCTTCTAGTCAATACTTCGACTAGTGACCAAGGGAAGAGAAATAAATTTCAACACCCATCTTTTTTTTAACTGTACCAGTTTTCACCAATTCTTTGCTTTTCTACATTTTTTCTCTCTTATTTTTTTCTCTGCATGCTCTGTAACTGCATATGTCGAATGAGTACAAATATTGTTTAATTGAGGTTTAATTCCACAATTGGGTTGTCATCGACTCGTATTATATAATTTATTGTCTTAATGGATTTTTAGAATTAATTTCTCATTATGTAACAGCATACAAAAATCTTTATATGTACCAAGCTGATATTGAATTCCTATCATCTTGAAGTAGGATCTAAAAGAAACTATTTGCACTAATTATATTGAATTATTTAAAATCAATCAATCAATTGCTCTAATGAATTCTAGGGAACAAGTGTGGTATCAGGAATCGGTACCGGGTTGGTGATATCAACCGGATCAAACACCTACATAAGAACTATCCTCTCCAAACTTGGAAAAGTACAGCCCCCTGACGCTTTCGACAAGGGAGTACAATTCATCTCTTACACGCTTATTTGCATCATGCTGGTGGCTGTACCGGTTCTGATCCTATCCACCTACTTGGTCTCAAAGAACCTGAGTGAAAGCATCATATTTGGTATCTGTGTTGCTGTTGTGCTAACTCCCCAAATGCTCCCTTTGATTGTCAATACCAATCTTGCAAGGGGAGCTGTTGCAATGGCAAGAAATAGGTGCATAGTGAAGAGCATTTCAGCCATACAACACATGGGTGCAATGTAAGAGTTAAGAAGAAAAAGACTGAGGATATGATACTATGCATAGCGCGGAATGATCCATACTATGGATCAATATCTCCGTTTTCAAAGTCCAAACAGTCGATCTGAACAGTTCAATATGATATTCATATGAAAATGTACTTGTAGATTAACTTTTTTACTATTTTTTAGATAGGTAGAAAATCACTTGATCTAAAATTCTAGACCATTCAAAAGTAGTGAGTGATCCATAGTTTGCAAGTACATTTTCATATGTAGATTATGTTTAATAGTTCACATTTACTATTTGAACTTTTAAAACAAAGAATATTGATCAATAGTACCGACCAATCTGCAATGTGTATTGTATCATGGCCTTAAAAACATTTCTCATATATATATATATATATATAGGTTATCAAAAGTTTCATATAAGCTTTTAACATCAAATTAATGTAGGGATATCCTATGCATTGACAAGACGGGCACGCTCACCATGGATCGTTTCATAATGGTTCATCACTTGGACATATGGGGCTTCCCTAGTGAAACTGTACTCAAATTTGCATTTTTAAATTCGTACTTTAAAACGGCACTCAAAGGTCCTGTAGACGATGCAATTCTTGCACACACATACACAAATGGATACCGATTTCATGCCTCGGCATGGAGAAAATTGGATGAGTTTCCCTTTGATTTCACGCGAAGAAGAATATCTGTTGTTATTGAAGCAATAGACATGGATGTGAGATATGTTGTCACCAAAGGAGCTTTTGAGGAAGTTCTTGGTGTATCCGCATATATGGAGTGTGCAAATGGAAGGGTGATAACCTCAACACTGACTATAGATGAACGGTTGAGATTGCTTCAAATGAGTGAGGAGATGAACAACGATGGATTGGTTGTGTTAGCTGTTGCCATAAGAAAAATTCCCAAGGTAATTTCTCAATCAAGTCCTTTAAGAATATGTATTTTATTTTGGATTGTTCAGTGATTCTTTCAGATCAAAACACTAACCACCTTATTGAAGCTCCAATTCATAAAAGTGTAAAACAGATATGAATGAATGCAGATAATAGGATGAAAATACTTGAAAACTTGGACAAATTTTCTGTCCATTGGTATATATATGTGTTTAGTCTTGTTGTTGGTATTATTATATTACCTCATTGGGACATATCTAACTCTCCTCTCTCTCTAGGCAACTGACATGCTACTCTTAAAGAACACATCAATAGAGTCGGACATGACCTTCCTCGGGCTGATCTCATTTTTTGACCCGCCTAAGGACTCGGCAAAGTATGCACTCTATCAACTTGCCGAGCGAGGTATAAGCCCAAAAATACTCACCGGCGATTCTCTCTCCCTCACCATAAAAGTATGCAAGGAAGTCGGCATTGCAACAACTCATACAACCACTGGTGCGGATCTCGATGTACTTGACGAGACGGAGTTTCATGCGACTGTTAATCGAGCTACAATCTTTGCACGCCTTACCCCGACCCAGAAGCTGCATGTTGTGCAATCCCTGCAAAAGCATGGAAATCACGTAGTTGGCTTTTTGGGTGATGGCATAAATGATTCATTGGCACTCGATGCAGCTAATGTTGGTATTTCGGTCGATTCAGGTGCCAACATTGCGAAAAAGAGTGCCGACATAATCTTGCTAGAGAAAGACCTAAATGTTCTTGTTTTCGGAGTGGAGCACGGCCGATTGACTTATGGAAACACGATGAAGTACATAAAACTATCCTTGGTAGCAAATTTCAGCAGTGCAATGTCATTGCTTGTGGTAACCATTTGCATGCAAATCGAGCCGTTGTCACCGAGGCAACTGCTAACGCAAAATTTTATTTACAGCTTGGGTCAGATTGCAATCCCATGGGACAAAATGGGAGATGGCTATACCAAAACCCCTCAAATTTGGTCATGGAAGGAGCTACCAATTTTCATGCTTTGGAACGGCTCCATATGCTCAATTTTCGACATTTCCATGTTCATATTTGTTCGGCTGTATTACGGAGTCGGTAATGTAGCATCATCATTTTTCAAGACGGCTTGGTTTGTGGAAAGCCTAGTGATGCAAACGCTCATAATTCACATGATTCGAACGACGAAAATATCGTTTTTGCAGGACATGTCAGCATGGCCTGTTTCGGTTTCAACTCTTATTGTTATTGCTGTTGCAGTGGTGATACCATATACTCTACTTGGCCAAATGATGGGGCTTACTCAGCTTCCTGTTTCTTACTTTGGATTTTTGCTTGTGTTATTTGTTGGGTATTTTTCATTTGGGCAGGTTGCCAAGAGGATTTATATCAAAGTTCATGGAAGATGGCTTTGACAAAGATCATTGTGCAATCTTTTGAAATGTAGTGATGAAGTAGAAGTACTTTGGTTCTCCCTTTTCATTTGAAAGGTGTTTTCCTTTGTTCTTTTTTTTTTTGGATGAAGTACATATAGTCTACCTTCATGACATATTAATTTTGAAAAACAAAGATTTTGTTTGGTATTATACTGAATCCTGCTCTTCACAAAATTTGGCTTTTGAAAAAGAATGTTGCATTTTATTTATTTATTTAAATTTGATCATTGAAAATGGTAGTTAAATCAGAATTTTTTATAAAATATTTTATTGGCAAGGACATAGATGGGAAATATTATTTCGATTCCATGGAAGGAACTGAATCTGGTTCCTATAAAGATCTCCAGTTGCTTTGTTCCTTTAAATTTAGAATTTTCAGTGATCAAACTTGGAGTCCTGCATCACTGCCTAAAAGAATCATATTAATGATTTCTGTTATTTCGAGGGTTCTAAATAGCGCGTTATAGCGTTTTCGGACCATAAAAGCTATGGCGCTATCGACACTATAGCGGCGCAATATGGACATAGCGTCGTTTTTTTAGCCGTTCCGCTATGACGCGATAAACGCTATTTAAATCTTTGATTATTTATATGACATTGAAAATAATTACCATCTGTCTCCTTCACGACAAAATATTTATTCTATTTCTAAAAATAAAATTTCTGAGTTAAATTACTGCTGGGTCTCTCATGGATTTGTGATGTTGCATGATTGAATACTGAGATGACATGACATTAAACATCTTTTGCATGAGAGGGTGTTATTTTTGTGATGTGCACGATAAAATTGGTGGAAATTATATGAACCCAAAGTCTTATAATTTGTAATATTTAAGTTCTTCAAAAACTTCTTTATTCTTATATTTTGGATAGTTGGTCTGATCTTTTTTTTTTTTTTTGTTATGAATATGATTATTGTAATATTGGATTTATGTATCATTTCGGATGCGTGTATCATTATATCGGATCCTATCAAATACCAGAGGAAATCAATTAATGGTGACGATTTTTTGCATTCAAATAAACTGTTACTTTTATTATCCGATCCCGATCCGTATACTTGTAGGTATACCAAAAGTTCAAATCACATATTTGTTTTTTCTCAAAATAATCAGCTAGTAGATTAGCATTATGTCCACTAAGAGCTCTCAATTTGCCTCTCTTGTATTTATCAATATGGTTTCGAGCATCCTTTTGTATAAAGATACCCTTATAATACCCACCAGTCTTCTTGTGACTTGTCCTCTTGCATACACCAAACCCAGTTTGAAACCCATAAAATTTTCAGAAATCGTGCGCTTTCCTCAACATAAAAGAAATCATCACTAACAACAGGAGCACTTACTAAAGAGTTTTCAGAGAACTATGATTCTCCTGATCCCTGTCCTACTATATCTAACACTACATCTGGTTCTGCATTCAAATCCCATTCATGAATCTCTGACTCTCCTGATCACTCTCTTACTATATCTACCAATACCTCTGGTTCTGCATTCAAATCACATTCATGTATATCTTTATTTTCTACAACTTGATCAACTGGAACAACATCAGCTATGGAAATATTACTTCCAGTATCTTCATTCAAGTCAAAGCCCATTGTAAAAAACCTGTAAACATCAATAATAAACCATGTAAGAGACAATAACAAATGCTATAATGTAGAATAACAATCTGTAATAGTTGATAAATAATAAACCATGTAAGAGACAATAACAAATGCTATAATGTAGAATAACAATCTGTAATAGTTGATAAATAATAAACCATGTAAGAGACAATAACAAATGCTATAATGTAGAATAACAATCTGTAATAGTTGATAATGACATTCAAAACAACATGTAATTATGTTAACCAAATAATGTAAATCAATATATGCAACAGTGTAAAACAAATAATCTAAATCAACTAAATTTTAAAAACAATGCATATATACTATAAACTGTTGCACATATCCTATAAAACTGTGAAATATATCATGTAAAATACTCTACATAACATTTAAACCTGATTCATAGAACTTGTAAAATATTGTATAGATCATGTAAACCTATTAGATAAATACTGAAAATTTAAATTAATAAATCTGTTAAAACAGACCCTGTAAATATTGCATATCTCCTGTAAACTATTGCATATATATCCTGTAAAACTATTGAACAGATCTAGTAAAATAAAGAAAAGAAATACAATGCATAGATCATGTACAATATCTGATATTTCCTGTAAAACAGATCCTAAAAAATACTATAAAGAACCTTTTAACCTAACTGATAAATTCTGTAAAATAATGTATAGAACCTGTAAACCTACTACATGAATTTTGAAAATTTAAATCAGTAAATAACTCACTCAATTTAAATTTCGCTACTGCTCTTCAATCCGAATCGCAAAGTTCATCGGAGAATACAAAGTTCGTCGTGTTCTTCTTTCGAAATTGAAATCGAATACTATAAAACAAAATATCGAACTTATTATTTCTTACATCAAACAATTCAAAACAATGACATTAAGAAAATGATCTATGTAATTTTGATTTCAAATATTAAATTCTAAATAAAAATTCAAATCAGACATTCAGATAATGCGAGATCCGTTATTGAACAGTAAATAAAACAATTGAATAATTCAAATCAAAGTTCTTATAATGCGAGATCCGATACTGCACCAATTCAAATAAAACTTCAATATAGAAGGAAGGAAATCACGATTATCAATTCAAATCAATAGAAGGAAGGAAACTTAAATAGATTAGTAAAGAACTCACTTAATTTCTATTTCGCTGTCCTCTTCAATCCTATCAGAGATGATGAAAATTCGATTATCGCTTCGATTGAAGACACGCTTGAAGCTTCCGTCGTTCTCTTGTATATAAAAGGAGATCATCTCGGAAAAGGAAGGAAAGAGCGAAGAGAAATAAGGAAATCGCCCGAAATCACTATGAAATCGCGGAAAGATTTAGATTGGAATTCAAAATGAGTTTCTAAAAAAGAAAATAGAAGGTGACGAAGGAAAGATTTAAAAGCAGGGAAGGTGGGGACCGGACGAGGCCATTAATCAGTGGGGACCGGACGGCAGTTAATTACAGTTAATTAGAATTTAAAGCTGATCGAATTAGTGTGGGTAAAAAACGGGTACAAAGTGATAGGTATAGAAACCTTTTCTCTTACTAAAATTATAAACTATTATTATTATTTGATATGTTACAATATAATTATTATATTTTCATTGTTGATTGTTTAAAAACCTGCATCCAAATAAACATTCACATTGATATCACTATTTAAAAATAGTCTTATTATAATAATCATTTGCATATTTTAATTTTCACTATTAATATATCATCTGGCAATTTTTTGTTTCCATTTCTCTGAACTCTCTCATCTCGTTTTCTATCTGATTTTTAGTTGCAAATTAATGTTATTTTTCTTCAAGTCTACCAAAATTTCAAAATATTAAGAAAACAAATATAAAAAAGTAAGACTTGAGCTAATGTTGTGGGTAAGTGCAAGTCAGGTCTGCATAAAAGCTCATTTTGTTCACAACCTAAGTTATTAAGTTTAAGTGATTTTATGCATCACTCATGTGAAATCAAATTTTAATCATGAATTAGGCCAGCAGGTGAGTTGTGCGCGCGAGCAGATAAGTGAGACGAGCAAGAGAATGATCGAGAAACGAAGAACAAAATATAGATGCAAATTTGTTTTTGGAAGAGAAAGAAAGCTGTAAAAGGTTGGAAAAAATGAAGGCAGAAAAATGTTGGAAAGAGAGGGAGGACGAATTTTCAAAAGAACGAATGAGAATGGAAAGAAATTAAAATGTTTTGCTCATTCGGGGAACTCATCTGTCATAGACACTATCGGATCCAAAATTAATATATAAATAGATATTGGCAACTTAAAAAAAAAAGTTACCATTTTGAAAATATTAATTTAACAAAGTTAAAATTTGCATGGTTATAATTAGTTTTAAAATTGAAAAAAAAAGATTTGAAAATAAATATAAACGTCAATAATTCGCAACTTATATACTACAAGAATCTATTTTATTCGCGGGGTAAATGTGTTTAACAGTGTCGTTACTCTCGCAGATATTTCTGTAAATAATGACGATATTTTCAGAAATAAAATTTATATCGGCTTACATTCAAAAATAGTAATTTATATCAGCTTCTCAACAATAGTCATTTTTACCCACGAGAATAAAATAGATTTTTGTAGTTACATAACACTTTTACACAACTAAAAAACAATTTCGGAATTCGGTAATGTAATCAATAACTTTATAATTATTGTGGGTAATTATTTTTAGGCATGAATCATTGGAACCCTATTATTTGCAAAACCAATGTCTTACAAAATTGTTGTATAATTATGTTGTCAGATGGCCAAGTTGTCATAAAACTGTTATTCACACAAATAAATTTGCTGAAATTCATTTACAGCACATTTTAAAAATTTAAAAATATTGTTAATCAATATATACTTCATTTCAAGTCTAACAATCACAATAATTTACAAATATATTGGAAATATTATTTTGTAGATGCTCGTGAGTTGTTTTGCACAAAATAAATAGATACAAATTATATTACGCATATAAATATGCTGGAATTTATTTCCATCAAATTGTGAATTTTATTAATGTTTTCATTTACCAAAAATATTATTTTTACAGGTATAATATATTTATCATATAAATTACACATCATGTTAAATTTTAAGTTTGTTTTTATTTTTATGATTATCAAAAGTATCAAGATAACTTATTATCAAGTTATTCATTTCGTTTAGACTAAATAAACTTAAAATTAGCACCAAAAAATGTTCCATAAATTTTTTGTTTTCACAAATAATTAAGGAGCTGAGCAGATCACAGTCATGAGAAAGAAGCAAAAACAAGAAAAAGAGAACAAAAAAAAAAGC
This sequence comes from Carex littledalei, assembly GCA_011114355.1. Lineage (NCBI taxonomy): Eukaryota > Viridiplantae > Streptophyta > Magnoliopsida > Poales > Cyperaceae > Carex > Carex littledalei. Next base: position 7,819,473 of record CM022083.1, on the reverse strand, counting down.
ATCAAGCTTGGGTTGTACATGTAATTAATTACTGTCTTATAATATCAGAATGAGAATCTGCTTTTTTTTTTTGAAAAAAAAGGAGAGTCATCTAAAAACTACTTTTAGAGAGAGAAAAAAAGAGAAGGAGAGGGAAAGAGCGAGTAGGAGAGAGAGAGGAGGAGAGAATAGAGATATGAGGGTTCTCCTTTTCTGCCGAAATTTTTATTTATAGCTCAATTAAAATAAATTAACAAAATAGCTATCGTTTCTGAGAATTTCGATTTTCACCACGGCCGCAGAATGGTTTTGAAGAGTTTTCTAGTAAGTGAATCAATATATATTTATATCTGAAGAGTTTTAGTAAGTAATTACTTTTGACAAATAATTTTACTTCTCATTTAAAAAGGTTTCTAATTTAAAAAAAATTATAATTTTTTTTTCAATATTTACCGATTTTACTAGAAAAATTTACAGTAAAAAATTCCACGAGATAAATAATAACAGTTAAAAAAAAACTTGAACGGAATAAATAATAATAGCTCAAAATATTATTATTTTAGTTGAAATAAATCATTGTAGTCAATGGTTGTGCAGACGGATTGGATATTTATCTATGGGATTCGTATTAATACAGATATTCGATATCTGAATATTCATATAGATACAATAATAAATATATACATATAATTTTAATAAATATTATGAAGAAAGTTATGTATATGTTTATGAATATTGAATCTGCATTTCGTATAAAAAAACCATATATATACATATATATACATATATATACATATATATATATAGATACATACATATATATATAGATACATACATATATATATATAGAGGAGGGTTCAAATGCCTCCACCATGCCTCTATTTTTAAAAACTTTAATAACTCAAAATATAAAACTAAAAAATCAAAATAAAACCGTTGGATATGATCTATATCATTTTATCTATGTGCTCATAAAAAATTATCACATTTTGATTTTTTTTTTATGTGAATCAATAAGTTGAAAAATCAACGTCTAGAAATTATCCACATTAGTACATTTTTTACAAGCTCTTGATGACAACCAAAACAAAATTGAAATGTCATAATTTTTTACACGTGCATAAATAAAATGATGTAGATCATATCCAACGGTTTTATTTTGATTTTTTAGTTTTAAATTTTGAGTTATTAAAGTTTTAAAAATGGAGGCATGGTGGAGGCATTTGAACCCTCCTCATATATATATACAGGACAGTGCTACGGTGCTACGCGTAGCATAGAGCCCCTCCGTGCTACGGCTCACTTTTTGAGTTTTCAAAATCCTAACGGTCGATCCGAACCATTCAACATGATCTCCATATGAATATGTACTTGCAAACCAAATTTTACATTTTTTAGAATTTTTTTACTATTTATTAAGCCACTTTGAAAAAACACTAATTTGTACACAACAGTAAACTTTTCTGGACCATTGGATCAGCAATTTTCAAAGTGGCTTAATAAATAGTAAAAAAATTCTAAAAAATGTAAAATTTGGTTTGCAAGTACATATTCATATGGAGATCATGTTGAACGGTTCGGATCGACCGTTAGAATTTTGAAAACTCAAAAAGTGAGCCGTAGCACGGAGGGGCTCTATGCTACGCGTAGCATATTAGCAAAATCCTGTATATACATACATATATACATATATATATATATATATAAACTAGTTACTGAAGAGTCCGGCTACTATACCACTAGTGTTATTTCAAACTTAATAACACCACATCTTAAACCATTAGATCTACTTTAATATTCGTGTACAAGATAGAGCGCTGGAATGACACTAGTATGTTGTACGAATATTAAAGTAGATCTAATGGTTTAAGATGTGGTGTTATTAAGTTTGAAATAACACTAGTGGTATAGTAGCTGGACTCGTTACTGAATCCATGTGGCAGCCTGGCAGGCGCTTAAATTACACAACTTTCCGAATAGATAGTATCCGCCACACAATAACCTTGTACCATCATGCCACATAATAAACAATCCTTTAGTCAATTCAGACTATTCAGTCTTCAGTCTAGAAGTCTATGCCAACAACTTAACTGGATCCGGATCCTGTACATTTACTGAAAAATTTGGTTTGAATCCAAACCATCCGATCAGAATCCGTGCTAATCCAAACAAAAGATAAAATTGAAGGAATCCTTTTATTCGTGCAAATTCTGATCGGACGGCTCGAATCTAACTTCAAACTTGGACTTACTTTTGGATCTGAATTCCAACTTACATAACTGATCAGACAGTAGACGATTCATTTTGTGTTAAAATTACACTACGCTAAATCAGGAACACAATTGAATTCCCACTTACATAACCGAATTTCATTTGAAGTAACTAAATTTTTTTAAATTACTGTAGAAAAATCCGGATCGTCTCTTTCGAAATGACACAAATAAAGGGGCTCCATAAATTTTCAAATTGGTCTTCATGTGAATATGGGTTTTGACAAAGAGATGCAATGGACTAATGTGAAATTGAACATCGACAACATGAAACTAAATCTCTTTGACATTATATTCTCGATTTGACCAGGGAGAGGATGGCGACTCAAGGTGAATGGCAGCTTGTTACCCGGCGTCGACGCTTCCCCGACAACTGGAGAGAACCGACGGCACAACCTCAACCACCGACTGTTCGCCCGTTCCTCCCTTATGCCGCAACCTATGCACAGGTAGTCAGCTCGACAGCTCCAAACTCAAGGAATACCTCCAACAACCCGCAGCCACCTCAGCCTCGCCAAAACCTCCAAACCAGGATCACCCCACTCTCCTCCTCCACTAACACCCCCCCCCCCCAGTCCCCTCCACCTTCTCCCAACCTGCGCCCAAATGCCAAAACATACATCTCCCCCCATAGCCCCACGGCCCTGAGATTCCCCCCCTCACCTCTATTCCAAGAGTGGCGCGGCAGATGTTTCCGATGCTGCCGCACCGGACATACAGCTGCGTCGTGTTGGCACCCGGCCAAATGTGGAAAATGCTGGGCTGATGGTCACGTCGGGGCCAGATGCAAAGCTCAGCTACCCCCCCCCCTCTCAACCCAGAGGCTCCACCCTATAGATCTGTTACTCCCACTATACCTATGTCCGAACCTCTCAGCCTAGAACCATCCTTTGATGATCTACTAACCGGCTCCTACCCAGATGTCACTCCTGTCATGCCAACCACACGCCCCATGTATCACACTTGCTTCATGGAGAGAGATGAGCAGTATTACGCCGAGCTAGACAGACTACAAAGAGCAATAGTAGTTCAAACGGTAGATGGCATACCCACAGAAAAAATTGCTGAACTCATCTCCCGATCCGGACTGGTCAAGGCTGGCGACCTCACCTTTGCAAAGCTGACAAGAGGTCGGTACCTCGTCCATTTACCTCTGGGAGCCAATACCGCTGAAGTAATCACTGCAATCCCAGCTGAGCCATGGGAGCGAGGTCTCAGCTTTCAACAATGGTCGCCTTTGGATTATTCATCCATTAACATTCCCAACTATCGCCTCTTCATCGAGCTACTAGATGTCCCTCCCCCCCTTTACCGAGAGAAGGCAATGATTAGGGCAACGGCGGGTCTCGGCCTATATCTTGGGACAATAGACCAGGCTGACCCTTCGAACCTAACAACATGGACAGCGATCATAGCTACGGATGATTTACATAGAATCCCACAGGGCATCAAAATGGTTGTAGGAGGAGTGCAGTTCTATATGCCTCTCAATGTCCTCAAGGTTACAAATGGCCCTATCTACCGACCTCAAGAGCTGCCGGTGCAACCACACAAATTCAAGAAACCAGAGCCGATACCTACCTCTACTGACGATGACCATGATGCATTTTTTACTTGCTCACGGTTCCTCCTACAGGACCTCTTTAGGGGACGGGACATCCCCTTTGATATTCAGGAGATGATCGCCGGCACCAAGAAACCTAGGTTCTCCAAGGAGGACCTAACCACTATCCTCCTGCATCAACACCTAGAAGAATTGGCCACAGATAATCCCACAGTTCAGTTGCATGCAGCCGCAGCAGAACCAAGGAGTCAGGCGGTTTCACATGACAGAACAGAGAGACCCAGGCGCCAGCTTGCCTCGGCCATAGGAGATCCGGATACCACACCACATATGATAACGGGAACCCGAAGAGCCCCTACTATCTCTCACCCACCCAGGGATGCGCCACAACAAATCAAGGAAAAGAGAGCTCAGACCTTGGCTCGGTTCTCTAAGGAGACAAATATCCCGCAAAGGGACGAATTAGAAGATGTGGAAGGAATTGCGGCTCATTTCCAACAACAGAGAGATGCAGGCTCTCGGAAAGGCAAATCACGTGCCACTAGAGACAAAGGGAAAAACCTCCAACTTCGAATTAAAGAGAAGCCACGGCCTATGAAGCGGATTGACCTTAAATCACGGTATGGGCTGTTGCATAAGAAGCCGCATGGAAAAGGGGTCCTAATTAGTCAGGCCGAACGAAGGCCCAGAGTCAGTGGGCTGGCACAGCGCCAAGTAAGAGAGGTGAATCGGGCCCAAAACCATTCTGCTTCAAGGAATAAATCGGGCCACTCCTCCAGACCTTCTAGCTCTAGGGCCCACCCACAAGAAATTGATTTAAGCCTCAATCCAGAAGGTTTCTATCAGGTGCACGTGGCTGTCGGCAAAATCAATAGTTTGGCTGAAGGTTGTGGATTCACTGTCTCACAGATAGAGGAGATCATCCGAGAAGAAAATCAACACCTACAACGAGAAAATTCTGCCTCCGACGAACCGAGTGAATCAGATAACACCACTGACCCTGAGCGGGTCTGCACCGACCCGTTATCTGATGAGGATTTAGACTCAGATGGAGATATCGCCCTCTAGGGAGGTCCCAGCCTTGCAATTCGAAATTTGGGGGGGTAGTTCAACTGTTTTTTTATGAAGCAATTCAAAATTCTCAGCTGGAACACTAGAGGTTTGGGGGAACTCAATAAATGTAGTGGAGTAAGAAATGCGATTAGAATGTCCAGATGTGAGCTAGTTTGTATTCAAGAATCAAAACTCAATGAATTCGACTTAGCTTATTTCTCGAATTTTTTGCCTTCTTACTTTGAGAAGAGATGTGTGTATATCAACGCTTTTAATAGTTCGGGAGGATGCATTATCGCATGGAAGAAGAATTATACACTGATCAATTCGTGGTCAACAAGACACACCTGTTCGGCAGTACTCCGACAGAATAATTCGGGCCAAGTTTTCACGGTAACCAACGTGTATGGCCCGGCGGAGGATGCACAAAAACCTGAATTTATAACCGAGCTGGAGGCAATGGTAAATCGGGTCCCAAACATGTGGCTGCTATTGGGAGATTTCAACTTAGTTCGATGGATTATCGATCGTTCAGGGAATATTCGGGGGACAAATTTAATGGATCTCTTTAATGATATGATTCAAGAGCTACAACTAATAGATATTCCCTTGAAGAACAGACTATACACATGGTGCAATAAGCGTCCCACTCCTACCTTCTCACGGATCGACAGATGCTTCATGTCACCTGACTGGAGTGCGATGTTCCCCGTCATCACCCTGCATGCTCAAGAAATGATCATCTCGGATCACGTACCCCTACTCCTGACCTTCAAACACCACTCACAACTGAAAAGACAACCGAAAATTGAGCTATTTTGGATGCGTCACCCTGAGATGCAACAGATTGTCTCTCGGGTCTGGAGACCACACGGTGGAGCCACTGGAGACTTCATGGACCGCGCCTCCACCCTAAAAAACCTGCTTAGTGCATGGCACAGGGACCGCTTCACAAAAATGGATACTCAACTAAAATTCTGCAAAAGAGTAATCTCTTTCTTCGATTGCATTGAGGAGAAAAGAAACCTTGATATGCGTGAGTTCTGGTTCAGACAGAGGGTCCGACAACGGGCCTATGATCTAGCAGTGGATGTGGAGACAAAATGGAAACAACGGGCTCGGTGCCATTGGTTAAAGCACGGAGATAACAACACCAAGTTTTTTCATGCCTTCGCATCAAGTCGAACAGCTCGGAACACAGTAACATCTCTGAACCATGAAGGAGTCCAAATTACCAATGAACTGCTCATTCGGGCAACCTTTCTGGAGCATATGCGCAATACCCTTGGCACGGCCCATGAGGCTCTCGGTTTTAAACCAGATACACTGTATCCTAACCAACCAGACCGAAGCCACCTAGATGCACCTTTTTCAGAAATGGAGGTTGAAAATGCGATCAGATCATTGGCAAAAAACAAAGCATCCGGACCAGATGGGGTCCCAAATGAATTTCTGCAACATTATTGGCAAGATATTAAACACGATATTATGCAGATAGTTCACTCCTTCTATGCCCATGAATTAGACCTCAACACGTTCAACCGAGCTAACATAATCATGGTCCCTAAGAAAGAAGTATCACAATCGGTGCAGGATTTTCGTCCTATTAGTGTCTTGAATGTAGTACCTAAACTTCTCTCCAAGCTGCTAGCAGCTCGATTGGCTACCGAGCTTGACGGCTTAGTCTCCACTCACCAAACAGCTTTTATTCGGGGTCGCCACATTGCTGAAAATTTCATTGTGACTAGAGAGGTCTTAAGCCACATCCACTCCACAAAGTCTCCCTCCGTTTTCGTTAAAATTGACTTCTCAAAAGCCTTCGACTCGATAAATTGGTGTTTCTTACAAGAGGTGCTAACTCAACGAGGATTCCCAACTCGATGGATTAGATGGATAAATGACCTGCTACATTCAGCCACCTCAAGGGTAATCATAAATGGAGAACCTTCAGAATTCTTCTCTCATCGACAAGGTCTTCGGCAAGGAGATCCGCTCTCCCCTATGCTCTTCATTCTAGCGGTCGATGTCCTACAACAGATGATTAGGGTTGCAAACCCCACTCTCCACTCGGCCATCTCGACAAAGGTTCACGAATCAATCCTTGCCTTGCAATACGCGGATGACACGGCCTTGATAGCAAATGCATGTGTCGACACCTTGGTAACCCTAAAGATCACTCTCAGACTCTTCTCCAAGATTTCTGGCCTTCAAATCAATTTCTCTAAAAGCTCTTTTGTCGATTTCAATCTGCATCCCAATCAAGTCAGAAAGGTACGGCTTCTCCTAGAATGCCAACGAACAACACTACCGGTAACATATCTAGGTATGCCTCTCACAACCAAACAACCGGCTAGACAATGCTACATGCAACTGGTGGAGAAACTAGAAAGGAGATTACAGGGATGGAAAGGAAAGCTGATCTCGAGAGGAGGGCGAGCCCAACTCGTCAACTCGGTACTCTCAGCAATTCCGATTTATTTCATGAACTGTTTTAGGTTACCGAAGTGGGTCTTTCAGAAAATTGACAAGCTACGAAGACTTTTCCTTTGGGGAAGAAGTGATTGCGACGGTCGAGCTCTATCTCTGATTAACTGGGAAACTGCATGTTTGCCCAAAAAATGGGGAGGTCTTGGCATCCGTAACATGGAATTACAAAATATATCTCTCCTACTCCGGTGGTGGTGGAGACTATACCAAGCAAGAGATTCTCTCTGGACCTGCTGGGCAACCCGGTTGAGAGCAATGCCAACTGAAGAAGGGACTCCAAAAATTTGGCTCATGCAAGGATCTTTTTTCTGGAGTCAACTTCTCAAGATAGAACCTATGTTCCGATGGTGCTCGAGTTGGGTTATTGGAGATGGCACTTCAATTTCATACTGGTACGATCACTGGTCAGGTATCCCACTTAGAACACGCGATGATGGCATGCCAAGACCAACCAATCGGACCTTGTCTCTGGCTAGTGCAATGGCTGATCAAAATGGGATGCTTCCCTTACCGCCAGACCCACCGGTGTTTGGAAATGGCAATGATACTCTGACTTGGAAATGGAGTACAAATGGGAGCTACGAAGCAAAAACCACATACGTCATGTTAGCATCTGGAGGAAGAATCAGGACAGCTTACTACAAAGTTTGGACAGCCAAATGCCCGGCCACGCCAAAAATTTTCGCATTCTTAATGCTCCGAGGAAGAACCCTAACACAGGATACACTGAGACGGCGAAGAATTCAATGTCAACTTGGCTGTGTCATGTGCCAGAACTGCCCGATTGAGTCGGTATTACACTTGTTCTTTCTTTGCCCGTATGCGGTGCATGTCTGGTGCTGCGTCTCATCGGAATTGGGGTTGCAACTCTTCAAACCAGCGGGAACCGTAGAGCTGATCTGGCATGGATCCCAGACAGCCCTCACAAACCGAAGCAGCTCCAAAAACAAAAAATGGATTACGTGGTTCATATGTGTCACATGGCACATATGGAAGGAGCGAAACGCAAGGATTTTTCGAGGAGGAAGAAGGCCACCGGAGGTGCTGGCAAAGCAGATCATAATTGAAGGTCGGTTATGGCTATTATACTGCTAATTCTGAAGAGGTTGCTTGGATGAATCTGAGCTTTCTGTATTTTGCTGTATTTTAATTTTTTCCTTTCTCTCTTTCTCCTTTCCCTTCCTTTTTCTGGTAGGAATAGGTTTTTCTCAGGATACTGGTAATTTAGGAAAATAATGCTAGAAGATGGGTACTGGAATGTAACTCAATTAGAGGATGTAAACATATGGGAGATATATAAAATTTGACAGCTTCTGTCAATATTTCAAAAAAAAAAAAGACAAAGAGATGCAATCAGAGAAGTGTAGTTGTAACTTCCAGAAATTAACTTACCTACCAGTCAGAGTCAGCACCTGAGAGTAGGTCCGATGGGTTTAATCACCGTCGATTTGCTTTAAACTCCGTGCATGTCTGTTTTAATTTTCGTGCACACAAAAATCTTAAATTAAATCGGACGGTCATCATGCTCGTTGAACCTAAAAGTAGATTCGATGGGCATCGGAACTACTCCGTTCTCCAGAGTCAGACCTTGGAAAGTCAATTAGCTTGGGAGCTCAGTATTAATTTTGATACAAATTAATGAAACAACAATACAAATTATCAACTCAGTTTTTGGGACTCATTAGTATGTTTGATGAGTAGTTAGTCTTCTTCCAAATAAATGATGTATCAATTAATTATGAAAATTTACTTTCTAATTTCTGCTTAATATATATACACTATTGGAACTCTATTTGAGTGTGTGTGTGCACACATACACACACAAATATTAGACAGAAAATACGTGTATACCAAGGGGTGAGGTTGACCTTAATTAATTTTGTATTTTTAATATCTAAGTCGTTGGAGTATATTTAGAGTGGTAAAAACGTGCCGTGCCGTGCCGTGATCAAGTGAACAGTCACACATGTCGTGACCAAAATGTCAAAGGTGGTCACGCCACGCGAATGATTACGGCACACGAGTCACACCGTGTCCAAACGTGACCAGTCGTTTGACCACGTTTAACTATTTTTTTTTCATAATTAAGGTTAGTTTATTCAAGATTCACCATTTGATTAAGATCTAATGGTTCTAATTACATGTGACTCTTGTGACCACGTGCCGTGACCAGATCTTTCGCATGACGTGCCGTGCACGCAAATGGTCACGGCATACGACACGCAAGTCATAGCACGTAACAGTCACACGTGCTGTACCGTTCCGTACCGTAATTGTGCCGTTTCGTAAAGAAACCAGCTCCGCCGTGTCATTTTTTCCACTCTAAGTACATGAGGTTCACTTTAGGTATACTAAAAAGTTAGGATTCATCTCTCTGTATTTTACTATTAAACTCGATCGTCGTAGAATATTTAACACTGATTTCGAGGTGAATATATGCATGATACCCAGCGAGCTTAAGTAATGTACTAAATAAAAAAAATGATATATATATATATACCCATCTTAAACTAGCTCAGAATAGAAAATTATTAATTGACATTTCCTCAAGGGCTCAAGAACAATACTGGTTACTGGAAGAAGACTATGTAGTACCTAATTAATAATATCAATGCTTCTTCAATTTTCTTTCCATATATATATATATATGAAATCGATTTGGGTACAGCGTACATTTTTCTATATTACTTTGTATTGGTGACCCAAAATTTATTTTCGTAAAATCGATTTTTTTTCTTAACATTTAACGGATTCAAAATAATACTTGCAATGTGAATAATTTTAACTATTATATTTTAAGTTGCAGGGTCTTGGGTCTCTCACTCTCTCATGGATTTGTGATGTTGCATGATTAAACACATAGATGACATGACATTAAACCATCTTTTGCATGAGAGGGTGTTATATTTTTGTGATGCGCATGATAAAATTGGTGGAATTTATATGAACCCAAAGTCTTATAATTTCTAATATTTAAGTTCTTCAAAAACTTCTTTATTCTTGTATTTTGGATAGTTGGCCTGATCTTTTTTTTTTGTTATGAATATGATTATTGTAATATTGGATTTATATAGGTGAATGCATTTTGGATTCGTGTATCATTATATCCGATCCTATCAAATACCAGAGGAAATCAATTAATGGTGACGATTTTTTGAATTCAAATAAACTGTTACTGCAATTATTACTAATATTATAAACTATTATTATTATTATTTGATATATTATAATAATTATTATTATTATATTTTCATTGTTGATTGTTTAAAAAACCTGCATCCAAATAAACATTCACATTGATATCATGATTTAAAAATAGTATTATTACAATAATCATTTGCATATTTTAATTTCACTATTAATATATCATCTGTAAATTTTTTAGTTTTCATTTCTCTGAACTCTCTTATTTCGTTTTCTATCTGATTTTAGTTGCAAATTAATGTTATTTTTCTTCAAGTCTATCAAAATTTCCAAAATATTAAGAAAACAAATATAAAAAAATAGGACTTGAGCAAATGTTGTGGGTAAGTGCAAGTCAGGTCTGCATAAAAGCTCATTTTGTTCACAACCTAAGTTATTAAGTTTCAGTGATTTTATGCATCACTCATGTGAAATCAAATTTTAATCATGAACTAAGCCAGCAGGTGAGATGTGCACAAGCAGGTGAGGCAAGCACGTGAGTAAGGGAGGCAGGCACGTGAGTAAGGGAGGCAAGCACGTGAGTAAGGGAGGCTAGCAGGTGAGGCTAGCACGTGAGTAAGGGAGACTAGTGAGCCGGGAGCAGCTAGCTTTTTATCTCTTCAAAATTGCCTTTTATTAGACACACTCCCATTTTGTCGTTTCTCCATTGTGAGTCTTATTCAAAGTGTTTTGGACAAAACTTAACCAAAGCCCGGGCCTACAACCGTCCGATTTATGGTATCATATAAATTTATTCAGTTTGAAATTTTCATACCAATCTCGATACTGATCGGACGGTTTCCTTCCGGTTTTGATAGGTTTTGTCCAAAGCCCTTTGCCCAGTGGGGTTTATGACTTTCAGTTTGCGGGAAGAAGCCAAGGGAATGATTCGATTCGACAGCCAAGGAAGGACTCGGCTCAGATCGAATCGACTCGGTCAGGAAAATATGAATTATTTCGAGTTCGAGCCGAGTTTGAGCTCAACTCGAATTGAGCTCAGCTCAATATTGACCCATTCAAGAGTCCAGCTCAAAGTCCACGAGTCGGCCCGACTCGTTTAGCAGGCCTACCTACAATCATATGCACAAAAGCAAAAAAATAATTTGTCATAATTAAACTTGTGTAGATAAGCATCCTATATATATCCGCTATAGTTGGCTTATTTTTTTAAACACTATTGCAGTCATATCTAAATATCATATGCACATTTATTGAAATAGTAAAGGTATCAGCAAATGAATAACTTACTTTGGACATAAAAAGCGACGCGCACAACTAAGAACAGCTGAGTCAGTGATGAAAGGTACCTAAAAATGCAGAAAAGACATAAGTTTAGTTGTCATCCAGTTTAGGGAACACAATGATTTATTTGAAGCACACAAAGTACCTGTACAATGCCTTGTGGTCTCATATGTGTCATCTGATTTGTACTCTTACTATACATAATGGTACTCATTGCGTAATATAATCGTTGAAAGTAGGATATTTTTTCTTCTTTGCTCAACATTTATGCAATGGATAAATGACATCCAAAGCTAATCTAGCAAAACTGTTACACCCATGGACCAGTTTATAGCAACATAATCATCCGTCTTCTAAATTAATATCTATAGATGCTACGTTGAGGGGGTTCTCGACATATGTGATGATCGAACAGAAATTATTGGAAGACAGTTCCTATTTCTTCTCCATCGTCTGAAACTCACAAACAAAATCAAATCAAATACAAAGTACGAACAATGAATAAACAGTGAGATCAGTGATAAAATAAAAGGCAAATACAAAATTTAGCTCGCACTGCAGATTAGATTCTTTACGGCAAGATAATGAGATCAAAGGACACACTTTCCAAGAGTTCCTGCTGGCTACCTGGATTTTTGCTAGAGTTATCCATAAAATATTAGAAGCTACTATATACCCTAAATTGAGTGTACAATTTTACAAATGTGCCTTGTCCTAAAGTTTAACCCTTATCAGTGTCTAATTGGGCAAGTGACAATGAGATCATTACCTTGTCTTAATTATGTTTTTAATTATGTTTTAGGATTATAATAGAATTGTACGATACGTTTATGTCAAAATGTAAAAAATTAAGGCACTGTGTCATATCTGTCAAATATATTTTAATCAATTAAGAACTGATTTCGAATAACGATAATAACTAATTTTAGTGCATAATAGCCCCGTCTTATTGCCAATATTGTCGAAGCAAACAAAAAGTTTCAGACCAAACAGTAGGTAAGAATAAGCAAACAAAAGCTAAATCTAAAGGAAGCTTACCTTCTTACTGATTAAGCAGCTGTGGCTATGTTTAAAACTCCAAAGATAGCTTAGAATGACTGCTCCCTTTTTTGTTTTCAGAACCTAGTATATAAACCTAGATCATAATCAGCTACGTATTCGGCTAAGTAAATATATGGAAATGGAAATACAGAGGTAATTTGGAAGGCCTGGAATTGGATGATATGTTTGAATTGAGGCTTATACTGTTTGTCCTTAAAAATATATTTTTTCAGTCATGCAAGGTTAGACCATGGATGCATTACATAAACCTAGATCATACTAAGTATTCATGATAGATTCAAGCCCCTTTTCGATTTATAATCCTAAATTGGGCATAGGAACAAACGAATAGTAATAATTAAGCATGTACATTAGATTTTAAGCTAATTAATTGAGAAGGACTTCTGAATCTTTTGAGCGTTCCAAAATAACTGAATTGAAAGTCATCGATACTACCAAGGTCCTATACCTAAAAATTTCAATTTGCTTCGTAAATATGAGAAAAATGATTCCAGTAAACTATTGTCATTTTAAGACGGTTTCTCTCAAAACAGAAACAAAATCAACATCAGCCTGTTTCCTGACTTTAATTGATGAACCAAAACCAACTTGTTTCAGTTTTTATTATTCATTCTTCCCATTATTATGCTGGAGTCAAAATTGCCATTGTATATATAAAAGTAAACTTGTAATTGTATAAAGACGAAAAAAAAGACAATTTGAATCTCGTCCCATATTATCAATTGGATAGAGAAGGATTGATCTCAAAGGACTCGGTGCACGAATTGATCTATATTGGAAATATTAAAAAAAAAAAATAGGTTTATTGGGTTTTAATTCTGATATAAATTTTTTGAGAAGATAAGAGCATACCTTGGGCAAAATCTATTGAAGTCAAGAAAGCTTTTTGCAGCAAAAACCTGAGCTCCAAAGTCTTGTCCCGAAGAACCTTAAGTACATGAATGACATAATTAATTATTTGAAAAATTGAATATAAGAAAATTCTATAAGATGAACATAACAACATTAGGATCTAAAACTTTTCAAAGAATTTCATTTGTCAAACACTAAGGCAAGTTTGCCCTTTTGAGAAAATTCATAAATATTAGGGTCCTTTTGGCATCTTTCTCCAACCTTTGGTCTACAGTGATCAAATATTGCAAATAATGATGAAGTATATTCATCCTGAATTCTAAGAATATAATTTAAATATAATTCTTATTGTCCTATGTGCTAGAATTAATGGTAAAATTGGGGAGTCAATCCGAGAACAGTATGTAGAGTGCTTCTAAGAAGATGCTAGAATTCTGCTGATCATGATCTTAATTTATCATTTTCTATGCATTCCAAAGAGCATTTATCTAAATGCAGTAATAGATTTTGGAATCTCACTGAGATAATAGAGGAGAGCAGAAGCTGGTAACGGCTGAGGAGTTCGTACCATTTATTGGTCCCGTTAAAAATCAATATTGAAAAAAAATAAGCATTTAGATCAGATTTACAGCAATCTAAAAATTGTAGACAATAATATAAATCTCTTTTATATTATCCATTTCAAATTGTTTGCTTATTTCAAATCTTGCTTCTCATAAGATTTTAGGGAAGCAATACACAATTTGGATTTTGACACTAATAATGCTAAGTTAGCTTGTAGGGGTGAATAAGCGTAGCAGGACACACTAATGAAACAAAACCAACTTGTTTCAGTTTTTTCATTTTCCCCACTATTATGCTAAAGTTAAAACATGTAAACTAAATGCAATTATAAACGCAAAATCTATCTACTTATCATTTCTCAAACTACAGATTCTGATTACCCAAAAGAAATGAACACATTCAAAGGAATGGGGTTGTCCTATCTAGAATCTGAGAAAATGCCTTTGTCAAGCAAGTCATTGTTATCTGTTGAGGAAACGCCTTTGTCAATAGTTTATTATATGATATGAGTTTTACTAAGTATATGCATGCATATCATGTGATATAATTTTTGCCAACTAACCGCAATTAACATGTCGACTAATTGTAACTGTAACACAAAATAGAGGTACTTATTCTTTCTCAAACTACAAATTCTGCTTGCCCACAAAAATATGAACAATTCTTAAACTTGTCATAGACAAAGAGTATTGATGCATAGTTTTATACTCTGGAGACTGAAATTAGAAGATTAAATAATATTGTACCTTGCAATCTCTTGCTTATGAATTGTAACAAAGTTGTTTGAAGTTGTTGCTGAGGATTGCAGCTCCTCAAAATGGAGTCATTGAAGGACTTCTGCAGAAAATTGTTGCTTTCTCTTGCTTAGTTGTTGTTGAAGATTGCAGCTCCTGAAAATAGAGTGATTGAAGGACTTTCGAAGCAAATTCCTTAATTAAATTATTGGTAAGCAACCTAATTGTGTTTATGTCATAAAAAGAAATTGGCCTATTAGGAGGAAACTACCCAATAATCAATAACACATACAAATCTTAAGAAAAATGAGAACCTAATAACCTCATAAACTGCAACCAATAAATTAGAACTTTTTCAATTAAAAAAATTATAGAGAGAGAGGATACCAGCTGTGGAGGAGGAAAGTGAAGGTGAACTCAAAAGCGCCAGTGGAGCGGAGATGGAGGTTGGGATCTGCGGAGAGTGGCAGACAGCAGAGAGGGAAGAGAGCGCGCTGAGAGAAGAGGTCAGCTTGAAGAGAACAAACGAAGTGGTCGATGGTAGATAAGGCCGACAAAGCGGAGCAGTCGGGGTTTAAAACATTTCTTAATGGAGAGAATAAGAAGAGACAGAAGAGGTAAGAAATGTGATTCTATTATTTGATCATCATTTACAAATGTCATCTGGGCCTCTTATATAGAGCACCTGCTATAGCTCAGTAATGAATCTATTACAAGATTTGACCATAGTCAACTCACTAACTAATCTTGTTAACAGCTGTTTAAGCTACCTAATTCTGTTACAAGTGTTTGACCGTAGTCAACTACTAACTAATCTATTCTCATCTAATAGCCCCCCTCAAGCTGAGCATGGATGAATGTGAAGCTTGGATCTCAGGAACTGTAGCCGAGGTGCAGCAAGGCCCTTAGTGAAGAGGCCTGCAAGTTGTTCCTTGGAACAAATAAACCGAACCAAGAGTGATTTAGAAGCAATTCTCTCACGAACAAAATGGTAATCTATCTCGATATGTTTGGTACGTGCATGAAAGACCGGGTTGGCGGCTAAGAAGGTAGCACCAAGGTTGTCACACCAAAGTGTCGGTTTTGATAAAAGAGAGATGTGAAGTTCTTTGAGAAGATGTTGCAGCCATATGAATTTGGTACACGCAATGGCCATACTCCTATACTCGGCCTTCGTGCTTGACCGTGAAACGGTTTGTTGTTTCTTTGACCCCCATGAGAGAAGGTTTGAGCCTAGAAAAACACAAAAGCCCGACGTGGAGCGCCTATCATCAGGGCAACCAGCCCAATCCGAATCGGTATATGCATGAAGATCAAGAGAGGAGTTTGCCTTGATTTGTAGACCATGGTTGATAGTACCCTTTAGATACCTCAAAATTCGCTTGACAACCTCCCAATGAGTATCCGTAGGCATGTGCATGAATTGTGATGCCTTGTTAACCGCAAAGGTGATGTCGGGACGAGTAATGGTTGCATATTGAAGTGCACCAACCGTGCTACGATAGAGTTGGGGATCGGTCATTGGAGTGCCACCATGTTTGGAAAGAGGAGTATTGGCCGAAATAGGGGTAGTGCATGGTTTTGCTCCATCCATTTTTGCACGAATGAGAAGATCATGGATGTAGTTAGGTTGGGAAAGGTGAAGACCATGAGCATTGCGGTGTACTTGGATCCCTAAGAAAAAATGCAAGTCACCAAGGTCTTTGAGAGAAAAACAAGAGGCAAGAGAAGAAATCAAACCCGATAGGGCCTCTTTGTTGGATCCCGTGATGATGATATCATCAACATACACAAGGATTATGGTGAGAGAAGAAGAGGTTGCCTTAATAAAGAGAGAAGGGTCGGCATGAGATGAAAGAAAGCCAAGGTCAGCTAGGGCTGAAGCTAACTTATGAAACCAAGCACGGGGTGCTTGCTTAAGTCCATATAGAGCTTTTTTTAGGCGACACACATGAGACGGAAATTGGGGATCCGCAAACCCCGGTGGTTGGGACATATAAACACTCTCATCAAGATCTCCATGAAGGAAGGCATTGTTAACATCAAGTTGTCGAATAACCCAATGATGTGAGATAGCAAGAGAAAGAACCACACGAATTGTGGTAGGCTTAACTACGGGACTAAAAGTCTCGTGATAATCTATCACTTCCTCTTGAGTGTACCCTTTAGCCACGAGGCGTGCCTTGTACCGCTCGATCGAACCATCCGCTTGCCTCTTGATTTTAAAAATCCACTTGCAACCTATAACATGTTGATCGAGTGGAGGAGGAACTAAATCCCAAGTATTGTTATTTGCAAGAGTGGTGAGTTCATTTGCCATAGCCATGCGCCATTCGGGGTGTTTGTTAGCCAAGGTGAAAGAAGTAGGCTCATCTAAATTATAATTGGGCAAGGGATGTTTGGTAGTGATGAGAGAAATATGATCAGGAAAGGATTTCGGTTTAGAAGACTTAGTTTTGAGACGAGTGAGCATGGGATGGCAATTCTGTGCAGTTTCGGTTGGAAAGGCAGTGGAGGGCCCAGCAGGTGTAGGAGTAGTAAGGTTGGTGGGCTCCTGTTTGGAGAGACTTGGAGGAGAAGGCTGAAGACAGTTGGGCTGCTGTGGGGAGAGGCTCGGACTAGCAGGCCCAACAAGGCTCGGGTTAGAGAGAGATGGCCCAGTAGCCGAAGTGGGCTGAGTAGAGGGAGAAGGTCCAGTAGGCGCATTGGGCTCAGTAGAAGTAAGAAGAGGAAATATAGACTGCACAGGAGAGGTTTCGGCACCAGACTGAGGAGCACTAGACAGAGACTGAGTGCTAAAAGGAAAAATGTGTTCCTCAAAAGTAACATTCCGACTCACATATATTTTATTAGAGGGCACATGAAGACATTTATATCCTTTTTGTAATTGGCAATAGCCCAAGAAAACACAAGGCAATGATCTATATTCCAATTTATGTGAGTTATAAGGCCGAAGGTGGGGAAAGCAAAGACAACCGATTACCTTAAGAAAATGATAGTCGGGTGGCTTGTGAAAGAGGCGAGTGTAAGGAGGAACATGTGGAGGAGTAGTGGGTGGTAATCGATTTATGAGGAAGACCACGCTATGAAAGACATGATCCCATAGGCGAGTGGGTAAGGAGGCATGTGACATGATCGATAAGCTTAGCTCAATGATATGGCGATGCTTGCGCTCGGCCATGCCATTTTGTTGCGGGGTGTGGGGGCAAGTAGTTTGATGCACGATTTGGGGAAAGAGGCGTGCAATTGGTTTGAACTCCGTTCCACCATCGGATTGGAGTGTCTTGATGGTAGTAGAAAACAAGTTCTCCACTTGCGCCTTAAATTTAGTGAACACATGGAGCACTTCATCTTTAGTACGCAAAAAATATATCCATGAGAACCTAGAAAACTCATCAATAAAATGGATGTAATAACGAAATCCATTAGTAGATATAATTGGTGCGGGACCCCACAAGTCGGAGTGCACCACTTCTAGAGGGCTAGAAGGAAAAGAAGAAGAAGTAGGAAATGGCAATACATGTGCCTTTGCTTTTGAGCAATCAATACAAGAGCTCAGTTTATTAGAAAAAAGAGGAAGCTTATTATGAGTGATAACATGTTGAGTAGTCACATGAGAAGGATGCCCCAAACGAGAGTGCCATAAATCGGCCGAAGCACGCTCACCAACAAGCACCCTTGGAGAAGAAGAAATTCGGTAAAGACCATTATTGAGATGTGCTCGAAGAAGCGTTCTCATAGTGAGGCGGTCCTTTATGAGGCAAAAAGAAGAATAAAATTTTATTAACACATCATTATCATGAGTAAACCGAGATATGCTAATAAGATTTTTGATAATGTTAGGCACATGAAGAACCTCCTTGAGATGTAAATTGCCATGATCGAAAGGTAGTGCACAATTACCAAGATGTAAGATAGGTAAATTAGAGCCATTACCTACTTGAAGATTGTCATGGCCAACATACGGAGTAAAGGAGGAGAGGTTATTGATGTCGGTAGTGACATGGTGTGTCGCACCCGAGTCAAGAAACCAAGCATCACTCGGCGAGGTGGTGGTAGTGTTGATCAAGGCCTGAAATTGAGCAGGAGGATCAGCTGAGTAAGCATTATCAAACCTGTACCAGCAAATGAGAGCACCATGACCCCTTTTGTTGCAAATCTGGCAAACTGGTAAGTCTTCACTGTTCTGAGCAGAGGAGGAATGAGTAGAGGAGCCTCTGGTGTGCTGAGAAGAGTAGTTGGCCGAATTAGTTCCTCTGCCACTGGATTGTTGTACTGGACCAGATCTGCCACGGCCTGGTGTAGGAAGAAGGCCTTGTTGAGACGGGCCAAACTGCTGCTGCTGGGAAGAATTTTGGGCCTGGGCCGATCTGCCTCCTCTATTGTGTCGTCCCCTTCCCCTTCCTCTTCCAGAGGCGGCATAGAGAGCCGACGGATCAGATGAGAGTGGAGTAGAGGAGTGTTGGGAATTAATCAAGGACTCGTGAGATAAGAGGAAAGCATGGAGATCGGCAACACTAACCGGATCGGATCTAGTAGTGAGAGCAACCACGAATGAATTGAAGTCGGATCCCAACCCGTTAAGAATATAGCGGACCAGGTCTGAATCCGAAACCGGTTCACCAGAGGCAGTGAGTTGATCGGCTACACTGCGCATTCTCTCAAAATAATCATTGCAGGAAAGTCCCCCTCTGGTGGTGGTTTGCAGTTGTCGACGAAGGTCCATAATCCGAGCAGTAGAAATGGCCGAATACACTGTATGAAGAGAAGACCACAGCTCGCGCGAGGTTTGGCAAGAAACATACTGAGAGAGCACAGGACCAGAGATAGTCGACCTGAGCCATCCGAGAAGAAGGCGATCTTGCCGATGCCAAGACAGAAAAGATGAATTAGGTGTGGATTGACCTTCAACAAGAGTTGTTTGTGACGGTGGAGAATCAGTGACAAATCGAGTGAGGCCGAATCCATCGATAATCGGTTCTACCTGAGATCTCCAAGTAAGAAAATTTTGTCGATCTAGCTTAGTAGAAACCGGTATGGTGATGTGAACAACTGGATCAGTCGAGATAGAAGAAGGAGGAATAGTAGAAGAAGGAGGAGTGACATCCTGAGAGGTCTGTGAATGGTCAGACGCCATTGTTGCGGAAGAAAAAGACTTGATCTTGGATCAAGCTCTGATACCATAAAACATTTCTTAATGGAGAGAATAAGAAGAGACAGAAGAGGTAAGAAATGTGATTCTATTATTTGATCATCATTTACAAATGTCATCTGGGCCTCTTATATAGAGCACCTGCTATAGCTCAGTAATGAATCTGTTACAAGATTTGACCATAGTCAACTCACTAACTAATCTTGTTAACAGCTGTTTAAGCTACCTAATTTTGTTACAAGTGTTTGACCGTAGTCAACTACTAACTAATCTATTCTCATCTAATAGGGTTGGAGGTCGGAAAGGACGGAACAGTAGCGCTGGTAGGAAGCTTTGCGGGAACCGTACAGCCGGAGTAGTCACTGGTAGAGGAAGGGATTCAGATTGAAGGAGAAGAGATGGGGCGAACCGCTCAAGGAGCGGAGCTGGAATAGAGAAGAAGAGAAGGATCGAAATTTCGAGAGAGAGGAGAAAGAAGAGGAGCGCTCTGAGGCGGCAGGATTTTTTTTAGGTGGGGATCTTCTCTCTCTCTTTTTTTTTTTTAGCAAGAAAATGGAGAAAAAAAACGAAAGGAAGGGAATGGGACCCGACTGTCAGTGTGAATATTCACTGTTGGAGTACACGTAGCCAAGAGGAGCGGTGTAAGCGCGCGAGAGAGTTCTCGCTTCAACCATGCGATCCAGATCGAACGGTGCAGAGGGCGTGTGTCACTATTGGAGTACTGTAGCTCCGCGACGCGGATTATATAGATATAATAGATTTTGTTTTTGGAAGAAAAAGAAAGCTGTAAAAGGTATGAAAAAATGAAGGCAAAAAAAGGTTGAAGATTTGGAAAGACAAAAAGGATGAACTTTCGAGATGATGAGTTAGATTGGGAATAAAACGTTTCGCTGATTTGGGGGACCCATCTGCCAGAGTCATGGTTGCTTTTAATGTTTATTTCTGAATCCAAAATTAATATATAAGATAGATATTGGAAACTTCCAAAACAACTGCCTTTTTAAAAGTATTAATTTAATTAAGTTAAATTTTGCATTGTTGTAATTAATTTTAAAATTGATAAAAAAGAGATTTCAACACTTCTATAAAATAAATATAAACGTTAATAATTCACAACTTTGTGTAATTTTTTGTATAACAATTTAATTAATGTATATACTACAAGAATCTATTTTACTCGCCAAGGTAAATGCGTTTAACAGTGTCGGTACCCTCGCTGATACTCCTGAAAATAATAGCGATATTCTCGAAAATAACATTTTTTATCGGTTTACACTCGAAAATAGCAATTTATATAATTTGTGCAGCTCATGGATTGCCAACCTATCATGTTGTCAGATTGCCAAGTTGTCATATTCACACAAATAAATTTGCTGAAATTCATTTACAACACATTTTAAAAATTAAAAAATATTGTTAATCAATAGATACTTCATAGAAGATCGTGAGTTTTTTTTTGTGGAAAATATAAAATATACGACATTTATTACAGTTTGAGATTACAGATGTGAATTGCTTTTGACAAATAATTTTACTTCTCTTTTAAACAAGTTTCTAATTTAAAAAAAATATATTTTTATTTTTTTACCGATTTAACTAGATAAATTTACAGTAAAAAATTGTACGAGATAAATAATAACGGTTAAAAAAAACTTGAACGGAATAAATCATTGCGGTCAACCTGATCCAAATATTATTATATTATTTTTCAACAACTTGCCCTAATAATATCACCAACTTTTTTTTTTTTTTTTGCTTTTATATCACCAACTTAATAATTTATTTTTTAATGTTTTCCACGCGAACCTCGCGCTTCCATTCCAATTTCCACGACTCTTCCCATCTCATTCAGCTTTCCGTTCCTATATGGCATGCATCTATATCAAATCATATAAACGAGTTACTAAATCCAAGTGGCAGCCTGGCAGGCGCTTAAATTACACATAACTTTACGAATAGATAGTATCCGCCACACAATAACCTTCTACCATCATGCCACATATAAACAATCCTTTAGTCAATTCAGACTATTCAGTTTTCAGTCTATGCCACCATCTTACATCGATCCCAATCCTGTAAAGTTACTGAAAATTCGAGTTTGAATATGCACCGTCCGATCAGAATCATAGCTCTTTTCATATTCGCGCAGATTCTGATGGACGGTTCAGATCGAAATTCAAACTTAGAGTTACTTTTGGATCTGAATTCCAGCTTACATAACCGAGACAGTAGACACTTCATTTGGGTAAAGATTATAACAGAGTAGTTTTAACTTCATGCAGCACACTTACTATAGGATCAAAAGAGTGTTGTATATTACTCGTACGCTGCATGAAGTCAAAACTACTCTGTTAAAATCTTTACCCCATCGTTTTTCTAATACAATACTTGCTCTGTTTCTCTTACCCATTAATTGCGTCTCTACTCCACTAGCCTCTAGCAATGGCGACAATGGCGCGATCTATTCTCGCTCCCAAATCCCAACCTATCTCAGCAGCTAGCAATCGCCGTTTTCAGATCGCTCTCTCTCCTCTAAAGATCGCGAGATCAACGAGTATTACTCTCCAGCGTGGCGGATCGGTGCTTGTTTCTGTTGCAACGGAGGCGTCCAGTAAGGAACCCGCCGAACCATCAGCGAACAAAGGAGATGCTAAGTAAGTATTCTGAGAAACATTTTGTTATCTAAGCCACTGAATGATTAAAGATTTTAGGTGTTAGATCATTATGTGTGACAGTGAAACTAAATAAGTTTAATAGAAAAGTCAGTAAATTGGGTAAATATGTGAGTTTTTGAAATTAGAAGGGTAAATATGACATTATGAATTTTAGAGGGGGGAATACAAAATTTCAAGGTTTTTGAGGGGTATACATGAAATTACCCCTTTTTTATTGCTCAATAGTTAAAATCAAATTACGGATGATATGAAAATGAAAAATGTGAAATTAATTTATTGTAATTTGTTCTCACATTTGTCTGATTTTTGTTAAATTAATCATATTTGGACTTTAGAATTTCTAATTTACTGATTGTTATCTATATTTAAACTCTAACACTTTATTATTAGTCTATTACTCATGTTACTACTGTTATGATCACTAAATTTTGTTTGTGTAGGAGCAATCCACCAACAGTAGTTAACTCGTCTGGTTTGAGCATTCAATTTCCAGACACCCCTTCCACATGGTATGAACAAAAATACCTATTAATTTACTTTATTTTTAATTCTTTCAAATGAATGCTATATAATTTGCTTAGAAGTTCGCCATTTATTTGAAGTCGTCAATCAGTTTTACGGACTATATTGTTTCCAGCAGCTATATCAGATTACCAGTAATTCAACATTCTGTTACCATGAGCTGAGCAAAAATGTCTTACAGTTTCAGTCTTCCTCTTTAGCTTTGTAATCACAGCATAATCATATGGAAACAATAAACTTATGTGCAGGCAAGTGTTCTAAGAGTACCAATTTGATCAATTAATTAATTTGATATTGTCCTATTGACTTTTCATCAGTGTTTTTTTTGGATAATTGAGGGGATAAAAAAGTTTGAAGCTGAATTGTACATAAATCCGTACATTTGTATGTCAATTAACACATTTATTAAGGCTAACAGTGCATATTTGTAATGAAATAATGTTGTAGGAGCACATGGCTGATTGGTGCTGCAGTATTTCTCTCTGTGCCACTTTACAGAAGAATAAAAAGGGTTGAAGGTAATGCATCTGACTCTCTCTTTCCTAAATGACACATTAGTATTTTCTGGTACAAGCTACATACCAGCACAGTAGATGGCAGTAGACCTGATCCGGAGTTCTACTGGTTATAGATACTTCTTTTAGAGGCCTATTTGGTTATTTATTTATTTAGTTTTGTTATGATTTTCATTAAATTAGAGGTGGTAGAAAAGGCAGAGGAAGCAGCGGAGACAGCTCTAGAAGCAATAGATAAGGCGGCTGAGGAAGTAGGACATTTAGCTGCTGACCTGGCAAAAACATCGAGCAATGGAAAACTAAAAGAAGTAGCTCTCAAGGTCGAAGGCATTGCTGAGAGGATCGAGAGAGATGCCGAACATGCCGAGGAGGTTTTGCATAAGGTACACTAATTAAAATATCAATTACTTTACAAATCTAATCTCAATTTAGCACTAATCAAGCCTCAATTGTCAAATTGAGCATCAGTGCAGCCTCATTTTACACAACTTTTTCTCATTTGATTCCTAATTGTGCAATGAGGCCTCAATTAAACATACCGAACTAAGAACAAAATTGTTTGTACTGTAATTGAATTGGGCATTACCCAATCTCATTATAATAAAAGATTCCCAGAATTAACATGAATTGTTCATTTGAAGTTTTCATTTCACCAATATCACTCTGTTGCTCAACTGAGATTTAATTGAGGCTTGATTAAGGATAGCAGTGCAAATGAAGCATGCTAAGGTCAAGCATAATAAAAGAAAATAAATGGTTAAAATATCTCAACAGGTAGAGCATATTACAGAAGAGATTGAGGAACTGTTGGAGCCTATAGTTGAAAGGGCTGAGGCTAAAGAGAGAGAAGGAAAGCAAGAGAAGGCTAACAGAAGCACTAACAACTCTGAGACTCATAATAGCGATCTCTAGAGAGAATCATTGATCATAAATTGGTTAGTTTCCATCGGTATCGTTGGAAGGTATCATTGATGCAGAAATACCATTGCAATCTTCATTTTTACATTAGACTGGAACAGGTATCGTTGGAAGGTATGTTTCCAACGGTGCAAGGATACCTAAAATTGGTTAGTTTTGCGTGATTGACCCTCAAATTGGCATGAAATTAGCATTTTTTGTATTGAATTAGTATCACTGATAATAAATTTGGTATGTCGGGCATTATTTGTTAAATTTTTGCTAGTAACAACATCCATAGCTTGCAGTATCAACATCCTTCATAAATTGCAAATTTTGTAAGATAGAACAGCAAATTGATTTTTCTCATTACTCATTAGCATTACTAAATCTCCTAGTAAAAAAGTGTTTAATAGTACCACAATTCTATACAGTAGTAACTGAGATTTTATCATTTTTAGATTGAGCATAAACAAGAGGAAATGAACTACCATAGAACAAGTTCCACGCCAATTGCCATCACAGAAATTAATGTCCCTTCCATTAGGTACAACTTTTTAGTTACTATATATAAGAGGCTGCCTTCTAAAATAGATCACAGGATTCTTAGTTGGTTGCTGATAGAGTAGAAAAAAAAGTCATGTCGTGATCGGCTCTGTCATGACATGGCATGACACACACGTGTTCTATGCCATAATTATATTACGGAAAAAATGATACGACATGACACAACATACAAATTAGTCTGATTATGGTACGGCATGGCACGACACAAGATATATAAGTTGCAACACATTTTTTTTCAACATTATTTCTGTATTTTACAAACTTTACAATTTTTATTTCATACGTTTCATTTTTGTATGATTTTTTTTCTTTCAATAAACGAATTTAAATTACGAAAAATAGTTTTTTTTTTTGAGAAAAATAGGAGTCATGCCCATATTTGATTAATAATGTCTGTTACAAGGGGATTGTAACAAAGAAAAGTAGAAAAACAATTTGCCCAAGAAATTTGAGCAAAGTAAGAAACATAAGAAGTAAAAAAAGAGAGCAAGATAATGTAAACAGTAAGGTAAATGAACTGGGAAATGCAAAAATTGGGTGCTAATGAAGTTGTGTTGCGTGGCTGCTATCTTCTCAGCATGTATTGCCTCTGAGTTTGGATTTCTTCCTGTAGCTGCTGTAGGTCCTTGGATATGTCCCTGAAAGTGCGCGAACAACGTTCTCTCCACAGTATGAACTGTGTAATGAGTAAAATCGACCTTGTATCTCTTGTAATTTTTCCATCCAGGAGTAGTGCTGTTGTTGTTGTTCCCTGTATCGTCCCCCAGTCTTGGATGGTTGCACTAAACAAGGCTCGAGAGAAAGGGCATTCACAGAATAGATGGTGAACGGATTCCGCATTTCTTTTGCATAATATACAACGGTTTACAATCTGCCAACCCCGTCTCACAAGATTGTCAATCGTTAGTATTCTATTTGTACACACTAGCCATCCAAAAACCACTATTCTTGGTGGTGCTTTGATTTTCCAGATCCGATATACCTCTGCACCGATTGTTGGTAATGGTCTGTTTTGACTGTGTTTGATTTTGAGCGCCCTGTAAGCCGATCTGACCGTGTACTGGCCGGTTTTGGACCACCTCCATTGTACCTCATCTTGCTGATCCGGTTTCAGTTGTATCGCAGATAGTCTCTGCTGGAGGGCTGCCAACTCCTGTGTTGCCTCTATGGTCAGAACTGGCCGAAAATTCGTGCGCAATGAAACCGCGGTTAGTGTTGATTCCACTGTTGCTTCTTTGTTGAGGGCATGAGAGAAGAGATTAGGAAATTTGTTTTCTAGGAAGTCTAAACCCCAATTGTTAGTCCAGAATGCTGTATCCGAACCTTTACCCACCTTGTGGGTTGTTGATCTGTTGTAGAAATCGTATATATGTGCAAAGGTTTTAGTGAAGAGTGGGGCTTGTGGTATACCATTAACCACTGCTACTGTGTTATGTATGATAGGTTTCCATATCGCTCTTTCCGGTTTTTGCCATTTCCATTACCATTTCATCAATAAAGCCGAGTTGAAAGTGCCGATGTCCAGGACTCCTAGGCCACCAAGGAATTTCGGTGTGGTGACCAGTTCCCAATTAGCCAAATGGATTTTTTTGGATTGTTCCGCAACACCATGCCATAGAAAGTGTCTTCTAATTTTGTCTATTGCCTTAATTACCCATTTTGTCTATTGCCTTAATTACGAAAAATAGTTAATGTGATCAAACGTATCACGGGACATTTGGCTATGACTTGTGTAATCATGACATGACTATCATGTTGTGACTGCTCCTGCTATTTTGGTCACAACACTGCACATAAAATTTTAAATTGATCATAGCACGATACGGCAAGTGATCAAAATCATAATATATTAGTCACCACACCGCACAACATGACACAAATTTACTTCACTACTAGTTTCAGTGTGACATATATATTGAAGAAAAAAAAACTTTACATCCTACAATTTATCTAAGTAATCAACACATTCTTACTTTGTTGGTTTTAACATGAACAACCATCAATTAGATTAACCTATAGCATCTGATATACAATACCCACAATTGACATGCATATATCAAAAACAACATTTTTTATGATGCTTTATATAACAAAAAATCACATTATCCCATAACTAGATTAGTGAATTTGTATAAATTTTATGTTGTCCAGCTCGGTTCAGCTCGGTTCTAATTGTTTGTAAAATTTATTTTCTTCATAAAACTTGGTCCAGCTAGGCCCATCGAGCTAATACGTGCCAACTTGTTCTAGTTCATTAGTGGCTCGGTCCGATTATGAGCAAAGGTTTTAGGAGCTTTTTCTTGTCCTTCTGCTTCTAATTATTTTTTACTGGTAACGAAAAATTTACTTGTACGAATTTCTCAGAAAAATAAAGTTGCATATTATATTTGTTTTTTCATTGCTTTATATTTTATACCAATGTTTAGATGGTAGATATGGTTAATAAAATTAAGGAGGCAAAAGATAATATTAAAAAATATTTAAAAAAATTATATATTTCAAATAAGTAACTATATACTACGATTAAAAATGTCTGTGTTGTTGTCCTTTCATATTGATCATTCAACACTTCAAACTAGTTTTTTACTATACTAATAAAGTAATAATTAACACGTGCTTAGTGTTTTAGGCCGGATGTGATTGAATATTAAATAATTTTTTATAAACCTAAAAAGAGAGGGACAAACCACTGGCAAGTGATCATTCTCGTCTATTGTACATTTGAACTTCATAGTTTGGGCCCTAGAACAGAATTTGAATATAAATTCTCGACTGTTAAAAGGAAACAATTTGGGCTTCCAATTTCTCAGCCTAAAATTTGAGTGTTTCTTCTTTAAATATCTTGCCAGTGGTTTGTCCCTCTCTTTTTCTTAGTTTCTATCTTAACCCGTTCTCCCGAATTCCTTCTCTCCCGAGTAGGGGTGTAAACGGACACGGATATCCGGCCGGATATCCGCTCCGAATCCGCATATAATCCGTATCCGGATTTAAACGGATACGGATATCGCGGATACGGATACGGATACGGATATGGTTTTAAATGTTGATATCCGCTTACTATCCGTATCCGTATCCGTATCCGTATCATGTGAGGTTTTAAATTATTTTGCCTTCAAGAGATTTGAACTCATGTCATGTGAAGTAAAAGTCTAAACAACCAAGGTACAAACCACTACACCACACTATTAATAAAATAAATATCTTATATTCTCTCATCTTTCTAACATTAATATCTCCATCAACTTACAATTATTCATTTATTTTTATATTTAAATTTTATTAATTATTAATTATATCTTAAAGTTCATATAACTCGATATCCGACAATTATCCGTTCTATATTCGTATTCGAATCCGTATCCGCAAATTATCCGCTCCGTATCCGTATCCGTTTAAGGCGGATATGGTTTTAAGTTTTGATATCCGTTTACTATTCGTATCCGTATCCGTTCATTGAAAGGCGGATACGGATATGGTATTAGCATTATCCGCTCCGAATCCACTCCGTTTACACCCCTACTCCCGAGTCCATATCCTCTAAAGTAACCCAATTTTTTAGATTTGATACGGACCGTTCGATCAGAAATTCGGACCAATCCAACTCGTAGTGGAACGCAAGGGCTCCTTTAATAAAAAATTCGTGTTAGAGCAGATCGGACGGTCCGGATCAAAACTAAAAAATTGAGTCACTTTAGGGATCGGAATTCTTCTCTCCCCTCCGGTGGTTCAGTTTTCCAGATGGAAGCACTGAGGAGGCTGGAGAAAGTGCAGATTATGCTTTCTTTCATCTACTCTCATGGCCTCTCCTCTGTCCTCCGTCTCCACTCCGATAGCATTCTCTCTGATCTCCTTCTCTTCTTCGTATTTCTCTCACCGTTTTAACCCCAATTTTTTTTTTTCCTTAGAAATGACATTTTGCTTCCTTTGCCTCAATTACCATCAAATTTACTGAACTTGTTTTTCCTTGTACTATAGGAAGTTTTATGTATGAATGCTGCTCAAAATGGCAAAGTAAAAGGGATGCACTTAAGGTGTTCGAGGAAATGCTAATGAAGTTTGTACTTTCTTTCGTCGTATGTAGGTGCAGCCTTGTGGCATGCTAAGCATAGAGAAGTAGTACTAACTGGCACTAGACTTTCTGAATAAGGAAAATTTAATTAATATTGTAGAATATAATATAAAACTTGATGAAATCCAATTTTCAAAGGTGTCCAAAATTCCAAATCCAATTTCAACTGTTGATTCTGTAATTATGATTCAGTTTCCCTCAATTCTAAAAATTTCTGCTGGGTTAATTGTAACCTATTATTCTGAAATTGAATTCTTGATTAAGCGGGACCATATGAACAAGCATCAACAGCCCTTCTTTTACCCACAATTCTCCAATTCAGCACAAAATGAACCTCAGACTTAGCCTCAATTTTTTGGAATATCTTTTTATTCTTTCTTTGTTCTTATGAAACTGGTTACTCCTGAAGTCATTGAAGAGTTAAGGTGCATTGAATTTTGATGCCATTTCAATCTGGTAGGGAATTGATTGAACCGGTGTTTTAGGTTTGAGTACAGGTCGTAGAGGTGGGAGCAGGCAGGTCTGATGGTCCCAATAGGGTTTCTGGTCAAGACAGGCTGTGGATTCATGTAAGGTCGTTATCTGACATTTCTCTATCAATGTGCCCAGCAAGCATGAGCTTCAAAGCAGGTCAGGGCTTTTGTTTGAGTTAGCCAAATTGGTTTCACATCAAAATATTACTGGTGTGATTGGTCATGAAATTATCTTTTTTTTTGGTGGGGTTAGACTTCATTATTGTGAAGTCATATTGGAGACTGATTTTGATTTACTTCAGGTTGATATTGGTTTTGTTGACTGATCTAAGAAATCTTCGTTTTAATTAACCACTGGGCAATGGCATTGGTTTATTGACTTTTGATTTGATCTCATATATAAGATAAAGTGCATTACTGATGCTGAAAAGAGTTATGACGCCTTATTGTTGAGAGTTATGTAATAGATTAGTCAAAGGGCAATTATGTAATAGGTTAGGGACCTATGTGTAAGATGTGTACTCCATATAACTCCTAAGGGTGAATTAATCAAATTAATCCTTTTTCCAAAACAATTCTTATCAAGAAAACTAGATCCTACGTACTTTATTGTTGAATTACTGCGAAAGATGTGAAGAGGCAACAAAAGAATGTAAAATTTGCAGAAGGAAAGACTAATTAGTGGAATTTTTGACTTTGTTCTGATTTTTAAAGCCGCATTAATTACCAATCGAATTAATCTTTAAGATGCCAGATAAAGTTAATTTTCTAGGAAGGAATATTTTGAAGAAACACATATAGTGCATAAGTAACATGCATAAAAAGAAGTATACAAGTTAAATAGCTATATGTCATTCAGAATTACTGAAAGCATACGTCAATTTACATAAAAACCCTTATAAGGATGTATTTATCATATGACCCTCTAAAATATGTACCTTACCCTCTGTAAATCATATAATTTTTTCTACAATCGCATCCAAATTAACCTCATTTCTTTTGTTTGTGTATAATTTTTGTATTCTAGGGGTTGTTTTGCATGATATTTCTTCTTTTGGAAGTTTGTGATAATGGTTTCATATTTTTCCACATTGAAAAGTTTCCCTTGACTAGTTTCACAGAAAATCTTTCCATCTGTTGACTTATTATTTTATTATTTTTAAATTTAGGTGGACTCAATAATAGCATGAATGCTTATGGAAAGTGGAGCATTCCACCTCTTATTTTGGACGAAGATGCTTTTCGTGCCAGCACTGGAAATATTCATGTCCTGACAGGCAGTAACTAGTGTAGGTAATAGGCTCTGGCAGTTAATACCTTTTATTTTCTCTTTTCTCATGTACAGTTTTACAAATGTCATGCAGAAAGGTGTTACCATATTTTATCTATATAGATCGGTCCCTTGTTATTGAAATGTGTTTCCATACTTTGCTTTAGTGACTACTCACGTTAATTAAACGGTCATATTGCTCTCTTCCACTTGAAGAATTTCTAACATGGTCTTAAAACTGGGATTGGAATCATAATTTGCATTAAATATGCTGGTCATAATCGTCTGATTAAGAGATTGAACTTAGCCAATGTTTACATACCTTGCTTTAATGACAATTCACATTTCAGATCCTGAGTATGAGAACCAATAGTCAATGTCAACTGATTTTCAGATAATATTCTCCAAAATTAAAAGCAGATATAAAAACCAATAGCCATCACTGCAATGCATACGACAATACTATATAATGTTGCACTAAATTTTATTCAAAAAGATAATAAGATTGCTTTCTGTAATAAAATCAATAACTATACTTGGCAGCCGCTGCCAAGGTTTAAAAAAAAATAAAAAAATCAATAACTAATACAACATTCTATTGGATCCTAATTGATAACGTGCAACATTCTACTACACAAAATTGCACAGGATATGAACTAAATAAATAATATTAAAAGTGCTAATTATACGTTATAATAAGAAGTTAACAAAAGCAGTAGTTGAATTCACTTTCACTGTTGTAGTAATTAACGTGAGAGGTTTCGCTGTATGGAATTGTCTGTTGTGTGTAGCTTGCATCTCTATTTTCCTTAGGTTCACCAATGCCCCCTTCCCTTGAGACAAGAAGGTGCTAATATTGGACCTAGGATGTATATAAAAAATATCATGTAAGACTTAACAACAATTAGAATTTGAAGGAAAAATCAGAAAACTTAATTGAAAGAAGCATGGTTAGTCCATAACCTTCCTGTCTTTAATATCTTGATGATGTAGTGCTCAATTTTCTTTTCTGCTCCAAAACAATCATTAGCCATCTTCAGTGTATTCATGGAATCACTTGTGAATTGAGCATTGCTCCAAAGCAATGGTTCACTGACTAGATTTCCACCTTCTGTTGCTTCATTTTAGCAAGATCAGGTTGGAGATGTCACACATGCTTTCACCAACACGTGACCATTCTGAATACCGAATAACTACCCTGTGGATGGGTGCATATCATCACACTGGTTAACAATATATAAAATAAATCTATAGCTGTGCTGTACCATACGACTACTGGTATTGCATATGGTACTTGTATGCTACTATATATATACAACGGAAAAGTCATGGAAAGAAATACAACAAGTCAACGTGAGTTGTAGGGGTGGAGGTTGGGGGGCTGATATTAAGAGATTTTTTTTAAGAGCGCAACATGTATCTAATTATTCTTTGGACAATTTGACCCTTCTTTAGTTATTTCCTCTAACAACTATCTTGCTTCAATAAATGTCTATCTTATTTCCTTACAGTTATCATTAGAGTAAACAAGTAGCATATAGGATTTTTTACTTTGGAGTTGTGTTAATACGTAATAACACAAATTGTTGTATTAGTCTATCTTATTTTTTCAAAAAGTTTCCGGATTCAAACCTCAATGAACACAGTATGGTGGGGCTTGCAGGCCTTCTTCATCACTCGAGGGAGAGCGCCGGATCTAGGCCTGCTAATGAAGCCAGGCTCTAAACTAAATAAAGCCCGAACTCGGCTCGGCTCATATTTTATCACTCAAACAGGGCCGAGCCCGAGCCGAGTCGAGTAGCCCATGGAGTCTCTTCTCTTTCCATCAATAAATTATATTGAGTCTGTCGTATCAGATCATGATGTAGCAATGATCACTGTAACAACATGTACTGGTACACGACTCGGCTGGTAAGAGATTACACCATTACCATTATTAGTATCCAGAGTGTTAATCCCCTGGAGTTCGAAAGAAACTACCAAAAAAACAAAATAAATAATCAAAACAGAGGAAAAGACCTTAAATTCTAGGATGGTACATCATACTACCAGACAGTACACATCTTAGTGGCACCAGCTCTGCGTCAAACCAGCAAGTAAGGTTCTGGCATGAAACACTTTGCTTCGGGTGGTACTCAATTTCTCTTTCTTTATAAATAAGCATAGAGCATTGCAGCTATTGGTTTAAAAAACTAATGGAAAGGTTCTAACCATGGATTGACCATGGCCTAATTCAAACCGGCCTTGAAATTCTGGATAAGAAGTGGAGGAACAGCAATAGTTGGTTCCAGAGATTTCTAATCTTTTCCCATATCAATGTTCCCTAATTAAAAATGAAATAAAACTGTATTAGATAATTTCTCATTAATTTTAAATTAAAGAAGTAGGATGACCAAAAATGAAGTAGAACACTGAAGGACATGCCCATTGCCCATAACTCTAGGAGTCTGTCGTACCAAAAATTAAAATGAATTTGGAGAAGTGGGCTTTCTGAGCGGAGGTACATGAGAGGTTCAATGAATCTGAGCTTTTATGAATCGAGCCGAGTTTGAGCCGAGCTGAGGGGTTCAATGAGCCGGGCCGAGCCGGGCTTTTTATCTCAAATCCGAGCCGAGTCAGAATCTGAGCTTTTATGACTTCCTAAGTGAGCTGAGCCGAGTTTGAGCTGAATCCGACTCATTAGCAGGCTTAGCCGGATCAGAGGGAGGTGAGCGGGGTGGTAAATTGGCAAGGGTGGGTGGTAGCACACATTGTTAAGCAATTTTGATCACTCTCTCTGCATAGACCAAAATTTAGGGCAATGTTAGAAGCATGATATCACTGCTCTACAAGAAATGCAATTCAAATGCTTACTATTTGGTATGATTGGCAGAGCATTTGCTAACCGATTTCTTCATATGTCTCAGGATTAGCTATAAAAAAAATACAATGGAGACATATTATGAAGATATCTCAGAAATAGATAAGTTAGGCATAAAGATATCTTTTCCTTTTTTTTTTTTTTTTTAATGAAGGGGCTCAGACCTCCCTGTTCTAGTACCCAGATGAAACCAACTAACTGATTTCGAACCTGCATCTCTCGGAGGTGAGGCGAGGCATTGGAGCCACCGAGTCCCTTGCATTCATCTAAATTTGTATTAGTTTACATTACTGTTTATAGTTCATAAGGGTATTGTCGTCCCAACACATCATAGAACTATAGATGCCATTAGATTTTATGACACCCAAAAAAATAAATTGCATACCATGATGTAAGTAGTTATTTTGCAACACCTCAGCATTTTTCCGGTCAAACTAATTTGAGACAAACACATCAATGCAGACTTCCTTCAATTAATATTTGTCTGTTAGACCATGTATCGCAAGCTTAAAATTATACTTGCCCAAATCACTGCAACAAAAGCAAGAGATCAATATTTCGATAATATTGACTAGGATATTACAGAGCAGCATTAAGGGATTTTATACTGAAAAGTCACTACCGTACACAGGTGAACTATGGAGAGGAGCTTTTCGATTTACAATTTACAAGTTACAACAGCTCACAATTGCATGAATTTGGATCGTCAAAGGAATAGTGCAAGTGTACTGCTGTTCAGAATAGCATGTAAAAATAGTGTGAGAACTAAGAGTGTAATTTTTGTTATTTAAGTTGTTTGGATTGTATAATTTGAAATAGCATTAATCTAAAGAGTTCTAATCTTGTTTTTCATGGTTAGGTTAGGTTAGTGCTATTTGGGTGCATCCAAACAAATCAAATTGCTTATTATTTGTTTGTTAAAAAAGCAATGGTCTCTGGAATCTCTAATGATAAATTAGCTATTATCCAGATGCAACAAAATAAAAATATCTTCTTACTAATTAGCATCAAGGAGGTAGCGCATATGTTGAGGGGATTTCCTTGACGAGGAAAAATATCATCCCCTTGTCCATGATTGATCTAGTAGAGAACCTAGTAGTAAAATATCGAAAATTTAGAATAATTCCATTGGAAGAAATATATGACTTAGCTAATATTACAAAGAACAAACGAACTGATGATTTTCAAATTCATGAAAAAGAAGAACAGAATAAAGAAAAGACCAAAAACTGAACTGATGCTTTTCATATATAGGTGAACTGGAAGTCGCAGTCACCCTAATACTCCCAGGAGCGTAGTACCAAATCTCTTTGCTCAAATGTCTTACCGCATGATGCACATGCCTGTAGCCCTGGGAATGAAAATTGCAAGAAAAACAGAGATAAGTGTTAAAAATTGAAGACGGTATTGACTATAGGGGCTAAGCCACTGATATTAAATGGAAGAGAGATATTATTATAAAACTAACCAATCGCATCTGAAATTTGTGGCTTCTGAATTTCCATACTTGTCATTTTGGCAGCATCTGTTGGAACTTCATCCTTACGATGTGTATAATCGTCAATATGGATTACAGGAATGCTGGATATGAATTGCTGGTCTTGGCCCTCATATGCTTTGCACAGTTGAACCAAATTCCGGGAGCAATTATTTATTATTAACTCCTGTAGGTTGGGAGGCATGTTGTCTGTAAGAGATTCAAGCCTAGTACACCTTTCCAATGCCATCTTCTTGAGTGCGGAGAGCTGGGTCAAGCTGGCTGGAAGGTGCTCAAACTCACAGTTGGTAAAGTGGATCTCTTTCAATGCGGTCAGCTCTTCAAACCATAAATTATGATTATTTGTAAACTGGGTAATCCCTGAGAATTTCAAAACCTGGAGGGAAGGAAGACTCCCTAAAATTAGGTGGTACTCATGATTCAAAAGACTGCAGTGATCTGCTTCTATATGGGTAAGTGATCGCAACCCTGCATCCTGATGCACTTGTAAACCCTTCCCTTTTTGTTGGTCCCTTGTAGAATACGTGCTAAAAAGTTTTGAGCAGCTAACAAGTCTGAGACGTTTAAGGTGAGTAAGAGGTTGCAGACCTCCTTTGATTTTCAATTCTGGGCAATCCCCGAGATTTAGATCCTCCAACAACGGCATGTTAAGGGGGTCTAAAGAGATGCTCGCTGAACAATAAATTCCAAGTGGGTAATAGAGGATAGATTGGGCATTGAATTTCCAAGTGAAATCAGGCTGCTGCATTCACGAATTTTCAATTTTTTGAGGGTTGAGCTGAAAAGGTGAAGTGGTGCTTCTCTCAGGGTTCTGTTGTTTTCAATAGTTAATTTAGAGAGACGTGGAAAAAATTCTCTAGCTCCTGCATCAGTCCATACT
Source organism: Carex littledalei (assembly GCA_011114355.1). Taxonomy (NCBI): domain Eukaryota; kingdom Viridiplantae; phylum Streptophyta; class Magnoliopsida; order Poales; family Cyperaceae; genus Carex; species Carex littledalei. Next base: position 7,783,105 of record CM022083.1, on the reverse strand, counting down.
TCACAGTTGGACAATTGGTCCAAAACTAGTTCTTCTAAGAGAGGAAAAACTGTTTGGTTTTTTCCATACAAATGAGAATCAATGAGTTTGACAGAATCACACTTCTCGATCTGAAGACTTCTCAGAGATGGAAGTTCCCCAAGAGGTGGTAGGACCTTTACATTGACACATGAAACTAGATATAGTGTATTTAGATTTAGAAAATGATCACCTATTTGAATGATCCAATTTGGAAAATCTAAACCAGCATAACATTCAATTCTTAGGTCTTTAATATCCTTGTTTGGTTGCAGTTCTTGGAGTACCTCCTTGTCTTCATTGGAATTTCGATTTGCATGGTTTGCAATTATGTGAATGCTATCAAGATGTTTCTTGTCGACTAATTTCGCTTGCATGGCCTCATCTTTGTTTTTGATATTCTCAAAATTCTTAATTGTTAGAGTCCCTCCGATCTCTCTCAAATTTTCCAATTCCGTAATTGTGTGTCCCTTTTCTTCCCGAACAATGAAAACACCAAGTTCTTGGAGGTTGGTTAGTTGACCTATACCAGAAATTTGGGCAATGGTTTCTTCCTCAGCATACAAGTGACGCAGATTTATCAATTTGTTTATGCCCTTTGGTAATTCTTTGAAATAGCATTTGCGAATATACAAAGCTTGAAGATGATAAAGGTTAATAGAAGAATCATAAGTTAAAAATTTGATTCCAGTGGAAGATAGATCCAGGAAACGAAGATGCTGCAAGTTCCAAATGGCGGGTGGTGGTTTGGAATAATTTTCCATGCACATATAAGATAAATCAAGAACCCTAAGACTATCTAAATTTGATAACGTGTCATTTATAACACTATAATATATCCCTTCAACTTTACAGCACCCAAAGTATAAGAATGAGCGCAAGTTTTTATGTGTTTTAATTCTCTTTATGACCTCGAGATTGTTGGTATCTACTGCCAAGTGCCGAACACCCGGAGGAATATTTTTATCTAGTCCCTCCCCAAGGTAGAAACATTCACCTGAAGAGACAATAACCGCCAAATCATGCATTAATTCATGCATGACATAGCTGTTGTTATCCCATGCAGGCTGAAAAAAGGACTTCTTAACCAACTCATCAAACCATTGCCTCCCAATATCTTCAAGTCTCCTCACACCATGGACATCGGATTGAATAAAATTTTGGGCTATCCACATATGGACTAACCTATCTTTTTCTATCAATGAGTTTCTAGGGAATAAAGAGCAGTAGGCAAAACATTGCCGTAAACTAGGTTTTAGTTGCTCATAACCAAGTCCAACAGATGGAAGGATTTCGCTTTCGCCTTCTGGTATATCCCACCATTCACTTTTTGAAATATCCCTCCATCTATGTTCATCAAGGTCAGAATTTAATACGTTTCCAATTATTTTAGCTGCCAAGGGTAAACCATGTAACTTGTCGGCTATTTCCTTTCCTATGGATTTTAAAATTATCCTTTTTTCCTCGGACATCACTACATTCCCGAACGCAAAACGCTCAAATAATTCCCAAAATACACCCGAGTCTAGTGCACTCAATGCTATGGGACCAACGGCTCCTACTGTATTTCCAACTACCCTATTTGCAAATACCTGATTCTGAGTTGTTATGAGGACTACACTACCTGGGGCACCACGAGAAAAGATTTTATGAATAAAATCCCATTCAGATTCAAACATATCATCGAGGATAATTAGAAATTTGACTCCCTTAATGATCCCTGAGAGGTCCCTAGAAATGGACTCTAATGACCTATTGGCCAAATCTGAAACCGGGTAGTTTCTTAATGATTCAATGATCTTAGCCATCACCAATACAAGATCACGGTTGTTAGAAACAGATGACCATGCTCGTTTTGCAAAAGTTCCTTTTACCTCAGAATTATTATAGACAGCTTGAGCGAGTGCTGTCTTTCCAACCCCACCCATCCCAACAATAGGAATAACAAAAATACCATGGTAATTGTCGTTTTGCTCTCCCTTTTTGCTGGATTGTGACTGCCAACCAAATATTTTTTCCAAAAAGAATTTTGACTGCGAACCTAATATTTTTTCTAAAATGGATTTTGACGGTGAACCTAATATTATTTCTAAAATCAGATTCAATTCATCTTGCCTGCCGTACAAATCCACCTCCTCTGATGGTTGGGAACTGGTTTCTCTTGGATTAGTAAATTCACGGGTCCGTGATTCCTTATTTTTAATATTCATGTTCGCTAATTTAAGAATTGTTGGGATATCGGTAGAAAGTTTCTTCAGCTTATCTACAACTTTCTCTAAACTTTTGTGGTTCTTTTCAGAAAGAACCATATGCCTTACAGCAGAAAGAGAATTGGAAGCAAGTTTGATAACCTGGTTCTTTGTCTTTCCTTCAACTTCATCCTTGATAGATTTGGTTTCGATGTTGTCCAACACATCTTCTGCATCGTAAACAGTATCTTTCAGGCTCCTCAGCAAGTCTGCAAGTGCTGAGTTGTTGATAATAGCTCTTTTGTCGACCTCCTGGACTGTGGCTTGACAGAGTAAAAGTGATCGAGTCAATTCCTCAACCATCTCTTCACCGCCTTTCTGCCACTTGTAATTAGCCCCGAGATACTTCTGTGCTTTCTCAAGCACAATTTTAATGACCGGCGATGCAAACCATCCGCCAACCAAAAACTCTACAGCTACCATTTTTGAGATTTTGGGAGTATTAGCTCTTAGGTTTTGTACTGTATATGGTGGATTGAGTTATCATAGGTTAAGTTATAGAAGCCTCGGAGCTATATATAATGGAATTCATATCCAGTGCAGTACTGTAATAGGGAATCTTTTACAATTACTTGATCTGGACCGTTCTTTTTAACTTGGCACGAATCTCGAAGCCCAATAATACTGCCCCCTCAGTCGGTCTGAATCCCAAACCGGCTGAGAGTTAATCTCAAACCGTAAATAGCTAATTGTAGAAAGGAATCTTTTACGGTACCGTCGAGGATATGGATCCTATATAATGGGTTAGGTTTCCATAGACAATGGAATTTATTATAATAATTTTAGTATCAAATTTATCAAGTTGATGATATATTAAGGGGATCGAATTGTAGTCTCCTGATGTATTTCTAAAATGACGGTCTATAATTTTTCTGCTTTTTTAATTTTTTTTATCTGGTTGTTTTTTATGATTAAAGTGTTAAGAATTAAATTTGGTAGAAGTTAAAAGAAAATACTAGAATTATGTGGGTCATTAGAAGTGGCAAATTTCAAAAACTTCTCCATAGTAGGTTTTTTTTTTTGTTCATATATAGTAATTAAAGATTAATTTATCAAGAAGAGAAAATTGTGTGTCAATTGCGGTTTTCACACTTTCCTTCTAGGCAAAGGAAAATAAAGAGAAAAAGAGAACATAATTTTACATCTGAATTTAAAATAGAAAAAGGACATGTCAGATTTGATATTTTCCTTCTAGGCAAAGGCAAAGAAATATCTAAGCCCACTAATACTATCTCTGTGCTAGTCCGAATCTCTCTTTACAGTGAGGGGAATCTTTTGCGCCTATTCCGAATAAAGCCCTTCCCCTCGGTTTCATTCTTGGGAGTATGACACACTAAAAGCATTTGACACTTTCACTATTTCCTTCTTTCCCTGATCTCGGCCTCTACTGGACCTTGGTTTAAGCTTACCGGAGAGGGGAGGGAAGGATATTTTTCCATGAAACCTTGACCCAATGACTAATTATGTTTTCCGACAGATAAATAAAGATATTATGAGGCATATGAAAAGGATCCCCTTCGGTGTGTCGTTTTCTATATTCTACATTTCTACCTAGTACGGTAGGACCTACTCGCTTAGTGGACGTTATGAAAAACTTTTCCTGACACACATTATTTACAACTATGTTAGAGGCACAGAATATCCCTACAACCACTGGCTTCTCACGCGCTTTACCACACCACCTTTTTTAAGTGCTTTAGCCTGTTCCGCTATATGGCCTGTGCCCTATGGGCAGTTTGAAGCACACTAATTTAGATCTGAATTTAAAAGAGAAAAAGGACACGTCATATTCGATATTTTCCTTCTAGGCAAAGGAAAATAAAGAACCAACAAAATCGATACTTCATCTCCCATAGTCAGCAAGAAAAAAGAACCGACACAAAAAAAAGCACTTCAGAGTAGGTCCGATGGGCATCGGACCTAATCTGGTTAGATGGATTTAATTACTGTCGATTTGCTTTAAGATTCGTGCAGGATGCTTTAATCTTCGTGCGAGTTTGTTTCAATTTTTCGTGCCCACAAATTTTAAATTAGATCATACAATTATCATGCTCGTTGAACCTAAAAGAAGGTCCGATGGACATCAGACCTACTCGGTCTCAAAAAAGAGGAAAGATATGTAAAAATTATCCTTTAATGGTTGACGGTTGTCCTATGAAAAGTATTAACTTTATCTTTTCGTAAAAAATAAAACAAATATGAAGCTTTTATTTAGTATTATTGCAGTCTAGAGTAATCGTGACATGACAGGAAGCTGAAGGTCTTAACCATTACACTACTTCAAATTTGATGTTATAATCTAGCAGCGTTTATATTTAATGTATATTCAGAACTTTTGATATATATATATATTTTTTTTTGTTTTGATTTGATATTTAATTTATATAATATAAGTGTTGAATTAATAATATATGGACGTATCGTATCCTTGATTTTTGAAAATTGCTGTATCGCCATATCCGTATAGTATCCGATACGATATCCATACCCGTATCCATGCAACATAGGTCTCCCACTACTTCTTTTAATTAGTTGAGATCTAAAATTTTAAAGAGAAAAGGCCATTTGAGAATTGAGATTTCATATATTGATGCATGTGGCATACGCCATCTGTTGTCTACTATGAAAAAGTATTTAACTTTCGTGTTTTTAAATAAACGCCTTTTTACTTTTTCTTTTCTCGCTTGTTTTATTCTAAAAGATTAATATATTCTCAATTTTTTTGTCATTCTTAAAATTAATATATGATAATCTTCCATATTTATTTCCATAGATTTTCATCTGTAGGGTTAAAATTCTCCGTTATTTTTGTGTTCCAATCATATTTTACATTCTCATTTCCGTTTTCAATGTTCAAATAGTGGATCCAAACTGTTCAATATTATTTATATATTAAATTGTGGTTGAAGAACAAATTTTGTATTTTTTTATATTTAAATTTTTTTTTAAATAGGTACAAAATCACTGTTTTTCAAAAGATATGAACCATCCAAGAACAATGATTTTGTACCTATTTTAAAACAGAGAAAAAAAATTTAAAAATATAAAAATAGGTCTCCAGATTTTGTTTCGCTGTTCAAGAGATAATTAAAAGTTTTGTACATAACTACTCAAAGAATGTGTACAAAACTTTATAGGAGTAAATTAAAATTTGGCAAATTTACACAAAACAATGTGCTTTTAATTTTGCAGAATGTGTACAAAACTTTCAATTTGGTTAAAATCTAAAACATTTATCTACGCATTCTCGGTAAATTTAAAATATATAAAATTTCCCAATGCACAGTAAGTTCTTTTGGAAAACTATTTTGTAAATTTAATTAATAAAACAATTGCAAAACTAACAGGAGTAAATTTAATCTCGTATGTAATTAAAACCTTTTATTATAATTCATTTTTTATGAGGAGGGTTCAAATGCCTTCATTTTTTGTGCCTCCATCATACCTCCATTTTTTAAAACTTTAATAACTCAAAATTTAAAACTTAAAGGTCAAAATAAAACCATTGAATATGATATACATCATTTTATCTATGCAAGTGTCAAAAATTATAAAATTTCAACTTTGTTTTGATTGTCATCAAGAGCTTGTAAAAACGTACTAATGTGGATAATTCTAAACGTTGATTTTTCAACTTATTGATTCACATAAAATAAAACTGAAATTTAATATTTTTTTATGAGCACATAGAGAAAATAATATAGATCACATCTATCGGTTTTATTTTAACATTTATGATTTAAATTTTGAGTTATTAACATTTTAAAAATAGAGACATGATGGAGACACAAAAAATAAAGGCATTTGAACCTCCTCCATTTTTATATGCGTCTAATCTGTGAGGAAAGTGAAAAAAATATCATAGACATCACATCTCCAGTCACTTGCCACAACATATAACCATAACAACTCCAAGTAACACTTTGTTTTTTTTTTATTATTATAATCAGTGGTTAACTAACAAATATAGTGATAAAAAAATTTACTTATAAAATTCTAGATTCCATCTCCTCATATAACATAAAAATAAATATTTATATATATACTCAGAGCATCTACATCTCTAGTACTGTTAGAGTTTCTAATCTGATGTGACAGTTTATAATTCAATTTTAGAGATGTGGGAGAGTTTTTTATTTAGAAACTGTTTATAAACTTCAAACTGATCAAATGATTAGCTCAATTATTTCTCCTTTTTAATTTATTGCTGACGTGGCTTAATAGAAACTCTAAAATTAATTTTAGAAATGTGAGAGTTAGAAATTTTGAAGACCTTAATTTTTAAAAAATAGTTAACAGTTATTTAGAAACTCATTTGAGTTGCAGGGATGTAGATTCTCTCAATTCTAAAAAATATCATTCGGTACTCTAATATCTTAATCTCAATCTCACACCACGACCGAATCTGTTTTTTCGACCGCTGTCACGCTCTGACAACGATCGGATCTACTCTCTGTCGCGCTCCGATCGAGATGGGAATTCTACGCTCCGATCTCCGACGATACCGTACTCTCAGCTCCAATCAACTCCGCTCAGGTCCGGTCCCCATTTTGTTTTATTATCCGAAATTTGGTATGAATAAAGCAGCCAGGTTTTAGAATTGATTAAAAATTTAATTACCTGTAACGCATGATGTTGGTTTATTTCCATTCTTTTTTCCTTTCCATTTAAACATTTAAATTGTTTTTTTTTCTTATTTTTTTTTACTGTAATATTTAAACCCCTGTGGTGTTTTGCTTTTAATAAAGCCGGAGGACTTGATCTATATTTTTTCGTACAAAATAAAAATGAAGCTTTTATTTAATTATATCGCGATCTAGATCCAATTCAGTTCTGAACACAAACAAAATGCAAAATGAATCTGATCAACTAGTTGTTAAAATTTTATTTATAAAGTGAATGTTTAGTTCACTCTTTTTTGTTTGAAAAAAGAATAAAAAAAATGAATGTTCGGTCTAGAAGAATTTATTCTTGCACATGATTTATGCACCTTTAATATATATCATTTAAAAATATTTATAATTAACATGTAAATTATTCAATTTTAATTCCACAAAGCGTTTTTATTGTGCAAAAAAATATTTATCACTTTTTTGCAACTATAAAAGGAAGTTTATGATTAAAATTTACTGAATAAGTAGAAATATATTTTAAACTTTTTATTTTCGATAATGTAAGGGATAAATAATTATATAATCTCATATTTTCACAAAAATTATTATAAACACATCTGACATAACTTTGTGGGGATACATGCTGTCATAACTTTGTGGGGATACATGCATACGAGAGATTTCAATCAAGCAAGACTACTATACTTATGTATATATAATTATATTGATATCTGTACCTGTGTGTGTGTGTGTGTGTTCATAACTAGCTAGTGCACCACAGAGTTAGCGCGTCTTGAAATTCCATGGCTTAAAGCTAGGTCTCAGCTTTGATTGGCCAATGGTTCAATTCTTCATTATTCATTCATTCATTCACCGTGTAACTTCCAGGAGCTTTCCTTACAATATTAATTGTATTAAAATTGAACGATATATAATGGATACAGAATTTGCATATATATAATTATCAAATTTTTAGTGGTAAATTACAAATTATGATATTCAGTGTTATTACTTTTAATATTTTTTTATGATGTGTATATATTATCGTTGGTAAATAATTTATACTTAAAATAATTGTAAATATAATAAGTATGTATATATTAATATATAAAAATGTTAAATTATTTGCTGCCACCTGACAAATAGTATATATGTTGATATTTTGAGGAGAAAATTCCAAGAAAGTAAAGTTGCTTGTTGTGGATAGCATTTTACACGAAGGCTTAGTCGTTAAGTGGGCATCTGATAGTGATATTCAATATAATGATAGCATGCCCTAATTTATCTCTCTTTGGTTCATACAAATGTCCGTAAGATATTTTTTGAGGGTAAAGGAAAATCTAGGGTGCAATAATTAGGACTTTCTTTACTGAATTTTGAAACAGATTTTTCGTTATATGTTATTGGGCTCTTTCCATATTCAGGACAAGACTTTGCCAACCTGTTGACTCCAAAATCCCAAGCACAGCCCAAAAATTTTCTTTTCCATGCGCAGCCCACAATTTTTTTCGGCAGCCCATAAAGAATAGAGATTTTTTTTTTTCTGTTTTGCGCAGCCCAAAATCCCCGCTCAGATGCTCCTCGGCTCCTTCGCTTGTGATGTTCACACGTGTCTCCTCCGCCACATCATTCTGTCTTCTAGTTCGAACTGCTACGATTTTCTCTTGTGTTTCTTATGTATCAATTCGTGTGGTTATCAAGTCAGGGACTTCAAACTGCCATACGGATTCGGATCGGCGGAATTTGGATGGGAGAAAAGAAAGTTATAAAATATTGCATGGGAGGTGGGGCAACATCAAATCTACATCAACATTAATTTTAAGTTACCACAATTAGTTATGTTACTAATAAAGTAATAATTAACACTTGCCTAGTGTTTTAGGTCAACGATTTGTTTAATATTGTAATATGGGATGGGAGTTCGATGGGTGCTGATATTAGCACAATAACTTTTTATATTAACGCAACAATTTTAAATTTTCAAAATTTATAGACAATTTTGCCCTCCATATATATTTCTTTCAAATGCTACTTTTGATCCCCGTGATTTGTAATCTTCATATATATTTCGTTCGAATGCTACTTTTGATTCCCGTGATTTGTAATCTTCTAGCATGAAGACTATTTATTAGTTACTATATATATATATATATATATATTCTTCATTGTTAGATCTTCGTCTAATTTGAAATAACAACAAAAAAGAAATATTAATTCATACATCTCTAGTTGTACAGTACTCTTTACATCAATGATTTTAACTTTCGTTAAATATGTATTTCAGTCTTTTTTTGTTTCAATATATTTAGTTGTATGAGAAATATAAATATAAATTTTACTACATGATATATCGTTTAAAAAAAAAAAGATATAGATAGAATTGAAGGACATATTAGTCCATACAAGTAAAAAAAATCTGAATTTGTTGTGTTAATAAAAAAATTATTGTGTCAATATCATCACCCAAGTTTGATATACTATACCTTAGTTACTGTTATAGGATTCGATCTAATACAATTATAATTCAGTTATTAAATTTCAATACTTCTTGATGTAGCGTTAAATGAAAATAAATAAAGAAGAGAAAAGAATCTATAAAATTTAATTAATAGCAAAACAGATAAAATAATATATGTTCTATAGGATTCAAATTAACAGAGTTAGGATTGGATTGAATATTAAATATTTAGTTAATCTAAATAATTTTTTTTATACCTAAATATTTCCGTTGTAATATTTTACCTGGTTAAGAAAATTAATTTGTATTATACATGTGTAATGCAGATATGGAATATAATTATTTGGTTAAAATAATCCTACATCCTCAATAAATTGCAAATTTGGTAAGATAGAACACAAATTGATTTTTCTCATTCCTCATTAGCATTACTAACTCTCCTATATAGTATACAAGAGTTCAATATTACCATAATCTATACAGTACTATGTTACTCGGATACTTCATTTTGTCCGTACCCGATACGGCACCAATACGTATCCGATACACCAGCTAGCGTATTGAATTACGTGGCGTATCCTAAATCATCCGATACGGTCTCCGATACGTCTTTGACACTTCTGGATACGGCTCTGACACTTTTGGATACTTTGGATACGGCTCTGACGCGCTCCGTAGAATGGAACATAGTCTGTACACCGCGCATGCACCATCAGCTGAGCTGAAGTCTGTACACCGCGCATGCACCATCAGCCAAAATTCGTTTTTTTCAACGGCAAGAAGAATCGAACCCGTGTACTCTTATCCAAACCCTACACCCCTTTACCACTACACCACTACATATTTGCTGTTAGAAGTTAGTATCTTTTATATTTAATATATAGCTGGCTACTGTATCTTAAAATATTCAGAATTTTTGATATTTAATTTATATATATATAACTTTGAATAAAAAATATAATTAAAATAATTAAAATAATATTTTTAATAGCCGTATCCGTATCTTTAATTTTTTGAAATTATCGTATCGCCGTACCCGTATCGTATCCGATACGATACCCGTACCCGTATCCATGCAACATAGATACAGTAACAACTGTTAAAAGGAAACAATTTGTGCTATAAAAATAAATACTCGTCTATTGTACATTTGAACTTCATAGTTTGGGCTCTAGAACAGAATTTGAATATAAATTCTCAACTGTTAAAAGAAAACAATTTGGGCTTCCAATTTCTCAGCCCAAAATTTGAGTGTTTCTTCTTTAAATATCTTGCCAGTGGTTTGCCCCTCTCTTTTTCTTAGTTTCTATCTTAACCCGTTCTCGCGAATTCCTTCTCTCCCGAGTCCGTATCCTCTAAAGTAACCCAATTTTTTAGATTTGATACGGACCGTCCGATCAGAAATTCGGACCAATCCGACTCGTAGTGGAACGCAAGGGCTCCTTTAATAAAAAATTCGTGTTAGAGCAGATCGGACGGTCCGGATCAAAACTAAAAAATTGAGTTACTTTAGGGATCGGAATTCTTCTCTAGATCATGCTTTCAGTTTTCCAGATGGAAGCACTGAGGAGGCTGGAGAAAGTGCAGATTATGCTTTCTTTCATCTACTCTCATGGCCTCTCCTCTGTCCTCCGTCTCCACTCCGATAGCATTCTCTCTGATCTCCTTCTCTTCTTCGTATTTCTCTCACCGTTTTAACCCCAATTTTTTTTTTCCTTAGAAATGACATTTTGCTTCCTTTGCCTCAATTACCATCAAATTTACTGAACTTGTTTTTTATGTATGAATGCTGCTCAAAATGGCCAAGTAAAAGGGATGCACTTAAGGTGTTCGAGGAAATGCTAATGAAGTTTGAACTTTCTTTCGTGGTATGTAGGTGCAGCCTTGTGGCATGCTAAGCATAGAGAAGTAGTACTAACTGGCACTAGACTTTCTGAATAAGGCAAATTTAATCCAATTTTCAAAGGTGTCCAAAATTCCAAATCCAATTTGAACTGTTGATTCTGTAATTATGATCCAGTTTCCCTCAATTCTAAAAATTTCTGCTGGGTTAATTGAAACCTATTATTCTGAAATTGAATTCTTGATTTAGCGGGACCATATGAACAAGCATCAACAGCCCTTCTTTTACCCACAATTCTCCAATTCAGCACAAAATGAACCTCAGACTTGAGCCTCAATTTTTTGGAATATTTTTTTATTCTTTCTTTGTTCTTATGAAACTGGTTACTTCTGAAGTCATTGAAGAGTTAAGGTGCATTGAATTTTGATGCCATTTCAATCTGGTAGGGAATTGATTGAACCGGTGTTTTAGGTTTGAGTACAGGCCGTACAGGTGGGAGCAGGCAGGTCTGATCTGGTCGGATGCGGTCCCAATAGGGTTTCTGGTCAAGACAGGCTGTGGATTCATGTAATGTGCTCAGCTAGCATGAGCTGAATCAAAGCAGGTCAGGGCTTTTGTTTGAGTTAGCCAAATTGGTTTCACGTCAAAATATTACTGGTGTGATTGGTCATGAAATTATCTTTTTTTTTTTGGTGGGGTTAGACTTCATTATTGTGAAGTCATATCGGAGACTGATTTTGATTTACTTCAGGTTGATATTGGTTTTGTTGACTGATCTAAGAAATCTTCATTTTAATTAACCACTGGGCAATGGCATTGGTTTATTGACTTTTGATTTGATCTCATATATAAGATAAAGTGCATTACTGATGCTGAAAAGAGTTATGACGCCTTATTGTTGAGAGTTATGTAATAGATTAGTCAAAGGGCAATTATGTAATAGGTTAGGGACCTATGTGTGAGATTTGTACTCCATATAACTCCTACGGGTGAATTAATCAAATTAATCCTTTTTCCAAAATCAATTCTTATCAAGAAAACTAGATCCTACTTTATTGTTGAATTACTGGGAAAGTTGTGAAGAGGCAACAAAAGAATGTAAAATTTGCAGAAGGAAAGACTAATCAGTGGAATTTTGACTTTGTTCTGATTTTTAAAGCAGCATTAATTACTGATCGAATTAATCTTTAAGATGCCAGATAAAGTTAATTTTCTAGGAAGGAATATTTTGAAGAAACACATATAGTGCATAAGTAACATGCATAAAGAGAAGTATACAAGTTAAAGAGCTATATGTCATTCAGAATTACTGAAAGCATACGTCAATTTACATAAAAACCCTTACAAGGATGTATTTATCATGTGACCCTCTAAAATATGTACCTTACCCTCTGTAAATCATATAATTTTTTATACAATCGCATCCAAATTAACCTCATTTCTTTTGTTTGTGTATAATTTTTGTATTCTAGGGGTTGTTTTGCATGATATTTCTTCTTTTGGAAGTTTGTGATGATGGTTTCATATTTTTCCACATTGAAAAATTTCCCTTGACTAGTTTCACAGAAAATCTTTCCATCTGTTGACTTATTATTTTATTATTTTAAAATTTAGGTGGACTCAATAATAGCATGAATGCTTATGGAAGTGGAGCATTCCACCTCTTATTTTGGATGAAGATGCTTTTCGTGCCAGCACTGGAACTATTCATGTCATGACAGGCAGTAACTAGTGTAGGTAATAGGCTCTGGTAGTTAATACCTTTTATTTTCTTTTTTATCATGTACTGTTTTACAAATGTCATAAAATATTTAATTGAGCTAAACCTTAGTTTATTGATTAATGAGTTGGGCTTATATAGAGCCTTTACATTCTTGCACATAAGTCCCTAGACTTCTCTATATTCTCTATTTCCCAATATAACCCTAACAAAGATACAATTCTCAACATTCATGCAGAAAGGTGTTACCATATTTTATCTATATAGATCGGTCCCTTTTTATTGAAATGTGTTTCCATACTTTGCTTTAGTGACTACTCACCTTAATTAAACGGTCATATTGCTCTCTTCCACTTGAAGAATTTCTAACATGGTCTTAAAACTGGGATTGGAATCATAATTTGCATAAATATGCTGGTCATAATCGTCTGATTAAGAGATGGAACTTAGCCAATGTTTACATACCTTGCTTTAACGACAATTCACATTTCAGATCCAATAGTCAATCTCAACTGATTTTCAGATAATATTCTCCAAAATTAAAAGCAGATATAAAAACCAATAGCCATCACTGCAAATTAATGCATACGACAATACTATATAATGTTGCACTAAATTTTATTCAAAAAGATAATAAGATTGCTTTCTGTAATAAAATCAATAACTATACTTGGCAGCTGCTGCCAAGGTTTAAAAAAAAAATAAAAAAATCAATAACTAATACAACATTCTATTGGATCCTAATTGATAACGTGCCACATTGTACTACACAAAATTGCACAGGATATGAACTAAATAATAAAAGGTACTAATTATATGTTATAACAATTTAACAAAAGCAGTAGTGGAATTCACATTCATTGTTGTAGTTAACATGGGAGCTTGCTTCACTGTATGGAATTGTCTGTGGTGTTGCTTGCATCTCTACTTTCCTTAGGTTCATCAATGGCTCCTTCCCTGGAGACAAGAAGGTGCTAATATTAGACCTATGATGTATATCAAGAATATCACGTAAGACTTGACGACAATTATAATTTCAAGGAAAAATCAGAAAACTTAATTGAAAGAAGCATGGTTAGTCCATAACCTTCCTGTCTTTAATATCTTGATGTAGTGCTCAATTTTCTTTTCTGCTCCAAAACAATCATTAGCTATCTTCAGTGTATTCATGGAATCACTTGTGAATTGTGCATTGCTCCAAAGCATTGGTTTACTGACTAGATTTCCTCATTCTGTTGCTTCATTTTAACAAGGTCAGGTTGGAGATGTCACACATGCTTTCACCAACACGTGACCATTCTGAATACCGAATAATTGCCCTGTGGATGGGTGCATATCATCACACTGGTTAACAATATATAAATAAATCTATAGCTGGGCTGTACAATACGATTACTGGTATTGCATATGGTACTTGTATGCTACTATATATATACAACGGAAAAGTCATGGAAAGAAATACAACAAGTCAACGTGAGTTGTAGGGGTGGAGGTTGGGGGGCTGATATTAAGAGATTTGTTTTTAAGAGCGCAACATGTATCTAATTATTCTTTGGACAATTTGACCCTTCTTTAGTTATTTCCTCTAACAACTATCTTGCTTCAATAAATGTCTATCTTATTTCCTTACAGTTATTATTAGAGTAAACAAGTAGCATATAGGATTTTTTACTTTGGAGTTGTGTTAATACGTAATAACACAAATTGTTGTATTAGTCTATCTTATTTTTTCAAAAAGTTTCCGGATTCAAACCTCAATGAACATAGTATGGTGGGGCTTGCAGGCCTTCTTCATCACTCGAGGGAGAGCGCCGGATCTAGGCCTGCTAATGTACAACTCAATAAATTATATGGAGCCAGGCTCTAAACTAAATAAAGCCCGAACTCGGCTCGGCTCATATTTTATCACTCAAACAAGGCCGAGCCCGAGCCGAGTCGATTAGCCCATGGAGTCTCTTCTCTTTCCATCAATAAATTATATTGAGTCTGTCGTATCAGATCATGATGTAGCAATGATCACTGTAACAACATGTACTGGTACACGACTCGGCTGGTAAGAGATTACACCATTACCATTATTGGTATCCAGAGTGTTAATCCCCTGAAGTTCGAAAGAAATTACCAAAAAAACAAAATAAATAATCAAAACAGTGGAAAAGACCTTAAATTCTAGGACGGTACATCATACTACCAGACAGTACACATCTTAGTGGCACCAGCACTGAGTCAAACCAGCAAGTATGGTTCTGGCATGAAACACTTTGTTTCGGGTGGTACTCAATTTCTCTTTCTTTATAAATAAGCATAGAGGATTGCAGCTATTGGTTTAAAAAACTAATGGAAAGGTTCTAACCATGGATTGACCAAGGCCTAATTCAAACCGGCCTTGAAATTCTGGATAAGAAGGTGGAGGAACAGCAATAGTTGGTTCCAGAGATTTCTGATGTTTTCCCATATCAATGTTCCCTAATTTAAAAAATGAAATAAAACTGTATTAGATAATTTCTCATTAATTTTAAATTACAGTAGGATGACCAAAAAAGAAGTAGAACATTGAAGGACATGCCCATTGCCCATAACTCTAGGAGTCTGTCGTACCGAAAATTAAAATGAATTTGGAGAAGTGGGCTTTCCTAGCGGAGGTACATGAGAGGTTCAATGAATCTGAGCTTTTATGAATCGAGCCGAGTTTGAGCCGAGCTGAGGGGTTCAATGAGCCGGGCTTTTTATCTCAAATCCGAGCCGAGTCAGAATCTGAGCTTTTATGACTTCCTAAGTGAGCTGAGCTGAGTTTGAGCTGAATCCGACTCATTAGCAGGCTTAGCCGGATCAGAGGGAGGTGAGCGGGGTGGTAAATTGGCAAGGGTGGGTGGTAGCACACATTGTTAAGCAATTTTGATCACTCTCTCTGCATAGACCAAAATTTAGGTCAATGTTAGAAGCATGATATATATCACTGCTCTACAAGAAATGCAATTCAAATGCTTACTATTTGGTATGATTGGCAGAGCATTTGCTAACCGATTTCTTCAGCTATAAAAAAAATACAATGGAGACATATTATGAAGATATCTCAGAAATAGATAAGTTAGGCATCCAAAGATATCTTTTCCTTTTTTTTTTTTTTTTTTTTTAATGAAGGGGCTCAGACCTCCCTGTTCTCGCACCCAGATGAAACCAACTAACTGATTTCGAACCTGCATCTCTCGGAGGTGAGGCGAGGCATTGGAGCCACCAAGTCCCTTGCATTCATCTAAATTTGTATTAGTTTACATTACTGTTTATAGTTCATAAGGGTATTGTCGTCCCAACACATCATAGAACTATAGATGCCATTAGATTTTATGACACTCAAAAAAATCAATTGCATACCATGATGTAAGTAGTTATTTTGCAACACCTCAGCATTTTTCCGGTCAAACTAATTTGAGACAAACACATCAATGCAGACTTCCTGCAATTAATATTTGTCTGTTAGACCATGTATCGCAAGCTTAAAATTATACTTGCCCAAATCACTGCAACAAAAGCAAGAGATCAATATTTCGATAATATTGACTAGGATTTTATACTGAAAAGTCACTACCGTACACAGGTGAACTATGGAGAGGAGCTTTTCGATTTACAATCTACAAGTCACAACAGCTCACAATTGCACGAATTTGGATCGTCAAATGGATAGTGCAAGTGTACTGCTGTTCAGAATAGCATGTAAAAATAGTGTGAGAACTATAAGAGTGTAATTTTTGTTATTTATGTTATTTGGATTGTATAATTTGAAATAGCATTAATCTAAAGAGTGCTAATCCTGTTTTTCATGGTTAGGTTAGGTTAGTGCTATTTGGGTGCATCCAAACAAATCAAATTGCTTATTATTTGTTTGTTAAAAAAGCAATGGTCTCTGGAATCTCTAGTGATAAATTTGCTATTATCCAGATGCAACAAAATAAAAATATCTTCTTACTAATTAGCATCAAGGAGGTAGCGCATATGTTGAGGGGATTTCCTTGACGAGGAAAAATATCATCCCCTTGTCCATGATTGATCTAGTAGAGAACCTAGTAGTAAAATATTGAAAATTTAGAATAATTCAATTGGAAGAAATATATGACTTAGCTAATATTGCAAAGAACAAACGAACTGATGATTTTCAAGTTCATGAAAAATAAGAACAGAAAAAAGAAAAGACCAAAAACTGAACTGATGCTTCGCGAATACTCTATCCAGAAGCGTAGTACCAAATCTCTTTGCTCAAATGTCTTACCGCATGATGCACATGCCTGTAGCCCTGGGAATGAAAATTGCAAGAAAAACAGAGATAAGTGTTAAAAATTGAAGACGGTATTGACTATGGGGGCTAAGCCACTGATATTAAATGGAAGAGAGATATTATTATGAAACTAACCAATCGCATCTGAAATTTGTGGCTTCTGAATTTCCATACTTTCCATTTCGGCAGCATCTGTTGGAACTGCATCCTTACGATTTGTATAATCATCAATATGGATTAGAAGAATGCTGGATATGAATTGCCGGTCTTGGCCCTCATATGGTTTGCACAGTTGAACCAAATTCCGGGAGAAATACTTTATTTTTAACTCCTGTAGGTTGGGAGGCATGCTATCTGAAAGAGATTTAAGCGTACCACACCTTATTAATGCCATCTTCTTGAGTGCGGAGAGCTGGGTCAAGCTGGCTGGAAGGTGCTCAAACTCACAGAAGGAAAAGTGGATCTCTTTCAATGCGGTCAGCTCTTGAAACCATAAAATTTGATTATTTGTAAACTGGGTAATCTCTGAGAATTTCAAAACCTGGAGGGAAGGAAGACTCCCTAAATTTAGGTGGTACTCGTGATTCAAAAGACTCCTGTGATCTGCTTCTATATGGGTAAGTGATCGCAACCATGCATCCTGATGCACTTGTAAACCCTTCCCTTTTTGTTGGTCCCTTGTAGAATACGTGCTAAAAAGTTTTAAGCAGCCAACAAGTCTGAGACGTTTAAGGTGAGTAAGAGGTTGCAGATCTCCTTTGATTTTCAATTCTGGGCAATCCCCGAGATTTAGATCCTCCAACAACGGCATGTTAAGGGGGTCTAAAGAGATGCTCACATCTATGGATTTAAATTCCAAGTGGGTAATAGAGGATAGATTGGGCATTGAATTTCCAAGTGAAATCAGGCTCATGCAGTCACGAATCTTCAATTCTTTGAGGGCTGAGCTGAAAAGGTGAAGTGGTGCTTTTCTCAGGGTTCTGTTGTTTTCAATAGTTAATTTAGAGAGACGTGGAAAAAATTCTCTAGCTCCTGCATCAGTCCATACTTCACAGTTGGACAATCGGTCCAAAACTAGTTCTTCTAAGAGAGGAAAAACTGTTTGGTTTTTTCCATACAAATGAGAATCAATGAGTTTGACAGAATCACACTTCTCGATCTGAAGACTTCTCAGAGATGGAAGTTCCCCAAGAGGTGGTAGGACCTTTACATTGACACATGAAACTAGACACAGCGTATTTAAATTTAGAAAACTATCACCCATTTGAATGATCCAATTTGGAAAATCTAAACCAGCATAACTATCAATTCTTAGTTCTTTAATATCCTTATTTGGTTGCAGTTCTTGGAGTACCCCCATGTAGTCATTGGAATTTCGCACTTTATGGTTTGCAATTATGTGAATTCTATCAAGATGTTTTTTGTTGACTAGCTTGGCTTGCATGGCCTCATCTTTGTTTTGATATTCTCAAAATTCTTAATTCTCAGAGTCCCTCTGATCTCTCTCAAATCTCTCAATTCCGTTATTCTGTGTCCCTCTTTTTGGCCAACAACAAAAACACTAAGTTCTTGGAGGTTGGTTAGTTGACCTATACCAGAAATTTGGGCAATGGTTTTTTCCTCAGCACACAAGTGACGCAGGTTTATCAATTTGTTTATGCCCCTTGGTAATTCTTTGAAATAGCATTTACGAATATACAAAGCTTGAAGATGATAGAGGTTAATAGAAGAGTGAGTTAAAAGATTGATTTCTGTGGAAGATAGATCCAGGAAACGAAGATGCTGCAAGTTCCAAATGGCTGGTGGTGGTTCAGAATTATAGTTCCAAGCTGGTGGTGATTCGGAATTATATTCCATCCACATGTAAGATAAATCGAGAACCCTAATACTACCTAAATTTGATAGTGTGTCATTTATGGCACTATACATCCCTTCAACTATAAAGCACCCAAAATATAAAAATGAGCGCAAATTTTTATGATTTTGAATTTCCCTTATGACCTCGAGATTGTTAGTATCTACTGCCAAGTGTCGTACACTCGAAGGAATTCTATCTACTCCCTCCCCAAGGTAGAAATATTCATCGGAAGAGACGATAACCGCCAAATCATGTATTAAATCATGCATGACATAACTGTTGTTATCCACTGCATGCTGAAAAAAGGACTTCTTAACCAACTCATCAAAGCATTGCCTCCCAATATCTTCCAGTGTCTTGACACCTCTGACATCAGATTGAATTATAAAACTTTGGGCTATCCACATATGGACTAACCTATCTTTTTCTATCAATGAGTTTCTAGGGAATAAAGAGCAGTAGGCAAAACATTGCCGTAAACAAGGATCTAGTTGTTCATAACCAATTCCAACAGATGGAAGGATTTGGCTTTTAGCCTTTGGTATATCCCACCATTCACTTTTCGAGATATCCCTCCATGTAACTTCATCCACTTTAGATCTTAATATGTTTCCAATTATTTTAGCGGCCAAGGGTAAACCACCTAACTTGTCGGCTATTTTCTTTCCTATGGATTCTAAAGTTTTTCTTTTTTCCACGGACATCACTTTATTCCCAAACGCAAAAAGTTCAAATAATTCCCAAAATTTACCCGGATCTAGTGCACTCAATGCTATGGTACCAAAGGTTCCTACCCTATTTGCAAATTCCTGATTTTGAGTTGTTATGAGAACTACACTACCAGGGGCACCACGCGATAAGGTTGTATAAATAACATCCCATTGAGATTCAAACATATCATCGAGGACGATTAGAAATTTGTGTCCCCTAATGTTTGAAGAGAGCTGAGAGGAAACGGCCTCTAATGTGATGGCATCTGGATCTCCCCAAGGTAAAAATTGAGCAAGTGATGGAAGAAGTGAATATTTTGATCTTAAACCTTGAATAATCTTACGCATCAGCAATACAACATCATGGTTGTTAGAAACAGAGATCCATGTTTTTGAAGTAAAAGTTTGTTGTACCTCAGGATTATTATAGACAGCTTGAGCGAGTGCTGTCTTGCCTACCCCACCCATTCCAACAATAGGAATAACGTGAATACCATGGTAAACATAGTTTTTCTCACCCTTTTTGCTAGATTTGGACTGCGAACCTAATATTTTTTCTAAAATGGATTTTGACGGTGAACCTAATATTATTTCTAAAATCAGATTCAATTCATCTTCCCTGCCATACAAACCAACCTCCTCTGATGATTGGGAAATGGTTTCTCTTGGATTAGTATCTTCACGGGTCTGTGATTCCTTATTTTTAATATTCATTTTTGCTAATTTAAGAATTGTTGGGATTTCGGTACAAAGTTTCTTCAGCTTATCCACAACTTTCTTTAAACTTTCGTGGTTCTTGTCAGAAAGAACCATATTCCTGACAGTAGAAAGAGAATAGCAAGCAAGTTTGCTAACCTTGTTCTTTGTCTTTCCCTCAACTTCATCCTTGATAGATTTGGTTTCGATGTTGTCCAACACATCTTCTGCATCGTAAACAGTATCTTTCAGGCTCCTCAGCAAGTCTGCAAGTGCTGAGTTGTTGATAATAGTTATTTTTTCGACCTCCTGGACTGTGGCTTGACAGAGTAAAAGTGATCGAGTCAATTCCTCAACCATCTCTTCACCGCCTTTCTGCCACTTGTAATTAGCCCCGAGATACTTCTGTGCTTTCTCAAGCACAATTTTGATGACCGGCGATGCAAACCATCCGCCAACCAAAAACTCTACTCCTACCATTGTTGAGATTTTGGGAGTATTGGCTCTTAGGTTTTCTACTGTATATGGTGGATTGAGTTATCTAATAAGGTTGAGTCAAATTATAGGACCCTTGGAGGTTTATATAATGGGTTAAGGTCCCACACACAATTAAATTAATTTATTTACCCCAGTAAAAGATTTTGATTCCAGTGCAACAAGTATTGTACATCTATTTCTCTTATATGTGATCTTCTTTATAGCAAGTTACTATATTTTATAAAGAACAGGTTTAACTAATTAATTAGTGTCATAAATCGGAATAAATCACAGCAAAAGATGCAAAGTTTCTGCAACAGACAGATCTAAAGATATATCATATTGGTCAAACCCATTCGTACCCAGCTGGATGCAATTTTCATCTTGCTTGAATGATTCTTTTTTGTTTCTAAGAGAAACAAGTTGGCATGCATGTTCATTTTGTTAGTTGGCAGTAGGCTGGTCATTTATCATAAAAAAAGTCAAAAAGGATTATATATTAAATATATCTCTAGCTGTCCTGATAATAAAATACAGATTTTTAAATAATCCGAAGCCATTTCGTTAGAAAGGTTCTTCTATTGTTATTAATACCCAAATTATAGTATTATTCAAATAAAATAAATAATCATGGCAAACTTGTGTAATTCTGTGTCAACTTATGTGTATGAATTAATATAGCAATTCAACTAGGTACAGATCACAAAAAAAAGTAGTAGTTTGGCATAAATTAATTTATATATACCAACTACATGAAATGGTAAAAGCTAACTGACCTCGTTGATTGTAATACAATGCAACATTTTGTTACTGTCGCTGTAAATTCAAGCGGATTGAGTTGAGAGATGTTTTTTTTTTTTTTTTCTGTTTTTTGTTTAATTAGATTGAGACTATGTTATTTGATGACCACTATGTTTGTTTTTTTTTCTATTTTTTTCCTGAGACTTTATAATTTTTAGATTGATCATGAACTAAAGGAAATTGAACAGTCATAGAAAAATTTCCACGCCAGATGTCAAGCCAGAATTTATGTCCCTTCCATTGACTAGCTACAATTTTCTTAGTTCCTAATTAAAGAAAATAATTAACATAACCGACTCCCTTCTATATAATCAGGTGGTCCATGGCTTAATTTCGTTATTATATTTGTTAAGTTGAATAATTCACAATATTTTTGTTTGTTTGTTATATTATCGCTGTACCCAACAGAAGAATAATTAATTAATATCTTATATATTGGAACACGTATTTTACCAATTCACAAACATTAAAATATTTTATGATATTGACGCAAAACAAATAGAAAAGAAAAAAAGACTCAGTCTTGTTATTATATTAATTGGGAGCTTATTTTTCCAACTAATTACTTATTTTCTTTCTTTCTGTTTAAATAGTGATATTGTCTTCCATTAATTAGAGTCCGTTAATATTGCAGAAAATAACCAAAGGACGACAAAATGGCAAATGGATGAAATGGAAGTGCAGCCAGGGACCTCACATAAATTTGTAAACTTTTCTAGTAAAGTATCATATATAATTAGTTTATGCTTAATTTGACCAATTATTTTTCTATATTTTTGTTATTGGTTCCAATAAGAATATTTATATTTAATAGCCACTTAAGATTAGGAAGTAACAGAAAAACCAAAAAATTTCAAAATTTCACACAAATATCCCAACTAAATTTCACACTTCATTGTGTGACATTTATGTTGTTTGATCAACTTTCAAATTTTTGAAATAATTATAAATTTTTTTGGTCTTTATTTCTCATTTTATCTTCACAATAACTTTATAATTTTATTTTACCAAAAGTGCAAAATGAAAATTGTTCAATTTTTTTTTCCACGCATCAATCCTGTTTTAATAGAATTTATTATTTATTGTAAATTTCAACTCCATAATTTGGGCTCAGAATAGAATTTGAAATACTCGTCTGTAAAAAATTTCACACTATTTTTTTTGCGTCATCACATGAATTTGCAAACTTATCTAGCAAAATACCGAGAATTAGTTTACATTTTCATTAAAAAATTGTTATTAGTATTGTTATTGGCTCCAATTAGAATATTTTCTTTAAAATACTCTTTTTTACTTCACCGTAAATAAGCGGATATGAATACGAATACAGATAGTAAACCGATGTCAAATTTTTAAAATAAAATCTGCCTTAAATGGATATGATACAGAGCAGATAATCCACAAATACTAATTCGGATAATACAAATACGAATACGAATATGACACAAATAATTGTCGGATAATTGAGTCATATGAAATTTAGGAAAATAAATAAGAAAATTAAATTTAGAAAATTAGAAAAATTAACAAAAACAAATTAGAAATAAAAAAGGAGTAAAATGGAGGTTTCCATTTCTCCAACAAATGGACAATTGACATGAGCTGATATGTAATATAAGGGTGTGTTGTGCAAAGTGAAAGAACTGAATGAGAGCAGGTTGGGTCCGATGCCCATCGGACTCAAATTTGGGTCCGATGGATTTCGCGACTGTTCCAATCTGCTTTAAGATTCGTGCGCACAAATCTTAAAGCAGATGCGAAAGTTGCGACGTGAATCTTAAATTAAAGCAGATCAGATGGTCATCGAACTCACTTTGAGTCCAATGGACATCGGACCCAAATTGACCTCTTCCCGAATAGATAATGGCCTTAATTGGCGCCACTGGAGGATCTCTCTCCTAATTAGTATTCTCCAAATTGGAAAAGGAGACCAGCTGCTCTCGGTATTGTGTCTGCTTTGAGATTTGTGTCAGAATAAAACCAACGATTCAGATTTCATTCTACACTGTCCAGTACTGTGTTAGATCTGAATTCTGCATTGCATAGATACCAGAGCACTCTCTCTCTCTCTCATTTTTTTTTTTTTTTTAAAAAAATTGGCAGGGGCTGCCAAAGGTTTTATTAATGTAAAACACAGATTACATTCTCATCCACCTATATTACATTTTTTTTAAAAGAAAAATGCACAAACAAAAACACACGAGAACCAGTATCTCAGGTGTCGACACTGCACCTCCAAACACTTTTGCATTGTGCTGCTTCCATAGATTCCAGCAGGTGCATACGAACCTAACCTCCCATATCTTCTCATCTATGGTTCCTTGCCTCTTTGCTGCAGTTCTCAAAAGAGAGCAACACTCTCTCTCTCTCTCTCTCTCTCTGATTATTTGGCACTTTTGCATTTTCTTCAAAAACACACTCGAGGTGAGGGATTGGAATTCTCTACCCGAGCAACCTTCTCCCCCATTTTCTCCCCTTTAATAAATTAATTGCTATGATTCCCTTGGGACCTGATATAAATTATGCCAACACTCTGGCACTTCAAGCAATTGAACAGGAGACGACTGACATGAACATCACTATTTATTTATATTTCTCTTTTTTTAGTTTTTTTACTATATCTTGCTATTTTGACTAATTCTTTTGACATATCGTCACTAGAAACAAATTAAAACTTACTAAGACTTCTTAGAAGCAACAGCTTCCAACTTCTAATGATCTCTTCAGAATTGACTTGCGCAATTTTTTCTTTTCCCTTTCTTTTTTTTTTTTTTTTTGAGGAAAATGAAAAGGATCTAATTGTTGTGAGATATCATCACTAGAAATAAATTAGAACTTACACTTAGAGAAGCAACATTTTCCAACTTCCAATGATACCTATTTCAATTATATTTTGAGCATTTGTTGATCTTCTCTCTTTGTGAGTTGAACAGGTAAACCATTCTTCATCTTGAGAGTAAAAGAGAGCATATGCTCAGGGATTCCCTCCTCCGAAGCCCTTATCTGAAACCTTTCAAGCACACATGCCACAATTGACTTCATCTGTATGTAGGCCATTTCCTTCCCCAGGCACATCCTCGGCCCGGCATGGAAAACCGGATACCTAAGAATGCCCCAAATTTAGTTCATTTTTAATTAAGGGTTGCAGGTCAAGCCATCTAACAAGTTAAAATTCTCATTCGGGTTTCAAACATGCAACCTCTTTACAAAGAACATTGTCTTTGTAACTAGATCACAAACTTATTTTTAGATTTAGTACATTTTCAATTCCGGCTAACTATATGATTCTTGCATTGTCCAGTTTAATATTTATAATTAGCAATAGTTATTGACCATATATACCACTTAATTAATCCACAATATATTCTTATTAATTTCTATTTATCTATTAGGTTAATACATTACCTGAATGGACTCTCAGGTTTGAAAACCCCATTTTCATGGAGCCACCTTTCCGGCTTGAACTCCATGCAATCTTTTCCCCAAATCTCCTCCAACCTACCCATGACATATGCATTATAAATAACAAACCATCCTTTCCCAACGAAAGTTCCATCTGGCATCACATCGTCCTCTTTGCATGATACTTTTACCAAAGGCACCGGCGGATAGAGCCTCATTGACTCTGTGATGGCAGCATGTAGGTAGTTCATGTCTCTTAGGTCGTCAAAATTGAATGCCTCGGATGTGATTCTGTTTGAGGTGCGTACAAATTTTATCTCATCTATAATTTTCCTCTCTATATCTGGCCTTGTTGATACCTTAAATTTATGTAACGAAATGAGAAAAAAAATTAGTAACAGCCAATTAATTCTACCACTACAAAAATTGTCCATCTAAAAAGAACAATAAGAAAGTACCAGCCAAAAGAACCATGTAAGAGCCGCAGGAGTAGTCTCACGCCCGGCAAGGACAAAGTTGGTTACAACATCTCGAAGCACAACCTCGTTATGATCCTTATTGGATGCGAAATGGGAAAGAATATCTTCTCGACTATCAAATTCCATTCCCTTCAACATACGTGAACGGATAATGTTCATCATGTACCCGTGGACAATGGATGATGCTTTTTTCAGACGGTTCTCCGTGCCAATGTTGAGGTACTTCTTGATCCTCCATAAATGTTCAAATGGTTCGAAGAAACGGCCTGCTGAGAAGTCCTATATGAAAGTTTGTAGGTGTTAATCCAAGGGCTTCATATAGGTATCAGTACATAAATGATTCAGCATCAAGGTACCATAGCATATATATTATATAATTGTTGTCTTTCAATCAAGTTACTGATGCACTTTGTTGTTGCCTATCCAATTCCTAATCCTTAATAGTAACAGTGTTTCTCAATTTAGTTTGCAGTACACATGGGATATAACTGTATATACCTGTGCATCAGAAAAAGCAGCCATTAAATCCTTTACGGAACTGGTACCACTGAAACCTTCTTCTGTGAGGCACGCTGGGTCCTTCCCAGTGACCACCATACAAATGTTGTCAAATGCAAATCTCTCGAGCACATCTTGCAACTTGACATTAACCCCTTTCTCTGCAGCCTGGTTCAAAATTGGCAGGAGACGGTTTGAAATCTCCCAATGAACCGTCTCAACCACAAAGTGGCGCATTGACTTTTTATTGAACTCAAAGCTAGCAGCCTTTCGCTGCCATTTCCAGTCCTCACCATCTGAGTTGAAGATGCCATGACCGAGAAAATCCTCCATCTTAGAGATCGATATCTCATCAACTTTTGTGTAGTTTATTGAGTTTAGCTTGAGCATGTGCTCCACATTTGCTGGGTTAGCAGTAAAGATGCCACTGGTCGAACCGATGGTGGAGAATCCCATGGTATAAGTTGGGCTTTGCAATAGGATCTCCGTCGTCCAGTCGAGTATTCGGTGCCTGTTTCGGATGATGTACGGGAGGTGGCCGATAACTGGGTAAGATTTGAGGCCATGGATGGTGGGTTTCTTGGTGGATCGCTGATTTTTGGAGTGAAAGTAAAGGAGAAACAAGAAGAGAAGACCTATGAACAGTGATTGGAGGGTGATTGAGAAGTTCATTTCTTTTATACTTTTCTTTGCTTGGCTGAGAAATGGTCAATCTTTTGGGGTATATATAACCAAATTTGGCTAAAACTATCTAACAAGTGGTATACATTTAGTACATATATAATATAGAGTAGGAGCAATTTATGTGTATGAAGCTTGTGTCTATGACTTTCTAGTTCAAATTAAGAACTCTTGTCCTTCAATGATACTCATGTAGTTTTCTGACATGACAAGCAATTACTGTACAAATGTGCTGGACCTGATATTTAGCCAGATGACTTTAAATATGGACAAATAATTAACTCAATAGTAACATATATATATGTTCGTTTTTATTTAGAAAATAGGTCCGAAGCCTCGTATTACTTCGGTCTCATTATGTGTCAAAATTAGAGCAAGTATGTTTTGATTAAATTTTGTTTCCAATAAAAAACTATTATTACTTTATCATTACTAAAGGGTACTTGATTTCGTGTTGCTTTATTTATTTTTTTCATTTTATAGTTAATTTATGTGTTTTGTAGACAAGAATGCAATAGCAAGTAAGATCTATGGCTGGTTTAAATGGGCAAGTAACATATAATTTGCAATTTGTTTAGCGCATCAGAAAGTATTATAACTAACAGCGTCTTATGATTTTGTTTTAATTACAACCTCCGCATATTCACAACAAGAATAAGTGACTTTTTGTGAGGGTAAAAAGTGACTTTTCGCGACGGAGTACCGTTATAACTGTGCTTTTTCTATTCGCGACGGTACTTTTTGCGACGGATATCCCTCGCGATAAGTGCCTACTTTGTTGTTGTGATTGGAAACAGAAACCAATTTAGTTTGGAGGGGTATTTTCGTAAATGAATTCAAAGAAGTGGGAATAAAAAATAGAGATGCATATGGTGGCATGTTACCTTCTTGTTCCCAAGCAAATATATATAATAGAAGTATTCTTGACCAAGAATATTTTACTCAGCTTGTGAATCATGCAAGTTCAAGAGAGGAGAAGATCAGACCGAGATCCACTTTTGTTGGGTTGCGTCTATATATAGTAAAGAAATATAAATATATATAAGAGGAGAATTAATTTGTTAAATGATTTATTTCTTAATAAAGAATAAGAGGAGAACATTCACTACTACAGAAAACGTGACTATACATGATCAGAAAAGCTAATGACACACAGTTACGAGACCGTGTCCACACGCATCGTGTATGATCGTCTAATATCATACGTACACGGTTTACTATTAATAAACCGTGTACAAATATAGGTGCCTTTAGTACACGGTTGTTTT
This sequence comes from Carex littledalei, assembly GCA_011114355.1. NCBI lineage: Eukaryota > Viridiplantae > Streptophyta > Magnoliopsida > Poales > Cyperaceae > Carex > Carex littledalei. The sequence continues at coordinate 7,755,064 of CM022083.1, read as the reverse complement.
TCAAATGACCGTTTGTGTATGATTGAGCTCATTTTCGCACGATCGCCTCCATCTTTTACACACTGTTAATTTGGATTTTCCTCACATCTGTGAATGATATGCCATGTCTGGTTAACATTTTTGTAGTAGTGATTGGAGAAGGAAGAGACAATTTGTTTGTTAAATGATTGGTTCAAGTGGCATTTTCATTGTCTAGTAATCAATGACAATTAACAAAAATATAATAGTGCCAGAGTTGACAAGTAGAAAAAAGTATTAGGACGGTTAGATTAAACCAAATATAATAATTCAAATAGTTTATTCAACATAAAAAATAATTGAATAAAGACTCAATTTGAGAATATGATCCTGTCGAGTTTACGTGTTTCATATGATCTGCATATTGTAATTTCAAAGAAAACTTAAGTTTGAAATTTTGAAAGCCATGGACCTAGATGTTTTGTAAAATAGAGGGCATGTCTTGCTCCACATCTATATTTTTATTTTAGAAATTCACACGATATTGAAAATATTTTCGGAGATATGAAATATAGATGTAAGGATGTTCTTAAGATCACGTACTAGAGAACGGAGTAGGTCCAATGAGCTCCATAACTATCTGATCCGTTTTAAGATCTGGACGTACGAAAATTGTAGCAGAAACGTATGAACTTTGAAGCAGAGCGTACGAATCTTAAAGCAGATCAGATGGTATTTGAACCCGTCGAACCAAAGTAGGTCCGATGAGCGTCGGACCTACTCTCAAGTCCACCTACTGAGTTTCAATCATTGACAGGACAGGTGAATAGAAAATTACAAAACAAATAATAAGCATGAAGCCTGATGAAATTTAATTTTGTGTTATACACAGGGAAGAGAGGCCCATCAACAAAAGAAAGAGAAAGCCCACTAGACTTGTAAATTTCACGGGTACAATTTAAAATCCCATAACATAAATCAAAATCGATATGCATTCAGAACCCCCGCTTTATAATAATAGGAAAAATTCAAGCGTAATAATATAAATTTTCGAAATAGCCGACTTTCCTATGAAAATATCATAATATTCAATATCTTTAATAAAATTAATATTTTTTTCTATTCTTTTTTGTTAATTTAACTCTTTGTTTATTTATTTTAAAAACTGAATTGAACGGTAGGACCCACAGTTTTACGATCCAGATTAACTCAATCTGGTGCCTATTCGGGGATAGCACATGAGGGCCAATATTAATTAGTTGTGCTTTGAGATTCGTGCAAAGTTAAAAGAACGGTCCGGATCCACTAATTCTAAAATATTCCCTTGTCCGGTACCGGAGAGGATATGAATTCTACAGCAGTTGGGTGGTACCCAAGGTCAAAGAAATTAAAAAGTAGAAGACTTTAATTTTTGGTAGAATTTTGATAAGTGAAGAGGAGGGATAAGAGAGAAAATGAAGGGTCATGAAAATTATGAGAAAATGAAGAGAGAAAATGGAAGAGGAATGACTTAAATTGGGTTGAAGGGGAAGGTGAAGAGGTAAATTGCTTCTGGAAGCACTTCGACCGAAGTGCTTACGGGTCAAATTTAGCCGTTTGATGTTCGAAACGTCGAATTAAATAGCTCAATAAATTGGTTATATAATTAATATGTAGAATACCGATTTGTACTATTTTTGAAAAAATTTAACTATTTTTTATAATTTTTGAAAAATGAACTTTTTTTATCTAAAAATAAAACTATTTTTAAGTCAAAAGAGACCATATTTCAAAAATCATAAAAAATAGTTAAAATTTTTCAAAAATAGTAAAAGTTAGTATTCTACATGTTTATTATATAACCAATTTATTGAGCTACTTAGATCGACGTTTCGAACATCAAATATTAAAATTTGACCCCGTAAGCACTTCGGTCGAAGTGCTTCCGGAAACAATTTAGCCAGACATTATATCAAGAATAAGTGTAGAGTGATATCATGCGAAAATTTCTTAAAATGTGTGATCTTTCGACTAACTTATCATATATTTTTTTTCTTTTTTAAGGTCAACTTATCATATTGTTATTCTCCCTTAAATCTCTTTAATATCAAAAATTGAATTGCCATTGCAAAAAAAGACTTATTATGGACATAATTCTATCCCTAATATTAATTAGGACTTTCGTCCTATTTAAACTTTTAGTGGGACAATCAGGAACATTATCTTTTAATCTTATATGTTGAATGGACACCATTTCATTTTTTTTTTATAATTTGTTTAATACTTATTTATAGAGAAAAGATAGAAGAATCAGCAATAAGCACAAGTTAAAGATAAAATATTCATGAATAAAAAATTAATTTCATGAATAAAAGATAGAAGAATCAGAAATATATGATAATTTCATGAATAAAAAATTCTTAATGAAATTGCTTTTAAACTGCTATTTTGGTAAAAAAAAATTAATTCCTTTTCGCTCATTTATCTGAAAAACTAATTTTTGGAATGTACGAGAATTTCCTTTTTGAATTCTAAATGTGAAAAAATAATTAAAATTAATTTCATGGGCACAGTGTTTTCGAAATTAAATTTAAATTAATTTCTGTTACTTTTATTATAATTTCAGTCTAATTTACTAATACGTGAAATCACTTAAAAAATGGAAAATGAATATGAGAAATAAGAGAATTCCTCTATTAAGAAGTTTGTTTGTTACATTTTTGAACTAAAATTCCTCACGCGAACCTCGTGCTTCCATTTCAGTTTCCAAGACTCCGACCTCAATCAGATTTCCGTTCCTATATGGCACACATCAATATCATATCATATAAGCAAGTTAATCAATCCAAGTGGCAGGCGTTAAAATTCTACCCGCCACACAATAACCTTCTCTCATCATGCCACATATAAACAATTCTTTCATTTAATGCCACCACACCGTGCTGGCGTGCTCTCACGACACCACCACGAGTCCATATCCCCTGCGGTAATATAATATTTCTTGTTTAAATCCTTACCGTCCGATCAAACTCCGTTCATGTACGGATATCTTTAATATTCGTGCAGATTGTGATCGAACGGTTCAGATCAAAATTCCACCAGCATCAACTTACATAACCAGACCACGAGAAAGGAGTAGGTCCGATGCCCATTGGATCTACTTTGGGTCCAATAGACTCATTAACCGTCCGATTTGCTTCAAAATCCGTATACACAAAATTAACGCACGGTTACACGAATATTAAAGCGGATCGGACGATTCTCGAGCCATCGAACCTAAATAGATCCAATGGGCATCAAACCTATTCTAGTTAGCCGACACACTTCATTTTTTAAATACAATCCTTCATCTCTCTGTTTCTATTTCTCTTCCCCATTCATTCAGTGCGTCTCTGCTCTACTACCTCTTGCAATGGCGACAATGGCGCGATCTATTCTCGCTCCCAAACCCCAACCTCTCTCAGCAACTAGCAATCGCCGTTTTCAGATCGCTCTCTCTCCTCTAAAGATCGCGAGATCAACGAGTACAACGACTCTCCAGCGTGGCGGATTGGTGCTTGTTTCTGTTGCAACGGAGGCGTCCAGTAAGGATCCCGCCGCCTCATCAGCGAACAAAGGAGATGCTAAGTAAGTGTTCTGAGAAACTTTTTGTTATTTAGGCCGCTAAATGAAGAAAGTTTGAGCATTTTTAGGGGTAATATCTGTGAAAACATGATTATTCAAGGGTGAACTATAATGTAAATTTTCTTATTGTTCAGTGCCAAAACCAAATTACTGATGATATAAATGAAAAAATGTGAAATTAATTTATTGCAATTTGTGCTCACATTTGTTTTAGTTATGTTAATTTATCATCTATTTACCTTTATATTTTGATTTTAGTGCTTTTAATTTACTGATAACTACATGTATATATTAAACTCTAACAATACTATTATTAGTCTATTACTCATATTAGTACTTTTATGATAACTAAATTTTGTTTATGTGTAGAATTAATGAGAGCAATCCACCAACAATAGTTAACTCATCTGGTTTGAGCATTCAATTTCCAGACATTCCTTCGACATGGTACGAACAAAACACCTGTGACTTTGATTTTTATTCTTTCACATCCATGTTATAGAATGCTATATAATTTGCATTTTGTTACCAGAAACTTCATAATTGGGTACCTACTTCAATTGTACATAATACATTTATGTGTCAATTAAGACATTTGGTAGGGCTAACACTGCGTATATTGAATTAATGTATGTAATGAAATAATATTGAAGGAGCACATTGCTGATTGGTGCAGCAGTATTTCTCTCTGCGTCAATTTACAGAAGAATTAAAAGGGTTGAAGGTAATGCAATGTTTATCTCAGTATCATTTCTTAGGCATCATACCAGCACAGTATTTGGCAGTAGACCTGATACAGAGTGCTGCTGGTTATAGATACTTCTTTTAGAGGCCTATTTGGATTTTTTTTTTTTTAATATTTTCATTAGAGTGAGGCTATGGCACTATGAATCAATATCTTCATTTTCAAAGTTCATATAGTTGATATGAAATGTTCAACATGATCTCCATATAAAAATGTACTTGCAGACTAAATTTTACATATTTTATAATTTTTTTTTTACTATTTTTTTAGGTAGGTAGAAAATCACTACTTTTGAATGATCAAGTGATTTTTTACCTATCTAAAAAAATAGTTAAAAATTGCCAAAAAAAATGTAAAATTGGATTTACAAGTACATTTTCATATGGAGATCATGTTGAATGGTTCAGATCGACTGTGTGGACTATGAAAACAGAGATATTAATCCATAGTACGGACCAATCCGCGCTATGCATAGTACCATAGCCTCACTTTTTTCATTGAATTAGAGGGTGTAGAAAAGGTAGAGGAAGCAGCGGAGACAACTGTAGGAGCATTGGATAAGGCGACAGTAGAAGCAGAACAGATAGCTGCAGAACTGGCAAAAACATCGAGCAATGGAAAAATAAAAGATGGCATTATTGAGAGGATCGAGAGAGATGCTGAAAAGGCCGAGGGGATTTTGCATAAGGTACACTAATTAAAAGATTAATTAATTTACAAATCTAATCTCAACTGAGCACTAATCAAGCCTCAATTGTGTGAAATTGAGAATTAATTGAGGTCTGAAATGATTAAAATATGTGAACAGGTAGAGCATATTACAGATGAGGTCGAGAAAATGTTGGGACCTATAGTTGAAAGGGCTGAGGATAAAATGAAAAAAGGAAAGAAAGAGAACCACAACTATGAAGATCATAATCGCGATATCTAGAGAGAGAATCATATTATGCAGATATACCATTGCAAATTTCATATAAACATTAGACTTGAACAGCCATGTTTCCAACTGTGCAAGGATACTTTTGTTTTTGTTTCTTTTTCTTCTTTCTCAGATTTGGCTGTCTTTGCTTGATTAACCCTGAAATTTGCAATAATTGTGCTGAATGAATATCACTGATCATATGTAAATTTGGTTTGTCTGGTTTAGGGTTTAGGGTTTAATGTTTGAAACTTTTTTTTTTTTTTTTTTTAATCTTTGCATGTTTGTGAATTGTTGTAAGGCAACACTTATCTTGGTTCTAATACTTCCATTTGTAAGTTTTTGTTTTGAATAACGCTGTTATTTATATTATTTCTATTTTTTTTCAATACTCATGTTTTTCACTGATGAATATGATGATAAGATAATCATTAATTATAGCAAAATATCTAGTCACTAATAAACACCCGAGGCTCCTTCATATTTGGAGTAGAACGAGGGTGTTCTTAACCTTTTGTGAACTCAATTCTAAAATCTATCGGATTGATCTCAAACGACAAATCCGAACTGTTGAATTCCATCCATTTTACGAGGGATGCATCTACAAATTTTTGAATTAACTTTGTATAGAGTCAAGTGGTCAAAAAATGTTTAAATAATGAATGCATTAAGATTAAATTATAAACCTTCTAATTTTGATTGTTTGATTATGCACAAAATTAATTCGAAAATTTTAAATTTTCACTTGTAGCCGCATCACTTATAAGTTAGATGAATTTCAATGGTAAATTCATCGTTTAAAGCCAATCCGATATATTTTAGAGTTGAGTTCACAATAAACACCATAGTCATACTCTTATATTTGATACAAGTTTCTCTAGACATTTTCCTCAAAATAAAAGTTTCTTTAGACAAAAGGTTAAACCCAAAAAAGCCCACTCAGATCATAAAGTCTTATTTAATAACCCATTGCCCGACCCGATTCACCTCGTATTGGTTCGGATCTGGCCTGTACAAATCGGGTAAAAAACCCTAACCCCTCTCTCTCTCTATTTCTAATGGCGCCTCCATTTCTACTCCGACGAGTGAGAACACTTCTTACCGGACTAAACCTAAACCCTAGACCCTTCTCCACCTCCGCTCCTCTCTCTTCCAAGAACAACTTCGATCCCGTCGCCTCTTCCGACGAGGCGGATGACAATCTCAGGACCCGTCTCCTCCGCCTCCGCTTTCCCAAGCGGAGCGCCACTGCTGCGATCCAGAAGTGGGTTCTAGAAGGAAGAGATGCGCCAGCTGGAGAACTCAGAGAAGCTGTCAGAGAACTCAGCCGATGCGGCCAGTACAAGCACGCCCTTGAGGTAAAAGTCAAATTTCTCAAGTTGCATTTGCTCCACTCCATAGATTCAATTTGTCTCCAAATTTAGGCTGAGTAAACCTTAATTAACATTTCTTCTTTACTGAATTTAGGATCAATTGACTTAAATTGTTGCAAACAAACATCAATTTTACAGTAACCTCACCATACCGGTACCAGTAATCTCACCATAACGGTACCAGTAACCTTACCATACCAGTACCAGTAATCTCACCATAACGATACCAACCTAACCTCACCATACCGGTAATCTCACCTTTTTCTTAATCAAATAATGAAATAAAACCAGGAATAATCAAATAAAAATAGTTAGTTGTTCAGTACAGTAACCTCACCATACTGGTACCAGTACCATATGTTATCATGAAAAGATCTGGTATTCTTGTTCCATAATCAGTATATCCATCAGAAAAATACTATCGTACAACCTTTTTTACAGAGGCTATTTTACAATAGCTAAATGCCAAATTGATTTCTCTTATTCTTGATACGTAAATTTTAACGTGATTTAAACAGGTATCAGAATGGATGAAACTTCACCATGAACCAGACCTCTCGGGAAACGACTATAGCACGCGAATCGACCTAATTACCAAAGTTTTTGGCCTAAATGCTGCCGAAGAATTCTTCAACGGCCTTGCTTCAAAACCTGCCGAAGCATATACTGCTCTGCTACACAACTTTGCTTCTTCGAAGTCAATTGATAAGGCCGAGAAACTATTCGACCAAATGAAGAGCGAAAATGTTATTTCGGATGCGTTGCCTTTTAACGAAATAATGACTCTATATGTCTCTGTTGGGGAAGCCGAGAAGGTGTTTCGAGTGGTTAGCGAGATGAAAAGTCTAAAAGTAGGGTTGGATTTGTATAGTTATAATTTATGGGTAAGTGCTTACGGTGCCATTTTGGATTTCGAGGGGGTTAAAAGAGTACTTTCTGAGATGGAGCAGGACCCAAACTTGGACCAAAGATCAAATATTTATAGAAATTTGGTACGAGTTTATGTTGATGTGGGTCGGTTTGAAGGAGTGGATACTGGTACGAAACTAATTGAAGCTGATACAAAGGTTACTGTCAGAGAATGGATCACTTATGACCTTTTGGTGATTTTGCATGCGAGTTTAGGTAACAAGGGGAGGATCAAGGAAATGTGGAGATGCATGAAAATGAGTTCAGGGAAAATGACTTACCGGAATTATATTTGCGTGATTTCATCTTATCTTGCCGTAGGAGAGGTGCAGGAGGTAGGGGAGGTTATTGATCAATGGAAAGAATCAAAGGAGCCTGAGTTCGATCTCTCGGCATGTGCTCGGCTTTTTGATGCATTTTTGAAGGTTGATTTGATAGAAATAGCTGCGAATTTTCGGAAGTTGATGCAGGAGAAGAACTACGAAATTAGTACGTCAGCATGAATTTTTGGATAATTATGGAGAATTTGTTTGTTTGATTTTCATTAATCTTTCAAATTTTTGACAAAAAAGTAGGAATAACATTTGTAATTTTGCCTTCTTTTTTGGTGTCTTGGAAATAAGGTTAATTTGATATGTACAACTTTTTGCACTTTTATGCATAGAAGGCTGTTGTCTTGTATAAATAATAAATTAGAAGTCAATATGGTTTTATTTTCCTCTTTAATTCAATATTGTTAAGTACAAGATAATGAATTAAAGAGAGAAAATAAAACAATATTGTTACAGACCAAATGGATTTTCGATCTGATGCCTGTGCCTCGTCAGAAGTTGTGCATAATTTTAGAAAAGTTTGTATGCCAACATTTTTTTTATGACCCATTTTTGAAATTAGCTTGAGCTCAAGAATATTTCTGTTTTTTTTTTCCTGTTTTCCTGTACCATTGAGTCTTGTTACTACTGAATTTTGGAATAAAGCACGCATCTCAAAACAAAATTAGCCATCCGATATGTATTGCACCGCATCTGGCACAACACTGTACAAGGACCTATTGGAGATCTATGGTGAAAAATAAGAGAGAATTTTACTATATTTTTATCTATCATTTTCTACACATCCTCATGTTTGATTGGCTTTTCATAAACTCAATCTGTGCTATATTATTAATTGAGAAAACAGAACAATGGAAATATAGAGCTGCATAGAAACTTCTCTTACGATAGCTTGGCAACCGATCGATCAAATGATCTCACATTTTTTTTTTGAATTGTTTTATCTTTTTAAAAAGATAATTCATCAAAAGTTTAACCCTTTAAAGTACAAAGTTTTTCACTTTCTTAGTTTGTTTTATATCTGTCTTCTTCATCAGTCATCACCCTTCTATTTGTAAATAATAATATTTAAGCTTCTAGATTATGTTTAATATTAAAAAAAACTCTTCAAAATTATGATTTTGTTTGTGGTTTATCATTCAAGAAGTCTTTACGGAAGTACATTAATAAGAGATTGTAATACTAAGTACTAAACAATTCATTTGTTGATATACATTCTCATTAATGAAAAGAGCACATTTATTTTAGGTGACATTTCATGTATACCCCTCAAAAGTTTTAATATTACATATTTCTCCCTCCAAAGTTTGTAATATCATATTTGCCCTTTAAAATTGTAGAAAATCACACATTTGTCCAATTTATCAATTTTTTCATTAATTCTAAATCTATCATCCTTCTAAATTTATAACTTCCTTTCAACCCTTGTGAGACTTACAAGAAATTAATGTTCAACTGCTATGCTCCCCCATATCTATGGCTTGTCAAAGAAATTACCTCGTGAATTGACATATGTTTTTGGATATGAGCTGTAAGAACAGTTTGCTTCATGTCTGTTCTTTCTTCACTTCATGTCTGTTCTCATACCCTTAGTAGTAGAAAAATGAACAGCTCTACATGCACAGGTGACAAATCCATGTAAATTTTTATCAGGCTCCTACAGAGAAAACTTTTCCGATCTCAGTTCTTAAACCGAATATTTAAAGGAGTAAAGAAACAAGCTGCAGTAACTAATTTAATACACAAATGATTCCATTACCTCTCGTTGCAACTGATACCTCGTGTATTCAATTCATCGAAAATAGCAACCACATCCCTCTTCTCTCCTCTCTTTATTTTCGAAAAAACTTGGCAGAGGCTAACAAGGTTATCATTAAACAGCAAACAATGTTTTACCACTCAAAATAAAACAAATGGCCTTACTCCAGTGCCCAAACATTTCACTCCCCTAGAGAATCCTGGTACCGTACCAGTTGGTACCAGTAACACCTTGTATCCTCTCTCTGATGCTATTGCCCCCCCCCCCCTCCAAAAAAAAAAAATCTCATTCCTATCCATCCAATCAACAACATTACATATATAGGGCTTCAACAATGATATTCATCAGCAGGCCATTGACTCAAACAAAATCACATCAAATAGTTAGTTAAGGTGACAAATATATTGCACCGTCAACCCAACACAATGCGCAAATGAAAGGTAGAAGAAGGCACTAAGCGAATTGCAGCAAAATAGAAAATTAAATGGATTAATTAAGGCTCATGCATTTTAATGCATCATTTGTAACCCAAGGGTCAAATACTGATAATACTGATAGTATTTCAAGATATCAAATACTGATAATATATACACAAAACACAAAACTGAGCTCAAATGGGATTAACACGGACCCTCTTAAAGAAATAAAAATAAAATATAATTACAAAAAAAAGAAAGGAATTCAATGAATAAGAAGGAAATTCTGCAGCAATAAAAACCAGCAGCAAATAAAACCAGAAGTATGGCCAATGCATTGTGAAGACCCTCAGTAAATCTCATATTTTAATTTCAACACACTGTTCTCTGAGGCCCATATTAAAAATGTACATAGATATCCATGTGAAAGAGATTGACAGGGGCAGAGAGAGAGAGAGAGAGTTCATGTGTGAGTCCGTATCCTATGAGGTAACAGAAATTTATCTAAAACCGGGCCAGATCGAATTGAGCCGACATTTTTATTAATATCCAAAGTTTATTACAAATTAATAAATATACCCACGTAATTCACAGAGCAATATTAAATATTACTTTGAGATTCGTGCAATTAATATTTGAAACGGTCTGGATTTTTCAAGGATCAACTCAAAATTTGAGATATATATATATATAGAGGAGGGTTCAAATGCACCATTATTAAGTTCACCAAACCCCTTTGTGAACAAGGGTACTTAAGCCACGTTAGCTTAGAGCAAGGAATTTAATCCTTCTTAATTTTAAGTAGCAACCAAACAAGGCCCAAGTCAAAAATGTTGGACATTTTTATCAGGCTTCAACAGAGAACAAATATTACTCAGATTTCCGTTCTTATGCCATTACATCATTGGGTCGTCATAACAATATAAATACAACACATGATGAAAAGAAAATTAGATACAAAACCAACCAAACAACATTTTTAAATATTTTTAAATGGTCTCTTTCTTCTCTCAAAGAGCTAAAAAGTTTCAATTAAAACACTCACTATGAAAACTAAAGATTCTTCCATTTTACCAAAGAATTATTGGGAACAAAATCAGAAGCATCGTATGGAAATTAATTGAACAAAACGTACAAGGCATCAGCGAGATTCCCAACTAGACCCAGTCAACATTTCCCTCTTCATTTGCACGTTAAAAAAAATATATATATCTCCAGGGTTTTCACAAAAACTTAGCAAATTAGAAGAAAAAAATATTACTATACTTACCCACAAAGCTGTAATCTTAATACAAAATATAACAAAGAGCACCAATAGGAGATAAGTGTATAGTTTTTTTTTTTTTTTTTTTTTTTGAAAAAAAGGCATAAAGCTCATTTCATTACTGAAAAGATTTAAATACAATAATACAAGATAAGAAAGTAAAAACTAAAATTTTGCTGACACAGCAGCATCCCTAGAAGCCAAAAAAGTAATATCGAGGCTCAAAAAAATGAAAACTAACCTTTTTGCAAAGAACTGGTACTAAGTACTGGTACCCACCAAACTATTTAGATAGTGTATCGGTCAATCGAACAGAAAAGAGAGATTTAATACCTGGGACTGAGAGGCGCTTGATCTGGGGTTTATGTGCACCAACACCAACGCTTGATCGCAATCCAATCACTGCCCCCGGGCCCCAGATGAAGAGGAGGAGATCATATATTGATAATATACACAAACACAAAACCGAGCTCAAATGGGATAAACAAAGAAATAAAATGAAAATATAATTAAAAAAGAAAACTGAAACATTATTGAGCAAAAAAAGAAAGGTATTCAATGAATAAGAAGGAAATTCTGCAGCAATAAAAACCAGCAGCAAATAAAACAAGAAATAAGAAATATATACAATCCGTTGTGAAGACTCTCAGTCAATCTCATATTTTTATTTCAACACACTGTTCTCTGAGGCCCATATAAAAATGTACATAGATTTCTCAAGGGATGTGATGCCGTCTATTCTTTGACAGAATACTCGGGAAAGAGATGGAGAGAGAGATATATAGAGGGAGAGGAAGAGATCATGTATACCCTTCAAAACGACAAAATATCACATGATACCCTATTGGGGACTTCAATAAATTCCGTGCAACAGGAGAGGATCCAACTGCACTATTCCAGATTAGTGTTATTCTCACGCATCAAAATATGAATCCATATTCTCTCAGGTACCTGAGGAAGTAAAATATCCCAACCAAACCAAAATCAATTCGGTGCCTATTCAAAATATGGGTGGGGTATTTGTCCAAAAACTTTAATACCGTAATGAAGGGACTCTTTGCATTGAGGCAGATTGGGCTTGCAGTTAAGGTGTTTGTTAAAATGCCTCTCATGGGATGCACTCCAAATTTGATTGTTTACAACACTCTTATTGAAAGGCTTTCCAGCAATGGTGACATAAGAGAGATAGGCCATAAAAGAGGGTAGTTGCAAGCCCAATCTCACCCTTTTGCAAAGAGGGTGAGATTGGCATGGCTGTAGAGGTGCTTAAAGAAATGGATGCTGAAAAAATGAGACCCAATATGATCACTTGTAACATTCTCATTGATGGCCTGTGCAAAAATGGAGATGTTATTACATCACTGAAGGTGTTTGAAGAAATGCCTGCTTGTAGAACAACAGTCTTATTCATGGTCTCTGCAGCCAGGTGATACATAGTATAGTGCTCTGAGGAATTCATATCACCGACGGTACCGTAATAGGGAATCTTTTACAATTACTTGATCTGGACCGTTCTTTTTAACTTGGCACGAATCTCAAAGCCCAATAATACTGCCCCTCAGTCAGCCCGAATCCCAAACCGGCTGAGAGTTAATCTCAACCGTAAATAGCTAATTGTAAAAGGGAATCTTTTACGGTACCGTCGAGGATATGGACTCGTGCTCTGAGTATGTTTCATGAAATGGTTGCTCCAAGTGAATATTTTCATTATGGTATTAATGCCACATCCCTAAGTCAAAATCATTGGACATTTTTATCGAACTTCAACAAAGAACATTTATTTCTCGGATTTCCGTTCTCATGCCATTACATCATCGGGTCATCACAATAATATATATACAACACATGGTGAAAAGAAAACTATATACAAAAACAACGAAACAAAAAATTTAAATATATAAAAAATGGTCTTTTATTATTTCCCAAACAGTCAAAAAGAGTTTCAATTGAAGCACTACCACTATTAAAATAAAGATTCTTTCATTATACCTGGGACTGAGGCGCTTGATCTAGGGTTTCTCTGTGCCAGTGCTTGATCCCAATCCAATCACTAACCCGGTTTACTACTAAAGCCTAACTCACAACTAGATATAACACAGACCTCACAAAGAAATAAAAATAAAAATATAATTATAAAAACTGAAACATTAATGAGCAAAAAGAGAAGGGCAATCACGAATAAGAAGCAAATTATGCAGCAATAAAAACCAGTAGCAAATAAAACCAGAAGTAGGTACAATGCGTTGTGAAGACTCTCAGTAAATTTCATATTTTTTATTTCAACACACTGTTCTCTGAGGCCCATATCAAAATGTACATAGATTTCTCAAGGGATGTGATGCCATGTATTCTTTGACTGAATACTCAGGGAAAGAGATGGAGAGAGAGAGAGAGATCATGTGTGAGTCCGGGCCATATCCAACTGGGGGAAATAAATCTGCTGTTATTCCGATGGAAAAACAAGAACATTTGTGCAGTATTAATAGTTGCTTTGACATTTGTGCAGTAAAGATTTGAATGGTTCAGATTTTCCACATATCAACTCAAAATTTGAGATATCTCAGAGGATGTGAATTCAGAATATAGGGGGTCCATTTTGAGATTCGTGCCAAATTGATGCGTATCCGATCCGTTTTCAAATATGGTTTTACCACTATCCGATCCATATCCGATCCGTTTTCACCCCTACGAACAACTCAGATCACATTCTACACAGTCAGGTATTGTGATGGATCTGAATTCTCAAAATATACCATAAACCTTGTGATGGATCTGAATTCTCAAAATATACCATAAACCTTGGGAAATAAATCTGCTGTTATTCCGATTCCAACCATTGGTCTTTGTTGAGATTTGTGCATGAAAAACTTACTTCTTTAAGATTAGCACATGGAATTCTTTGAACATTGATTGTGAAGTAAGAGGTCATGTTTGGTTGTGGAGTAAGAGGTGGAGAAATAACAAAAAAAAAACAGGAAGAGTAAGATTGAGTTACAGCAGATTAACTTCCTGCACACTTACTTTGCATGTAGGGCCCGAACAAGTATCCTCTCCAATATGTGTAAAAGATTCCCTTCACTTTACGGTTTGATTCTAAAAGATTCCCTTTTACGGTACCGAGAAGGATGTGAATTCTGTAGGGCCCACTATCAGAGACAAACATTCATTTCCCGATTTTTCTCTCCTCATTAGTCGATAATCTAAGCATGACTTAAGCCACCAAACAAGAGTAACTTAAGTCACGTTAGCTTAGAGTAAGGAATTTAATCCTTAATTTTAAGTAGCAACCAAGTAAGGCCTAAAGTCAAAATCATTGGACATTCTTATCGGGCTTCAACAGAGAACGTAAATTTCTTGGATTTCTGTTCTTATGCCATTACATCATCGAGTCGCCACAACAATATAAAAACAGCACATGATGAAACTAAAATTAAAAACAAAAGAAAAAACAAACAAGTTTTTAAATTTTTAAAAATGGTCTCTTTCCTCTTTATCAAAAGAGTTTCAATTGAAACACTACCACTATAAAAAATAAAGATTCTACCATTTTACCACAGAAAGATTGTGAACAAAAAAATAAGCATCCTATGGAAATTAAATGAACAAAATGGACAAGGCATCAGAGAGACTCCCAACTAGACCCAGTCATCATCCCTTTTTAAAAATTCAAAAGGGGGTAACAGATATCCCTGTCTACATTTCCCTCTTCATTTGCACCTAAAAAAAACAAAAAATCTCCTGAGTTTTCACTAAAACTTAGCCAATTAGAAAAGAAATATTACTATACTTCCCCACACAGCTGTAATCTTCATAAAAAATATAACAAAGAAAAGAGGGAGTAATCAACAGATCAACAAAAAGAGCACCATTAGGAGATAGTGCATAGGTTTTTTTCTTAAAAAAAGAAGAAGGCATAAAGCCCATTTCATAACTGAAAAGATTAAAGTACAATTATACTAGTTAAGAAAGTAAGAACTAAAATTTTGCTGACACAGCAGCATCCCTAGAAGCCAAAAAAGTAATATTGAGGCTCATAAATGAAAACTACCCTTTTTGCAAAGAACTAGTAACTAAATACTGGTACCCACCAAACTATTTTGATAGTTTATGTGAAAACCCTTGATCGCAATACAATCACTGCCCCAATACCCAGATGAAGAGAAGGAGGAGATCATATATTGATAATACACACAAACAAAACCGAGCTCAAATGGGATAACACAGACCCTCATAAAGAAATAAAAATGAAAATATAATTAAATAAAACTGAAACATTATTGAGCAGAAAAGGAAAGGTACTCAATAAATAAGAAGGAAATTCTGGAGCAATAAAAGCCAGCAACAAATAAAAGCAGAAGCGTGGACAATGTGTTGTGAAGACCCTCAGTAAATCTCATATTTTTATTTCAACACACTGTTCTCTGAGGCCCATAAAAAAATGTACATAGATTTCTCAAGGGATGTGATGCTGTCTATTCTTTGACAGAATACTCAGGGAAAGAGATGGAGCGAGAGAGGGATCATGTGTATCCTTCAAAAATACAAAATATCACATGAAATCCCTATTAAGGTGTTTGTTAAAATGCCTCTGACAGGATGCACTCCAAATTTGATAGTTTACAACACCCTTATTGAAGAGCTTTCCAGCACTGGTGACACCAGAAATGGAAGCTGAAAAAATGAGGCCCGATATGAATTATATATTCGAGTAACAATACAATGTACGACTTTATTCATTGTTAATTTCATTCTAATATTAACTGAACATCAAGAATCTGAATATCAATCTAACTCTTCAGATTAACGCAAGAAAAAAATTAATCCATCTCAGTGACCGATGCGGTTGGAATATTTTCGGATCTAAGATCCGATAAGTACCCCAATCCTCCAGCCTCTTTACTCTTTTTATGTTGGGCTTGGCTTATACCCTACAGCCGTACAGCGACAATCTCTCATCTCTCATCTCTACTCCTGTGAAGAAGTCCCTATTAATTATTAATGGCCAAGGCAGCCAAACCTTTTGCTCCTCACCTGGAGAAATTGGTACAACACAGAATTCAATCTGGAGAGAGCCTTCAGCTGCCCGAGGCCGTGTCTCTCTTCAATCGCCTCCTCTTTCCACAAAATCACCCGCCATCCATTTTTGCCATTAACAGCTTTCTTGCCTCCATTGCTAAAACAAAGCACTCCAGCCACTACTCAATCGTCGTCCACCTCTTTAATAGCTTGAAGCGTACCAGAGATAGAGGCGTCTCTCCCACCATCCACACCTTCAGCCTTGTCATGGATTGCTGCCGTCACATGGGTCGACCGGATCTCGCATTCTGTGTGCTTGGTCAGTCATTGAGAGAAGGATGTGGTGTTGATACCATCATGTTCGGCTCCCTGATCAAGGGACTCTGTGCATTGAAACAGATTGGGCTTGCTAGTAAGGTGTTTGCTAAAATGCCTCTCATGGGATGCACTCCTAATTTAATAATATACAACACGCTTATTGAAGGTCTTTCCAGCACTGGTGAAACCAGACTTGGGCTTGAGCTGTGCCGTCAGATGGCAAGAGAAAAGAGTAGTTACATGCCTAATGTTATTACTTACAGCACTCTAATCCACGGCTTTTGCAAAGAGGGTGAGATTGGCATGGCTATAGAGATCTTTAAAGAGATGGCCGCTAAACAAGTGAGGCCCGACATGATCACTTGTAACATTCTAATTGATGGCCCGTGCAAAAATGAAGATGTTATTACAGCACAGAACGTGTTTGAAGAAATGCCTCCTTGTCTATAGAGTGAGAATCTCTGATTTCTACTCCCTTATACTCCTGCTAACAAGATTCAACACTAAACCATCACATCACACCTCAGTACCTCACTTGGTTTTATTTAATGTTGGATATTAATAAAAAAATCGGACACACTGTTCTCTGAGGCCCATATAAAAATGTACATAGATTTCTCAAGGGATGTGATGCCATGTATTCTTTTACTGAATACTCAGGGAGAGAGAGAGGGAGATCATGTGTGAATCTGTATCCTCTGAGATAACTGAAAATTTCAGTTTATCTAAAACCAGGTCATATCCAATTGAGGGGGAATAAATCTGCTGTTATTCCTTGGGAATAACAGGTACCTGTTATTCCGATTCCAACCGGGGCAGTATTAATTGTTCCTTTGAGATTCGTACATTAAAGATTTGAACGGTTCAGATTTTCCACATATCAACTCAAAATTTGAGATATCTCAGAGGATGTGAATTCAGAATATAGGGGGGGCCATTTTGTGATTCGTACCAAATTGAAACGTATCTGATCTGTTTTCAAATATGGTTTTACCACTATCCGATCCATATCCAATCCGTTTTCACCCCTATGAAGACTCAGATCACATTCTACACGGTCAGGTATTGCACTGGATCTGAATTCTCAAAATATACCATAAACCTTAAGGTCATGTTTGGGGGTGTCAATGAAATCCTTTTAACCGTTTACCCGACCCGTATCGTAATAAAAAATTTCAAAATCGGAGATCAATTTGGAATTTTTTTTTTGAGGATATGAATAAGCCAGGCTAGCTTAGAGCAAAGGTATTTACTCCTTAATTTAAGTAGTAACCAAACAAGGCCTAAAGTCAAAATCATTGGACATTTTTATCGGGCTACAACAGAGAACATATATTTCTCGGATTTCTGTTCTTATGCCATTACATCATCGGGTCATCACAACAATACAAATACAACACATGATGAAAAGAAAATTAGATACAAAAATTATATATTTCAAAAATTGTCTTTCTTCTTTCTCAAAGAGTTAAAAAGTTTCAATTAAAACACTACCACTACGAAAACTAAAGATTTTTCCGTTTTACCAAAGAATTATTGGGAACAAATCAGAAGCATCATATGGAAATTAATTGAACAAAATGGACAAGGCATCAGAGAGATTCCCAACTAGACCCAGTTACCATCCCTTTTTAAAAATTCAAAAGGGGGTAACAGATATCCCTGTCTACATTTCCCTCTTCATTTGCACCTAAAAAAAACAAAAAATCTCCAGGGTTTTCACTAAAACTTGGTAAATTAGAAAAAAAAATATATATTACTATACTTCCCCACAAAGTTACAATCTTCATAAAATATATAACAAAGAAAAGAGGGAATAATCAACAGATCAACAAAGAGCACCATTAGGACATAGGGTATAGATTTTTTTCTGAAAAAAAAAGGCATAAAGCCCATTTCATTACTGAAAAGATTTAAGTACAATTGTACTGGTTAAGAAAGTAAAAACTAAAATTTGCTGCACAGCAGCATCCCTAGAAGTCAAAAAAGCAATATTGAGGCTCAAAAAATGAGAACTGCCATTTTGACAAACACAAAACCGAGCACAAATGGGATAACACAGACCCCTCATAAAGAAATAAAAATGAAAATATAATTAAAAAAAACTGAAACATTATTGAGCAGAAAAAGAGAGGTATTCAATAAATAAGAAGGAAATCCTGGAGCAATAAAAACCAGCAACAAATAAAACCAGAAGTGTGGACAATGTGTTGTGAAGACCCTCAGAAAATCTCATATTTTATTTCAACACACTGTTCTCTGAGGCCCATACAAAACTGTACATAGATTTCTCAGGGGATGTGATGCCATTAGGGCTGCAAACAAATCAATCCAAATCGAACTTACCCCAGTTTGACTTTGAATAAGATTCGAACCAAACTGGTTTGATTTGTTTCAGAACGAACTTCAATCGAACGAGTTAATTGCGATTTTTTTCGAATCGAAGTCAATCGAATCACGAACTACGAATTTTTTTGGCAGCCCTAGATGCCGTGTATTCTTTGACTGAATAATCAGGAGAGAGATGACCCGAAATTTTTATTAATATCCTCACAAAAAAAAATTCCAACTATGCCCTCATTTTTTAAAAAATTTGAAATGCTCCTATTTAGAATTCACACGGCATTATTAATATTCGTGCCAGAGCAGATCAGACGGTCCGGATCCAAACTCAAAAATTTGGGTTACTTCAGGGGATCTGAATTCCACATCCAATTGGGTGACTATTCGGAATTCACAGGGCATTATTAATCTGGGCCATCCATTTGTAATTTGCTTGAGTCAGGTACCTAGGAGGATACGGATTCCTTCAAAAGGACAATGAAAAACAGACGGCCGAGATTAATCCCAGCCTATTCGAACTCAATCCGGTGCCTATGGTAAATATAGGGGATCCATTTTGAGATTTGTGCCAGGTTAAAAGAAAGGTCTGTTGGGGAGGTCAAACAATTACACCTCAGCTAGGGAAATAAATCTGCTGTTATTCCAAACAGGAACCTGTTATTCCGATCCCAACCGTTCGAACTTTTCTATGTGCAAATCTCAACGAAGTAAGTTTTTCATGCGCGAATCTCACAATCAGTCCTAATGAATACATAGATTGTCAAATATCCTTAATCCATATAAATCACTTTAGTAGGACAGTATACAATTCATAATTCTATCACATATATGCTCAACGTTAGATACTATAATCCAACACGGTTCGGATCTATTTATTGCACCTCAGGTATATATTGCACTGGATGTGAATTCACCAAACAAGGCCTAAAGTCAAAATCATTGAACATTTTTATCGGGCTTCAACAGAGAACATATATTTTTTAGATTTCCATTCTTATGCCATTACATCATCAGGTCATCACAACAATATAAATACAACACATCATGAAAAGAAACTTAGATACAAAAACAACCAAACAAAATTTTTAAATATTTTAAAATGATCTTTTTCTTCTTTCTCAAAGAGTCAAAAAGTTTCAATTGAAACACCACCACTATAAAAAATTAAAAATTAAAAAAATTCTTCCAGTTTACCAAAGAATTATTGGGAACAAAATCAGAAGCATCCTATGGAAATTAATTGAACAAATTTAAAAAGGGTTTTGCACCTCAAAAAACAAAAAATCTCCAGGGATTACACAAAAACTTAGCAAAATAGAAATAAAATATTACTCTGCATCACCACAAAGCTGTAATCTTTGAAAAGAAGGAATAATCAACAGAGCACCAATAGGAGATAGTATAGATCAATCAAACTGAAAAGAAGGATTTGTTACCTGGGATTGAGAGGCGCTTGATCTAACACTAACTCCATGCCTCTGGAAATTCAGAGAGGAATGCAGATTTTCTGTTCAATACTTCCTTTAATTTGCATATCACTACAAAACAAGATTTACTTTGGTTTAAAATGGTAATTAGCTAAATTTTAACAAATAAAAAATTGGCCTTCAATAAATTACCAGCAAATGCAACTATTTATTGTAGTTTAGTAACAAGCAAACAGATCTAAGAGATATCAGATTAAACACTCTTATATAAACACAGAAACATTTACTTTAAATATCTAAGTGCATAAATGTCAAATGAGAAAAAGAAAGAATACAAAAAATGGTTGGGCCTTCAGATTGTTTATAGATATTATTATCATTATTTCAACATGCCAAGTCTCCAGAGCCCAAATATATAAATATGTATACAAGGGTTAATTTCAAAAGAAGTTACTAACACCTCATTTGGATAGATACCAATCCCCTCAGGATTGATCCAAGGGGCGAAAAGAGAGCTTCACAAGGCAATGTAAGAAATTGAGGGTGAACAAGTACCAATCCCAACGGGATTAAGCCAATTGCAGCAATATAGAAAATTTAAAGGATTATTTAAGCATCATGCATTTTCATGCATGATTTCCAACTGAAAGGGTTAATTTTGCAAAAAGCAATTCAAGATATCATATATTGATTACATATGCAAACACAAACTGAGCTCAAATGGGATAACACAGACCCTCAAAAAGAAATAAAAATGAAATTGAAACATTATCAAGCAAAAAGAGAGGCATTCAACAGATAAGAAGGAAATTCTAAAGCAAATAAAACCAGAAGCATGAACGCATTGTGAAGACCCTCAGTAAATCTCATATTTTTATTTCAACACACTGTTCTCTGAGGCCCATATAAAAATGTACATATATTTCTCAGGGGATGTGATGTGGTTTATTCCATTTGACTGAATCTCCGAGAGAGATGGAGAGGTAGAGAAAGGAAGAGAGAGAGAGAGAGAGATCATGTGTGAGTCCGTACTTAGGGTATGTTTGGATGAAACAGAATAGCACTTGCCTGAAAAAATTGTTCTCTTTTGGAGACCAATAAGAATGCCAGTGGTTTGCTGCATGAAGCCAAAACTGCTATGTTACAAAACCCTTAAGGTCATGTTTGGAGGTGGCAATGAAACCCCTTTAACCATTTACAAAACCCGTATCATATTCGTACCCACTAACACCCCTAGTTAGCTTAGAGTAAGGAATTTAATCCTTCTTAATTTTAAGTAGCAACCAAACGAGGCCTAAAGTCAAAATCATTGGACATTTTTATCGGGCTTCAACAGAGAACATATATTTCTCGGATTTCCATTCTTATACAATTACATCATCGGGTCGTCACAACAATAAAAATACAACACATGATGAAAAGAAACTTAGATACAAAAACATCAAAACCATATTTTTATTATTTCAATTGAAGCACTGACACTATAAAAATAAAGATTCTTTCATTTTACCAAAGAATGATTTGGGACCAAAATCAGAAGCATCCTATGGGATAAGACAAAACTGAGCTCAAATGGGATAAGACAGACCCTCACAAATAACTAAAAATGAAATTGAAACATTATTAAGCAAAAAGAGAAAGGCATTCGAGGGATAAGAAGGAAATTCTAAAGCAAATAAAACCAGAAGCATGAACAATGCATTGTGAAGACTCTCAGTAAATCTCATATTTTTATTTCAACACACTGTTCTCTGAGGCCCATATAAAAGAATTTAAATCTGCTGAAATTCGAGATCCATGAACAGTACCCCTGAAATCCCTACATAGATTTCTCAGGGAATGTGATGCCATGTATTCTTTGATTGAATACTCAGGGAAAGAGATGGAGAGAGAGAGAGATCATGTATGAGTCCGTATCTTCTGAAGTAACTGAAAATTTCAGTTTATCTAAAACCAGGCCATATCCAATTCGGGCCATATCTAAAACATTAGGGTCATGTTTGGGGGTGTCAATGAAACCCATTTAACCGTTTACCTGACCCGTATCATACTCAAAAATTTTAAATCGGAGGTCATATTTGGAATTTCATTTTCTTTGGATATTAATAAAAATTTCGGAAGGGTAACTTAAGCCACGCTAGCTTAGAGCAAGGAATTTAATCCTTCTTAATTTAAGTAGCAACCAAACAAGGCCTAAAGTCAAAATCATTGAACATTTTTATCGGGCTTCAACAGAGAACATATATTTGTCAGATTTCCATTCTTATGCAATTACATCATCGGGTCCTCACAACAATATAAATACAGCACATGATGAAAAGAAACTTAGATACAAAAACATCAAAACCAAATTTTTATTATTTCAATTGAAGCACTGACACTATAAAAATAAAGATTCTTTCATTTTACCAAAGAATGATTTGGGACCAAAATCAGAAGCATCCTATGGAAATTAAATAAACAAAATGAAGAAGGCATCAGAGAGATTCCCAACTAGACACAGTCATCATCTCTTCATTTGCACCTCAAAAAACAAAAATCTCAAGGGTTTTCTTAGCAAAGACACCACAAAGCTGTAATCTTTGAACAGAAGGAATAATCAACAGATCAATAAACAGAGAACCATTAGGAGATGGGTATGATCAAATCATACAGAAGAGGGATTTAATACCTGCGATTGAGAGGCGCTTGATCTAGGGTTTCTGTGCGCCCGCCAGTGCTTGATCGCAATCCAATCACTAACCCTAAGCTCCAGATAAAGAGAAGGGGAGATCATAAAATTTATTTATCCAAGTATTTTGGGCCTTGAGCCCGGTTTACAACTAAAGCCCAACTCGTAACAAGCTCTTAAAAGAATGAACCTTCTCTGATTTTTGGGCCTGTGGGCCTGTGAACCTTCTCAACTCGACTCTGATTTTCCAAAACGCGATGTCCATCCGACTCAAAATAAGTTTGATGGATTCGATGACCGTCCAATCTGTTTTAAGATTTGTGTCCATAACTATTGGGTCTGCTTTAAAATTCATGCGCATGAATCTTAAAGTGGATCGGACGGTCCCTAAATTCATCGGACCCAAGCTGTTCTCTTAGTTGAGAGGACAAAACAAAGTTAAATGGTGGTGGGATTAGAGTCATTGAGTTGGATCAAGTTTGAACTCAGATCATGTCAGATTGTCAGAATAAGCTGAATCGAGTCAAGTTGAGTCGAGTCCGTTCATTTGTACAATGAACTACAAATAAACCAAAATATTTTGTCAATTTAGTACCGTCAATTGCACATAGATTACGAGTTAGAAAATAATTTTATCGTGTTATGACATAATGACAACTTAATGATTCGCGAAAGGTTCGGCGGGTTTAAAATTCGTGATTAGAGAATAATTCGAGTATATTCGAGAATATTTCGAAATTATACATTAAAAAAAAATTACAAAAAATACATGAAAAATTCACGAATAATTCATAAAATTTTAAAAAAAAAATTACGAATTTTTATTCTCGAATAATTGATCTTATCTCTATGGTTCTAACAACGATCTTATCCTCTCGTAACGAGTACTACGAGAGATAATGAAATTGAAAAAAATATATATTTACTTCTTGAAGGAATTTTTTTATTCAAGTTTACAAGGATCCAAGTTCCAAAGCGTCCTAGAAAAAAAATGAAATGTACGTCCTCAATAAATTTATTTGCCACCTGTCAAGAAAACTTTCTAAAAAAATAAAGAACAAAAAATTTAGAATAATGTGACAAAATTTCTGGAAAATGTATATTTTTATGATTATTTTGAATATTAAATATATTTTTATAATTTTTTAAAAAGCGTAGAAATAGAAATATATATTTTTTATTAAAAAAAAAATTGAAAGTGAGGTACATTATACGTTTATAACACAGATACAACCACAGACAACCTTAACCCACCTTTTTGTGGCTTCAAATGGTGATACGTGGCCGTTCCCCAACCTGACATTAAAGAGATGTTAATTCTATTATAATTTTTTATTAGTCTTGTCAGAGTACTATTTACAGATGTACATTTCCGCAATCTAGCTTCATATCCTGCGGTGTTCTTGTCTCAGTAGCCCAAAGAATAATGGTAATTAAACAATGCTATCATAATAAGATTTGAATATAATATTAACAATCACTCTATTTTTATTTATACAATAATAAAAAAATTAATCAACACACTTCAGTTTCTGAGGAATTCGAAATCTATTCAGGCCCCCAAAAGTTTTTGCGGCCCTAAAGACTGAGGGCCACCAATTTTACGATTATAGGTTGATTTTTTTCTTCTACTGATTTGATTTTATATATGGTAGGTGTGGCAAATAATGATAAAATACAGGAGGAGGGATCAAGTTACAACAAAGTTACAATAATTATTTTTTTCATTTTCAAAGTCCAAATCGTCGATTCAAACCGTTCAACATGATAATCTAAATAAAATGTGCTTGCACATCAAATATTACATTTTTTTAATTTTTTTACTATTTATTAAGATGGGTACAAAATTCAATGGTCTGAATATGACTATTTTTTGTAAAATACTTAATAAATAGTAAAAAAATTCAAAAAAATGTAAAATTTGATCTGCAAGCACATTTTATTGTAAAGATCATGTTGAACGGTTTGGATCGACGATTTGGACTTTGAAAATGAAAAAAATAGTTGTTGTAACTTTGTTGTAACTCAAATTTGTTGTAACTTGATCCCTCCTCAAAATACAGATATGTGTGAATACATGCATTTAAAAAAAATGTATCTAAACGAATGCTTCCAAACAAGTACTGTGAATATTTTTTTGAATATTATTTGTTTTAAATATATATGTCAAAATAAAATCGTTAAATGTGATTTATATTATTTTCTCTCTACATGCCAAATTTTTTAGATTTTGCTTTTTTTATGAATCAATAAGTTGAAAAAATTAACGTTCAGAATATATTCACATCAGTTTATTTTTACAAGCTCTTGATATTAATTAAAAGATAATTGAAATGTTGTGATCTTTTATGTATGCATAGATAAAATGATATAAATCACATCTAACAATTTTATTTTGACATTTAAGTTGCAAAATTTAGTTAGTTCTAAATAGTACATGCTTGATGGCAAATTGTGGCATTAAATATTTCTCTCAAAAATATAAATAGAGTTATGCGCATTTTTTTTATGGTTGGTGGCAATTGCCGCCAACAAATATATTAACAAAAAAAATTACAAATTCCTAATTAACCAAATGTCCTCCCACAGTAACTATACATTATTTCAAGATGTTAACAACCGGTTTCTTACAAAAAGCGCAAATTTACTAAACTTTGACATATATTGACTACATATTATTTTAGACTTATTTCAAAAAAAGATATATAATAAAAAAAAAATTGGAGGGTCTGCTGTTTTTTTCTCTTATCTCTCTTAGGACTTGAGAGTAGGTCCGATGCCCATCGGACCTACTTTAGTTCGATGGGTTTAATCACCGCCGATTTGCTTTAAGATTCGTGCAAAACGCTTTAAACTTCATGCGTGTCTGTTTCAATTTTCGTGTTCACAAATCTTAAAAATTAGATCGGACGGTCATAATGCTTGTTGAACCTAAAAGTAGGTCCGATGGGCATCGGACCTACTCCGTTCCTCTCTTAGATCCATCCCCTTAAAATTATATATTTGAGGGAAACCTTTGATTACATATGTACTCACAATTTACATCATCAAAAGCTACTCCTTTGCAGCCACAGAGAATTTGTGTGGTTTACATCTTGAAAGACATTTTTGCTTGGGACCTTAGAAACTTATTGCAACATGTTAAATGGGCCTAGAATGTTTGGATTTAACCAAATTCTCTTTGATAAATAATAGGATGCTTAATTAATTAGTGGTCCTATATATCAAATATTAATTGATTGTCTCCATCATGTGAGGTCAGTCTGTATCAAATATTAATTGATTGATTTGATCCCATGATGTAAAATCTTACTAGTTTATTTTTTTCATTTATGGAAAATTCCCCTCGGCACATTCCTTTTATGTCATATTTGCAAAACATGTTAGATAACATGTTACATAGGCTTATAAAATCTGTCGAGTGAGGCTATATGGTATTGTGTCCTGATTGGTTAGTACTATGAATTAATATTTTCGTTTTCATAATTTAATCAGTCGATTTAAACCGTTCAACATGATCTTCGTATGAAAATGTATTTGCAATCTACATTTTATATTATTTTACAAGTTTATTACTATTTTTTAGATAGATAGAAAATCACTTTTTTGGAATGGTTTAGAATCTTTATATCAAGTGATTTGCTATCTATCTAAAATGTAAAATTTGATCAATAAGTACATTTTGATATGAATATTACGTTGAACAATTCATATCAACCGTTTAGACTTAAAATGAAGATATTAATTCATAATACATAACAATATGCGCTATGCATACATAGTATCATCGATCTCACACAAGTCTGTTATATAAATATCTGATATTTCTCTTGTTTGTTCGTCTTACAACAAGTCTCAGGTTTTGTTTGTTTTAGTAACTACAAGTTATAATATTATGTTTGGCTGTAATTGAGTGTGATGCGTTCTTCCAAATTTCCAACCAAAAATGGAAAGGGAAATGGGGTTGTCTGATGGACATCAGATCATATTCAGTTTAATCCTCGGTATGCGTCAAAATTACGCACTTTGTTTAGATTTATATATAGGTAGAGGCAGATCTAGGTATATATAGCTCAGGGAATGCTCAATCATCCCCTATCATTTCAAACTTTTTAATCATGTGTATTGAAACTTAATAGAATTTTTGTTTTTAATTTTTAAATAGTTTAGCTCTTCAAAAATTATTACATGCTTGCTTGTAGTCTAGTGGCTAGAGTTCTAATTTATTGTCGTGAAAATTTGGTTCAAACTCTGACCATTATCAAAATTTTAAATTTTAGTCCTCATTATCAAAATTTTATAGTTCCACCCTTATACATAGGGCAAATTTTTCAATAAATCATCCGTATGAAATATCGTAACGCGGATCAAACGACTTAGCACTACAGCAAAACAGAGCTTCAGCGACCGGTATCAGCGACCGGCGTCACCACCGGTCGCTGATTCTCAATTTCTGTCCAAAAATAAAGATTTCCGCTTAATTTCTGGCGACCAACTGTATCAGCGGCCGGTATCAGCGACCGGCGACAACACCGGTCGCTGAAAGTTTTTTTTTTTTTTTTTTTTTTTTTTTTTTTATCGCTGAAAAAAACGCGGTTGCTGAAAAATAAAACCCGCGCCACTCCTCCGCCAAAATCAAAAACGCGGTTGCTCAAAACCCTTTCCGCTCTCTGACCCTTTCCGCCAAAATCAAAAACCCTTTCCGCCCGACCCCCCTGTGCCGCCCGAAGCCCCTCCGCCCGACCCCCCGCTGGAACCCCGACCCTGACCCCGCTCTCTGTCCCCGACCCCGACACTGTGACCCCGCCGCTGGAGATCGGAGTGACCCCGCCGCTGGAGATCGGAGTGACCCCGACACGGTTCTTTTAGAAAACTTTAATTTTGCTTGGAACGGTTGCTCTTTAGATTTCCAAATTTTTTTATCGTTGTTCTCTTTTAGAAAACTGACCATTACCGATAAGAAACAAAAATTGTGTAATTTGTACTGATTTCATCGTGTTTTGATTGCAGATTGCTTTGTGTGGAGCATGTAGAGAAAAATGGCAAGCCAATTCTGTATCTTGTTTTTGAGTTTTTAGATACTGATTTGAAGAAATTCATCGATTCATACAGAAAGGGGCCCAGTGCCAGACCCCTGACCTTTCCTCGGGTAACCCCTGACCTTTCCTCTCTTTTCCTTTTTGCCTTGTGGCTGTGCTGGTTTTTGTGATGGCCTTCGTGCCTGTTGCTGTGGTGTTGTGGCTTGCTGCCTTTTTCTTGTTATGCGGCTGATTTGCCTCACTCCATCTATTATTTCAAGAAATTGATAAGTTTAGTTTGGCACAGTTAGTAACTTTAGCAAAAAAATAATTTTGGGATATTACTAGTTTAGATACTGAAAGTCTGCATTGCTTACCAATTGATGCTTACATGATATTACCAGTATCCTTATCCTGTTAAAAACTCAATTTGTGTTATGTAAATTTTTAAAACTTTGATCACACAGCAATAAAGCATCAATTTCAAGGTTATTTGTCCTTTTTTGTGTTCTTGTTGTTCAAAAAATTGGGGAAGCTATTGCTGACATGGATGAGGAGTCATCTTATGGTTCTGACGTTGGAGAATTCTCAAGTGCATCATACAATTCCGATGATGAGGATTTGCAATTTGCAGAGAATCCCGACCTTGCTCATAGGGTTTGTTCTTAAACCTTTTTTTTTAATTTTTGTTTGCACTATTGCATAGAGTCAATTTAAGCTTACTTTTTGGTAGTAGTTTTATGGGATGAAATGCCGATACAAATTTTTTAATTATGGTGATGGTAATTAGGGTTTAGGGATAGTATTGGCAATACTGGAGAGTGGTGGTTCCATTCACTTTTCAAATCATAGGACCCGATTGCACTTGGTACCATATTTCTGCACCGAATAATGACAAGAAAAAGATTATAATTATGTGAAGAAGCAAATATGATATTCAAAGAAACAACTCACTAGCACCAGATTAATCAAGCAATGTGACACTTCTTTTTTGCTCGAGCCTCAATTCTATCTATGCAAGCATTAAAACTATATCTCAGTTTCTGTTCTTGAGTCTAAAAAATAGAAAATTATAAAGAGTTATGCATTAGGCATGTTTCTTACAAAATTATTGTAAAGCTGGGCAATTGTAAAACTTGTTGTTAGCTGCATATTAGGGAACTAATTTTGCAATATATATTTTATAGGTTATGTTAATGGATGATGCCAAACAGGCTGCAGAATATGAAGATATACTTAAAATCATGCTCAGAGTTGGAAAGGGAGAAAAAAAAAATGAAAGTAAGATACATTGAAGAAGGAATGGAGAATTGTATTGGGGAAGATATTCACGAGTTCACATTCATTGATGATGAAGAATAATTTATTTTACATTGAAGAAGGATTTGTTTTCTGAGTTGCAGTTTGCAAGCATCTTTGAGTTCCAGTACCGTATCATTAGAAGTCCATTTGTAACAATGACCTGCATTGGATGAATATATATAATCATGTTTTGAGATAATTTAAAATTTGCAATATGATAGTTTGTTGCTTGTTGCATATGAATGATAGTTTGTTATATTTGTTTGGTACATTTCGTATCAATTATTAAATGGTGGAAATTTAAATAATAAAAAAAAATTCAAAAACCTGACAGAACACTTTCTGCGACCGGTTTTAAGTATCAGCGACCGTTTATTTGGTCGCAGATACCTTTTTCTTGACGTCAGAAAAAAACGACAGCGACCAAAAAAATTTGGTCGCAAAAACTTATCAGCGACCGGGTGACGTATTATCAGCGACCGGTGACGTCATCAGAAGAGTATCAGCGACAATGCTTACAGCGACCGGGGTATCAGCGACCAAATTGGACTTTCAGCGACCGGAATGAGTATCAGCGGCCGGCGAAAATACTATCAGCGACCAAAAAATTTGGTCGCTGATGCCCCTTTCTGTTGTAGTGTAGATTGGGCATCAAACAAATTTGATCGGATGTTCATCGAACACCCTTTGAAGGGGCAAACCCACGTTGAGCCAGGGAAGGTCAACTGTCACTCTCTGAATTTTGAAATTTTATAGAGATCTATAGATTTGGACCAACTTAGCTTCCCCCCCCCTCCTATAATTTTTTTTTTACCCCTCTGGAATTATGATATGTAATTTGGGTTAAATTTAGGGTTAAAATTAGAATAAATTCATAGAATTCGGAATGGTAATTACGAATTGAAGTTAGAGCATTGGAAATTATAAGTTAAAGAAAATTGTTTTTTATCTAGTACCCGATTAGATAATGGGTTTGAACCTTATTAGCTATTTAAACCTGATTCTCTATTTTGTTGCTCCCTCTGACAAAAATCCTGGATCCGCCCTTGCTCCTCCAGGTTCCGCAACCAGTTAATTACCTGCACCAAAAGAAACATGTCAGTGCTTGTGCTGATCAATCTGCACCAAAGCAGAGCATATCAGTTTTTTTTTTTTATTATTATAGCTCGTAGGCAACATACACTTTTTTCTACTTTTAGCAGGGTTCGAACCCACGTTCTCCCGTAGGAGAGTGGGGTGTAGCAGTGACAGCAGAGCAGATCAGTTGAACTCTTATGACAAAACCCATCTATAAATGGTACAAAAAGCATGCAGATATGGGGTAACATGATTCAGCACATGAGCAGAGAATGGAGAGACTTCAAATGACAGCACTTAAACAGTTCCAAAAGTATATTCTCTCCTTGGAGTAGCAACCAGAAAAGGAAATGAAAATGCTACAGGGGTTTGTGGGGCAGGAAAATTTGCCTTATATGGACCAATAGGTTGTGCAGGGCGAGAGAGAGATATTAAATGATTGGTTGGGAAATATTTAGATTGTCTTTAAAATTGGTGAAGAATATAGAACCTTCTGGAGCTGTTCGGCAACAAGGGATTAAGGCAGACTTAATCCGTTTCTTTTAGCTTCCTTAGCCGTTTAATCATGTCAAACACCGGTTCCTTAGTGCGGATTAAGAACACCTCATTTAGCCTCTTTTTGCCCGGATCTTAATCATTTACCTTGACCTTAAGGCACCTCTACCCCTTCCTTTAGCTTCCTTAGCTTTTACCCACGGATTAAGACAACCGAACATCGGTTCCTTAGCGGTCCTTAAGCTCTTAATCCTTTAATCCTTTGTTGCCGAACGGCCCCTCTGGATATACTCATAGATCAACTTGCTGTTGCTTTCTAATAATTTAATGCAAGATATTTAATTCAGCTAATTTATTATTTTAAAGTGAAATAAATTGAAAAAAAAAAAAAAACACTTCATTTGTAGTGTATTATTTTTAAGAATTTGTAGTATAATCTAAAACAAAATGAAAATTGTACATGGCACTGTTCAGCAATATTTACAAATTATTATTACTTTCTAAAGAAAAATAAAATGTACATAATATTATTTTATCCTAGGTAATATATATTTTTTTATATAGATGTAACAACGGTAGGAGATTTTACAAAAATCCAAACATCCCCATGTGACCTGTTCTTGATCTTTTCACCAAAAGACAATTTGTACATTATTACCTATCTCTTCTTCTCTATCACTCTTTTCTTTCCCTTTCATTCTCTTTCTATGTTGCTTTCTCTTCTCATTTCTTCTTTCTAAAAAAATTCTGTTCATTCTCTAGTCTTTCATTCATACCCTGCTTCTTCTTTCTTTCTTTTTTTCATTTGTGTTCCATATCTCCAAGAAATACTATCACTAGCTACCTTAATTTTGTATTTTTCACATAACAATAAGAAATTGTAACAATTTATTTCAGTTTTTTTTTCTTGTACATTGACGTGCCGGATTTAATCTTTACCTGTTTGCCGGTATCAGTATCTCTTGCAACAAACATAAATATATTTGCTTGAGTTCTTATTTGGGTTTTTTGTTTAATATCTGTAACAATGTGGGAGAGTGAGAGTGAGGCCCGGGGTAGAGAGAGGATGAGTTCATTAGAGATAGAACGGCACGATGGCCTGAAAAACGACGCTTTTGTTCGCCGTGATCAATCCTGGTATACGTTATGTAAATATTATAATCTTATTGTTTCTTCTTGTTCAAATCACTTTCTATACTGTTGGTTCTTAATTAAGTTATGTGAAAAAACAATTTGAAAGATGAATTAATCTTTTATTGCAAGGTATGTATCAAGTGATATTCCTAGTGATTTGCTTATTAAAGTTGGAGGTATCAGCTTCCACCTTCACAAGGTATGGATTTACTTTTATTCATTTACTAGCTACAGCAAAGAAATCTATATATTGTTTTTTCTTTCCATATTTAATTTACTTAATAGTAGCATTGTGCTTAAAACTTCATATTTGGTTTTTTTTTTCTCTTTGAGAAAATAAAACTTCCTATTTGTGTAACTCTGCTAATAAATAGCAAGTTTGAACAAGTATCACTTGTAGAATTTAACAACATAATTACGTTGCAAATTATGGAAAGATCACAGCTATACAGAAAAAGAAGAAAATTTCAGATATTCAATTCTTTAAATTTTAATTTTATTTTTAAGTATCCCTCTTTTTTTGTCTAAAAAACACCAATATAAGCTTGTAAAATGCTAAATCCTCTTTTTATTTGTTTGATAAGAGATGCTAATTTTATAACTAAACTTCTCTGATGTGTCAAGTACCCGTTACTTTCCCGGAGCGGCCGAATGAACCGGATCATATACGAATCATCACGTGACTGTCACTTGACCTTGATCGAGTTAGACGATCTGCCAGGTGGGCCCTACTCATTCGAGTTGGCAGCCAAATTCTGCTATGGCATTGCGGTCGACTTGACAGCAAGCAACATCTCGGGCCTCCGTTGCGCAGCAGAGTATCTCGAAATGACAGAGGACTTGGAAGAAGGTAACTTGATTTTCAAAACGGAGGCGTTTCTAAGCTATGTTGTGTTGTCTTCTTGGAGGGATTCAATTATTGTGTTGAAGAGTTGCGAGGGGTTGTCACCTTGGGCCGAGAACTTACAAATTGTGAGGAGGTGCAGCGAGTCGATTGCATGGAAGGCTTGTGCTAACCCAAGAGGAATCCGGTGGGCCTACACGGGCCGACCTAGCCCAAAGTGGAACTCAGATTCTAAAGAGTCGAGCCCGAGCCGGGGACAACCGGTGCCCCCAGACTGGTGGTTTGAGGATGTCTCCATCCTACGCATCGATCACTTTGTGCGGGTAAGTGACAAGTAACTCTGGTTAAATCCAAAACACATGTTGGAATATCCCAAAAATTGTTCTGGTATTTCTCAGGCATTCTTTCTCTCTGTTTTTTTTTCCCATCATTTGTTTGTCATGAGGCTATGGTACTATGCATAGCGCGGGTTGGTACGTACTATGGATCAATATCTCAGTCGATCTAAACCGTTCAACATGATCTTCATATAAAAATGTACTTGTAGATAAATTTTTACATTCTTTTACAATTTTTTTACTATTTTTTAAGATAGGTAGAATATCACTTGATACCATTCAAAAGTAGTGATTTTCTATCAATCTAATAAAATAGTAAAAAACTTCTAAAAAATTTAAAATTTAGTCTATAAGTACATGTTCATATGGAGACCACATTGAAAGGTTCAGATCGACTGTTTGAACTTACAAACGAAAATATTGATCCATAGTACAAACCAATCTGTACTATGCATAGTACCGTAGCCTCACTCTTGTCACAGATACCATTTGTTGAAAAGCTGTGAAGTATTGAAATAATGATGAAAGAGATAACAATAACAGTTCATACAAATAATAATGATGATCATTAGAGTAAATCAGATAATTACATTGTAATTATTGTAGGTAGTGACGGCAATCAAAGTGAAAGGATTGCGGTTCGAGCTCATAGGAGCAGCAATAATGCAATATGCATCGAAATGGCTGCCGGGTTTGCAAGACGGGTCGTCTCATTCAATAGACGAGGGGTGGAGTCAAGGATCAGGCTTGCATATGATCATTTCCGGTACCGGTAACAAGGACGATCTTACCGGGAGTCAAATCCGAGAGCAAAGGATGGTAATTGAGAGTTTGATCAGTATAATTCCTCCACAGAAAGATTGTGTTTCTTGTAGCTTTTTGTTGAGGCTTCTCAGGCTTGCTAACATGCTCAAGGTATAATTTAACATGATTTTATAAACAAAATATTTTGTTTCTGATATTCCCAATTCATGCCACCAATTTTTTTTTTTTTTTTTTTTGCCTTTTCCCCTGTTTAATTGGATGTAGTTAATTAATGGTTTAATTTCATTCAGATCCAATAGCAAGAATTACAAAGCTGCATGAGGATTGAGCATAAATTGCATTATTGTCAATGATTTTTATTATGCAACCAATGTTTTCATCAGTCTATAATATCAGATGGGGAGAAAAAAAAATGTTCTGACAAATAATTAAGTTTTATTCCTAACTAATTTTCATAAAAGGAAAGAAAATTATGTTCTGACAAATAATTGAGTTTATTCCTAACTAATTCTCAGAAAGAGTGTCACTATTTTTTTAGTAGGATGGAAAAAAATTAGCGGGTCAC
Source organism: Carex littledalei (assembly GCA_011114355.1). Taxonomy (NCBI): domain Eukaryota; kingdom Viridiplantae; phylum Streptophyta; class Magnoliopsida; order Poales; family Cyperaceae; genus Carex; species Carex littledalei. The sequence continues at coordinate 7,720,473 of CM022083.1, read as the reverse complement.
ATAATTTTATAATTATTTTGAATATTAAGTATTTTTTTATATTTTGTCACAGAAAAGCATAGAAATAGAAGCATTTTGAGGAAAAATTTAAAATTAAGCATAACTTCATGAATTTTTGAATCTTAAGTGCATTTTTATATTTATTTTCTGAAAAAGGTATAAAAATTGAAGCATATTTTTCAATCTTTTTTGTGAGTATTTAGACTTTAATTTATCACTGGATTAAATTAGGTTGCACCGGCATTGGTGACAGAGTTGGAGAAACGTGTCGGGATGCAATTGGAGCAGGCAGCTCTGCCAGACCTGTTAATCCCGACATTCAATCGCGGGGAAACTGCATGTGATGTGGACCTGGTCCAGAGGTTGGTCGAGCATTTTCTCGTGCAGGAGCAGATAGAACCAAGCAGCCCAAGCCGAGAGGAGGCCCCGCATGACAGTGTGAGAATGTCATCCTCTGGGTCCAATGCCAAGGCAAGAGTTGCACGCTTGATTGATAGCTATCTTACTGAGGTGTCGAGGGACCGAAATCTGTCTTTGACAAAGTTTCAGGTGCTTGCTGAAGCATTGCCTGAATCTGCCCGGAGTTGCGATGACGGATTATATAGAGCAGTGGATTCTTATCTCAAGGTATGTAGAGGAATTTTTTTTACTTGAAATTTAGTATGAAATTTTTGACAATTTCAGGGACTAAAATGAACAGAAAAACAAGAACTGGACTGTTTCCTATACTCTTATTTCTCAATTTTACTATTGGAAACTCCCCTCTATGCTTATTGATGACTAAGGTTGAAAAACAGAGCTCAATTGCATGTGCATTTTTCAAAATAACCCAGAATTTTGTCTCTCATTTTGCAGTATTAAATTATAGCAGAAACATTCTTACTTTAAAGTGTATACTTGGCCATAGTCTTTCCATGTATTGGGCCTAAGACATAATTTTTGTAAATTTTGTAAAGAAATTCTTGATTTTTAATTTAATTCAATCATAATAACCCTACATTTCAAAAAAATTCTGAAGTAATAATATAATTGGTTTGTACATCATATTGGATTAGACATTAAACTTGTTGAAATATCTTCTCAGAGCATTGTACTTAATAAGTCATAAACATTCTTCATACTTATAAGAGTATTTCAAAATCATTTCAATTGTTTAGGCACATCCAACTTTGACTGAGCATGAACGAAAACGGCTGTGCCGGGTGATGGATTGCCAGAAGCTCTCTATCGACGCTTGCATGCATGCTGCTCAGAACGAGCGTCTTCCCCTTCGCGTAGTGGTTCAGGTCCTCTTTTTCATTTTTTCCCCATTATTTTCACATATTCTTCTGGTCTCTTGCACTCTACTTTAAATAATTAAGAACTTTAGCACCAGCTGAAGAAGTTGTCAGCTTGTTTCAGAATTTCAGCAACTTTGTTACTAGATTTAGGGTGCTTGCAAAAAACACAAAATTGGCCAATATTATGTAATTTGTATATAACAACCTTTCTTACTGCAAATTAGGAAAGAACATAAGTTTGGATTAGTTTCCTTTTTTAGAAGACCAAGGAACTCTTTAACTAAATTAATAAAGTACCTAGTATAGGTGCTTTTCTCCGAGCAAGCGAAGATCAGTACTGCTCTAGCCAACTCCAACTCCACTTTCAAGCAACCAGGGGAACCATCCCACTTCTCGCAACTCAACTTCCCGAACCCGACCCGGCGCCAATTGTTGGAAGGCACCCCACAATCCTTTCAGGTATGTTGGGGTAAGATCCATCAGGTTGAGATCGCACGATTGATCACAACCACAGTCATGCATAAACTGCGTATACAATGTCTAATAAAAGATAGATGTTTATTAAAAATTGTGAGTCTTCTAATTGGTTGGTTTTCGAGGGCAAATCGGTCATTTATCAAATGTCACCGTGTAAGACTGAACATTTTTCTGAAGCATGCTGCATATTTTTTTTCCTCAATAAAGGGTAAAATGGGTACTTTATAAATTTAAAATGAGTTATAATTGAAATGGCAATAAAATGGATAAATTTGTGTTTTTGAAATTTAGAAGGGTAAATATGATATTATGAATTTTAGAGGAGAGAAATACGTAATCTTCAAGTTTTTGAGGGGTATACATGAAATTCCCCCTTTTAAAAAGTTTGAAGTTATTCTGGTTAATAGGTAAACGTTTGTCAATGAAATATACCAGAATTTATGGGACAACTAACAGAAAATATATGATGTTGTTTCCTGACAAATACAAAAACCAGATACTTAATTATCCACAGTTACTGGTCTAGATAAAAGAAATTGCCTATATTTTCTCACTATCTTTCCAAGTATATATATATATATATATATGAAATAACGTACCATCGATCATGCCGGTGATTTCAGGAGGGCTGGGTCACAGCAAAGAAAGACATAAACACCCTTAAATTTGAGCTCGAAAGCATGAAGGCCAAGTATTTGGAGTTGCAAAATGACATGGATACATTGCAAAAACAGTTCGAGAAAATGACTTCCGGGAGTTCAGGTTCCAGCAACTCCGGTAAACCGCAGACAGGATCAACTTGGACTAGCGGGTGGCGTAAACTGAGCAAACTTACTAAGATAAATAATGCCGACGGACAAGATTTGGCCGGGGCCCACGGGACGGGACCGTCAGAGCAAGGGAGGAAGGGCCCGAGGAGGTGGAGGAACTCTATATCTTGAGAGAGATTAATTAGTAATTACCTTATGATTTTAAAGGTGGTTAAAAAAAGTAGTATGGATATGGCATCTTGAAATTTATTCTTAGCACTAGAAAAAAAAATTATGGATTGTTTTATTTCATTTAGGATTCCTTGATTTGAATTTAGGTATCAGGTGGTGAGCATAATGTAGACTTTTTTGGAACTAGCTAGAAGAGTGTTTTGTGTGTGTGTGTGTGTGTATGAATGCCTTCAAACATTATTATTATTTTCTTAACTTGTGATTGTATGATAATTTCTCTTTCTGGTGGTGCCTTAAAATATTATTTTGGAAGAGAGAAGAATTGAGCAAGTGACCTTATTCTGTCTGGAAAAATATCAGGGAACACATTTTTGGGGCAACAAAATAATACTATCATCTTCTATTAATCTCAACTCCTATTTGATTTTGAATGTAAAAAATCCAATGCATTGGATCATAAATTATAATATTATATATTACCTAATCCATATCCTCAAAGAGACAAAATATTTCTGTTTAGATTTAGATCATGACCGTCTGATCAAAATCCGGGCCAATCCGGCCTGATGTTGAATGCACGGAGTTCCTTTAATATTCATGCGGATTATGATCAGACGGTCAGGATCTAAACAGAAATATTATGTTACCTTAGGTGATATGAATTTGAATGGTAGTAGAACCCAGTATATATTATTGGGTCTTTGGGCCTGAATTTGGAATGGATATGATTTTTGTAAATTAATACAATGATGTCCTTATTTGTAAATTCCTTTTATAATGGACCTTCAGGCCATAAATTTTTCATCTGATGAGGACTATGAGTACCCAAATATGGCCATAAATTTTTCATCTGATGAGAGAAAAAGATTTCAATCACATATATGAACAATTTGTTCTATTATGATGAATACCCTTTTATACATCTTGAGAATGTTTAACACACCCAGTTAAACATTGTAAATACAGCGAGAGAAAACAATAAAATAACAATAGTAATAATAATTATCATATAATAAACTTAATAATTTCAGTCATATTTTTATTCTATAATTTTACATGTAAAGCATCACTTGTGAATTAAATTATTTTGAACGGTTTCAATTCATCGTTTGAAGTCTATCCAATTGGTTATGAGAACAGCTTGGGTCCGATGCCCATTGGACTCAATTTGGGTCCGATGGATTTCGTGACCGTCCGATCTACTTTAAGATTCCTGCGCACGAATTTTAAAGCAGACGTGAAAAGTTGCATGCGCAAATTTTAAAACAGATCGGACGATCATCGAACCCATCGAACTCACTTTGAATCCGATGTAGAGTGGGAAAAATGGCACGCCGGAGCCGGCTCCGTCACGGAACGGCACGGTTACGGCACGGAACGGCACGGCACGCGTGTCATTCGCGTGCCGTGACTCGCGTGTCCCGTGCCGTGACCATTCGCGTGCCGTGCTCATCTTTTGAAACTTTGGCACGGCACGTGAAAAATTTAGTCACGGCACGGCACGTAGTCACGCAAGTCACGTGTAATTAGGACCATTAGATATTGATTTAATGGTGAATCTTGAATAAATTAACTTAAATTATGATTAAATGGTCACGCGAGTCACGCGAGTCACGCGGGTCACGGCACGTTTAGGCACGGCGTGACTCACGTGGCGTGACCATTCGCGTGCCGTGACCACCCCTTGACATTTTAGTCACGGCACGGCACGGCACGTGAAAAATTAACTTGGTCACGGCACGGCACGGCACGAGACCAAAGTCACGGCGTGTTAGTCACGGCACGGCACGGCACGGCACGTTTTTCCCTCTCTAGTCCGATGGGCATCGGATCCCAAATTAGTTCCATTGGTTATAGAGTTAGTACTTAAACTGCTAACTCTAAAATTCAATTATATTTAAATGCAATGTGTATTGTGTTGTGAGGCATTAGCTTAATAAACTAATGGGCTTCAATCATTGCGTTGGTAACCTTTGAAGCTTATGAAATAAGTAATCAGACAGGGGCCCATGCATAATAGGATGGATTCTCCCTTGGCGTGTCAATGGCTGAAAGCTGTCAGCAAATGTATTTTTTTTTTTTGGATGAGTTGGTAGCTAGATGTCAGCAAATGATGTTCTTTCTATGAACAACTCTTTTTAATCTTACCTAACGCCATGCATTAATTAAACATTATATAAGTTCAAACATTGACATAATATTTACCATTTAATTCTTTCATATGCAAAGTTGGCTTACTGCAAAATTAATACACTCTTTTTTTGGAAATAAATATGATGTTATTCCAAAGAGATCACAGGACTCTGTTATTCTGATCCCAGCCGTTGACCTTTATCGAGATTCGGGCACGAATTTTTTTTTCTTGAGATTCATGCATGAAAAACTTTGAACGGTTGTGATAGGAATAACATGGTCCTGTGATCCCTTTGGAATAACAGCAGATTTATATTCCTTTTTTTTGTGCACACTCGTAGTATAAGTCTCCGCCAATTCACATGAATATTTCATTCAGGAGCAGATCTACACTTAGTCCAAAGGTACTAAGCCGTTCTATGATTTTGAAATTTTTAATTTTGTATGTTAAAATTTAGTTGATTTTTTATTTCTTTTAAATTTATATATATTTTAACTCCACTTGGGTAAAGCTATAACTTGGGCTGAAAAAAATAGATTGTTGTAGCAAACTTTTCTAATGGTTAAGATTCTATTTTGTATTTAGAAAGTCTTGGGTTCAAATTCCACCAAGTACAAATTAATAGTTATGTATTGTAAGTTTCAGTCAATGTACTATTTTTGTACTATGTATGTCAATACCCACTAGTGTATTATATATGTCGATGCACACCAAACCTACAATGTCGATGCACACTTACTTGAAGACATTGTAACCTTCGGAGATAATATTTTCTTCTTTATAAATCAATTTATTCCCCTTGATCCTCCTCCTTTCTGTTACATGGACATTAGATAAAATATCTCTTTTGTGAAACATTAATAGTCACAAAGAGAACCAATCTATACAGGGGTGAATTTAGGATTTAGGCCAGACATAAGCAAAATAGATTTAGGTTTGAGCAAACAAAAAAACTAGAGTTCTAGGTAACTTACAAGAGAGGAGGAGAGGTGGTCGTCAATCGAGCGGTAGAGAGCCGTTCTTAAGCTGGCGGAGTGGGGCAAAGCTTCAATGTTTTCTTCTTTGTTCGCAAATTACAATTCACAAAATCAAATTGTTTTCAGCTTTAGCGATATTGGACCAGAGCTATTAGCGTCTAGCAACTTAGGAAATAAATCTGCTGCGATTTTAAAAAATCGCAGGGACCTTGCTTTTTCAAATCCAACCGTTTATATATTTTGAGATTCATGTATAAGAACTAACTGCTTTCGATATTCGTGCATTTCAAAAAATTAATGAATGGATTTGGAAAAGCAGGATCCCTGCGATTCTTTGGAATCGCAGCAGATTTATTTCCAGCAACTTAGGCTGGTGGAGGGTCTGACTACGAAAAATTTAAATTAAAAAAAATCCGGCGATATTGAACTAGAGCTATTAGCATCTAGCGTCTTAGGTTGGTGGAGTGTCTAACTACGAAAAATAAAAATTAAATTAGTTGAGTTGAGATAATGTATTGGGCTTCAACAAGAGTAGGCAAATTTTTTTTAGGGGTAGGAAAAAATTTCGATAATAAATGAGCTAAATTTTTTTTTTTCAAAAGTGGAATATATATTATATTTAGTGTGTGATAATATATTTTAGTTATTAATTCTTCGAGGACGGTTCAAATGCCTCTATTTTTTGTGTCTCCACCGTGTCTTTATTTTTAACATGTTAATAACTCAAAATATAAATCATAAACGTTAAAATAAAACCGTTTGATGTGATCTATGTTATTTTCTCAATGTGCTCATAAAAATTATCACATTTTGATTTTGTTTTTATGTGAATCAATAAGTTAAAAAATCAACGTCTAAAAATTATCCACATTAGTACGTTTTCACAAGTTCTTGATGAAAACCAAAACAAAGTTAAAATATCATAATTTTTTACACATGCATAGATAAAATTATGTTGATCATATCTAACGGTTTTATTTTAACTTTTAAGTTTTAAATTTTGAGTTATTGACATTTTTAAAAATGGAGGCATGATGGAGACACACAAAATGGAGGCATTTGAACCCTCATCTAATTCTTTACATATTAGTAAAATTAGTTTGGTTCACAAATAAGTGAATAACTGATATTTATTTACAACTTTAACAAACATGATCAGTTACAGCTAACAAATTTGTTTTCATAATTAATCTCAATTAGCAGGCAAAATTAATGGAGTTATCCGAACATTAGGTTTCTGATTGGATGGACAATATTTAGAACATTTAATTAATGGATAGAGAGTTTTATAAATGACATGACAACTTTGAGATTCGGAGTAAATGATAAGGTACTTCATTTTTTGAATTTGTATCATGTCCGTTCGTTATATACTAGTACAAATTTGAAAGAGTTTATGTATATTACAGATTTGAGTCAGATTGTTCCGAATTCTAATCGAACAATCCTGATAAAAATCAAAATTTCTTTCACTAGGGGGCATCGTTCAAACTTTTATTGTTTTATTACTAGAGTTTTACCATAATTAATCTCAGATTTTTGTAATTAAGATAATCTAACTTCTATTAAAGACTATCTTATAATTGCTTTAACTTCATAATACAAATTTGGTTGAAAAAGTGGGAAATAATATAGGTGCTTATGCTGTTAATTAGAATGATATTTTCTTTGGTTATACGAAAATTATTGGATGGTTATTGCGAAATTTGAATTGTTTGATTTAGATTAGGCGGTTCAAATTAAATTCAATCATAACAACTAAGGTTTTAATTCTATTATAAGACTTGATTTGCGCCATCCAACTTTAAAATAAATAGTCCACATAATATAAGATGAGGAGGGTTCAAATGCCTCCATTTTTCATGCCTCCACCATGCCTCTATTTTTAAAAACTTTAATAACTCAAAATTTAAAACTTAAAAGTCAAAATAAAACCGTTGGATATGATCTACATCATTTTATCTATGTGCTCATAAAAAATTGTCACATTTCGATTTTGTTTTTATGTGAATCAATAAGTTGAAAAATCAACGTCTAGAAATTATCCACATTAGTACGTTTTTTACAAACTCTTGATGACAACCAAAACAAAATTGAAATGTCATAATTTTTTACATGTGCATAGATAATATGATGTAGATCATATCCAATGGTTTTATTTTGACTTTTATGTTTTAAATTTTGAGTTATTAAAGTTTTAAAAATGGAGGCATGAAAATGGAGGCATTTGAACCCTCCTCATATAAGATATAGGAGTGCAAACAATATGGATAATATCCAATCCATATTCAATTCGTATTTGAAAAATTAGATATGGATATCTAATATCCGAATATTCGTGTGGATATGGTTTTACGTTTCAATTATCCGTATCCGAATAGTAGATATATATCATATATTTTAATATATATTATGAAAAAATATTGTTATTCACCATTAAAATTAGATAAATATTATGAACTTTGATATTTTTTTAATATTTTTTAATAAATCTCCGACGATTCGTATCCGTATCTGTAGGCTAATATCTAATCTGCATCCGTATCCAAAAAATTAAAAAGAAATATGGATATGGTTTTACCACTGTCCGCTCTGTATTCGCTCCGTTTTCACCCCTAATAAGGACCAACTAATGAATTCTGTATTACTGGAGAGGGCCTGTAACCTTTTGAAATGGAGAGGGTTTACACTTAGATCATGATACCTCGGTAGTGGAGTAATTCACTATTTCTGCGCACGAGTCCAAAATGTTGAATTGACCAATGGGTCCCACAAAAAGAACATGCAACCGAATAACCAATGACCAAAGGGCAATAGGATTGGACTAGGTTTTAATTGGGATCTTTTGCTACACTTTTTCTATAGCTTGATCAACTATCATTGGTTTTTCATTTTTTTTCTTTCTTTTTCCAATTCCCTTGCAATTATAGTCGGTTACTCAAACAGAAAAATTGCCAATTTTTTATCAGTACCATAAAAAAAAATTAACCTATAGGATACTTTTAAAAAAATATATATATATATCAGGTATATACGATGCTAAATGTGCTGTAAAAATTATTATAAGTAGTCGATAGTGTCATTGACACTTATACACGGTTTTAATTGGACACGCTAACAATGTTACCATGCCTCTTGCGTCCAGACACGACTATTAAAGGGACCTACATTCCACCCCAGACTAGATTTGTCTGTATTCTGATCGTACGGTCCGGATCTAAACATAAATATTTTGTTACCTCAGAGGTTTATAGAATTCCATCGGAATTTTGAACCACCTCTCATTAGGGCTGCAAACGAACCGAACCGAATCGAACTTACCTCCAGTTTGAGTTTGGTTTGAATTAATTTCGAACGAACTCAATTTCAAATCGAACTAAATTTCGAATCGAAGTATCAAAGTACAATTTAAATATCCAAAGTATCAAAGTATCAAAGTACAATTTAAATATCCAAAGTATCAAATAACCAAATAGCCAACAAAGTTTTCAAATATCCAAAGTATCAAAGTACAATTTAAATATCAATATTAGTAGAAAACAATCAACAAAGTCTTAGAATTATTACAAACCCAAATATTATCCTAAATAAAAAATTAAAGTTCATTACAACTATGTACTAGCTTCTAAAAAATCCTTCTAAAAAACCCTCACAGGTATCCAAAGCTTCAGCCATATATTTCGTTTAATTAAACTAACTACTGAACATCTACAAATTACTTTATAGATGCAGTAGCAAGGTTTTCAACATCCCATAGTATTTTTGCATCATTAGCCTGGATTACTTGAAAACTCAGAATCCTACCATGAAAAGAAAAATTTCTAGTATCAACATGAACCAGATATCATTATCAGCCCATACCTACCTGACAATTCAAAAGAGAAATGGCCGGTACCAAGGGTCGCCTCGCCTCACGGCCGGTCCCAGTAATCAGCCAACAAAGCAGAGACAGCACCAGCCAGCACAGAAATCACAAGCACAACAGAGGGAAAGTCGCAGCCAACAACGGATGCTCTTTCGCTTGGTCCGACCTTATTTCTAAGGTCTCGCAACCTCTAGTTTGGTATTGCAATTCGCAGCCAAGAGAGGGAAACTCTAGGGTTTGGTACTTTGGTATCCCAAGTTCGAAACCAACAGAGGGAAAGTCAGCTAGGGACTTGGCTACAGCGATTATGGCTGGTTTTGTTTAATTTTTCTATTTGAGCTTTGTTGTTGAATTTTTCTATTTGGGCTTGTAGTTGGACTGGGCTTTTTGTTTCAAGAAATAATTTTCAAAAGTCAGAATTGAGGACAGCCTTATATTTTCATCAGCGAACATAAGTTATCAGCGGAAATTAACGGTTCACGTTTGAGTTAATTTCGAACTAAATTTGGTTTGCGAACCTATTTCGAACGAACTAGGTCCAGTTTGAGTTTGGTTTGAATTAATTTCGAACTAAGTTTGGTTTGAATTAATTTCGAACGAACTCAATTTCGAATAGAACTTTTTTCGAACTTTTTTGAATCAAACTCGAATCGAATTACGAACTACGAATTTTTTGTGCAGCCCTACCTCTCATGCATAGAGCATTACCTTTTTTACCACTAAATCAAATTTATTCGGTACATCAATTGTTGTGTTCTATATAAATTTAGTTGTAAATTTAGGGAAATTTTATATCTTACCATTCTTTTAAAAATCTTGAAACAGATTGTCCTCTCCTCCAAATTTTCAACATTTTCAACACATGTTATTTTCACAAAACTGTAAATTTATGTCACATTTTAAAACTTTGTACCATCCTATTCCTTATTCTGATACCAATCTATTTATGAAAAAAATTCTTAAAATATACAAGGTCTAAACTTATTTGTAGTTCCAGCAATCTGAAGAAACTCTTTGATCATCGACTTAGGCTCCATTGCTTCAATCTTGTTTCTTTTATTTTTTTCCAAAAGAAAGCTTAATATTGGAGAAAAGGAAAAAAAAATTTTACTATTCTTAAATGAAGAGAGAAAACATATGCTTGGTTCAAAAAAATATTTAAAAGTATATATATATATAGAGTTGGGCTACGGTACTCCGCGAAGTAAAGCGAGTGTTTTACTTCACGTCTATATCTTCAATTTCAAAGTTCAAAACGTCGATCCGAACCGTTCAAGTTAATCTCCATATTAAATTGTGCTTGGAGACCAAATTTTACAATTTTTAGAAAATTTTACTATTTTTTTGAAATTTTTAAAATCACTGTTTTTCAGCAAATCGTGGACCATAAAAAATCAGTAATTTTAAAAAATTCCGAAAAAATAGTAAAAAATTTCTAACAATTGTAAAATTTGGTCTCTAAACACAATTTAATATGAAGATCAACTTGAATGGTTCGGATCGACGTTTCGAACTTTGAAATTGAATATATAGACGTGAAGTAAAACACTCACTTTACTTCGCGAAGTACCGTAGCCCAACTCTATCTCTATATATATATATATATATATATGAGGAGGGATCAAGTTACAACAAAGTTACAACAACCATTTTTTTCATTTTCAAAGTCCAAATCATCGATCCAAACCGTTCAACGTGATCTCCACAATAAAATGTGCTTCTAGATCAAATTTTACATTTTTTTGAATTTTTTTACTATTTATTAAGTATTTTACAAAAAATAGTCATATTCAGACCATTAAATTTTGTACCCATCTTAATAAATAGTAAAAAAATTCAAAAAAATATAAAATTTGATCTGGAAGCACATTTTATTTAGATAATCATGTTGAACGGTTTGGATCGACGATTTGAACTTTGAAAATGAAAAAAATGATTGTTGTAACTTTGTTGTAACTTGATCCCTCCTCTATATATATATATACATGAGGAGGGTTCCAATGCCTCATGTTTTTCATACCTCATCTACATCATATGTTATATCTTCGTTTTCAAAGTTCAAATTTTCGATCCGAACCGTTCAACATGATATTCATACTAAAATATGCTTGGAGATGAAATTTTATATTTTTTGGAAATTTTTTATTATTTTTTAAGATGGGTACAAAATCACTGTTTTTGGACCGTTTAAAAAACAGTGATTTTCTACCCATCTTAAAAAATAGTAAAAAATTTCCAAAAATTATAAAATTTCATCTCCAACCATATTTTAGTATGGATATCATGGTGAACGGTTCGGATGGACAATTTAGACTTTGAAAACGAAGATATAGAACATGAGGTATGATGAGGCATGGAAGGCATGAAGTATTGGAACCCTCCACTACATATATACACACACACACATCTCTAATAATTCACGGAATTGAAATACTTCTTTTCGTGTGATTTCTTTTTAGAAAAATTACAAAAAAAAAAAAAATAGTTCGCACAACAACATAAATGGTTCATAATTCTTTTACGTGGTGCAATGCAGAGAACTAAAAATTTATGCCATATTCTAAAATTATATTCCATTCTATTCCTAATTCTGGCACCATCCATGTTTATACAAAAATTCCTAGAATAAAGGTCATAAACTTATCTCTAGTTCCAGCAATTTGAAGAAACTCTTTCTTTATGGACCAGGGTTCATTGCTCCAATCTTGTTTTTATTTTCCCAAAAGAAATCTTAATATTTGAGAAAAGGGAATTTTTTTTTTCTGATTATCTTGATTCTGAAATGAAGCTTGGTTCAAGAAAAAAAAAAATTAAGTACACATACATCTCAATTATGTATAAAGACAATTGTGTTTGACAGCAATTCTAAATGTCAATCTTTATTAATTTTAATTACATACTTTATATGATCATTTGCTATTTTTAATGTACAAATTAAAACAGTATTATCAGTTTTAATTATATATGAAAAGAAATTAAAACATACAAAAATAAAATAAAATCGAATAACAAATATATCATGTATTTACAAATATATAACTCATGTGCCTCAATTTTTGAATTTTTTTTATTACTAACTTTGTACAATGAAATAATCGTCAATCATAAATATTTCAAAATATTATACTATAGACATTCATGGTATTCTGATATTTTTATCCAAAAATTGAACATTAAATAATAAAATGAACATTCAGTGAGGAAGATGATTGTTAAATTTAAAAATTCTGACATGAATCCACTTCCTAAAGAAATTGTATTATTTATAACAAACCACAAGTTTGAAACCTCCTATAATAATAGTATATTATTACCAAAACAATTTTAATTTAGCTCAATATATATATAGAGTAGGAATGCACTATTGGTTTTATGCTCCAACCATACCCCACACATCTCTATCTCTGTTTTCAAAGTTTAAACAGTAAATCTGAACCGTTTAACATAATATCCATATTAAAATGTGCTTAGAAACTAAATTTTATATTTTTTGAATTTTTTTTACTATTTGTTAAGATAGATACAAAAATCACTGGTTTTGGATGGTTTAGAAGCAGTGATTTTGTACCTATTTAAAAAAAATAGTAAAAAAAATTCAAAAAATATAAAATTTGATCTCTAAGCACATTTTAATATGTAGATCATGTTGAGTGATTCAAATTGACTATTTGAACTTTAAAAATAAAAATAAAAATATGAAGTATGATATGAGCACAAAATCAATAATACATTTTAACTCTCGTTATATATATATAAATAATATAGAAACATGTATATTTGGGATGTTCCATCCCCAAAGTGAGCACATAGCCGCACACATTCCGACGACGAATTTAAATTCCGAAACGATCTCAAGCGACGAATTCGAATCGGATTGTCTCAATCCAAAACACAAACATTGAGTTACTTTAGGGAATCCGGACCGACATGCACTGGTAGTATTTCTTTTTTCTTTTTTTTTTTGATTAAAAGCCCTTAGGCAATGGGTGGAAATCTAGCACGAAGAATTCGATTTGGGGGAAAATCCATGCACTGGTAGTCAATGGAGACTGACAGAAGCTGAATCATGACAGGTGTGAGGGGATGGCAATTAACCAGTCTCTGTGCTGACGGAGACGTCAAAAGACAAGCATGTAGGTCGGAAGTGTACCAGACCAAAATATTTTATTATTAGAAATTTGAAAAATTAAATTACCTTGAAAGGATATATATGTATCTATAGAGTTGAACTAGGGTGTTCTTAAGCTCACCAAGTTCCTTTGTGAGCTTAATTCAAAAACTTATTGAATTGGCTTCAAACGATGCATCCAAACTGTTGAAACCGATCTACTTCACGAGTGATGCATTTACATATCAAATTTATAAATTTTCGAACTAATTTAGTATAAAGTCAAGCGGTAAAAAAAAAGTGATTCATAAGTTAATTTTAATGTGTTCATTTTTCATCATTTTTTTACCGCTTGATTTTATATTAAATTAGTTCAAAAATTTAAAAACTTGACATGTAAATTCATCACTCGTGAAGTAAATCGGTTTCAACGGTTTGGATGCGTCGCTTGAAACCAATTCGATTAGTTTTTGAGCTAAGCTCACAAAGAGACTTGGTGAGCTTAAGAACACTCTAGTTCTACTCATATATATATATATATATTTTTTTTTTTTCAACAAAATCGATAATGGTTCGATCTTATTGGAGTATCTATTGTGACAAAATCATTGGTTTGGTCCCATTGTTTTTCGTAAGTTGCAGTGTGTTTTTGTCACAAAAAATTCGAAAACTACTTTAACCGAATTATTAATTCGGTTTTAGTAGGGGCTGTGAAATCCGGAGGCTCTCTTCTCTCATTTTCTCTCATTGACAAGGGAGCGAGACGTGTCCGATGGACATCTAACTCAAACCAGTTTGATGCTTGCTCAGATCCGTCCGATCAGCTTCGTGATCCGTGTCAGTGCTTCAATATTTGTGCGCTCCACTTTACTATTCTCTGCAAACACGCACATATCACAAAGCGAATAACACGGTTCCATATGTTTATTGAGAAAAAAAAATTAATCTACCTTAACAAGTTGATTTTTAATTGGTGGTGTGAATTGTAAACATTAGTTTGATTTCATCTATTTATCGAATAAAAAAATTAATAATCTATCTTGACAATTTAATTTTTAAATTCCTAAAAGTAAAAATCTTACTCAGTGCTGCTGTGGGAAAGGTTAAAAGACAAAGCATGTAGGTGGGAGGTGTACTGATAGACCAGATTCATTCATGCAACAGCATCTCTGCTATTCGCTGTACATCTGGCCAATTAAATTGTATCACCGTCTTTTCTCTAAAGCGAAACCTTTTAGAGTTCTGGTACTGTTTTCTCTTGAGTGGTACTGTTTTCTTTTGAGCGGTACTGTTTCAGTTAGCCTAGGGATTTTTTTTGGCATAAAAAGAAAAATAGTACTGTTTGGAACACAACCCCTTTTAGGTTCCCACAATGGTACCTATGGTACAAAGAGACTCCGTGTGGAGAAAACTGTACTCATTTCATTTTATATATATATACCATTTTTTATTAGCATCATATATATGAGTGTCAATTTCAAGAAAAAAAAAATAATTTGATAGATGAATTGTAATTGAACTTTGTTGCATGTGATCAGTTTTCTTTTTCCTTTTTTATGGGCTTCACTGTAAAAAATTTGGAAAAAAATATTGGTATGACACAAAATGCATGCCCCATGTAAAAAAAACCTATGTCATAAGTTGCCTGAAAATTACATTTAAATTAAATGCTTTACAGTTTAAATTTAGCTGATGAATTCAAATTATTAATTCTATTTTTCTTCACGGGCAATGTGTCCTAATAAAACTTGTAAAATCAAAATACAGGTCAAAAGATTAATTTATTAAAATTATTGGTTGTATGAAACATCATTCATTAATTTTGATGGCCAAGGAATAGCAAAAAGTTTGAGTTAGCTAAACAGTAGATTTCATGAATTAATTTGTATGCACTTCAGAATATACATTTATTTATTACATAATACATCATTATATATTTCAATAAAATACAAATGTTGATAATTTATACACATCTTGGCTGAAAAAAAAATACAATTTTGACAGCAAACAAATTGTTGAAGCCCCAAAATGCTGACACTTCACTATTATATAATTATATAATGTACACTTGACTATTGTAAAATATATATACACGACTATTTGGTTTTTTTTTTGAAATAAAGTTGATTAAAAATAGTAGTGAAAATTTTGAAAGCAGGTACTTGGGTAACATATAATATTCCACAGACATAATGCATCTTGTTGAAACTTGGAAACATGAGTACTTATTCTCTACAGAAAATGATCTGTGACATCTGTCCAATTGATATGGAGATCTTTGATCAGGAAATAGTTATATGCAGCAGAGCAAAGCCAATGGGATCTTTTTATGAAAAACATCACTAAATTTTAAAAATATACGAAACTAACATGATTACAATTTTTTTTTTAAAAACAATCTCCACCAAAAATGGCGCTCGGTATGAAAATTTAAAAACCGAATGTGATATTTTATAGCAAATCCTATTCATACAATGGATTAGATATAAATAAAAAAACAAAAAAAGCAAAAAAATTCACAGCCTTACGTGGTTTGACAAATTGGAAAAAAGGAAAACCGGTCATCAATTCCGGTAAGGCAAAAAACAAAAAAATGGACAACCGACAATGATATTCGGTTTTCCAAAATGAAAACCGGTCCTCGTCTTCGGTAAGGCTTTAAAATTGAAATGAGTTGTGTTCTGTGTAATATTGTGTGGCATGTAATACCGAATATCGTATCCGGTTTTCAAATTTTCATACCGAGCGCTATTTCCGGTGGAGATGGTTTTAAAAAAAAAGTTATAATCATGTTGATTTCGTAAATTTTCAAGATTTATTGATGCTTTTTAAAAAAAATTCAAGCCAATGGTACAAAATTATTATTCATCTCCATCTCCCCTGACCTTGAAACATCATTGTCTAACCACAGAGCTGAGGCATTGCATCACCATCAGTGAAATACCTGTACATGCACCATGCATGAACAAGAGATGAACAATCACATTATGGCCACAGTATTATATAATAAATATATAATGTTTGCACTAGAGAGAAGTTCTCATGATTTGATCTATATTATTTTGTGAGGGTGAGATAGAGGTGGAAAATTATATTTTATCTAACTAATCCGTAATGTTAATTATTTTCTACGTTAAAAGTGTGAGTTATTAGAAAGAAAGAACACTTAAGTGTAATATGTACATGTGTGCATTTTTAAAGTAATTTTTTTTTGTAATAAGTTAATTATTTTTTTAAATAAAGATCAAATCAAATTTTTAGCTTCAAATATTTATATATTGAGATTCAAAACCTGTAATCTCTATCAAGTCAATTATTGACTAGCGTCTTACATTAAAAGATGTTAATCTGAAGCAAGGGCGGAATCAAAATTTTAAGCTATGAGAGGATCAAACGTGAATGATAATCAATTATATAAAAAATTTATGTGAATGTGGATCAATTTTACAGTACCCAACATTTTACTTTAAACTATTTAAGAAACCATATAAGATACAAAATTTAAAAAAAATAAATGATGATCAATTGACCTCATACATTAAACTTGCATCTGCCTCTAATCCAAAAACATTACTTTACATTATGAATTGACATATACGAATTAGAGAAGACACATTTTGGATTGTTATGTTCAGCTCAAACTGGTTACATTTTCTTAATGCATTTTGGTGGTTAAATATATATAATTTTTATTGTAATTATGAATCACAACTTTCTACTTTCCAACTTGAATTAATAAAACCTAACAAACCCTGCACTGGTATATACAACTAAGGAAATTTTTTATTGGTAGTAATTAACAGAAATTAATATAGACAAATAGTAAGAGTACATTAATATTTATATTGGTAGTAAGATAGGTAGGAATTCTACCGATCTAAACCAGTTTGTTTTTTTTTTTAAATTTTTTTAGTAAAATATTTTTTTACAAAAATAGATAAAGTACCTTAAAATTTAGATATATAAAAAACATTTCATTTATTTTTTGAAAAACTTTTCATATTTTTACTAGAAATCAAATATAAGAATGCTCTCCATCTATATTAAAAAAGGAAAAAGTTAATCGGTAGAATTCCTACCGATCTTACTACCAATATAAATATTTTACTGTTTGTCTATGTTCTTTTCTATTAATTACTACTAATAAAAAATTTCCTACAACTAACATGAACATGTGTAATTTGATAGGAAGCCCCACACGTGCAAACAGAACACGTACAGCACTTGCATTGCACAGTACTATTCACCTGTAAAAAATGTACTGGGTCAAGTCATAGCTCTAAAGAAATAGTACCAGCTGAGGTTGGATCTCAAATTGAACATATTATTGTTCAAATGTTTAAAATTTTAGAGAAATGTTTTTTTTTTTTTTACAAAGGAACTTTGCTTAGCATGAACTGCCGTATAACAATTTGTTATTATAAAAAGTACGAGTTAATAATAAAACGTGTACACAAATAAAATAATGAATTGCATAATTGCATAATTAGCGTTTCTTAACATGCTTCTAAATTTAAAATATTAGCATTATTATTCTTTTAAGAAATATCAATATATCATGAGGAGGGATCTAGTTACCACAATTTTGAGTTACAACAAAGTTACCACAACTATTTTTTACATTTACAAATTCCAAATCGTCGATCCAAACCGTCAACATGATATTCACAATAAAATATGGTTCTAGATCAAATTTTACATTTTTTTGAATTTTTTTACTATTTATTAAGATGGGTACAAAATTCAGTAGTCTGAATTTGACTAGTTTTTGTAAAATACTTAATAAATAGTAAAAAAATTCAAAAATATGTAAAATTTGATCTGGAACCACATTTTATTGTGGAGATTATGTTGAAAGATTTGAATGGATGATTTGAAATTTAAAAATGTAAAAAATAATTATAATAACTTTTGTTGTAACTCAAAATTATGATAACTAGATCACTACTCGTATATCATAATCAAATACAAATTCTCCTTTTGACCCGTCAACAAATATATTATTTTTTAAAGAGAGCATTTGACATATGCCGCTATTCATGCATTCGTGTCGACTATAGGTTGCACATAAGTTTGCTATAATTGGCCATGGCGCTTACAAATCGTACAAGAGTACAATATTTTGTGCAATTTTGTAGTATGTGGCTATGTGCAACTCACCGTAAAATTAGCTTCCAGCAAGAACAACACTGTTCTCCGTTCTCAAGTAATACTCATCTCATCCCCTTCATTTACAAATTACACAATACAAGTACAAGATGAAACTACAAAGATCGGACGGTCCGAATCCAATATCAAAATTGTGAGTACCTTAGTTGATATGAACTCCAATAACACTGGAGTCTCCATTCCAAGGTTAGAATGGAGACCAAAAATTGCTCGGATAGATCAAACTACAAAGAGGACAGGACACCAGTGGGACACATGACACGTGAACTTTTTTTCCTGAAAGGAGAAATCTGGCGGTTTTGATTGGCCAGCATTACTCCGTACTACATCATTTGCCCAGCAAGACACTTTACTAGTTCTTGGGTTCCCTGGTCCACATGCTCTCTTGTAGTCTTGTGTCATTGAAAATAAAATTTAGTACAGCCTCAATTTGCATCCAACGAATATATTGGTTTTAGTGGTGAAAAAGATGTGGAAAATATCCCATCCGTGTTTAATTTGTATTTGAAAAATTAGATGTGAATATTCGATATCTGAATATGCGTGTAATATGGGTACATATATGATTTTATGTTTTAATTATCTGTATCTGAATAGTACATATATACCATATAATTTAATATATATTATGAAGAGTAGAACTAGGGTGTTCTTAAGCTCACCAAGTCTCTTTGTGAGCTTAACTCAAAAATCCATCGGATTAGCTTCAAGCGACGCATTCAAACCGTTGAAACCAATTTACTTCACGAGTGATGAGTTTACATGTCAAATTTATAAATTTTCAGATTAATTTAGTATAAAGTCAAGCGGTCAAAAAATGTTGAAAAATGAACACACTAAAAAATTAACTTATAAGCCATTTTTTTTACCGCTTGACTTTATACTAAATTAGTTTGAAAATTTATAAATTTGACATGTAAACTCATCACTCGTGAAGTAAATCTGTTTCAAAGGTTCGGATGCGTCGTTTGAAGCTAATCCGATGAATTTTTTAGTTAAGCTCACAAAGAGGCTTGATGAGCTTAAGAACACCCTAGTTCTACTCATATTATGAACAAATTATGTTATTCACCACTATAATTAGATAAATATTATGAACTTTAGTATTTTTAATGATATTTTTATATTTTTTTAATAAATATCCAATCCGATCCGATTCGTATCCGTATCAGTCTATTATCTGATCTGTATTGAATCCAGAAAATTAGAAAGAAATATGAATATGGTTTTACCACTATCCGCTCCGTTTTCACCCCTAAGACGGAAGCTGATATGAGTACCCGCATTATACCCGCACATAAACTATCATAACTGTTTTTGGGAACCGCACCTAAACTGTCATAACTGTTTTGGGGACCTAAACTGTCAAAAATGTAATTTTATTTTACAAGTATTAATAGTAACATTGTGAAGTATTTATACCTATACAAGACAAGTATTTATATCTATACAATGAACTACATATATGATATATGAATTGGGGACCATTACACTGTCAAAACTGGAGACCATTACTTTTACACGTTTTTCAAGGTGGTTTTTTTTTTCTCCGTTCAATCTAACCAATTTTTGGGACGATCTATGAGGAATTTTGCAAATCTAAAACCACGAACGTGTTCTATTTTTTTTTTTCTCTTTCAAATGAGATCCATGATGACATACTTTTACACGTTTTTCAAAGTATCAAATATTCAAATATGAAAAGTATTCATACAAAATAGAAAGTATTCATACCTAATATATCAAGTATTTATACCTAATATATCAAGTATTTATACTTAAGATATCAAGTATTTAAAGAAAAAAACTGGACTCATCTTTTACACGGTTTTCAAGTATTCACATACAAAATGGAAAGTATTTATACCTAAATTATCAAGTATTCATATATAATTCATCAAGTATTTATACTTAAGATATCAAGTATTTAAAGAAAAAAACTGGACTCATCTTTTACACGTTTTTCAAGTATTCACATACAAAATGGAAAGTATTTATACCTAAATTATCAAGTATTCATATATAATTCATCAAGTATTCATACCTAAGATATCAAGTATTTAAAAAAAAAACTGGACACAATACCTACTCATCTTTTACACGTTTTTCAAGGTGATTTTTTTTTTCTTCGTTCAATCTAACCAATTTTTGGGACGATCTATGAGGAATTTTGCAAATCTAAAACCACGAACGTGTTCTATTTTTTTTTTCTCTTTCAAATGAGATCCATGATGACATACTTTTACACGTTTTTCAAAGTATCAAATATTCAAATATGAAAAGTATTCATACAAAATAGAAAGTATTTATACCTAATATATCAAGTATTTATACTTAAGATATATAATTCATCAAGTATTTATACTTAAGATATCAAGTATTTACCGAAAAAAACTGGATACATGATGACATACTTTTACACGTTTTTCAAAGTATCAAATATTCAAATATGAAAAGTATTCATACAAAATAGAAAGTATTTATACCTAATATATCAAGTATTTATACTTAAGATATATAATTCATCAAGTATTTATACTTAAGATATCAAGTATTTACCGAAAAAAACTGGACTCATCTTTTACACGTTTTTCAAGGTGATTTAATGATTGACAAAGTTAGTTGGGAAAGGAATCAAGTGCGGGTATAATGCGGGTACTCAACTGCGGGTACCAAAATCTTTATTCTAATTGTTTTGGTTGGTTTGTCAGCGGTATTAAACATTTAATTCATTAATGTTTGTAAAATGTTTGGATAGTTGTTGTGTTTATATTAATTTAAATCATTAGCTCACATCAACAAATTAGTACTGTGTATTTATTAAAAAAAGTTAATTTTTTTGTTTCATGAACTGATCTGGTCATTCAACCTTAATTGATATATTTCAATAACTTATCAAATTCCTAATTTTTCTCAATTAAATTAAATAATTTGAATAAACAAACTAAATATATATTTTTTGGGTGCTCGAGGGAGCTGAGATAGTGCATGTACTATGATCTATCTATTATCTGAGTCGGCCTAACTTCTTGAATCTTCGGGCATTTCCCTTGCCCCACATGTGATAATAATTTTTTAAATAGACATTAGAGGTCTATCCAAACTTTTTAATATTCATTTTGATTTTCTACTTACAGAGCATTGTCTTTATCATTTACATTAAAAATTAGTTTTGATATATAATAAGAGACTTAAAGAGTTAATTCTAGCATTTTTTCACACTCTATGTATCAATTTGAATTAAAATTTCAACAATTTGAAATATATATTTGGAAGCTTTCTACAAATGATTAGTGCAAATTTTGATTTTTAATTTGTCATATATTCGTGTAGAAAATTTCCAGCGAAGATCTTATCGGTTCGTTCTCATTGAAATTCATACTTGCACACATCTTAAAACCTCCCTTTTAATCCAACTGGGCTGTAAAAGTTGGGTGTTGTATAGAAGAGAAAAATAAAGCAAATTATTCGACCTGGACACTGTTTTTTGACACTAAATTAAAGATTGATTCTTCGTGAGTTGATAATTTAATTTCCTGAACAATACTTTGACATTGAATGTAATATTAATGAATTTGTGGTAATGTAAAAAAAAAAATTCAAAATTTTCAGTAACAGTTACTATTGTATAAGCCAACAATTCATTTCTCTCTATATTTTATAGATTCTATCATTCTAACCATCTCATCTTCCATAATCCGATAGGTTTTCTTGCTCTCAATGCAAGACCAATTCTTCAAATTCTCTTAATGTAATTCTACTTGCTATTGGATGCTATTATTTATTAATTATGTATGTTTTTGCCATAGTGAGCTGCTGCAATTATGTTTCTATACATAATTTATACTAAAATGCCGTATGAAAAATGGAACTAATGAATATAAATAGATTGTAAAAATGAATTATGTAGCTTAATTAGTCGAATAAAGAAAGAGATCGAGTGCCCCTTCATGTCTCAACATGAATTATCATCCATCACATAATTATATATTTTGTTCTGCAACCATCAATCCGTTATTAATTACGCATTAAATAGTTCAAAGGACATCGATTTGATTGCTGCTACATGTATAGATAATTTAAGTTGAAGTTGGTATAATAATTAAATATCAAATAAGTCATTTCTGAAGGCATGGATTTGTTTCCGTTTGAACATATATGGTTACATATATTAATATTATATAAAGGTGTAAAAAATATTTTAAAATGTAAGAATAAATAAATAGGATGAAGCATATCTTTACATTCATTTTTATAAAACAACTAAACAGCATTGCAAAATTGGAACCAATTTGGGTCCGATGCCCATCGGACTCAAGTGAGTTCGATGGGTTCGATGACCGTCCCATCTGCTTTAAGATTCACGTCCGCAACTTTCGCCTCTGCTTTAAAATTCATGCGCACAAATTTTAAAGTGGATCAGATGGTCCCTAAATCCAACAGACCCAAGCTGTTCTCAGCAAAATCAAGTTGTACAATGCATTTCAATGAGAGAGGGTCAGAGGTCGTGGAGGAAAGGGACATAAGTCCCACATTCTACCATGCACTAATTAAGTCCGCCCTTTACCACAGTGCCACATTGTATGGAAATAGGATTTACTGAAATTCTTGGTGAGTGGATTGTATTTCTAAAATCTCTCATTTTTCACATTCAGCTGTCTAAATTTTTTCATGCACGAATCTCAAAACTACTGGTTTTCTGTGCACAAATCTCAAAACAGTTGGACGGTTGGATTAAAAAAACAGAAATTTCAGAGTTACTGTTCACGATTGAGAATTTCAGCCGAATTGTATCCGATTGTTTGATATCATTCCATCCGCTTTGGTATACTTCATGTGAAATAGCGGCCTTGCTATTTAATTAATAATTTAATCTAATATTTTTTTAATTAAAAATCATTTCAGAATAATTTTTTTTGCTTCTTCAAAATCGGAATTTTTTGCTCATATAGTAGCTTAACAAGACTATAATGTACAGTGGTTCACCCGGAAACCATTTCCTCTCCCTTATAATGTATGCATCGAATACTATCGAAACCTGCTTTACTAGTTGATGCGTTTGGATGGGTGAAGAATAGTCACTAATTCGGATTAATCACTAATCCAGATTAGTACTATTCTGATCTACTATTCTTTATTTGAGTGTGTTTGGATTAGCAAATATAGACTACTTTGTTTGTCTTTTGTCGGTTTTCTCACTATTTTACTAATCCAATAACAAAATGTTAGATTAGCTACTATTCTCAATGTTAAAGTTAGTTTTATTCTTGCTTTGTTTCATCCAAACTTCAAATGTTATGGTATTGCTGAAGACGCATTTTATCAATCTTGGCCACAGATTGGAATGCGTATCCTCTGCATTAACTCAAAAGGGAATCTTTTGATTTAATGAATCTCAACCGTCTGATTTTAAACGGAGCCAATCCGGTTCTGCCTATAACATAGGGGACCTTTAATATTAGTGCAGATGTAGTTCACACAAATCTTAAAACAGATCGAATAGTTGAGATGCATTAACTCAAAAGATTCTCTTTTGAGTTAACGTAGATGATACGAATTCCACGTATTGTCACCAAAATCATGACAACAAAAGATCTTTTAAAAAGATCAAAGAAGACAGAAAGCAGTGGAAGGACTCCACGTGGCCCAATGATTTTGTGAAGAATGAAAGATCTCTTATGAACTATTACCATAAAAGGAGACCCACTTGTGGGCTACTCTCTCTCTCTTTCTCTCTTTCTCTCTACAGGTGCTATTGGTGCTATTGGCCTTTGTTCTTCCCCAAATAGGGAGAGAAAGTCAGCACTACTACCACTCAGAAGTCAGATCTCTCTTCTTCAGGTGAGCCTAAGCTTGATATTTAAATGAAAATTTTTATGTGGTATTTAAATTATTTGTGTAATAGGTGAAGATTGGTGGTTTTTCAATTTAGATTTATAAGATTTAGAACATTGTACTCTTTTTTGTGATAAATTTTAACATGAATTGTAGAGATCTCCTTCTCTACCTTCACCTTCCTTCCTCTCCATATCTCTACCCCAATTTGTGTTGTGCTCTCTCTCTCTCTCTGGTGCACTGTTTACACTTGCCTGTTAAATGCTTAAAAATGGAAAAAGGACGAGAAAAAATCCCATATCTCTTATTTCGTCGCTACACAGTCTCCTTTTTCTTTTTTATTCAATTTCCTTTAGTTTTTTTATTATAAAAGACTCATTATCATATTTCTTCTTTGTAGCATTGATATATCTGTACCAATCACATATTATACATATCTGACCATCTCTCTTTCTCTCTCTTTGGAAACTTGACTGCAGTTGTCAGGGTCTTACTCTCTCTCCCTCTCTCTCGCCATTATCCAATATATAAAGTACAGCCTATGTGCAATAAAATGCCAAAAAGAAATTATATATTTATATAAAGCACCAGTTTGTCTACCTTATATATATGTGTATTTAAACCACTGCCATTTCTTTCTTCTTTTTTGCTTGATCTAGATATGTCAGTGAAGTTCTATTCAAAACACTAAGTTGAATGAAAGTTTGAGGCCTACTCAATTTTTTTTTTTTTTTTGAAAAACTGATAACATAAACTTTAGCTTGTTCCTTTTGGTCTCTCTTCCCTAGAGATCAGATCATCAGCAATGGCTAGGGAGAGGATACAAATAAAAAAGATTGACAATAACACTGCTCGACAAGTTACCTTCTCCAAGAGGCGTCGAGGTTTGTTTAAGAAGGCCGAAGAGCTATCAATACTATGCGATGCCGAGGTTGCTCTCATTATTTTCTCTACTACCGGCAAGCTCTTCCAGTACTCTAGTTCCTGGTATTTACTTTTGTTTCTTTGAATATGTTAAAAGGTTAACACATTTTAGCAGCTTCCTTGAATGTTGTGTTGTTACTTGTTAAAATCTATTAGATGATCAGATTTGCAGAAATTTGCAAGTCTAGATTCCCAGGTACTAACTTTATCTTTATAAAATAATGTTAATTACAAAAGTAATAACCTTTGAATGATTTTTAATGCTATGTGCTTCTGACTAAATATTGAGAAAAGTCCATGAGATCATGCCATTTGCATATATATAGTGTGCTTTATATTTTTAATAACAATCACAGTAAGAAAAATGCTTACCAATGGGCGAACGTATAAGTTTACTAAAAGTTTCCACAACATAACTTGGGATTGTACATAAGTTTAGATGCAATTTGAGAACTTGTTGGTCATCAATCTACTGATTTGAAAGCTTAGTGATTAGTACTATTATTCTTTTGATCAGTTACCAATTGGTTTGTAAATTACACAAAATTGGAAACAAGATTATTGTAAATAAGCAATGACACATTTGAAATATCATTTTAAAACTTGTATAAGAATTGAATGGTATTGAGTGAACAATGTGCAGGTTGCCTCTTGATGAAGTCTCCAAACATTCATGTCTGTGGGAAAAAAATAGTAGTCATATATAAATGACTGCTGGTTACTACTTGACATCTTGTCATCTTATCAGTTGTAGCACTATTTGAGGGTTTTGTCTTTTTATTATGAATCTGACGATAGATTATTTTGAATAATTATGAGCACAAAAAAGTTAATTTTGAACTAAACATTTGGATATATTTTTTTTTTGAGGAAAAAATAAGGATGTAGTCCTTATTTGTATTGCATAGTGAAAAAGTTTTGTTTCGAATTGAAACCTAACATTGGATATATTATTAAATTACTTCATAGAAAATCTTGAACTAATGTTCAATAACTGAAATTGCAAATGCTAGACCACCATAATTCGGTCAAGGATACTTTATATAAATAATTTTCACATGATTTTGTTCCCAATTGCTTCCTGATTTTAAAAAAATATTGTCTACGAGAAAAATGTGCTCTATAATTAAAACTACAAGGTTGCTTATTTACTGTTATTTCCCTGTGGACATCAAAATTTAATAAAATGTTTGCCCTAAGGGAGTGACAACTAAAACTGACTTGGTAAGTGAAATATTGATCATTCTGTTGGCAATTGTATGCAATTTTATTTTTGTGTCATAATACCTCTTCTATCATAGATTATTTGGTATTTGTTCTGCGTATGAACTAGTTACACTTTAGTAAATGTTGAGAGAGATTACATATTCAAAGGCCGATTATGATTTATCATGTGAAGTCTAAATGATCGTCCATTTTTTTTAACAATTTGATGCTTTCTCTTAAGCTGTTATTTTATCTCTCTACTGGATACTATTGAATAGCATCATATGATCAAATTTGCCGGAATATAATGGAATGTAAAACAAAGTATTGCAGATAGTACCATCCTGTCATTATGAATGTAAAAAATCACATTGGGACTGCTAATTTTTTTTTATGCAGAAGGCTAAAGGCCATTCTGAGATAATTGATATTGGCTATTTTATTCTATTTATTTTCTTTTTAGCATGAATGATATCATTGAGAAGCATCGGACTCAATCAAAGAATCTGCAGAAATCATCAGATCAACCATCGTTCGACTTGAATGTAAGATAACCAACAAATTGTGTACTTTTTTCTATATAATGCATTGTCTTTGCCTATTGTTTAACTAACTTTCCATTCTAATGAATACTCTCTTTTGAATTGCACATACTACCTTTCCTATCATTGTTAGAAAATCATCTGATTTTTTTATTTGTGACTTCAATGTAATTAATTCATGCCTTTTATAATTTTGTACTATTTCCAGTACATAATATATTTCAACAAATTGCATAAGCAAAAATAAAAGCTAAACTTAGGGAACTTTTGGATGTCATTTTTATGCTGTCATTTTTGTTGGACTTGGTGTTCAAATAGAAATTTTGACGTAGTTTTTGTGTTTGATGTACTTTATTTATAGGAGATGAGCTATGGTGAGTTGTGAAATGAGGACTTTGTTTTACTTCATGACCATATCTCTGTTTTTAACATCCAAGAAGTCGATCTGAATTATTCAACATTATCTCTATATTAAAATGTGCTTGAAGATAATAGAGTTTTTTTAGTATTTTTTTAGATAAGTAGAATATCACTACTTTGTGATGGTCCAAGATCTTCACAATCAACCGAACTTATACCTATCTAAAAAAATAGTAACTAAATTCTAAAAAATGAATTTTTTTTGTCTCCAAGCACATTTTAATATGGAGATCATGTTGAACGGTTCGGATCGACTGTAAGAGTTTTGAAAACTTTAAAACATAAATATAGACGTGAAGTAAAACAAGGCTTTCAATTGACAACTCACCATAGCCCATCAGTATTTAGTATTTATAGTACCTATTGATATTTAATCTTTGAACTTTTGCTCTTCTACCTTACATCATGCTTGGCTTTTCCAAGTTTGGTTGTAATTCATTTGCTGTTGGGATAGAAAGTATATATAGATTAAAGACGAGAGAACTAGAAAATTGTGTTAGTTAATTAGTAATAGATGGACCATATCTGTATTTAATTTTATTTTACATTTTCTGTTATATGATTAATTATGCAGCAATTGTAATTCTGGTTTTTAAATGAATGTCCCTTATATGTTTGTTGAATTTTCAATGGTTGAATATATTTGGCTCATTTCTAATAATATCTCTGAATTGACGTACTTTTGAAATCTAATGTGGACAAAACACTTTATCATAACCTGGTGATGAATTAACTCCCCTTAGAATAAAGTTTAGACTGAAACCTCAATGAAGCCTGCATGAAATAAGTATGTACGATATAGATATTGCAAGTGCATTACTGTTATAACTCTAATTGAAGTACTTTATGGAAACATATTTATATTCTCCTTCAGATTGAGAATGACAAGTATGTGAATTTGAGCAAACAAGTTGAAGAAGCTAGTATTATCCTCAGGTTTGTTTTCTCTCAAAGCACAATTAGTTCTTCCTTCTTTTTAATCTTGGTAATGATGCTAGTGTGCAAATGAATAGCGAAATATATTGACCAAAATAATGGGTCATACATTATTGAAACGCTCAAGGTACCACTTCAACAAATAACTTACTAACCATCGATTTTAAAAGCTTGCTCTTAGACCACGGATGTGTTTTGGAAATTTCAACCACCTTTTGTTGTCTGATACCTATATAATATTTATCTGTGTTATACGGAAGTGTTATATGATTCAAATATACTTTAATATTACAATCTTCTACTTCTATTGATTCTGTTGCGCGACACTCTAATTTCTTACTCATACACATATGCTAGCACTATATAATACAAATATTATGTTTGATAATTAAAACATTTCTTTCTGGTTTGGAAAAACGAATGAATATGGTATTTTACTAAGATTTTATATTTTAGATTTTATTTCATTGAGATAAAATAATAAATTCTTAGAATGAATTTCATTTTCGAATTGAAATTCTGCTTTAACAAATTTTTCTTTATATTATATGAAGAAAATGTAATTCAATCTTTCGTTTCATAAAAGAAAGTTGGGACGGAAGGATTCGAACCTTCGCAATGACGGGACCAAAACCCGTTGCCTTACCACTTGGGCGGCATTTTTCATATTGTAATCTAATAGAAGTTAGATATTAAATAAACCTTCGATCCACCTAAACATTGCAAATATCATTAAAACCATAAATGACTGGTATGCATGATTTTCTCAATCCAATGTAGCTCAAGGTTGCTGACTCCTAGATTTACCTAGAAATACAAAATCATTACTCTCACAATTGAGTTTGTCCCCGACACTTTTTTGGTATGGATTTTTTTTTTCGAACTTTATTCTTGAATAGGTTATTGGTATGGATTTATAATTCTTGATGTTCCTTGTCTCTCTGGCCTGTCTTAACTAATAGAAATCAAAAGGGCGATTAGAACTTGCCAACATAGAGAGTGAAAACTGAGATGGAACTTATTGGTTATTTATGATGTTGTAAATTTAGGCAAATGAGGGGAGAGGAGCTTGATGGATTAACTGTGGAAGATCTGCAGCGATTGGAAAAGAACCTCGAATCAGGTCTTAGTCGAGTACTAGACAGAAAGGTAACCATTTCAGTATTAATATTTTAGTTATCATTAGTATACTGAGTTTCTTTATTTCTTACTTTTTTCTAGAAAAGTTGGCAAGAATTGTTTTTCTTAATTTGAATTATATTTCTATCTTTTTTCTTTAGTGCTCAATTTGCTACTACCTTCTTCCAGTAAGCTAGAATTTGAAGTTTGTGCCAAAGTAAATTTAGGCTGTATGGTGGTAAAACTTATTATAACTCGGGTGTTGCCTTTTGACAAATTGCTAGTAGGTGAAATTGTAAAAAATAGGATATAATAGTAGAGGTTAATTGAGTCTTGAACTGGAATTTGTTATAACTTAATAGCACTTTGCAAAAAAAAAAAAAACTTGATTGCAGGACAACAAACTTAGATTAAGGCTAATTGAATTATATTGTGACTTGGGTAGGACTAGTCATAAAGTATCATATGAGTTTTGCAGCTCGAAGAAGTTGAATTGGTTTGTTGACCTTAAATGGCTCCTTGGGATTACTCTTTTGTGCATTGCATGTTGAATCAATGCTAAACAGATTGAAAACACTATTTCAGGGTAATGTACTCATGGATCAGATCAATGATCTCCGCAGAAAGGTTAGGATCCTGATTTCAGCGTGTCAATTTTATGCATGAAGAAAACATGAGATATAGGGATGCATAATTGTCAGACACATGGAATATAATAATAACTTGCTTTGTTTTATCTTGCATAGCCGAATCTAAATAACACGTGCTATCTAAATAGAAAAAAGGGATGAATGGTAGCTTACAATCCACATAATGTATACAATATGCATTCTTCATTTTGTTCTAAAAAATAAAGAAAAGTAAGTCACCATATGCTTTCTGTATACTTTCCATTATATATACTTAATTATGTCTGCACGCTTTAATGTCAACTATTTGCTATGGCATGCAGGGTGAAAAACTAATGGAAGAGAATACAAAACTAAAAGACAAAGTAGGGATTTTGTCTCTTTCTTTTTACTGCTATCGTGTGTAACCTTAGGACAATTACAGTTATGGTTCCTTTTCATATCTAACGAACTGAAACCCAACTGACAGAAAATTATCTCTTTCTATTTTCATTCTCTTTAATATGTTGTATAAGCTCATCATCCATTCAAATATTGTTTACTGAAATTTCTGTATGTATCAAGTCCCAATTGAGGGTAAATTGAATGAGCTGGCCAAAGCCTACTGTCATCAGTATACCATGCAATGCAATACTGCAGTTGTCACACTACATAACCAAACAAAGCCTTTGTACACTTTATTTTAGTAGTACTCTTTTTTCATGAACTGGGCAGTAACATGGTAATGATAGCCGATACAGATATCTGTTGTGGGAAAACAAATGGCATATGATGATGCCATTCAGGGTGAAGATGGGCATTCTGCTGAGTCTGTCATGACCGCGTCTCACTCCGCAGGAACCTCTCAAGATTACGATGATTGCTCTGACACCTCCCTTAAGCTCGGGTAAGTCAGAAGAGGCTGCCTACTGCCTATTTTACTCTTTTCAGTCATTTTTGGTTGAGAGAAAATGAGGGTTCACTGAATAGAAGTTTATTTTTTTTTCAAACTTTGAACAAGATCCAAAAAGAATAAGTTTTTAAATTAATAGAGTAAAAATATCTCAACAGACAAAAATAAAGCAAAAGAAGAAACACATCTATCAACTACAGTTGTATCTGGTGGGATGTACCCGATATCTAGCGTGACTACGGGCCTGTTCGGCTTTTATTGTTCCCTTGGAAAAAAAAATTCACTCAGAGTGAATTTTTTTTTTCCCACGCTCATAGTGCTTCGGCCATTCAAATTGGACCTGAGCCCATTCCCGTTCCCGTTCCCATTCCCACCAGTAGGCCGAACAGGGCCTACATTTGGAACATTTACCCATGAGGTTCTGGTATACTGTATAGTGTCGCCCATGCATACATCCAAACATCCTAAGTAACTAAACAGTACTATTAGTTCATTTCTCTTTTTGTTGGGCTATACTTACCTTCAAGCAAATCAGATAATAGTTCTCTCTGGTGACCAATTTGGATAGTTCGGTTCTAGTTTTGGGATTGATTGGTTTGTATTCTTGAAGGAATACTACATTGTCATACAATCATAAATGAGTTCTATATTGAACTATCTGTATTCTTTCGAAAGATCCAATAGATTGTTGCTTCTGCACCACAGACAATATATGAAATTGAGGGAATAGTTTATACCCTTAGATTTGTACGAGCCCTTCAGAGAAGGTTGAAAACAACATATAATATAATATTATTATGCGAGCTTTTAGTATTACCAATAGAGACCGTATTGTGAAACTAAGCATGTTTCCTCGGCTACATCATCTTCATTTCTTTCATTGTAGTGTGAAGGTCAGGATTATGTGGTCGAAATGGATTGAGTCTTTACCCTGTTGATTAAGTTGGCTGGGCTGAAATTAAAGTAAAAGTTATCTGCACAATAACTTGTTCATGAAGTGACTTATTGATGCAGGCCAAATTTGTGCTTTCCAAAGAAAATAAGATGATGGAACATTAAAAGTTTGATTTTTTACTGGTGTTCACTGGCTAAATCTAATAACGTTTGTTGCCAAATTTAGATTATTAAGTGGTAATTGGTAAATTCTGACACAAATTGAGCCTTATAGTTGGACAACTGAGAGTAAAATTGAGCCAAAGTAGTTTCAGTAGAGGATATTTGAGTCTTAATCCTGTGTGCCTTTCTTGGTCATGTTAGTACTTTTCTTGGTTATTTCTCACTGTTGAGGTTTAGTTGTGGTACACCGAAGTCATAATACCAACACATATATCATTGCTCTAAATTGATTTCTACAAAGGGGTATAATTTGTACAGTTCTACTAGTGCTGATCTGGCTTTTCTAACTTGAGTACATATGTAACATTATTTTTGAAATTGTGTTTGAACAGGTTGCCCTGGAATCACTGCTAGACGAGTTGACATATGGTGGCTTTCATGATGCTTCCGAAGAGCCATCCGGTGAAAATCAATATACCTTATATATCAAGTTCTTCTTATATGAGAGTATTTAAGAATTAAGACTTGTTACACTAATTGTACCTATGTAATAATTGTGTTGCTTGGACTTTGGGAATTAATGAATATCCTAATAGAGATATTTTGAAAAAATCATCCTTATTTAGGTACTGTATTATGATTTTTTGTTCATAATTGGCCTTTTACAG
This sequence comes from Carex littledalei, assembly GCA_011114355.1. Lineage (NCBI taxonomy): Eukaryota > Viridiplantae > Streptophyta > Magnoliopsida > Poales > Cyperaceae > Carex > Carex littledalei. The sequence continues at coordinate 7,687,295 of CM022083.1, read as the reverse complement.
TGATTAGCACAAGTTATCCTAAGTATATATGTTTTATACAATCTAATTTGCGTTGGTTAGTGCATCAATGTCTAATTCATAATTTCTTGGAGGCTGCTGGCTCGAAATTAATTGTTCACTAGAATAAGTCAAAAGACTTCAACACTCATCTCATATGAATTTGTATCACGTAAGGTAACAGAATTTTCTGTTTGGATCTGGACTGTCCAATCATAATCCGTATGACTATTAAAGCGGCTCCGTGTGTTCCACCTCGAGCTGGATTGGCCAGGATTCTGATCTCATGGCTGTGATCCAAACAGAAATATTCTGTTACCTCAGAGGATATGGATTCCTTCTCATATACCATAAAAAATTGAATAATAAAGATAATATATAGCAATGCCTTCAGATACTGCAATAAGGTTAATCTAGAAGAATAATTGGTGTTATAATTGAGATTGGAAATGTACCTAGGGATGTATGTTGTATCGTGCATGATGAAATTAATATGTAGATCTAATGTTATATGCTATCAATTAATTGTCCAACTTAAAACTTGACCATATGCTGATTAGCATGATTTGTTGGAGTACTTAAAACAATTCTCTTTGAAAATTAACCCATCTTTGACTTCAGCACTAATCAAGCCAATTTTGTTAAAAAAAAAAAAAAAAACTAGTTTCTCAAACAAAAAATGTCTCATGCCAATTTAGTAGGGGTGAAAAAGCATCACATAGTTGTAAAACTATATCCGTATCTATTTTTGTTTTTCGGATACGGATCAGATATTAGAGATACGGATTCAGATACGGATCGGATCGGATCAGATATTTATTAAAAAATATAAATATTATTAAAAAAATACCAAAGTTTATATTATTTATCTAATTATAACGGTGAATAACATAATTTTTTCGTAATATATATTAAACTATATGGTATATATCTACTATTCGGACACAAATAATTAAAATTTAAAACCATATCTGTATCTATCCGTATCTAATATTCGTATATGTAATGAATATTATCCGTTTCGTTTTCACCCCTACAAGTTAAGCTGACAAGGATGACTAACAATAGATGAATTTGGAAGTCAACCAAAGTTTTGGTGTTGTCGGCCACTAAATGCCTTGAGATGAAATGGATCCATGGATTTATATTGGATCCAACAACACTGGGCCGAATGTTTTATTGCACATTGTTAATTGATCCAGCCCAAAATTTTATTTCATTAGGTGCTGCTCACATGGACATGTATTAGCAGTAAACTAGCCCAAAATCAGACAAATAAATATGTCTGAAATTCATAGGCAGTGCACTTTGAATTGCACTAATCCAGATTTGGCAGTGCACTTTGAATTGCTATTTCTTCGATTCATTGAAAATCTTTTACTTTTTCACTTGTGGATAATTCGATTTATAATAGATAATAGAGTGGTAATTTATTAACTTCTAAAAACAACAATTGAAGATGAAAAATATTTCTTTCTGTTATAGATATTTCACATATTTCTGTCCTAAATATTAACATGTCATGTCATGCTTGCCCTATTTTTCTGTCCTATTGCTACACATGACATTTTTGGATTTGTACAAAAATTGAAGATGAAAAAAAAAAAATTAAAAATCGAACTTTCTATTTGGTTATGTTGCAACATAGAGCTTGTTTAGTCTCAAGGAGCTTTTCCCATGGACAATGCATATCTCGGGGCTTTTGATAATGAGCAACCGTATAATTATCTTTACAACCTTCTATAATTATATTATCTTCTGGTGCATACTTTACATCTGCACCCCCATTTTTCATGTTATCTACCCAGATGCCCATTGCCACATCCTCTAGCTAGCTTGAACATCTGCATAATTATTTTTTCTATGTTGAGAATTTAAAACTATGCAAGTACAGATATAAAGAAAAGTCATTTTAATATATATATTAGTAAAGAAAAATGAAAACCGAATATCATCCTTTGATGTTTTAACACACACACACACACACACACACACACATATATATATATATATATATATAAATGCACTTTTTTGGTCAAGCATGTATGTATAAGGATGCACCACCATATAAAAAATCCAAAACATCAACTCTAACAAGTTAAAGATAGCATGATTGCATGAAGCATCAGCTACAACTTCCTCTATTGATAACTTCCAAATTTACCAAAGAACCAACTTTGGTCTAGTGGCTAACTCAATATCGATCCTCCATATGAAAAATCACAGGTTCGAGAAAAGAAAAACTTCAAGCATACCCAAAATACACCTTCTCTTATTTAAATTAAGAGACACTGGGAAACCGAAGTTAGATGATGTATTATTATGCGTTATATGCTATTATTGATAGTTGAAATTCCCATCTAGGAAGAAATTAACAAGTTACCTCAGTTGTTATGCACCACTTGCTTTATTATTTCTGTCTGGCCCGAATTCGTCATTTATCCTCCCATACAACAATCCACTGGTGATATTTATATTCTTTAGAGCAGAAAGAATACTGTCAACACGTACAAATGCATCATCATCTGTCTTCATCACGTACCTAGCCGATACCCCGCCCGTCTGTCTGGCATATGGTGCAGCAATCTATATTCAAATTTAGTTTAAAATTCAAAACAAATGATAAAAAAATTTCAATAGAAGTTAACTGTACCAAAAAAGAAAAAGAAATATTACCCTGTAAATGCAAATAGCAATAGTTTTCGATATTAATAACTCATAGTAGTCGACGAATGGTAAAATTTGAATATCTCTATATGTTATTGCCTCATTCCAGAGCTCCTCATTCACCACCCCATTTTTATGCTTCAGAATATTGAAAATAAAATATAACAATGATGTCAAAAAACCCAACTAACAAAAAAAACTATTTCAATAAAAAATAATAATCAAGAAAAAAAAACATCAATTGGTACATTTCGGACATCAATTCTGAATGTTAAATAGACTTTTGTGTTGCTAACAATGATGAATTACCATATAATTAGAGAAGAAAAGTCCATACCAGCCCAACAAAAAACCGTACCACAGCTCTCGCAGACCTTACTTCTTCGTGTTGCATCCATGTTCGTCTAACTGCCATCCTTCTTTTGAAATTGTTGGCAGCGGAAACAACACCAATAAAGAGATCAACTAATTTATCTGGTGCAATTCTAGGGACCTTTAGCATTTCCAGGTCTATGATGCTTCCTACCTTTTGTTGTTGGCAAGCCGTTTGCTATAACAGATAATAGTTTAATATCTCCAGATATTCTCACATTTCTAATGAGCCAAGGTTCCAAATTCTAGGAAAGGATAACATTGAATAAAGTATTGGTAATACTATTTAAATAGCCTTCATTAAGAAAACAATTCAAACAAAAAATTATGAAATAAAACATACATATCGGTACGGAAATGAAGTTATATGGCTGCCATCTTCGATCATGTGCATCCCTTCAGCACCAATTTTAAGAACAGAAATGGCAAGGAACCCTTGCTTAAATGGAAAAGCATTTTTAGGCTCCTCATCATGCATTTTCATGCTCAAGGACCTCCTTGTAATATTATGGAAGTTCTAGTCCGTTACAGAAAGTATTCCTTTTCCTCTCCTATTACCATTAGCTGTGCACATTTGTAATCCATCCACTGAAAATATGAGAAATAAAAATTAACAATAGTAAAATACTGGAGGATAGAGGCACGTTTTCATGGAGTAGCCGGTACCAAAACCACACTTGTAGAAACAAGACTTGTATCAATTCACATATTACTTTTTTATTTATTTAGTGCTTAGGTGGTGCAGCCATTATTGTTGGTACCATGCTAGATACATGACCATACTTAGAAGTCTAGTTCTACTAGTTTCAATTACCTTTCTCTTTGCTGTTAGACTCGTTGTAAGAGGGGCACCTTACCTCGGGGCCCCATTCACTGTTCTGCACAATCATTGGATCTTCTGTGACAATAGCCCAAGCAACCTTACATTGTAGTGCAAAACAACAGGTGGATCAGGTTCACCAGGTAAGGGAGACCCGATAAGCTAAATCTTAAAACTACCATTGAGCCCGCCAGGCGTACCAATTACGGTCAGAGAGGAGCCCGAAACCATACCACATGGTATTTTTAAGTCAAAAAAATTGTCATTATAACTTCAAGTCTGGAGGATTTCATTTCTCTTATTGAGTACGGACATTGTTCCTTCTCTTGATCAGTACCCGACCCATTAAGAGATCCCCGGTTTTGAGTTTTTACGTGGTTTTTTAGGTTTGACCATACAAATCCAGCTTCTTGCATGGCTTCAGTAGCATTGGGTAAGCTCTTGGAGAAATTTAACAAAGGATTTATTATTTCCCAAGTGTGAAGTAACCTGTGTTGCATGTAAGTGAGGTTATTCGGTATTATGAGGTTGGCTAAAATTTGATCATCTGAAATAACCACGGATTGTGACGAGTTGCTTCCATTTTGGATCGGGTGCAATCTGGAGTGTCAATTTAGGGTTTGTCTTGAGTTTCTATACACGATGTTTTGGAGTGATTTCCCGGCCATGTCGTTTTCTATTATGAGATAATTGATAAATATTAAAGAGAATAAAATTATGATAACACTGCTTCCTGGACATCTCTTCATGCTTACAAAATTTAAAACCAGATATCAAATTGTGATGACCTTCCTGTAAGCAAAATGAAAATCATACAATTATATAAAAAAATATGGTAATACTGGAAAGTACCACCGAGAACTACATGCCTTCTCAAGTCTACACCCTTGAAAGTTTTCCAATTGATGCAAATAATTACACTTATAATGACGACTCCGCTTATGATCTCTTCACATTTTCAAGATCTAAACCTTAATAAGATATGAAATAAACAATATCCGTAAGGGACATTGCGCTTTGTGAAATTAACACGAGAGAAATTAAAACCCCGAATAAAAGATCCAAGATTATGTGTTATGAAAAATATTACAACTTTGCACATTGGAACCAAAGTTTAATAGTTCTTATCTTACCAACAGAATGGATATTGCGAGATGAAAATGTAAATTACCTTCTATAATTGATCTAATCAGAATAGTTGGATCATGATTGAACGGTTACGACATTTAACTGCTTATATAAATAAAGAACCGATATAATGGAGTGGTTTAAACTTTAAACAAGTGAAATCAAAGCAGAATTCCAAATGATCGGAATTCTGTATTGATTATACAAAAGTTCTTTTTTTTGTTATACAAGAAGTAACATAGTAAGTACCAAAAAACTCAAAAAGTTTAAGAAAGTGATTGAACTTTTGTTTGTTGGGCACTTATTGGTGTCTTCTTAATGAAATATGCGGATACATTAGTGTAAAAATAGAAAAAAAACGATATAAATTTTATCAGGGAATCAAAGACATAACATATCACAAATGCTTACCAGATATTATTACAATGGAGAATCAAACGCTAGCATGCATGTTGCCATTTTTATCTCTAAATCGAACGGTGCACCATTGACATGACCAGTTCAAACGATGCCACTAGGGAGCGAGAGAGAGAAAGAGAGAGATCCAGAAAAGAGAAGAGGCCCAAGAGTTGCTTGTATTTTCACTAAGAACAACAAAAGATAAATTTATTGTTTCAAACATCAAGAAGAAGGGAATCTTCTTCACCTTCAAACTTATAACGACAACTCTTGCACGGTAAGGTCTCTGAGATTATGTAACGATAGGTAAAGAGAAAGTAGAAAATAGTAGAAAATGGAGGTGGAGAAAAGGGGAACAGGGACTCGATGAAGAAAGAGAGGAGAGAGTGCAAAGTTGTTGGTTGACCTGACTTTATTTATTGAACGGGCTATTCACGCGCGAGATCCTTGTTGCTTTTGACTAAACCTGGTCCAAAACCGTTCACTTAACACCGAAATATCCGTTTTTTTTTTATTTGTAAATTTACACTGCAGAAAATTCCATCTGTTTTATTATTAAAATCAAATTTATTTGTAAATTATCTGGTATGTATTTTCTAATATTTATGAAAATTAAACATAAATATGTGCTGCTCACAAAAATAATTAAGACTCTTCAATATGTCCAGTCCGCATAATAAGATAGAACTAGACACATTATTTATTTTATTAAAGAGTTTCGGCACACTCTAATATCTTTTAGATGCTATGTATAAATGATAATTAAACCTGTGTTTTTCCGAAGAGAAACGATACATGTTATTTGTGTTTAATAATATATTAAAAGTGTATAAAAATTATTGTGAATAAAGGTTGTAAGTTCAAAGCCTGATAATTGCCCCTCAGATAAATCTCCAAGCGCGCCCTCCAAGTACTTAATGTATAATTTTCATTTTCAGCACTCATATTCAAACTTTTAAAACTATATTTAAAATCTTTTATAATGCTACTCACAAGCATTTAAATTCTAAACCTAATTAGTTTTAACTCCTAACTATTTTTGTCTTCAAGTAAAAAAAGAAAAAATTTTCTTTCACCACTCTTTTTCTTTCCTTTGATTATTCTCGTCAATTTTCCTGACGATTCGTGATGAATTTTGCAAATCTAAAAATCCAAACTTTTTCTACTCAATTTTATCTTTCAAATGAGATGCAGGAATCAATACTTTTGAGTTTTTTTTTAAGTTGTTGTTTTTATTTTTTTTGAAAGTACAGCCCATTAGCAAATTTCCTATTGAAAGACAACAATGAAAACCGTACTTAATTAGTGATGGAGGGAATTTTTTTATTGGTAGTAATTAATAGAAAAGAAGAGAGACAAACAATAAGAGTACAGTAATATTTATATTAGTAGTAAGATCGGTAGGAATTTTACCGATCTAAACCAGTTTGTTTTTTGTTTCCTTTTAATTTTTTTTTTCAAAAATAGATAAAGTATCTTAAAATTTAGATATATAAAAACATTCTATCTATTTTTTGAAAAACTTTTCATATTTTACTAGAAATCAAATATAAGAATTTTCTCCATCTATACATCAGATTAAAATAATAAAAAGTTAAGATCGGTAGCAATTCTACCGATCTTACTACCAATATAAATATTACTGTACTCTTATTGTTTGTCTCTCTTCTTTTCTATTAATTACTACCAATAAAAAATTTCCGTGATGAGCTCTATCTTTCTATTAAAAAAAATAATAAATTTGATTCACCAATCGAAATCGTATTTTAAAGCATTTTCTAATGCTAGTGGCACATCATGAGCAAATTTGAATTATGAAGTGACATGTGATTAATGCACATATCTGAAATAATGCTAGTGGGCACATGATCTGCCTTATTGAGCATTCTAATAAAGTAGCTTATAATAATTTTCTATTCTTAATTACTTGGAAATTTTATCATTTTAATTTTATGGTAAAAGTTTATAATTCTATAATAAAACATTGTACATAAATAAATTATAATTTCAGCATTTTTACTTCTCTGCCTTGATTTGAAATTAATTTTGATGAAAATAATTAATGTTTTCAACGTTGTGATGCATTAATTTTGCTGTAATTTGAAAATCTCTCATACATTGATATGCTTTTCAGTCACTCAATGGATGATCGATGATTTTAAATTTGATTAAATCTTATGCAGCATCATCCTAAATTATGAAGATCGTTTAATACCGACAGTTACTGAATTGGTTGTAATTATTATCAAAACATTGTAGTTATCAATATAACTTATTTTTTTTCTACATATGGTATGAACCGATAGTGCATGTCTGTCATATAGTATTATTTAAATTCGCTATGGTGATATACATATTACAATCATTTCGTGCTATGGATTCAAATTTTAGTTCGCAAAGTTCAAACAGAAGATTAAAATCCCTTAACATGATCGCCATATGAAAATGTAGGTAGAGATAAAATTTTAGATAGGTTAAAATTTATGACCATATAAAAGTAATGATTTTCCACTTATAAAAAAATATAGTAAAAAAAAAATTGAAAACATAAAATTTGGTCATTAAGTATATATATATTTTTTTAATGAAATCATGTTTGTTGTTCGGATAGACTCTTTAAACTTAAAAAATTGAGATATAAATCTGTATATTATCATAGCCTTACTGTAGATGTGGAGCGGTACCACAGTTGGCGAGAAGAAAATATTCTAGGACTTTGATTATCTAAAGGTCGAGATTTCCAGCTCCACTCACGACTTCGCAGCTTGTGCGAAGTTTTGTAATAGATTAAAATGTTCGACCAAAATCGTTCTTATGGGGAGAAATTTTGAGTCAAGATTCACCAATAATACAAAATAATATTATAAAATATATAGGAGTAGAACTAGGGTGTTCTTAAGCTCACCAAGTCCCTTTGTGAGTTTAATTCAAAAACCAATTGAATTGGCTTCAAACAATGCATCCAAACTGTTGAAACCGATCTACTTCACGAGTGATGCATTTACATGTCAAATTTATAAATTTTCGAACTAATTTAGTATAAAGTCAAGCGGTAAAAAAAAGATGGTTTATAAGTTAATTTTAATGTGTTCATTTTTCATCATTTTTTAACCGCTTGAATTTATAGTAAATTAGTTCAAAATTTTAAAAACTTGACATGTAAACTCATCACTCGTGAAGTAGATCGGTTACAACGGTTTGGATGCCTCGCTTGTTACCAATTTAATGGGTTTTTGAGTTAAGCTCACAAAGAGGCTCGGTGAGGTTAAGAACACTCTAGTTCTACTCAATATATATACTACCTAATCGATTTCATATATGGATAGAAAATTTCCTTGTGAATCACTTGTTATAAATATATCTTATTAGTTGCGGATATATATAGGACAGTGCTACCGTGCTACGCGTAGCATAGAGCACTCCGTGCTACGGCTCACTTTTTGATTTTTCAAAATCCTAACGGTCGATCCGAACCGTTCAACATGATCTCCATATTAATATGTACTTGCAAACCAAATTTTACATTTTTTAGAATTTTTTTACTATTTTTACAGCCACTTTGAAAAAACACTAATTTGTACACAACAGTAAAATCTGCTGGACCATTGGATCAGCGTTTTCAAAGTGGCTTAATAAATAGTAAAAAAATTCTAAAAAATGTAAAATTTGGTTTGCAAGTACATATTAATATGGAAATCATGTTGAACGGTTCGGATCGACCGTTAGGATTTTGAAAACTCAAAAAATGAGCCGTAGCACGGAGAGGCTCTATGCTACGCGTAGCATATTAGCAAAATCCTATATATATATATATATAGAGAGTGGCTAAGATCAAAGTGGTATGACCAAGGCCTTTGGTGCTACCAAGTCGTTTTTGGATTTTCAAAGTCCAAACGGTCGATCTAAACCGTTAGATGTGATCTCTATATTAAAATCTGCTTGGAGACCAAATTTTACATTTTTTGGAATTTTTTTACTATTTTTTAAGCCACTTTGAAAATTGCTGATCACATGGTCCAGAATTTGGTTGCACTGTTTTTACTGTTCACCCGGATCTGCCATTTTCAAAGTGGCTTAAAAAATAGTAAAAAAATTCAAAAAAATGTAAAATTTGGTCTCCAAGCAGATTTTAGTATAGATTGAACATCTAACGGTTTGAATCGACTATTTGAACTTTAAAATTGCAAAAACTAATTGGTAGCACCAAGGCCTTAGTCATACCACTTTGACCTTAGCCACTCTATATCTATATATATAGTAGCGAAATGAAGTTCTTAATTTGTTTCTCAACGCTCATGTAGTTGCGGTATATATTTTATTATTGTATTACTACTGACTTCTGTCAACAGGAATGCAACTGGGTAGGAACACATCATCCGTATTGTGCGCTCCCACTACCGTGGATTTTTTTTTGGAGAAACGACAAAATCTTCTTCCAATATTTTTATTGAGCCCTACGAGTTCCAATTAGAGGTGCAAACGGATCGGATACGGATCGAATAGTGGTAAAACTATATCCGTATTCTTTTTTATTTTTTGGATACGGATACGGATCGGATATATCGGATATCCGTAGATATATATAAATATTTTCATAATATATATTAATTAAATTATATGGTATATATCTACTTATTCGGCGTACGGATAATTAAAAAATTCAAAACTATATCCGTATCCGTATCCGTATCTGTAAGGATATTCCAATATCGGATATCCGTATTTAATTTTCAGATACGGATCCGGATACGGTCGGATATTATCCGATCCGTTTGCACCCCTAGTTCCAATGAATATGGTACGAGTTAATTAGGTGGTGACATTTTCATACTCATATCGGTATAGAATTAGTTTTATTGGTACCTTACTTTTATCTATATTAATTAAATTTTGATCTTACTCATATTTTATCTTTATCTATTAATAATAACGGATAATTATTGAATAAATTAATAGCTTATCTAATTTAATTTCAAATAATATATATATGATACACATAATGTATGTAATATCATGAAATATATAAAAAAACTTAATTTTTTCCCAATAACTATAAAAAAATGTTAATCAAATATAAACGATAAAAAATGTTATATAATTAAAATTTCATATAAATTACTAGTTAAAAACAATATAAAATATTGGGTAAATTAATGTTATGGTAACTAAATAAAATTAAATAAATTATTTGTTGTATAAATAAAAGAATATCATATAGTTTAATATTTATCAAATACTAAGGTCTCCCGGTTTCATGCATTAACCACGTAATCAGTATTAAATATTCGAGGAAAACATGCAGCTGCACCCCGTTTCTCAACATCTAAGCATAAACTCTAATTTTAAAATGAATTAATATATATATGTGTTTAGATAAGATAGGATTTTTGTATAAAAAATATATAATACATATAGTGTCTATCCATACTCCCAACAATTATTATAGAGTCCGGCTAGTATGACATCGGTGTCATATGACATCAACTACAAAATTAATTGGATAGACTTCAAACAACTAATTCAAACCGTTCAAACCGATTTACTTTATGAGTGATGCGTTTACATGCAAATTTTTTATATTTTCTAGTTATTTTAGTATCAAATCAAGCAGTAAAAAATGTTGAAAAATGAATGCATTAAAATTAACTTAAAAACTCACACTTCACCGCGCCCCCTCCCTCTATATATCTCTCCCGGGTTTGATCCCTCTCTCATCTCTCTCTCTTCACACTCTCTCCTTCCTTCCGTCTCTCTGTCACTCTCTTTATTGGTAATAATATGAATCCATAGCACGGTCGATCCATTAAATAAACAGACTACTTGGTTTGCTGATCATTACAAGGCTTGAACCAGGTGTGGTGTTATATGCTGGTATTCTGTACCAGTTTGTTTCTGGGTTCAGAGAAAAGCAGCTCCTACAAAATACTGCTTTTATAGGGTTCTATTCATGCTATGCGTGTCAACACAAGTATTGCTAAGCAATGGAGTAGAAATACTATCTTAATTCTATAACATTTTTATATCCTTTTTCTTTCATCAATTATTAGTGCCAGAAATTTGAAGTGCTAAGATATATCATTCCAAGAAAAAACATGCTGCAATTCTTCAATTAATATTTATTAATATCATAGAGTTCAATTTATTCAATGACAGCATTACGAAACTGGACACATGTCATGTCAAAGCATATCTATATCTTTTCAGCGGCACATCTCTTGCAGTCCAGTCGATCCTTCAAGGCAGAGTGTATGCTGCAATATACAAAACAACAATCAATAAATAATGACAAAATAAACGAACTTAAAAATTGCAATATTCATCACATGATTTAAAAGAAAATTAGAAAAAAAAATTTCATTTTCATACCTCCACATATATATCCAACAGGGCGGTTGGCAAGGTTGCACCTTTTGGGAATAGTTATAGCAATCTCAGGCTTAATACCGGCAAGCTTCGCCATGTTAGAAAGAAGAACAGCACACAGGCAGCCCGGGTTCTGAGTGAATGTTTGCACCTGAGAGCAACACTTGCTCGACACCTCTGCATTTTCATCCCTTGCAGCCGATGCACATGGTGCCAATCTAAACGCCATAGTGTCAGGTGAAGTTCTACCGCATTCACCTGCACCGTTGGCTTTGTCAATGCTAATTGCGCCAACCAACACAAGTGCTACAAAAAGGGCAAGGAACTTAGGAGTGGTGAACACCATTTTTGTTTCAGTTTTTTTTCAATTAATCTATATTTTGAATGGTTTAGCTAGAGGATTCATGGGGTTTATATTGATGTAGGGATTGTAGTGGGAGATACTAGTGGGTGTACCACTAGGTTTTGTTTAATTTCTATTGTGAGGATTTTCATCAAGTAAATGATTGTCTGTTTGGTGATAGTGCACTTGGTTTCATTAACCAATTTAAAGATAATGCCAGGTTTTTCAAGCGGTGCTTTGTGTGGGGTTGGCCGGTGCTTTTTTAATTTTTTTTGGAAGCAGCTAATAGTCTCCGGACCCCAATTCCCGGAAAATTCCGGATATAACTCAAAGTCTCTGTAAACTAATGAAGCTAATCCTGTAAACCTTTTGCAGTAAACCTATAAACTAATACGTACAGTGGATATTGAACTAGTAGCGAATTCTCAAAAATAGTTATATATCCGCGTGATCCCCCATGAAAGCGCGTGGTCCCCTCATTAAAAGCGCGTGGTCCAAATTAGTAACCTTTTCTCTTTTGGATATAACTCAAAGTCCCTGAAAACTAATGAAGCTAATCCTGTAAACTAATGAAGCTAATTCTGTAAACTTTCCATTTTTACAAAAGCAGTAATATATCCGCGTGGTCCCCTTTTCTCTTTTGTAAAAATAGAAAGTTTTACAGGCGGAAATTTTACGGGAATATGAGAACGGGGGACAGTACTTTTTTTTTTTTTTTTTTTAAGTAAAGGGGGAAACCTAATCCTGCCCAGTTTGAGAATTTTGGACCTAAATTATGGATAAATGCAAGGTCTGTTCTCGGCCTAATGAGCCGAGTTTATTAGTTTATTACATTTGCAGGTTTCATACATTAATCAAAGACTTGTAAATCCAAATTCCGAATTTGTTTTTCATTTTTGTTATAGAGTCAAATTAATAATGAACAAAGTAAAATTGACATGTAAATAATTTTTATAACAACCGTTTAACTTCATACTAAATTAAATCCAATTTTTATAAACGCATCATCTGTAACGTAAATTATTTTTAACGGTTTGAATTCAACAATTTTTAAAGTCATTATTTTGATAGGTTTTGGAATAAAGTTAACACAAGAATAGGTGAACTTAAGAACACCTAGTTTACTCTTAGTTATGAATTGAAATTAATATATTTCCAATCCAAACAAAGAAAAAAAACAAATATTACCCGCACAAATCCACACCATCATATCCAAAAATATATATATATATATAGAGTGGCTAAGATCAAAGTGGTATGACCAAGGCCTTTGGTGCTACCAAGTCGTTTTTGGATTTTCAAAGTCCAAACGGTCGATCTAAACCGTTAGATGTGATCTCTATATTAAAATCTGCTTGGAGACCAAATTTTACATTTTTTGGAATTTTTTTACTATTTTTTAAGCCACTTTGAAAATTACTGATCACATGGTCCAGAATTTGGTTGCACTGTTTTTACTGTTCACCCGGATCTGCCATTTTCAAAGTGGCTTAAAAAATAGTAAAAAAATTCCAAAAAATGTAAAATTTGGTCTCCAAGCATATTTTAATATAGATTGAACATCTAACGGTTTGAATCGACTATTTGAACTTTAAAATTGCAAAAACTAATTGGTAGCACCAAGGCCTTGGTCATACCACTTTGACCTTAGCCACTCTCTCTCTCTCTATATATATATATATATATAGAGAGTATGGCTAACGTGCTTCCTCTAGCATTTCGGCGAGGTGCTTCCGGGGGCATATCTTAGTGTTTGATGTTCAAACAACAAATCCAAACCGTTAGATGTTCAATCTATATTAAAATCTGCTTGGAGACCAAATTTTACATTTTTTGAAATTTTTTACTATTTATTGAGCCACTTTGAAAATTGCTGATCCGGGTGAGCAATAAAAACAGTGCAGGCCATATGATCAGCAATTTTCAAAGTGACTTAATAAATAGTAAAAAAATTCCAAAAAATGTAAAATTTGGTCTCCAAGTACATTTTAATATAGATTGAACATCTAACTGTTTGGATTTGTTGTTTGAACATCAAACACTAAGATATGCCCCCGGAAGCACCTCGCCGAAATGCTAGAGGAAGCACGTTAGCCATACTCTATATATATATATATATATATATATACAGTCATGATCCTTATATAGTTAAACTTTTTTTTAGTAAAGGCTGTAGGTCAAGCCACCCAATTATTTAATATCTATAAAGAATTTCTTCATTTGAGTTTCGAACCTGCAAAACCTCCGACACAGAAAGTGTTGACTTTGCCACTAGACCAAAAACTGATTCTCGCCATAAAAGTTATACTTAATCCTCATAGTACAATAATTCGTGAGATAAAAAATTCATATAGCAACACACACAATCAAGCAATGTTCCTGTTCTTGGCATTCGCCTCCCCTCCAAAATACTCATGAAGAAATTTCAAACCGGCCGATTAGAGTTTCTTTTACCCCTCTTCTCTTGATTACTCAATCCGCACCCGTTTTGGAGGTGTGGTGTGCTCTTTGTTGCGGCAGTGCACTTCTTGGAGATGGCCTCGGAAGCAAGGTGGAGGAAGTCGGCTTCTACGGGTCTGAGCGCATTCGGGTGATAAATAAAGTTCCCTTTTGTTTTTCACTTTCTCTATTGTGCCTTGTGAGGCTTGAAATTGAAACTCGTTGTGAGTTGAATTTGCGCCTTGTGAATGGCTTGTTAAACTTGAAATGTCGCATATGTTGTAGCGAAATCTTTGTGAGAATTGCTTGAGTTGGGTGTTGGTCCGAAATGCTTCATGTTTGAGCTCAGTACGCTTGATCGGTTCATGTTACGGCTGAATTGTAACTTAGTCTGTACCAAATCAGTGTATTAGTATGATTTTTGGAGATGACAGGGACCAGAGCAACATTTTTATAAATTATCGGGGTCATCCTTCAAATTTTGGACATTGGTAATTATCCCTTATCACAGGCGCTTAGATGTAATACTTGAAATTTTTAAAAGAATGTGGGCTGATCTGTTAATTAATGCAACCTTGGTAATTTTCCCTTTTCTGGGGGCTTAGTGAAATTCGAAAATTTGAAATGTGGGGCTCAGCCGAAATGAAATAAAATATTGATTTTGGGCCTTTATTCTGTCTGGGCTCGGTTATGGAATGAATTAAATAAACTGTGCTAAGCCCCAAACCATAACTAAAATAAAAAGGGGCCAAGGTCTTCGATTTGGGTTGTGCAAGCCCAAAAACATAGTGTAAATAATACATAAATTTGGTTTAGAATTTGGGCTCTCTTATTTCTGGGTCGAAAATAAATAAGCAGTTATTTTGCAGAGAAACAAAATAAGTAGTTATTTTGAAGAGAAACAAAATAATTAGTTTATGTCATGATTCATATGTTATTTTCAATAAAAAAAATAAATAATTTATGATATTACTAGAGATATTTTGAATAGAAATTTGAATTTTACACTGATTCAATATAAATATTATAATTTCTTAATCAATTTGGTGTTACTTTATTACTTTATGAGACTTAGATAATGTTGATAGTTAGTAGAAATTTGTAATATAAATTAAAAAAATGCTATGTATGATAGCTTTTGCTGTAGCTAAGTTATTTGCGATAATTTCTTTTAACCCTCCCGTAATGACGTGATAATCGCTATTTAGAACATTGAGTGATATACATGCACACAACACGTACAACATGCATAAACTATAGAACATTGAGTGATTAAAAATATGACTTGTGCATAAACTATAGAATATTGACAAAGATCAAAATTAAATAAATATTACAAAAATACGACTTTCATCTTGTAACTAAAAGAGCATCGTTCTCTAATTAAGAGATGCTGGTTTGAAATCTAATTAAATAGTTCTTTGTGAATATTTAGATTTGGGTCTGAATTAGGGGCACCATTAATTCTCTACTAAATTTTAAAAACCAAGTTACATGAACCGGGTTTTCTTCTTCATGTTCCTAAATTCATAATTTCATCTTTGAATAGTGGAATTGCTACTTGAGTCATAGTGCACTACTTTGTGTCTTTGTACCAATATGCAAAAAAAGATACGAGCAAGAGACGTACAAGAATGCAAATTCTGTTGATTTTTTTTTCCTGTATTGACAATTACATTCTAGTATATATCTATTTAAAGTACAAGATTGCAGTTAAATAAAGAAACTATCCACTAAAAAGAACAAGCTAAAAATAAGTAACTACTATCCCTATTATGTCTAATAGAACTATGCCTAAAACAAGGGTGGGGCTATTTTGACAACAAGATTTTAATTATTGAGAGCTGAGAGAAACTTTAATCTCTTTGTACCCAATTTGCTCTTAAACTTTTGTTCTTGTCTTTCCACAATAAATGCACCACATGTCTATTTAAGAAAGAAAGACACAATATAATATATTGCACCACAATATGTTTTTTTTTTCCTTAGCCAAACGAACATGGATATGGATGAAAATAATTTCGTGGTCGTTAACCTATAAGATAAAAAAAATGTATATCTATATTGAGATGAAGCTGGATAAGGTATAGTTTTAAATTGGAATCTTATCATTACATTAATTTCAAAATGACTCATGTCAGAATTGGTACGAGTCAACATTTTAAATTGGCACATTTTCCATGGCATTATTTTAATGAATGTTGGAATTTTATTGGTCAAATATCAAAGAGTATGAACCTTTTACGCACAAATATTTATTTTTCAAATTTAGATCGAAAATATTCAAATAAAAGAGAACTGATCGATTTACGTCTTACGTACAATATTATTGTTCCATATTTAATTTGGAATATTGTTCCCAGAATTATTCAAATTAGGCAGATTTTTTAATGTAAAATTACATGGAGTAGTACATCTCTATTTAAAGTAGAAGATTGCATTTAAATAAGAAATCAATCAACTAATCTACCCACTAATATAAGAACATGCTTAAAATAACTATGCGACAATATTTATGCCAAAAATAGCTAGGTCTAAAACAACCAATACAGTTTTTATACCTCTAAAAATAATTTTGAATGAATTCTCAACATATATAAACAAAGTATACTTGATATACAACCTCTACGTATGTGTCTTTCAGAAGAGGAAATAAAGGAAGATCAGAAGAGCAGAGGAATTCAGTACATCATATGGCCTCCTCGCAAGATTGTGTCATCCTTTTGCTGTTCCTTGTACTCTATTGTGCTACCACAGGTGCACTCCCTTCGCCGACCCCGATTGTTATCCCATTTAAAGCTTCCAATGACAAAGAATTTCAATTTGTTGGCAGGTATGAATCCATCTCTCTCTCTCTCTGTCTGTCTCCTCTCCGGTCCGCTAGCTAATCTCCTTTTGTAGATGATATGAGTGCATGTTATTAGCTTACAAGAGAACTCAATTTCAGGTTTGCTGTAGACGAATACAACGACATGCATATGGGCGAGCCACACCTGTTTATATCGCTAAAACGGGTTGTTGCTGGTGAAGCAATTTTATACGAATTCAGCAAAGAACAGACAACATGGAATATTAAGCTGACGGCCCGAAACTACAGCCGAAGGCAGCTCGGTCCTTTGGCCTATTATACCGCTACAGTGTTTGAGAACATGAACAGCATAAGTGAGGGCCAGAGTCTAGCCTATGGTTCAAATTTAACCTTTGGTGGCCTCTCTTCAAGCATGTGGTCGAACGATATTTTACTTAAGGATTATGACTATGTTTACTGATTTCAACTTTTGGTACATACTCATAGTTTCCTGATTTCAATAGAAATCGGTGGAAAGAAGATATTTGAAGGGATTATTGAAGCCGAAGCACACTTGATCTATTAATATGTTATCATATATGTTATATGGGCTTGTTCGGTTATATTTTGCACTTTCTCGGTGGGTGCGTTCTTATTTATTGTTGCCGCTCCTTGTACTGCCGAATTATTGTAGTTCTTTTAATTCTTATATTTATCAATGGGTTCCAAATTTGAGATTTTGTAGACAATGAGTTTGTTTTTATAATATTAGTTCTTATATGTTTTTTTGTATTATTTCATGCTGGTCCAGATATATTATTACATGCTTTCAATGACAAAGATATTGTAGTCAAGAGTCCAAACAACCGATTCGAACCGCTCAACATTGAATTCCAAGTTTAAGATACCAAATTTTATATTTTTTTGAGATTTTTTTTACTTTTTTTAAGAGGTAGAAAATCACAGTTTTGGAATTTTTTTTAAAGCAAAGCAGAAGCCAATTTTTAGAATATTATTGATGATCGAAAAACAACGATTTTCTACCATTTTAAAAAAATAGTACAAAAATTCTTTAAAAAAAAGTAAATTTGGTCTCCAAGAACATTTTCATATGGATGTGAAAATGAACCCCCCTCCAATATTGCTAAAAATAATATCGGATCGTTTATTTAGATTTTTTTATCAATAAAAAAATAATCCAGCTTAGTAATAGGATTGGGATTTGGATCTAAAAGGTTGTCAATCTGAAACCCGTTATGAATTTTTCAGATATTGCAAAAATATAATATACTAAATATTAGATTTCCTATCATAGCAATGTTTCCTAAAAATAATGTAATGTTACACAATTTATGTTTGTAGGCAATTAATTATCAGACTAGTGACACAATTTGAAAATCATTAACATTTTTTAAATTTCTTTCTTAGTCTATTTTATTTTTTACTTCTCTCTTTTCTCACTTTTACAAATCAAAAGACACTTATTCTTACAAAATGACATTTTTATCACTCATATACCAATTTCTATGAAGAAAGCTATAATCATGACTTTGGTCGACCTAAAATTTATCTATAACATTAACTATTACATAAGCAAAAAAAAATTAAAATCATAATTCCTATACAATTCTTGGTTCTCAAATATCTCCAAATCAAATGAAAAATTTCATCTGTCTTGTCTGTGTTCAGTAATATTGATAAATTTCACTTCTTTCCTGGACCATTTGGTAATCTACATTAGTTAGTCAAATCTTTCTAATTCAAGGTCTAGATCTGATCCAATATGTTAAAGTAAATAAACATACTAGGGACAGTGCTACGGTGCTACGCATATATAAGGGCCCCTCCGTGCTACGGCTCACTTTTTGAGTTTTCAAAATCCTAACGGTCGATCCGAATCGTTCAACATGATCTCCATATGAATATGTACTTGCAAACCAAATTTTACATTTTTTAGAATTTTTTTACTATTTATTAAACCACTTTGAAAATCGCTGATTCAATGGTCCAGAAAGTTTACTGTTGTGTACAAATTAGTGTTTTTTCAAAGTGGCTTAATAAATAGCAAAAAAATTCTAAAAAATGTAAAATTTGGTTTGCAAGTACATATTCATATGGAGATCATGTTGAACGGTTCGGATCGACCGTTAGGATTTTGAAAACTCAAAAAGTGAGCCGTAGCACGGAGGGGCCCTTATATACGCGTAGCATATTAGCAAAATCCAACATACTACATAGAACATGGCATCAAATAATTAATTAGTCCAATCTTTCTAATTCAAGGTGTAGTTTCCAACATCTTGGTCGGATATAATTAAAGATAGCACCTGGCACTAATTAATTAACCGAATCTTTCATAATTGAAGAGGTAATCCCAAGATAATGAAAGATAGTCAAATCTAAATTTGTCCTATTACACTCAATATTGTTTGACTACACCTAATTGAAGAGGTAATCCCAAGATAATGAAAGATAGTCAAATCTAAAAAGTCGTGATGTAAAAAAAAAAAAAAAAAAAAAAATGATGATGAAAGGAATTTAATCAATGGCCGAAATATAATAAAAATGATGAAAGGCACTTGTTTGGGTTCGACCACCAAAGAAAAAAAATGAATTAATTAAATGGGCCGAATTATTAATTGGAGGCTAGCCGAATTAGTCAAGGCCCAAGAGAATAAAGATGCTCTAGATATTTTTGCTCCTATGGACACATGTCACATGACCAATGAAGATGCCAAGATGCCAAGAATATTCCATTCAAGCTTGAGGGATAAGCATAACCACTTGGATGCATCTAAACCTTTGGATGAGAGTAATACAAAGGAGTGGTGGGGATCATGCCAACAAGGCTCCTCTAAACCCTATGTTCTACCCCTTGCCTAGCCTATATAAACCCCTCATTTGAAGATGAAAAATGAGGCACAATACACATAGCCACCCACACAACACAAAAAACACAAGAGAGACACAAGGCCGAAACCCTCTTCCTTCTTTGCCAAAAATCAAAATAGAAA
Source organism: Carex littledalei (assembly GCA_011114355.1). Lineage (NCBI taxonomy): Eukaryota > Viridiplantae > Streptophyta > Magnoliopsida > Poales > Cyperaceae > Carex > Carex littledalei. Next base: position 7,666,965 of record CM022083.1, on the reverse strand, counting down.
ATAGGTAGAGATTTTGCAATGTAGAAGCTCAATGGAGCTTGTTTTCATGTATATTAATCATGAATCAATGAAAGAATGTTCTTTGTTTATAGTTTCTTATATTATATTTCTTCTCCTCTCTTCTTTTCTTTATATATTTGGAGCTTCTTTCATTTCTTTTCTTTCGATTTCTTTCTTTTAATTTCTGTGATGGTGATTAGATGCTTTAGTTAACATAAATGGATTAGAGCATAAATCATTTAAATGAAATTCCTTTTATATGATAACCAAATATCATGCTAAAAGGTCAAAATAAAAGAATAACAATAGAAGAGGCAAGTAGCAACTATATAGTTGATTTCAAAGCCAATGATTCTTAAAAATAAATATAAACAATATATATTCGGATTTTTGCTCTCCCTTTTCCTTCTCTGCCCTTTGCTCCTTTTTACTTTCTTTTTCCTTTTTCTTGTTTTCTTCCTTTTTCTATTTTTCTGTTACAAAGAAGAAGGACAAAATATATAAATGCACAAAACACATAAAAAATATATATATACATAAAAGGAAATTTCATATCATAAGAAATATAAGAGAAAAGGATATTAAAAGTTGATGTTTAACTACATCATTTTGAATATCTAATTCTCATATAATTCTTTTAATATGAAATTAACTAAAAAGTGCAAAAATACATGAAAAGGAATTTAAACAAAATTAAATAGCATATTAGGGATTGATGTTTAACTACATCTCCCTATTTATGCTATTTTGGACTTTTGAAGGATTTTGATGCATAAAGTAAGACAAATAATATATTAAAGATTGATGTTTTACTACATCTCTTTATATATATTATGAGTTTTATTTAAAAGGACCTAGATGTGTGATTAATAGAGGTGAGAGCAAATGAGAAGAGGGAAATAATGAATCCCTATGATATGATGCTCTAAGATTCTCTATATAATTATGCAAATGACATAGGGCCTAAATGCATATTTGAAATGGTGTTGGTAAGTGATATGTTGTGATACCAATGCTTTTCTTTGATTTTTGATGACTAAATCTTGATACAAGGACTTACATGTAGTCTAATCAAACCAAATACCATGTGGTACCAGTGTACAGTACCTGTCATATTTAATTTAGCCTTTACTGGTACAGTACCAATGCTCAAAACACCCTTAAAGACCTGCTGGTACAGATCAGCCAGTACAGGCTGATCTAAAACTCAAATCGAAAATCTGTTTGAACAGTTAAATAAAGGATAGAAAGACAATCAATTTGGACTCAAACTTTGCATTTTTATGATTTTTCTATTATTTTCTAGCTAATTTCAAAGTTGGGTTTCAGAAAATAAAAAAAAAACAGCAGCAGTATATATTCATATAGACCCCTTTGTTCATCTGCTACAGTTGAAAAATTGGAAATAAAATGTGAAAGATCATGAAACTCCATGCACTCCCTATTGATATATCATACGATAAGTATAGTGTAAAAATTATACATATCCTTTAGCAAAATTAATGATAAATAAGATCAAAGTAATATGAATTTCATGTTGGTTACAAACCCGAGACCCAAATCAAATCCACATCCAATAAAAACCCTCCTCAAGCTTGATGTCTCTTTAATACCTTTCATACATGTCCAAACCATCACATTTCGTCTCCAAATGCATTCCTCAAATCAAAGCAACATGTGTCAGTACCAGTTCAGTACCAACCCGAGAAAGAGAGATATGAAGATCACCCAAATGTCGATAAAACTTGAAGTTAAGTACACCCTAAGATCCCTTATGCTCAGACGATGCTAAATAAGCTAACAATTGAAAATTTAATGGAGTCAAGCTCAAGCCCCAACCGGTACCGAAGTCTGAAATCAGTCGCGTACCACCCTTCCCCGGCGGTCAACCAACACCGATGGCACCACCAATTGACTCACAAGCCCGAGACGATGCTAATGGTCCCTCCCCTCAGTCCTGCCGTGACCGGAAACATCGCCGGAGGAATACCCGAGTTGAACCCTAGTTCGGGTTTCAAACCCGATTAGCATCCCAGTTGCACCCCTTTTAAAGAGATTAGAGCTGTTGGATCTATGCGCCAAGAAAGGGATTTAAAGGAAGTCCGGATCTTAAAGCATTCCCCGATCTTAAGACTAACCGAACCCCTGTTTCCTGGGCCCCATTCGTCGGGTCAATAACAAAAGTCCTTCAACACGAATCTCAAAGCCCAATCCTAAAGCCTATAAACCAAACTCATCAAACTAAACGGATCTTGAAGCTCTAGCACACATCTCAAAGCCTAATAACCAAATCCCAAAACCCATAATCCAAATCCAATGCTCTGCACCAATCCTGAAGTATTAGTACACATCTAAAATTTTAAAGCCCAAATTTTAAATCCCAGTCCTTCCATTTTTACAAACAAGTCCCTGGAAAACTTTAAACCTCACGAACAAGCCCTTTTCAGTCCTTTTTGGCCATAACTTCTTCATTTCAAATCCAAATCAACTCAAACCACCTCCAAATGAACCCAAATTAAATCCTCTATACTTCTAAACCAAAATTAAAAATGTCCAACCATCAGCCAAACCCTAAAATGACCAAAATACCCTTTCTTCAAATTTATTAACAAAATGTAAATAAATATGTCATGAGTCAAATGTAAACAAATAATGTATATACACTCCTCAAATATCCAAATTCCTATTTCAAAATATAATAAACATTATTTTTAATATGAAATCACACACACACATGTCCAAACATATAGAACCAACCAAATTAAACCCAAAGCCAATACATGAGTCCCCTTTTAGCCCCATTATTCAATTCTCATAAAATAGGCACAAATCCCGAAATGAACGAGGTATTCAGCATGGCTTGGAAGGGTCATCTGATGTAATTAACAGCGGGGGCTTGCGCCCGCTGGTAGTTAAACGTCCCCACAATCATTAAACTCTCTCGATAGGCTGATTATGAACAGTAGGTCTGTCGAGGGTGAACCAGAAGGAATTGTAGAAAGAAATGAATGTTTCAAATTCGATGTTTCTCATCATGTCTTGAAAACTGAGAGCATTGAACCCTGAGACATTCCACATACACGCACACACCTTCCCTCGTTGTGCAACTTTCTGCGCCCTACAAATATATAGCCGTATGTACGTACAAGCCCTCCTGAAAAGGAAAAAAAAATATTATATATTGTTATGAATATATTATAAATGTGTGGATGCCATTCATTTTGTAACTCTCAATATTAATCCTCAATTCATTCCCACTACTCCACTACTATTGGAATTCATTCTCTATTTATTATTTTAGATGGCTTTTCATTTACAATTTGTAGCCTATAAATAGAGGCTTTGTAATCTTGTATTGTACACACATGAGAAATATATGAATAAAGAGATTGTCATCTTTTATGTGTTCTCTCTATCTTGTTTATTTATTGTTTATATTTATTTTATAACACGTTATCAGCACGAGAGCTCTACTAGTTGAAGATTCGAGGAAACTTTAATATCTTTTATTTCAATTCCATTTAAATAAATAATACTTCTAATAAGTAATTACTAAATGGAATAAGTTATCAGTTTATGCACATTTATTTTAAGATGTTTAATATGGTTCATATAATTTTATATGAAGTGCAATTTTTTTTTTAATTTTATCTTTTAGAAGAAGATTTATATGATGTACAAAGTTAATATAAGAAGATTTAAAAAAAAATCTTCCTGAAGAAGATTTATATAATATACAAATTTTATATTGAGAGTATTTCAATAAATCTTCTTGAAGAAGATTTTAACAAGGTTTATATGATGCACAAAAAAAATAATATTTATATGTTACCTTCTTATATTATATTATGTTAATGAAATGGCCTGAAGCAATATGAATAATGTGTATCAAATTTAATGTTATCTTTATATTATATTAATATTAAATGGTCCAAAGTCATATGTTAATAATTACTTTTCAAATGGCCCGAAGCCATCTGTTAATTATAAATTCTTAACTTCATCTAATGACCCGAAGTCATTTGTTAGTAATTTGTCAATTGTTACCAAATAACAAAAAATGTGAGGTATCAATTTGAATAAATATGGCATCATATTAATATGTCTATTAGTTAGATAAATTCTCAATTTTATCGTTTGGCCCGAATCCATTTCTTAACCATTTAATATTAATTTGACTCATATTAATATTTTTTTTGTGTACTGTATTTTTTTTGTATTAAATATATATATATTTTTTTCAATAATTTAATCTTCTCGAAGAAGATTTCAAAAGATATTAAGGTCTTTCCGAAGAGGATTTCAAAAGATATTAAGAAAGTCTTCTTGAAGAAGATTTCAAGAAATTTTATATGATGCGAAATTTATATGATGTTCATATTAATATTATTTATCAATAGTTTTAATCTTCCTGAAGAAAATTTCAAGAAATATAATTGTTCAATAAGATTATAAGAAATTTCTTGAAGAAAATTTTAAGAAAATTTATATGATGCGCAAATTTTACATGATGTTAATATTATTTTTATCTATAATTTAATTCTCCTGAAGAAGATTTCAAGAAATATTTTGAGTAAATTTCTTGTCTCCTTATGGTTGAATAAAAATATCGAGCTGTTGATGAAAAATCATGAATTCCGTTTAATTAGTTATGCTTCATTCCCTGAAGTGAATGCATCAACACATAATAATAATAATTTCTTGACAAACTCGTAGATGTGGACGTGACAATGAAGAAAAGACATATCATTTCATCTGAAGTGGAAAAAATAATGAAGAAAATAAATGAGAAAAGTGACGTAATAGCAAACAAGAGAATTCATGCTATCATTGATCACGTACCTGTCGTACGTCAACGTACTTGTAGTACGTCAAAACATCATGTTGATCTTTATCAAGTATCATTAAAAGAAAATAAAAATATCGAGACGAACTTTGTATATGAAAATGTTCTCGATCTTAATAAAATTAATCTTCTTTCAAATGATCTTTTTATCTCATCTGAGTCAAATTGCTTTCAAAGTTTGATTTGTGATTTTAACTACTTCGTTAACTGAAAATTCAACAATATATTTTTTCAACCAAATTTCAAATAGTTATATTAGAATAATTATTTTAGTACCCGCGCTGCAGTACCCGCACTGCAGTACCTGCACTGTACCCGCGCTGCAGTACCCGCACTGTACCCGCACTTAGAGGAATAATGTACTATGGTCCCCACTAATTATTATTCTAAAAAGATATTATATGTTCCCCACTAATTATTATTCTAAAATTCTAGCAACACCCTTCTTCTAATGAAGTAGTGCGGACCCCGTATCACTGCATCAACCTTACCCAATCATCACCGCGTCAATCGTCCTCTAACAAAAATAGTTGACCACATAGGTAAAAATACTTTAGTGCAGAGGTATAAATACTTGCAGTACTTGATATTAATACTTTCAGACGTCATCTAGTGTCATATGTAAAAAATATTTGAGTGGTCTCCTAATGCGGGTATGACGCGAGGATTTTTCAAGAAAAGGTGCGGGTACGGTTATTTAAGGAAAATTCATATATCATATATGTAGTTCATTGTATAGATATAAATACTTATCTTGTTTGAGCTATATACTTCACAATGTTACTATTAATATTTGTAAAACAAAATTACAGTTTTGGAACGGTTATGTGGTCCCCTAATGCGGGTACGACGCGAGGATTTTTCAAAAAAGGTGCGGGTACGGTTATTTAAGGAAAATTCATATATCATATATGTAGTTCATTGTATAGATATAAATACTTCACAATGTTACTATTAATATTTGTAAAAAAAATTACAGTTTTGGAACGGTTGCGGTCCCCACAAACAGTTATGGCAGTTTAGGTGCGGGTACAATGCGGGTACTCAACTGCGGGTACTCATATCAGCTTCCAAAAAAAATATACATTATATATATATGGCCTAATAATTAACTATCATGACTCAATCAATGTAGTCTCATACAAACTATACTATTGACATGTCTTTTACCTATTAGAAGATTCAAATGGCTCATGTCTTTCATACCTCATCCTGCCACAACTGTTTTTATCTCCGTTTTCAGAGTCCAAACAGTCGATCATAACTGTTTTTGAATGGTTCAGCATCAAAAGCAATACTGTGCTGCCATCATTCATTAATTTCATGGAGAACTGGGATGCTATCTCCCACCTAAAGAAATTTATCAGATTTGGAAACATATATTTTGTGCGGAGATTTTATTGAGTTATACTGTAACATTGGTGAGTTCACAATGTCATCTTTGCATTAATATAGAAATTAATCAATGAGTGAGGCTACGGTACTATGCATAGCACGGATTGGGTCCGTGCTACGGCTCAATATTTGAGTTTTCAAAATCCTAACGGTCGATCCAAACCGTTCAACATGATTATAAAATGAATATGTACTTGCAAACCAAATTTTACATTTTTTTGAATTTTTTTACTATTTTTTTAGATAGGTAGAAAATCACTGTTTTTGGATAGTCCAGAATTTTCAGATCAAGTGATTTTCTACCTATCTAAAAAAATAGTAAACAAATTCGAAAAAATGTAAAATTTGGTTTGCAAGTACATATTCATTTTATAATCATGTTGAACGGTTTGGATCGACCGTTAGGATTTTGAAAACTCAAATATTGAGCCGTAGCACGGACCCAACTGTGCTATGCATAGTACCGTAGCCTCACTCTTAATCAATTATACTTCAGATACAATATTAATTTAAAAAAAAATGTTACTCCTTACTAGATTCTTGGATGTTGTGCAGCCATGTGAAATGAGATCTAGTGATATACATGCACACAACACGAGGTTATGATCGCCTACGTGTGATTGAAAGTACGACTTGTGCATGGAGTCCATATTCCTTCAGGTATCAGTGGGGTGATCCATTTAAGATTCGTGCTGGATTGAAACGAACGACTCAGATCTCATTCTAAACAGTCAGGTATTGCACTGAATCTGAATTCTTGTGCATGTTATATAGGATATTGATAAGATCCTAATCATGGCACGCTGAAACATTAAAACAAATATTTATTGTTGGAAAAGCTATATTTGAATAATAATCACAAAAGATTTTCTAAAGTTGAAAATCCTAAATGAAACCAAATGCAACCTATAGATCTGTAGCTCCCAATGGAGCTCGACGTTCAATGTGTCAATTAATTGAGTCAATGCTTCAAATCTTATAAATGTTGCGTTCAGTTATTCATATAAGCATATAACCCTTGATAATTTCGAAAGGTCAATTCATACCAGTCGAATGCTCGGGTCTGAACTGCAACTATATGATATACGTCAAAGTTCGCTCCTATTAATTAATATACCAGTAATGCCATGTAATTAATATAATGTGCACAACTTGCATATACTAATTACTATATCAGTAATGCTTTGTAAAATAATGTTCTCTTTTTTTTATTTTAGAATTTTCGGGCTTAAGTTGTATTTTTACTAACTGACAATGAAAAGAGTGATTTAACTTAATTTTAAGGCACCAAATGAAATGTTTTAACTGGAGTACTACTAAGTATTGTATTAATTAAAGTAGGGCATTTCCAAAGTAATCTAACCTATTTACACCCACACTACAAATATAATATAAATAAGATCACAAATGTAATTGTGCCTTAATTGAAAGTAATTACCCAAGCGTAATTTGTAATTTGTAATTTGTGATTTTTTTATTACCCAAGTATATTCCTCAAACAATTTCAAAGTTTATTTTCTTAATAGTTATCATTAACCATGCAGTCAGGGCATAAATATCATATGCGTTTGATAAATTAAGGTATTATGTATTGTAACAGAAATAATAAATTAAATATAGATAATTCAATAGAGAAAATATGAAATTATATGAGCTAAACAAAATGTTTTGGTATCACAGAATTCGCACAATGCTCCATGTGGTCTATTAATTATGTCAATGCGACAAAATTTCATGAATATTTAAGATTTGGCAGTAATGATTCATACAATAATTAGCAATTTTTAAAGTTATATGGTTCCCCACCATAGGCTCAGATCTGAATTCCAACAATGTATAAAATGCATCAAACCCAGCTAAGAGAAGTAGAGAACAAAGATATTTCTATCACCATGGCCTCAAAGCAATCCCTTGTCCTCCTTCTCTTAGTCGCCAGTGCTACAGTTACTAAAGCCGTATATACCTTTTATTACCCCGTTACAAATGTCTCTGACCCAAAAATTCAAACTTTTGGCAGGTAATCATCATCCCCCCCACACACCCCCCCCCCCCAACTTTTTTATTTTTTTTCATGTTTTGTGAATTGATGTTAACTTCTGATTATTTCAGTATGGCTGTGGAAAACTATAACAAGTGGGGTGGATCCCACCTTATTTTCAAGGAGGTCTGGGCCGCCCGCTCAGGGCAATTGTATTCCCGAGTGGGAGGCCCTTTAATTAATTATATCTTGAGCCTGACGGCAATGAACTGCAGCCAGTCTGGTGCACTGGGAAACCACAGTGCTGAGGTGCTCGAGACGGAGCAGCATGGTGTGTTTACATACACCTTTAGTCTATTTAGTTAGTGTCGTTGTACTTGTTGTAGTTTTTGGTGATTGTGTGTGCTTGTTTCTGTTTGATGAGGGTGAGTGTGTTACCTCTGCTGACACAGCTGAGCTAGTGTGTTTTTTTGCTGTTGTTTTAATTCTTATATTTGTTGTATGTTTTGCTTTTGTTGAATGTTTTGCTTTACTGCAGACAATGTCTAAAAATATGAAAAATGTTTATTTAAGTTCTTTTTACGTTATTTATTTGGATTGAGTTCCTCACTTCTGAATAAATTGAAACATTTAGTTGAAAAAATATTCACTATTACGTTTTGTGGTCAGAAAATCCTATCTAATGTTCTGAACACTACAGTTGAAACAAATACAATGAACAAATTATATTAGAGAAAACCCTCTAATCTTACCCTCTTGTAATGAAATAATTGAGCAATTTCATGTTGTTTCTAGTCATATATATATGTGTACATTAAAATTGTAGATGTGTTCTCAACTATTTAGATAGAGTGCGTATGAAATTTATGTTGATTTGAAAGACGTAGTCTTCTATCAAACTTTTAACTGGGGAGTTTTCATGATGATAAATAATCAGTCAATGTTATATTTCTAGGGTTTTTGGAGGAGACAGCAGCCGACCAAAGAGAGAGATCAATTGGGACAATTTTCTGTTGTATTCCAATCTCCAAAGTTTGTGTACAAAATAAGTATAAAAGGAAACTTACAAATATAACCCTATAAAATTAGGAAATAACAAATGGTGAGATAAGAGACATATATATATAACAATCTCCACCTTGGATCGAAATCTCACCTAAAGAAAACAAAAAAATAACAAAACTAACAACCAACAGAAATTAAATTTGAACAATAGTTGAACTTCATGGTCGGTATAGGCTTAGTGAGCATATCGGCTGGATTGTCGGCGGTGCCAATCTTCTTTATCTCTACTATACCCTTCGAGATAACCTGCCGAACAAAATGATACTTGACATCAATGTGCTTGCTTCTTTCGTGATACACATGGTTCTTCGCCAAATGAATGGCACTTTGACTATCACAAAAGATGGTAGTAGGACCACCATGTGCTGAAATTTCTTCAAGCAAGCCTTTAAGCCATATTGCCTCCTTAACGCTTTCGGTAACCGCCATGTACTCAGCTTCTGTGGTTGATAAGGCAATGGTGGATTGCAAATTAGCCTTCCAACTAATTGCACATCCACCCAAAGTGAAAACATAACCGGTCAAAGACCGTCTCTTGTCAAGATCTCCCATAAAATCTGAATCTACATAACCCGTTAGCCTTTCATCATTTCTCCCGAATTCCAAACGTGCATTTGCGGTACCTTTCAAATAGCGGAGTATCCACTTGACCGCCTCCCAATGCATTCTACCGGGACATGACAAATAACGACTCACCACACTAACAGCGTGTGCTATATCGGGTCTAGTGCACACCATCAAATACATGATGCTTCCAACGGCACTAGAATATGGAACTTTTGACATGTCTTCCTTCTCCTTCTCAGTTTGCGGACTTAATTGCCTCGACAACTTGAATTTGGTCGCAAGAGGAGTAGATACGGGTTTTACATCCTTCATGTTGAAGCGATGCAACACCTTCTCAACGAAATCCCATTGTGAAAGATACAATTTTCCATTTGACCTATTCCTTGTGATCTCCATGCCGAGAATCCTCTTGGCAGCCCCGAGATCCTTCATCTCAAATTCTGAGCTTAATTGTTCTTTCACCTTCTTAATCTCCTCCTTGTTCGAGGCCGCAACTAACATGTCATCTACATAGAGAAGTAGATACATGAAGCTCTTGTCCGGCAACCTCTTGAAGTAAACACAACTATCAAATTCGGATCTACAAAATCCGATGCTCAACATGAAAGAATCAAACCTCTTGTACCACTGCCTTGGTGACTGTTTTAGGCCATACAAAGATTTCTTTAACAAACACACACGATTCTCTTTACCCACAACCGTGTAACCTTCCGGTTGTTGCATGTAAATTGTCTCCTCAATGTCACCATGTAAGAAAGCAGTTTTCACATCTAACTGCTCTATCTCCAAATTTCCCATAGCAACCAAAGAAAGCAACACTCGAATAGAGGTGTGCTTTACCACAGGTGAGAAGACCTCATTGAAATCAATGCCTTCAACTTGACTGTACCCTTTAGCCACCAATCTTGCTTTGTATCTAACCCCGGCAGTGTCATCCTTTTTCTTGAACACCCACTTGCAACCCACAATTTTCTTTCCTTTAGGTGCCTCAACTAGTGTCCAAGTTTGATTCTTTTGAAGAGAATTAATCTCCTCTTCCATAGCGGCTGTCCAATTTGCCGTATCACAAGAAGATATCGCTTCCTTGTAATTTGAGGGATCACAACATTCCACATTTTCGGCCATAGCCAAACAATATGCAAAGTCTGAATAACCATACCTCGTAGGTGGTTTGATTTCCCTCCTTGCACGATCCCTTGCCAACGCATAGGGTTGCTCCTCTTGGTTCTCCTCATCAGACTCATCTGATTCACCAACAAAGTGAGGAACATCAACATGCACAGAATGAGGTTGAGTCACACTAACCTGTGAGTTTGGAGTCTCCAACTCCACCTCTTTTGTAGCTCTCTCGACCTCCTTAACTGGCTCGGGCATTTGCTCTTTTACCCGCAACATAGCCGACTCATCGAATTTTACATCTCTTGAGATAAAGAACTTACCCTTTGAATCTGAACACCATAAACTGTATCCCTTAACACCTGAAGCATACCCGAGAAAGATACACTTCTTGGCCCTTGGCTCGAGCTTCCCCTCATTAACATGTGCATAGGCCGGGCATCCAAATACCCGTAACTCCGAGTAATCTGCCGGTTTACCCGACCACACCTCCTCGGGAGTCTTGCACTCAATCGCAGTATTTGGTGAGCGATTCACCAACCAACAAGCAGTGTTAATGGCTTCCGCCCAAAACTCCTTGCCCAAACCTGCATTAGAAAGCATACATCGAGCCTTCTCAAGTAGGGTTCTATTCATGCGCTCGGCCACTCCATTTTGCTGTGGAGTAGCAACAACTGTACGATGTCGAGCTATTCCTTCATCCTTGCAAAAGGTATTAAACTCCTCATTGCAAAATTCTAAACCATTGTTGGTTCTTAACTTCTTAATTTTCTTTCCGGTTTGGTTCTCAACAAGTGTTTTCCATTGCTTGAATGTAACAAACACTTGGCTCTTTTCCTTCAAGAAAAACACCCAAACCTTTCTCGAGAAATCATCAATAAACAAGAGCATGTAACGAGAACCGTTACCTTTTGAGGGAACACGAGAAGGACCCCACAAATCTGAGTGAATGTAATCCAAAGTACCTTTTGTGTTGTGGATGGCTGTGCTGAAACTGAGCCTCTTTTGCTTGCCGAAGATGCAGTCCTCACAAAACTCCACCTTGCCGGTACTCTGGCCACATAGAAGGCCTCTCTTGCTCAACACTGCCATGCCACGCTCGCTCATATGTCCCAACCTCATGTGCCACAGCTTGGTAATGTCAGAATCGGAGGTAGAGCTAGCAACGACAGCCGAGCCTATGATCGTGGTACCCTCCAAGAAATAGAGAGTGCCCACCTTCTTTGCCTTCATCATGGTGAGAGCCCCCTTTGACACCTTAAGGACTCCACCTTCACTCTGAAACTTGCAACCAACATCCTCAAGAGAGCCCAAAGAGATCAAGTTTTTTCGTTAAATCCGGGATATGTCTCACACCCGTCAAAGTACGGGTAACTCCGTCATGCATCTTGATCTTCACGGTACCAACACCTGCAACCTTGCACAGATGATCATTACCCAAAAGGACTCCACCTTCATTAGTCGCCTCATATGTGGCAAACCACTCTCGATTCGGGGTCATGTGCTGAGAAGCACCCGTATCCATCACCCAATTCTTATCGAATTTTTCTTTACCATCCCCAACAAATAACAAATCACCAACTTCTGAGTCGGCAACATTTGCCTCTCCTGAACTGGTACCTTTTTGTGCCTTTTGTTTGTTCTTGAGTTTGTAACAATCGGCAACAATGTGTCCCTTTTTCTTGCAATAGTTACATGAGAGGTTCTTATGTGCGGACTTGGAACGGCTTCTTCCTTGGTGATGTTTTCTCTCATTGTTTCTCCCTCTCTCAACATACAAACCAACCTCTTGGTTACTTCTCTCAGATGTGGTCAAGTTATTTTCAATGTCGGACTTGACCAACAAATTGCTCTTCACATCCTCAAGGGTGAGTGAAACCCTACTATGAAGCATGGTCTCCTTGAATCCCTGATATGACTTAGGCAGCGAGCATAGCAAAACAATGGCCTTGTCTTCATCCTCCACCTTAATACCAATCCTCTCCATGTCATTGAGAAGAGCGGTATACTCGGAAACATGAGCCTTAACGGAGGTATTTTCTGCCATTCGCAAAGAGTGAAACCTTTGTTTTAATCTCAATCGGTTCGTAACCGATTTCTTCATAAAGATTTCCTCTAACTTCTTCCAAGCATCAGCTGCTGTTGTTTCTGAGAGAATTTCTTGAAGTGTTGAATCACTCAAACACAATTGAATAGTTGAGAGAGCCCTATCATTCATTGTCTCCCACTACTTATTTTTCTCATCTCCTTTTAAATCATCAGGCCGACCCGTTATGGCAGCCTTAACACCCAAATTGGACAAAATTGCTTTCATCCGTACTTGCCACAACGCAAAGCTACTTGTGCCATCGAATTTCTCAATATCAAATTTGGTAGATATGGATGAACTTGAACTCATGGTAACAATTGTTTAATCACCAAGAGTAATTACCAGATTCGATAATTTGACACAAAATCAGAGAAATCTGAAAGATTTACCAGAAAAATTCTAGTACTGTGACCCGACGAATTTGGATCTGGCTCTTGCGCGGTTCAAGGGAAAAACAGGAGAAAAGTTTTGGTGATGCGTAGAAGCAGCCAAAATAAAAACTTAGGAATAATCTAACTTTGACTAATTCCAAAGTTTGGCACTGTGCAGAAAAATCCAAAACAAATTTTGGCGCTGTGCAGAAAAAAAAACCCAAAACAAAAACGCGGCTCACCAAAAAACTGAAATCGCGGCTCACAACGTTTGGCGCCTGGTCCACTATCGCGGCTCACAAAAATCTCCTGTCGCAGCTCACAACTTCGGCGACACGGTTCACCAGCAGCGACGCGAAATGGATCTGAACAACGAAATCCCTAGCAAGCAGCGGAACAACGATCTGAACCCTGAACCACCAATCGAAACTAGCAACCGGCGAAAATGGCTCTGATACCACTTGTTATATTTCTAGGGTTTTTGGAGGAGACAGCAGCCGACCAAAGAGAGAGATCAATTGGGACAATTTTCTGTTGTATTCCAATCTCCAAAGTTTGTGTACAAAATAAGTATAAAAGGAAACTTACAAATATAACCCTATAAAATTAGGAAATAACAAATGGTGAGATAAGAGACATATATATATAACAGTCAAGCTTTAAATTAACTAAATTATATACCCTCTTTATTTAAATAGTTAAAATAGCACATTTACAGTTTTAAATACATCTATTATAAGGTAACTGGTTTGGTCCAATATTTTCTGACCTGTTAATTAAGAGGGTTCAAAATTGGTGGTCAAAATTGTATTCTCCCACTTCGGAAATGGGCTGAATATGAGTAGAGAACAGAGTTAGAGATAGGCTAAGGCTTATAACATAAAGCATTGTAGGATATTGGTTGTAGATTTCACAACTCGATTGCATAAGGAGGAGATTGGCTAAGGCTCGGAAGTTTGGTAGTATATTTCAACTCATATTGATATTGGTTTGTGCATTTCATCAATCAATTTTTGCTTTGTTTGGCACTTTTTCTTGTCATTGAAAGCATTGTACGATGGCTATGTTCCTATAAGCCTATCAGCACTCTTTTCTTGAATTCATTCCTTACAGTTGCACTTTTCAGGGAGGTGGCTTCGATTCTAAGTAAAAAAGTTCTGTTCAGTCAGTAGTGGGAGGAGCCCTCATAGACTCCTTTCTTTGTTATGTTTACGAAGATGCAATTGCTTAATTATCCTCCTTAATATGATGTGTCCATATCTCAATTAGTTGCATCTGGGGAAACTTAGACATATAGATTCGATTCACTGGTATTTGTAAAACATCACTCACTACTCTCGAAGGAAGGACTCACGTTCCTAAGAAGCAGCCATGACTTGAGAATCTATTATGCTGGTAAAAGTCAACTATATAGTTTAATATGTAGTTGAAGTTGAAGTAATTTCAGTCTCCTCTTCAGCCTTCTCTTCACCCAGTGCCAAATTTTTGATCTGGGCCGAATAACTGAGTTACATGTGTGAAATAGAATATTTTATACCCAGGAATAATGCATACTCCTTAATATCATCAAAGTCATGCACAAAGTTTTCCAATTGGTGATACCATACTCCTGTCTTATAAATCATGTTTCTCTTTTCTTTTCAAAAAATGAATATATTTTTGATGTATTTAAAGTAAGTATCTTAAAACATATATTCAACTCATTTGTGTTTTTAAGAATGATATATTACTTAATCATATTGTTAATTTATAATAATATTGTTTTTATCGTTTGGAAAAAATAACTTATCGTGTCTAAATTTTGCATAACGCAAACTATATTTTGCAAATATCTCGCATTGTAAAAATAAAAATTTATTAATTTAAAAATAAAAGCAAAGTTCAATAATTAAATTAATAATGAAGAAATGTAAACTTATTATTAGTAGCATATTGAAAATACTGTACCCTTTCTACTGTGCACCAATCTGCTACAGTCATTCACTAACATGTATACCAATAGTAAATGTCAGTGGCAAACAATATATACAATTTTCACGTGAAACATTTTTACAATTTGACTGTGGCGTTTAATGATAATATGCAGCTAATTTTGATAATTGTAAATTTGTATTTGTGTAGTATGTGTATAGTCCGTATAACTTTAATTTTAGTTTTTTCTTTTCTTGAACCTATATATGTACGCATTCAACGATCATAAATTTAATAAAATTCATGAGTTATTTTCGTTTAGTTTTGTAATATAATACATTTATATGAGTATTAGCTGTAAATTCAGGGGAACAAACAAACATTAACAATTGCAAGCCTTGATTTATCACTCTAAAAGCATCATAATTCCATTAATTTAGTCTTGTACTATCAACATGCCTTTTACTTGTTATAAGCTAAGGACATTTTATTTCAGCATCACACAAGTAAAAGTGCATTGCCAACTTCCATTAATTTTAAGAACCAGTCTTTTATCTAGTGACAAATACAATATTATCTTCTGTGTGGGAGGTTGTTGGATTGAAACCCGGATGGTGCATATTAAAACAGTTGGGTGTCTTGACTCCCATCTTACTAAAAAAAGTCCATTAAATTGATGGTGAATTGGAATGCATTTCCTAGCTAATTAAGAGGTATAACAGATATGGAACTATATATTTTGTGCGCACCTTTTATTGAATTAAACTGAAGTTTAGGTGTGTTCACAGTCTCATTTTTGCGTTATCGAATTTAAATTACTTGTACATCAGGTACAATATTTTATTTATTTTTTAAATTGTTACGCATAACTAGATTCTAGGATATGCTTTGTTGCCATGTAAATTGAGATCTAGTGATATACATGTACACAACACGAGGGTATGATTGACTTGTAAATATACTATATATCTTATTGATAAGATCAAAACTAAATAAATATTTAAAATATAGGGCTGGTAAATAAGATCAACGCTCTTTAATTGAGGAACATAACTTTGAAAGTCAATTAACTGAGTCAATGCTACAAACTTGCACAGATCTTAAAATGTTGCATTTAGTTATTCAAATAACCCTTGATAATTTCCAAAGGTCACTTTATCACAGGAGTAGGCTCAGGTCTGAAGTGCAACTTATATATATAAATATGCACTAAACATAGCTCATATGAGTAGCCAACAAGAAAGATTGTAAACCATGGCCTCAAAGCATTTACTTGTCCTTGTTCTCTTCGTCATTGGAGCTACGATCACCCAAGCCACTATGCCGGTTACTATTCCCATTTCAAATGTAACAGATCCTAAAATTCAATACATTGGCAGGTAAACTCTCTACCTCTGTAACCCATTTCAATTGTAACAGATCCTAAAATTCAATACATGGGCAGGTAAACTATCTATCTCAGTAACCCATCTTATTTTCCTTCTCTATTTTGGGAATAGATGTTAATTCGAGATGATTTTAGTTTTGCAGTGGATGAATACAACAAGCTGGGTCAATCACATCTTATCTTTAAAGAGGTGATCGGCGGCCATGTATTCTTCTATCCACCATCGGCAGCAGTAGATTATTACGTGGACCTGATGGCCATAAACTGCAGCCACTCGGGTGCACTGGGAAATTACACTGCTCAGGTGCTTGAGGTGTCGTCAATAAAAACTTATTACTTCAAAGAATTGAAGCCAAAGCAAACTTGATCAAATAATTATTTGTTATACATATTGCTCCCTCGTTGGTGATATATTGTGCCTTTTATTAATGTATTTAGGCTTGTTCAGGTGAGGGCTATGAATTGTAGGATAAATGTTGGTGATTGTGTGCTTATTTCTGGTTGTTTTTGGTGAGTGTGTATTGCCGCTTCTAGTTCTTATGTCTTGTTGTTGTATTATTTCTTATGTTTGTTATTGGGTTCAAGTTTGAGATTTTGTAGTCAATAATTTACATATTGGTTGCTTGGGTTAATGGATCTACTAAGTATAAATTATTATTTTTTAATTTATACACTAGGGAAACCTTTTATTGGAACGGAAATGCTATCATTTAAAATGTATTTTTCCTTCAAAGGAAGCACTGTTCTTTAGTGTTTCCTTAAGAACCCTAAATGTTGTTAATGACAGCGTTTGTGCTAGATCTATAATATCCCTAATTTAATGTCATAAATTTAGTTCTTTTGTAATTAATATTATAATAAAGAACTCGTCATTTTTACGTTATTGAAATTAATCAATAATACTATTTTTTATTGTTATAATCATATAACTAGATTTAGTTTCCTGTGCTGCCATGTGATTTGAGATCTAATGATCATATACATGCACGCAACATGTGTATGCTAGTGTACGTGTTTCAGGATCCAAAATGTAATTAAAAATATGAGTTGGGGATATTATATAGGATATTGAGAAGATAATAATTAATAAATATCTAAAATTATTCCTTTATTTAGTAACTAAAAACCAATGTACATTAAGTAAGAGATGTTGATCTAAAACCTTCAGTTGTCAATCTAGCAAGTACAGCATGTGTACTTTTTGCTTTAAACGAATGACTAAGCTAATGTAAGTTTAGCAACGTCAAATCTTTCTTGTTTAAGGTGTAGTTCAGATCCAAAATGCTAACCTACAAATATAAACAAACAAGAGATAGCACATGGCATTAATTATAATTAGTCAAATCGTTCTAATTCAACTAGGATATCATACCATCTTGGTACGTCAAACCAAAAATGTTAATCTATATAAACGAGGTAGATTGCACATGGCATTAATTAGTTAGCCGAATATTTCTTAAATCAAGATGAAATCCCCAAGATAAACAATGGTAGTCAAATCTGAGTTTGGCCTATATAAAGAAAGTAAATTGGTTTAATCTGTTGGATTATTTCTTTTGTTTGTTTTGTGTAGCTAGCAAGAACAGAGAATAGAACACAGATTTTCTCACACAAAAAACGAAATTCTTCTATTAATCCAAGCCTGTTACATATGCTGTATATAAAAGACATTACACAATCTAAATTTAGCACCCCACTAACTCTATTACAAGTGCTGCCATATTTAGGCATCCACTAAACCAACTAAGCACACAACTCATGACTCAACTAAATATAGAAATTACCTTTCCTAAAATACCCCTGCACATCTCTAAACTGAAAAACGTGCTTACAAACAATTCTGAATTAACTCTTAACAGAAATAACATGCTATAAACTGCAACTTCTAATCTGCACCTTCTACTCTTCATATGCGCCTTGCTGAGTCAACTGCTGACTTGGATTACATTCAACACCCCCCTTAATCCAAAGTCCAGCACATTCATCATGTCACGACACCAGTTGAACTTCTCTCGTGTGAGTGACTTCGTCAGCACATCTGCAACTTGCTGGTTCACGTTCACATACTGCAATTCATTCATCCTTTGCTCAATCAGGTCTCGTACGAAGTGGAGTCGAGTGTCTATGTGCTTTGTCCTGTTGTGATGCACCGGGTTGTTACCAATTGCAATTGTCGATTGATTATCACAATAGAGTATTGTTGCACCTTTCTGCTCACAATTTAACTCCTCCAACAAGTGTCTTAACCATACGCCTTGGCATGCTGCTGCTGTTACTGCATTTTACTCAGCTTCTGCTGTTGAAAGTGCAACAGTTGATTGTTTCTTCGAGCTCCAACTAATTGCATTGCTGCCATAGAAGAACACTTGGCCTGTTGTGCTTTTTCGATCATCTAGGCTCCCTGCCCAGTCACTATCACTGTATCCTATCAAATTCGGTTCATCAACACCCTTGTACCACAAACCATAGCTTGTTGTACCTGCAATGTACCTAAGAATTCGCTTTGCTGCTCCCATGTGTTGTTTAGTTGGATTCTGCATGTATCTCACAACCATTCCGATTGCATGCATAATGTCTGGCCTTGTATGCGTTAAATACATCAAACCTCCAATTAGGCTTCTAAACTGTGTTTCATCTGCAGCTCCTGTTCCATCTCTTGCTATTAATTTCTCATTTGTGTTCATGGGAGTTTGTACAGGATTACAATCTTTTAATCCAAACTTTTCTACCAGATCTCTTGCATACTTGCACTGCGATACAAAAATTCTTCCTCTCTCTTGTTCAACCTCCAATCCTAGAAAATAATGCATCTCCCCTAAGTCTGTCATCTCAAACATATGCATCATTTGTTGCTTGAACTCTTTTATCATTTCATCATTTGTGCCAAAGTAGATCATGTCATCAACATAGAGACATACTACTATCAAGTCACCTTTTTCTTTGTGTTTAACATACAGACTAGGCTCATTCTTACTTCTCTCAAATCCCAATTTCTGAAAATATGCATCAATTTTGTTGTACCACGCATGAGGGGCCTGTTTCAAACCATATAGAGCTTTGAACAAATGATATACCCAACGCTCTTTGCCTTTCACTTCAAACCCTTCCGGTTGCTTAACATAAACTTCTTCTTTCAGTTCACCATTGAGGAATGCTGATTTCACATGAAACTGATAGATTGGTTGTCTCAACTGCACTGCTATTGCCATCAACAATCTAACCGTCTCAAATCTGGCCACTGGGGAGAACGTCTCCTCATAGTCTATGCCTTGCTTTCATGCATATCATTTTTCCACTAACCTCGCTTTGCATTTTAATACACTACCATCTGCACCAAATTTAGTTTTATAAATCCATTTAACTCCAATGGCAATCCGATCTTTTGGTAATTCAACCAACCTCCAGGTTTGATTTTGCTCAATTGCACTCATTTCTTCTTTCATTGCTTGCACCCATTCATTCTTTTCTACTGCTTCTTCAAAAGACAAAGGGTCTGCTACATACAAAACTTGAGTTGCTTCATACAATTCTTGTAAGGATCGTACATTTCTCCCTTGTGTATCCGGATCAACCATCCGATTTGATGTGCTACTCGAGCTTGGACTGCTTTGCGGCTGCTCAATGCTACCTTCTTCTGCTTCATCTTCTATTTCTGCTATTGGTGTGTTGTCTTCCTCCATAGATCAACTCCAACTAGCATTCTCATCGAACATGATATTTCTACCGACTATAAT
Organism: Carex littledalei; assembly: GCA_011114355.1. Lineage (NCBI taxonomy): Eukaryota > Viridiplantae > Streptophyta > Magnoliopsida > Poales > Cyperaceae > Carex > Carex littledalei. Next base: position 7,646,506 of record CM022083.1, on the reverse strand, counting down.
CTTCTTTGTCACCGGATTAAACAACCTATAACCTTTAGATTGTATGCAATAGCCAATGAACACACACTTTTCAGATTTTGAGTCTAGTTTTTTTTCTATTTTGTGTACTTATGAGAGTGCAAGCAATGCACCCAAAAACACGCAAATGCCCCACACTGGGCTTCCTTTCAAACCACGCTTCAAACGGTGTTTTGTTCATCACTGCCTTGGTTGGTGACAGGTTTAGAACATATACCGTTGTTGCTACTGCTTCAGCCCAAAAACTATTTGGCATATCTTTAGATTTCAGCATACTTCTTGCTAGTTCTACTACCGTGCGGTTCTTCCGTTCAGCTACACAGTTTTGCTCAGGTGTGTATAGAGTGGTCAGCTGCTGTAGCACCCCTTCTTTCTCACAAAACTGTTTGAATTATTTTGATTGAAACTCACCACCACGATCTGATCTTAGAGCTTTCAGCCTAGCCTCTGTTTGCGTCTCTGCCATGGCTTTGAATCTTTTGAACAGCCCAAACGCTTCACTTTTATAGCTAAGGAAATAAACCCAGGTCATCATACTATAATCATCAATAAACAGCATAAAATACTTGCTTCCTCCCATTGATTCAACCTCCATGGGTTCGCACAAATCAGTATGCACTAACTCAAGTACCTTGGTAGCACGCAAGGACTGGTCTTTTGGAAATGGCAGCTTTGATTGCTTGCCAAACACACATCCTTCACATAACCCGATTTCACCAATTTCGGGTAACCCATTCACCATTTTCTTTTGATTCAACAATCTCAAACCATTCATGTTTAGATGACCATACCTTAAATGCCATAACTCGCTGGAACTAATCTCCTTGGCTGCAAATGCTTTACCTTTCACCTTGGCTATCTCCAGAGGGAACAAGTTGTTTTGTGTCTTCTTGATTGTTGCCATCGTCTGATCCGTGGCTGCATCTACAATTCTGCAATTGTCGCCTTCAAACTTGATGGTACACCCGCTGTCCATCATCTGACTGATGCTGAGTAGGTTCTCGGACAGTTGAGGAATATAGTACACATCATGTAGCATCCGTGTATTGTGACTGCTAGTCTGCACGGTGTAGGGCGCAGAAAGTTGCACAACGAGGGAAGGTGTGTGCATGTGTTAAATGTCTCGCGGTTCAATATTCTCAATTTTAAGACATGGAGAGAACATCAAATTTGAAACATTAATTTCTTTCTACAGTTTCTTCTGGTTCACCCTTGACAGACCTACTGTTCATGATCAGTCTATCGAGAGAGTTTAATGATTGTGGGGATGTTTAATTCCCAGCGGGTGCAAAATCCCGCTGTTAATTACATCAGATGACCCTTCCAAGCCATTACTGAATACCTCGTCCATTCCGGAATTTGTGCCTATTTTTATGAATTGAATAAAGGGGCTAAAAGGGGACTCATGCATTGGCTCTGGTCTTGGTTTGATTTTCTATATGCTTGGACATGTATGTGTGTGTATGATAAAATATTAAAATAATGCTTATTGTATTTTGAAATAGGAATTTAGATAGTTGAGAGATGTATGTACATTACTTGACTCATAATATTTTTATTTACATTTTTGTTAATGAGTGAGATCATTTAAATTTGGAGAAAAGAGTATTTTGGTCATTTTAGGGTTTTGATGATGCTTGGATATGTTCAATTTTGATTTAGGAATATACAAAATTCAATTTGGGTTCATTTGGAGGTGGTTTGAGTCAATTTGGATTTAAGATGAAAAAGTTATGCTTGAAAAGGACTGAGAAGGACTTATTTGTAAATATTATATTTTCTGTAAGGGCTTATTTACAAAGCTGAAAAGGGTATGGATTTACAATTTGGTCTTTAAATAGGGTTTGAATAGAATTTTGGGTTTCCAAGGGCTGTTTTGAAGAAATTTTAGACAGCTGGGGACTTGTTTATAAATTTATAGGGATCTTTCTCAGAATATTAAAGTTAGAAGGATTTGTTTGTAAGAAGGGCTTTTAATTTAATGTTTTATTTGTTATTTGAATTTTGAGATTAGCATTCTGGGCCTTCAGATTGGTGCTGGGCCTTGAGATGTGCACTGGAGATCTCAAGATCTGGATCATGCTTCAAGATCCGTGTAAGGAGATTTTATTTAGATCTGACAGGTGGATCCCACTGGCAGGGGACCATTTAATTATTATCTCTGGTTCTGGGCCCTTAGATCTCCATGTGCTTTAGGATTCGTGTTTTATTTAAACCTTCCTGTTTTGGCGCCGATATCGGGTGCTCTATGTTGCTGATTCGTGCTGAGTTGATGAATTGGGTATGAACAAGAACGGATATCGGGTATGAACTAGAGTGGGTATCGGGTCTTAGGGTTTGACTCCGATGTAACTCCGGTGGGACTCCGGTCACGGCGAGACTAGGGATAAGCTTCATTAGGGTCGCCTCGGCACTGTGAGTTCATTGGACGCATTGTCGGCAACTGTCAGTCACCGGAAATAGTCAGGCACGGCGGAGCTTGGATTTTCTAGTACCGGTTAGCATTTTGTGCCGATTTTATCATCTTTCTCATTGTTTTCTTAAATAAATCAGTCAATTAGTATTGTTTAAGCATAGAGAGACTTATTATGATTTTTTAATTGCATGTTTGAAGAGGCTTGGGCATACCCCGGTATTGAACTTCTCGGTTCAGTACCAGTTGGTACCAGCAGATAGGTACACAAGCTTGGAAGTGTGACTGGAAGTCAAAGAGGCTCATCTTGAATTTTTCATGATATATTTAAGCTCATGGATCAAATTAATTAATTTAGAATTAGTTTAGAATTTGGATTGATGTTAAGTTTAGCATTTGGTTCAAGGTTCAACTATTTGAATTTTGTAAATTTTTATAGATTTGCATGACAACTATTCATTATCTTTTGATGTATTTACAGAGGGAGAAATGGACTTTAATTATGCAAAGTTTCATGATTTTTAGGATTTTCTTTACATTTTTAAGACATTTTTCAAGCAGAGGGCATTAGAGGAAAAATTGCTTTCTTGCTGATTTTTATATTTTTGATTGATGAACTTAAGAAATTCATTATAAATTCATTATAAATTCAAATAAAATCAGAAAAATATGAAATTTATATCAATTTTGTATGCCTTAAAATCCTCTATCGAACTGTTTAATTTTTTTTTCCATTTTGGTCCTTGAATCAACTTTTATTGTCTAATTTACCAGCAGGTCCTTTTTATCTTTTAAAATGCTGAATTTTCTGTTTTAAATGCTGAATTTCAAAAATTCATATAAAATTGGAATAAAATCAGAAAAATATAAAACTTGTGTCTATTTTGTGTGTTTTGATGTCCTCTACATGACTGTGAAGTTATTTTTTCATTTCAGTCCCTGTAACAGTTCATATTGTCCATTTCACTGACAGAGGTCTTTTTAGCAATTTTAAGTGCTTCTAGTGTACCAGTGGTACCTATCATATGCAATACTACTGAGCCTTTGTTTGGTCATGTATCAGGGGCTGATTTAGGTCATATACCATTGATTGATGACTATAACTAGCAAATTTCATTGTTCTTTAGGTCATGACTTGGTACCAGTAGAGAGAGGAAGATCAATCAAGCTCCAAAAAGATCATTATTTTATTTTGAAACATTAAGAAGCTGTCAGAAAATCTAGGGGTGTTCATCGGTTTGGTTCGGTTGAAACCGAACCGAACTAGACAAACCAAAGTTATAATTCGGTTTCAAAAATAAAACTGAACCGAACCGATTTAGCATTGCAACCGAACCGAACCGAACCAAAGTTTTATTTCGGTTTGTTCGGTTCAAACCGAAATATATTAATTTTTTTATTTAAAGCAATTGATTTATAATAAACCGAAGTATATTAAGAAATAAACCGAGGTATCAAGAAATAAATCGGGATATTAAGAAATAAACCGAAGTATTTAAAGCAATTGATTAAAAAATAAACCGGGATATTAAGAAATAAACTGGGGCCGTTCGGACCAAATTCATAATATATAAAATTTCGGTCGGTTAGGTTATTTCGGTTTTCAAAATTTTCAAACCGAACCGAACCGAACCGAAATTATAATTCGGTTTTAAAAAGCAAACCGAACCGAACCATTAAACCGAAAAAACCGAACCGTTTAGTCCAAACTAATTCGGTTCGGTTCAAAACCGACTAAACCGGACCCAATGAACACCCCTAAGAAAATCTGGTTTTATGCAGGGAGGTCCTTGAGTTTTCTTGAAAATCATGTTTGCTATATATTTTCATATATTGAAAGGACAAATCATCAAGATGTCATTGGATTAAGAGTATAAATGGCACAATGCAATTATGGTTGCTGCCTATATATATCTCAACCCTCTATCCCTCACTTTTTGCAAATAGGTCCTTCAAGGTACTGTTATTTAGCAAATTTTCTTTTAGCTTCATAACATTGCACCTTGAATCCCTTTTTCTTTTGCAAAGAGGTCCTTTTAGTTGAAGAAATATGAAGGATGCCAGCCGGCCTCAACTTCATAGTCTTTTGTGTATTAATTTTTTATTTGTCACTTTATCCCTTTAAACAAGATCTTTTAATTAAAATGAATAAAGGATTGGATATGCAAGGATGCCAGCCGGCTCTACTATACATATCTTCACCAATATGTCACCTTATTAAAAGTTCTAAAGGGGTATAAAAGAGAGAATTAAAGAAAAGATAAACAAAATTAAAACATTTCTTTTATATACATATTTTTGTTTAAAAGGAAGAACAAAGAAAATAGGAAAGAAAGAAATAAAATATTTAAATAATCCTTCATATATATGTGTATATTTTTGTTTTTCTTTAAGATCAACTATAATAACTACTTTCTTTATTATGTATATACATGTCTTTTTCTTAAAATCCTTTCAACATGATATTTGATCATCATGCAAAGGGAATTCATTTTATTTAAAGATGCTTCATGCTTCCAACTCACTTATATGAGTTGAAGCAAATCAACTTCTGTCACAGAAAACAAAAGCAAAAATGAAGAAAAAGAAAGAAATCCGAAAAATGCATAAAAAGGGAAGCAAGAACTCATTTCATTAATTAACTTAACATCATACATGAAAAATCAAGCTTCACTAAGCTTCTACATTGCAAAAGAGTAGAATTCTACCTAATTTTATGTATTTCGGCTAAGTGAAAGCTTTAAGCTTTTTTTTTTTTGAAGCTAACCTAAAATCTCTTTCTTCTATATCTTTCTATCTCTGGTTGTTGGTCTTCTCAATTTTGATCTCTTTATATAGGTATAGGGTAAGGTTTTAGGGTTTTAGGCTAGCTATGCTTGTGTGCCATATACCCTCCATTTCTTGATCAATGCTCCAGATTTTGTTCTAAGGCATCAAATCATGAAGGCAATGGCTTAGACCAATGGTGATCAGCCATGTTGGCAGTCCGAATTTTGAATTTCATCTCAACCTTTCATATATTTCGATTAAAGGCTTTGATTTGCTTAGCCGAGGTACATGCCATTCCTCATGCATTGGAATGAGATGCTTCTATTTTGGCAATTAGTAGAGGCGCCAGGCCAGCTGTATATAATGTTAAATTGGTGCAGGGGTGTCAGCTGCAGTGGTGGTGTAGTGTACCCGAGCCAATTTCTATTTTATTGCGGTCTACAACAGCTTGATTCCTTTTAGCCAATGGGAGGGTAACACTAAGCAAGTGTATTATAGCTTTAACATGCCCTGCATGATATTGTACCCAATTCCCTGTCGCCCTTCTATTTTTGATCAAATGCGCATTTCTTCTTGGTACCGATTAGGTGCCAATTTTCATTTCTAGCACTTTCCTTTAATGCACATCAATTCGTGAGCTGCAGTGATCACATGTGATCCTGACGGCCTAATTCAGAGACTTAAAGAGGCGACATTGTTCTTGGCTAATTTCAATTTCAACTCACACCAGAGTACAAGCGGGTTCTTCCCTCCTCTCTAATTAGCTCCTTTCTCTTTCAATTAACCGAGTGGGGAGCATCGTGATTAGGCAAAGAATGTGCTTCTCCTTCCAATTTTAGCTTTCATCTAGTATTTGTTCGGATTCTAAAGCTCACAACCGATTCCCTTCTTACGATTCTTTTTATTCACTTAGGGGAGTAACTGAATTGGCTGTATTGTTATCATCGTTTTAAGAGGGCAGGGTACTTGCTCATGGGGGATTAGAGCAACTTGATTTTCTCCTTGAGGATTTGCTCTTTGTTGGTGCTTAATCGCTAGCGAACCAGAGAAGAGAGAAGAGAGGTGGGTCTGGCATAGGGACCCACTTGTCGGTTTCAACAGAGCCGAGTATTGTTTTAACCTCTTATGTCTTCAATTTGGCTACACCCGTTTCACTATATACCATGTGAAAGCTTGTATTGGTCTAGAGTGCACCGAGTTTACATAGGGCAAAGGGGTCGGGCGCCGAAGCGCTGGATTTCAATTCAGTTTCCGGGTTTGAGTGAGCTTGGTTCACTATGGACATTTTACTGAGCCTTCGGTTCACACGTTCAAATTTAATGAACCAAGTTCACTTATCTCATCAAGCCAGCGAATTTTACTCCTTTTGACTGACCAGTGGGCCCGGATTATAAGATTAAGCATTGTGCACCCCAATTTGTACCCAGAATGCATATGTTAATTGTTATAGGTACCCCGTGCCACGTGGCACTGATCAGAGCCTTCTGTTTTGTATTTTAATATCTTTCTAACCATTTTGAGTTAGAAGATGTGCCTTACACCAAAATTCATGATTATTTGAGTAGATTTTAATCATGAGTTTGATTTAATGAATCTCATTTCTTGTTTTGTAGTGTTGTGTCAAATTAAAGCATGATTGATCCTTTAATTGACTAACTTGTGTAATCAAATGACATCTCTATCCAAATAATTAAATCCTTGACTTTTTAGGGTCAAACACACAGCTACTCTTCCTTTTCCTTCAACATGAATCTCTTTATCGTCACCAAGCTTTACTGCCTTCTTGTATGACTCATATAATTCATCAAACAGATGTTTGAAACCCGTCATATGGTTTGAGCACCCGCTGTCCAAAAACCAGATTTGACTCACATCTGATTTTTCATCGGTTTTGGCCATGAACAACCGTGGCTGATTGCTCTTCTCTTCAACAAAACTTGCCTGTCCTTCTCTTTTCTTCTTGTAGCAGTCGGGCTGCACATGACCGGGCTTGTGGCAGTAATAGCACTCCACGTCTTGACCTTCTTCTCTCTGTTTCTTGTAGCAATCTGCTTGCATATGCCCTTTCTTGTGACAGTAGTAGCATTCTACATCTTTCTTCGGTTGATTAGAATGCGGTTGATTGTAACTCGGCTTGCCTCTGCCTCTGCCGCCTTGACTGCCTCGACCTCTGCTGTTACCTTGGCCTCTACCTCTGCCTTGCTGTTGGCTTCTTGAGGAATCGCCCTTGGTATAGAAAGCTTTGGTGTCGTCCTTCACTTCTGATCGGTTGAGACGAACTTCATGGACCTGCAGTGATCCCATCAACTCATCAAACGTGTAGGTGGACAGATCTTTGGATTCTTCGATCGCCGCCACCACATGATCAAACTTGGTTGTCAGGCTGCGCAACACCTTCATCACAACCGTCTTTTCTGGAAGATCTTCCCCACAGCTTCGGATTTGGTTGACTATTGTTGTAAATTGCATGAAGAAGGATTGAACTGACTCGCCTTGTTTCATGTTCAATGTCTCAAACTCCCTTCTCAAGCCCTGCAACTTGATAGCTACCACCTTGGAACTTCCCTGAAATGCGGTTTTCAGAGTAGTCCAGGCCTCGTTTGCTGTTTCTGCTGCTGCAATCTTCGCAAACACCGATTCGTGTACGACTTGCTGAATGAAGAAGAGTGCCTTTGCATCTCGCTTGGCTGTGTCGATTGGTGTCGGATCAGGATTTGGTATTCCCTTGTCTACTAGTTCCCACAAACCATGAGATTTCAGCATAGTTCGTATCTTGATGCTCCAGAATTCGTAACTCTCACCCTTGAACAAAGGTACCGTCTGATTGGACATGCTAATGGTGGTGTTGTTGCCTGCATCGGCCATTAGAACAACTTGGCTCTGATACCAATTGTTGGATTATTTCTTTTGTTTGTTTTGTGTAGCTAGCAAGAACAGAGAATAGAACACATTTTCTCACACAAAAAACGAAATTCTTCTATTAATCCAAGCCTGTTACATATGCTGTATATAAAAGACATTACACAATCTAAATTTAGCACCCCACTAACTCTATTACAAGTGCTGCCATATTTAGGCATCCACTAAACCAACTAAGCACACAACTCATGACTCAACTAAATATAGAAATTACCTTTCCTAAAATACCCCTGCACATCTCTAAACTGAAAAACGTGCTTACAAACAATTCTGAATTAACTCTTAACAGAAATAACATGCTATAAACTGCAACTTCTAATCTGCACCTTCTACTCTTCATATGCGCCTTGCTGAGTCAACTGCTGACTTGGATTACATTCAACATAATCCTCTACAAGGAAGGAAAAGAAGAACAGAAAAGCAAAGGAATTCACTACCATATGGCCTCCTCGCAACATTTTGTCGTGGTTTGGTTGTTTCTTGTTTTCTTTTGTGTTACCACGGGTGCATATCCTGCACCAACCCTAACTTATGCCCCAATCAGTGATTTCGATGACCAAGAAGTTCAATTTCTTGGAAGGTAATTAAGAAATCATTTTTCTCTCTGTCTACCTCCTCTCCGGTTGGCTAGCTTAGTTCACCTCCTAGAAGATATGAGTGTTTTTAGCTAACAAGAGAAACATACTGAATTTCAGGTTTACCGTAGATGAATACAACAAGATGGGCGAATCACACCTGACCTTTGTAAGGGTTGTGAATGGTACAGTAATTTTTTTCCCATTCAGCAAAGAAAAGAGATTATGGATTCTTCAGCTGAATGCCATAAACTGCAGCCAACCCGGTCCTCCAGCCTTGTATATCGCTACAGTGAATGAGAACGATTATAATAACCCCATAAATGGGGCCCTGATTCAAGCCTATGGTTCAATTTTCACCAATGGTGCACTCTACAAGGCGCACTACAGCATTCACACCCATCAGCGACCGGCCAAATCGGTCGCTGAAGGGTTTTTCGCTGATGACCGAATTCGGTAGCAGATGACTCGGACGCAGATGCTTCGTCGCTGATGACCACCTCGCTGACGTCACCGGTCGCTGAAGCTTCAGGCGCCGGTCGCTGATGACCCGTTTAGCGACCGATTCGTTATGTTGCTGATGCTGCGTGCTGACGTGGCGCAAGATCATCAGAGACCGATTGGCCGGTCTCTGATGGTTCAAAATCGGTAGCAGAATGTTGTTTTTTTTTTGATTTTTTTTTTGTTATTTTTCTTTTTCCCAATTGGTACGAAACGTACCAAGCAATGAATACATAATTCACAAGCAAATATACAATTTACCGTCGTCGTTTTCGATCGACAAATATATAATTCACATGCAAGCAATTGAACAATATAAAATACTGATACGACATCCAATATCAAATATCCAATATCCAACATAAACAAGAAATATGTAAAATACTACATAAACATCCAATATCAAAGTACGATATAAAAATAAAATATCTAAAGTACGACATACAGATCAAAACATCATAAAACTAGTCATCTCCTAAATCATCACCGCTGTCATCCTGCTCATCGGGACGGTGTGAGCTAGAACCTCCCTGTGAGAATATAACTAAAGTTTTTAGGGTTTACAATTTTTAAGAGTTTACTGTTCCGTCAATTGGTTTATCATACTTGGTGTTCTTATTGGATTGAAACATACTCCAAAATTGAAATTCGTACCTGATGAGGCGAAGAACGTCCCATGTTACGCCTCATCTCCTCCATGAATTGGTTGATTACGTTGAGCTGTGGTTGAAGCACGCCCAACACCTGACTTGAAATCGCATTTATGTCTTCTTGTCTGAGAGGAGACGGCGCCGAAGAATATGACTGCGTTTGCGATTGCGATCGCGAAGAAGACGTCTGCGACGCACCTGGGCGATACATCGATCTCAACCTGAAATATTAAATCGAAGGTCATTAATTATTACGTTATATAATTTAAATACAAATTTACACTTTTAAGTATGTGTATTTTACCTAGAGCACCGAGACCATAGTTATCGCCGTGAGCATTATTGTCTGTGTTGGCGTACCAGATGTCTGGATCAAAAGCGGGCCAAAGGGCTCGATCAGGCCCATATTTTGCGCTCATATCCCGATCGTAGTCTTCCTGCAAAATTTATAAAATAAAACAAAAATAAAGTACAACAAAGAATGAATATTAATATAAGATTGTTATGTTTGATTACCTGTGCCTTTTTTGCCCTTGCGGATATGAATTGCCCCGTTTTCTTGCTGGTATGCGTCGGCGTGAACAGCTCGTCAGACCACCTAGGCTCGCGCTGGTTTTCTTGCTCCTATTATGAATAAACATTTCAACACAAATAAAATTATCAAATTTAGTTCGAGTAAATTGAAATTGGATTTAATTGTTTTGATAAAATAAAACATCTTACGAATCATTGTTTGTGAACCAGCATGTTCATTGAGCCCGTGGTTGCAAAAGAACCCTCTCCAGATGAGGCCCTATTTTGTTGATTTTTTCCGCTCCGCCTAGCGAACTCTTCTGTGCACCAATAGTCGCACAATTTGGGCCAGATATCCGTTTTTATCCAATCATACGTGCTTGGCACCCCTCGATCCTTCCACTCCAGGATGCCATCTCCATACCTAATTTTTGCTTCTTCTTTGCACTTGTGAAGCAGATTTTGGAGAGCTCTGTTAGCTATGCTCGCGAATGTCTTCCATGCCGAATCCTCGTCATCATCTGAGTGAAACTGATAGTGCATCTGCATGCGTAATTAAAAAGTCGTTGGTTAGCTTAAAAAGGGAAACAATATGTTGCCAATTTTAAAAAGGATATTTTACTCACCAAAAACTCGGCCTTGACCCTATTTTGTACATCCTCTGGATAGTCATCAAATTTTGTGCACACGGGAATAGTGGGCAATCTAGTTTCCGAAGGATAGTGAAAACGTGCTGCTTGAGAGATTATTTTGTTGATACCTTGTGTCACATCCACCACATCTCCAGCAAAAACTCTGCAAATAAAATTAGTTTTGAAACAACTACAAATGGATAATGCTACAAACTCAGAAATGCACAAAAAAAGCTCGTACCTATAAGCGACCCGACGAATCACCGGTCTGTCCTCCAACCTTTGCGGCGGCTTAATATATGCATTTCGACCGCGTGGAGGGTGCCTGGATCTACTGGAGGATGCCTCATTCTCCTTACCCTTTCTGCTCGGCATACCTGCAATAAAGTTTGTTAAAAAATTAGTTTTACAAACAATTCCAATAAAAAGAATACATTACTTAAATGTTTGTTTCATTTACAAATAAATTAAAAGATATTAACCTAATTTCTCATTTGGCGTTGTTTTTTTCTTGACCTTTTTTTACTTTTCGACACGTTACTTAAGTCGTCTACTGTTACTTCCTCAGGATCGGCCCCATCAACGAAAAGACTTGGTTGATTCAATCCATCCTCAGCACGCACTACAAATTCAGTGGGTGAGCCATCTTCTTGAAAGAACGCATCTCCATCGAACAAAATAAGCGGTCGTGATTTTCCTTTTGTCTTCACAGTAACCCACCAATCTTGTCTCTCTCGCTTTGATGAAGCGTAAGGCAGGTAATACACTTGGATTGCTTGACATGCAAACACGAAATGCTCGTCCTTTTTAAGAAGTCTCTTATTGTTAATCTCTACTATTCCATGCTCTTTATCTACCCGCATCCCTCTACTTATGTCAAACCAACGACACTTGAACAAGAAAACTCCATTGTCTGCGCCTTTATATTCCACCCGCATAATTTCTTCAATTATGCCGAAATAGTCCCTTAATGTGTCATCCCCAGTGTCCCCTTGAACACATACACCGTAATTGGCTGTTTTCCTATTTCTCCCGTAACTCGGTGTGAAATCGGAAACCTCTCACATCGTACATGTTGTAACACTGAACTCGTCGTGTGACTTCGCAGTCGGACTTAATGCTAAAGAGTTCGGTAACACAAGCAAGTACCGTATGTTCCTTATCACAACCATCCCATAGCGGCTCCTTGGCAGCGTTCATCATATTATAAAACTCCTGAGCTTTCGGATTCGGTTGTTCCCAATTAAAAGAAGGACCAGCAGCATCAACAACCATTTCAATCATATCATTTGGCGACTCCACATCAACACTCTCTGCAACGACCTCTTCAACGATCGTTTGGCTCTGTTCTCCTAATCTGACATTTTCATGCTCACCATGCATGTTCCAAGTCTCATAATAAGGTCTAAAACCCGATTTGAGCAGATGTTTTCTGATAGTATACCTATCCCACCATCTAGTACACCCACATTTGGCACAATGACACTTGATGTGATTTTGCCTATCAATATTATTTGGAATAGCGAACGCATAATTAAAAAATTCCTCCACACCTCTCACAAATACCGGATTGACCTTCCTGTCCACGTAACGAGGACCGTACATCCAACTACGATCACCTTCCATTCCTCCTAATTATGACATATACATTTATAAGTTACCGTATAAACATGACCTTAGTTCATCCAATTTAATGACAAATTCAATTTAGGTAACCAAGAAAAACAAAAAATCCAGATCTATACTTTAGACCCTCCAGATATCATCAATTGATAACGGACCCTCTAAAGCAAGTCATGGAAGAAACACAAAATCAAATCGAGAGTTGCATCATCCATGCAACAGGACTTGTATACAGCCATACAAGCGGCATCTACATAAACTATATTTAAACGTACGTACCAGAGAGAGAGAGAGATGACGCTTCCCTTGCCTTGCCTTGTCTTGCCTTGCCTTGTCTTGTCTTGATTAGTTCTAAATACAATAAAATGCACACGAGGTCAAAACTAAACTTAAAGTTATGCCTTACTTACTATTTTCACATTAGATATTAAAATAATGAAATAATTGTTTTACCCTAAAAATGTGACACATAAAATATAACATGCAACATGGCACACCAAAATAAACTTAGGATACCATAAAATATCCAGGGTGGACCTAACTTAGCATTAAGGGCCCATGGCAGTCAAACATAACTCAAAATGTGCATCTCTGCGATTTGGACTGCCCCGACACCTGTCACTGTTTTAACCATAAATGGATTATATCGGGTCCAATTTCAACAAAGCAAAATTTTAAGAAAAGAAGAAAAGATCCCTTCAATTCTTATGTTGAAAGTTTTCTCAGAATCATGATGCAAAATATGGTAAAGAAATGAATAAGACAATGATGCAAAAAGAAGTTTTTTCGACAATCCTTGTAAGGCATCCTTGGTAGCAACCAGTGTTTTGGCCATAAGTTTGTCCTATTGGGCCGAATTGAGATGAAATAAATTATTTTAGAAAGTTCACAAAAATATGCACAACATTTCTGTTTTGGGCCTGGGCAGAAACCTAGTGTATCATGGTGGAATGATTAAATAAAAAATTAGTATTCCAAGATCAACATGAGCTGGACAGCCTCGACAGCTGTTAGTATTTTGACCATATATCTGTCATCCTAACTCCGATTTGAGTGATCTAAATTTGTATGAAACCTAGACAAAGACACCTACAAAATTCATGAAGTAATGAAACCAAAAATATGGACGGATCATGATCATAAGGTTCGTACAAAATGAGGTACGAATATTGCCGTTACAGCTTGCTCTGGAAATCTGGATCACCTGGAGTAAATTGGTCATAACTCGGTCATATCAACTCCAATTTGGGAAAATGAATATGCGTTGGAAAGGTAAGACCAAGACCTACAACTTTTAAGTAGTACAAAAGTGCAGAAGACGAAATTATAACATCTAAAAGATCTGATTATTGACTGATTCTCAATCAATGTGCTGCTTTTAAGGGCTGAAATTAATATGGCGTGATTCATGGCTAAGATCCCTCGACGTCATTACTCTTGGACAGCTAGGCCACATCAAGGCACCCCTTGGCAGCTAAGGCACCTTCTCCATCTATAAAAAAACCCCTAGAGCCTGGAGAAAAGACAACATCCCACCCCTCAAAAACTATACCAAAATTCTGCTCAAATAGCAACACGTGCCCCTCACTAAAACGCTTCTACAGAAACACACATCCAGAATATAAACAAATGTTGTACATAAAAGTTGTAGTTATTTGAGTCAAGAATCCATAGCCACTGAATTCACTCAAATCGGAGTTCGGAGAGCTAAGATCTGGCCAAAACCGTGACTGCTGTTTGTGCCTAAAACTGAAACCGAGCTGAACCAGTCATCTCACTTCCACAGAAAACTGACAATCGTGCGTCCAAAATTTGAGAAAATGTTCTACAAAAAAGTTGTAGTTCCCTGAGTCATGAATTCATAGACACCAAAATTCTCCAAATCCAAATTACCATCAGCAAAATATAGCCAAAACAGTGACTGTTGCGCATACCTTTCAAATCGCAAACTCCACAAACAATCCAAAGCCAAAACAAACGTTACAACTTTCCACCACAAAATACTGAAAATCCTAAACCTCAAATACTACAACCACAAACAGCACTCTTCAAATGAACCTCAAAACCTAATCACACACATGACAATATTCTAAATAATTCACCGCCACTTCCGGACTTGAAGCACTCGGTGCGGTAGGATGCCGGTTGGGCAAAATCATCACACAAACACTCGCAACTATCGGACTCGAAGCACTTGGTGCGTGTAGGGTGCCAGTAGGGCAATTCAATGGGCTCGAAACACTCAGTGGAGTAGAGCGCCAACAAAAAAAGAATCCGAAGCACTCGGTGCGCGTAGGATGCCACAAACATGCTAATGATGAGTGCGAATGAGGCAGAAATGCTGTCGAAATTCTCTCTTGATTTAACATGAAAACAAAATTAAAAAATATACAAAATTGAGACAAAATGCTGCTGAATTATGTCTTGAACAAAGTAAAAGAAAATAAATTATTGAACGGAATAATGACAGAAACATTAAAAGAAACAAAGTTGTACACAAGAGGAAGAAATAAGAAAGTTCAGAAACTGAAACATGAATTGAAGATAAGGTTCGGTAACTTGCTCACCGAATTTTATAAAATGCAACACATGAAAGTTGTAGAGACCTCAGTTACAGAACCCCGAGCGCTAATTTCACATCGATCGCACATCCAAACAGCACAATACGCCCAAAACAGTGCACAAAGGTCGGCTGTCTCTAAAAAGCAGAAAACAGCAAGGCTGTCCCGACTTCAAAAATCACCTATTCATAATCTGACAAAACATTCCACATGAAAGATGTAGCCTTCTCAGTCAAGTATAGGTGAGCTCTGGTTTCAACTCGATCGGACTCTTCAGTAGAGAGATTGGACCAAAACAGTACACAAAGGTCAGCTGACTCCAGACAGTAGCCGTACTCTGACTTCTAAAATCCACCATAAATCACCAATCCAAAATATGGAATAATGGTACACACAAAAGTTGTAGCGCTCTCAGTCATGAAGACATGAGCACTAGTTTCACCTCAATCAGGCTCTCCAGCAGAGAGATCTAGTCAAAAGAGTACCCGAAGGTCCGCTGATTGCAGACAGCAGGCATACCCCGACTTCTTAGATTCATCATAAATTATATATTCCAAACTGGACAAAACATGTGATACGAGAGTCATCGACCCTGCTGCCGTGAACCTTTGAGAACCAATTTCACGCCAATCGGACCTTCCATTTGAGAAATATACTCTAAACATCAACCGAAGGTCATGCACCAAACCTCGCACTAAAGATATAAAAACTCCAAATCCAAGTCCATAAAGGATTCTAATCCATAGACCCAGATGTTCGATCTCCCAATGGTCGAAATAACCACATAAACTCGAAGAGTCCCTACTCTAAATATGATTTCTGGCCATAGCAACCAAACAGTCCCGCCTCGATGACATCACCATGCGTATACACACACAAATACAAAGTCACCTCTAAATAAGAGATGTTAAACCCGAATATGAATCTAAAAATAACATCAACTCAACAACATCTATGCTCCATGTCGAAGATTCCTAGAGTTTGGAGGAAGACACACAATACCTACCCAGAAACTATACTAGAAACCCTATGCATTTTCATTCCAACCTAACTCAAGGGCTTCCATGCCACCTTAAACCAAAGGCTTCTACGTCACTTAAATCAAATCCAAAACCAATCTAAAACCTACACTAAATTCGAATAAACCAAAACAAAACCTATACCAAATAAACCAAACATATCCAAATAAACCCAAAATAAAGGCTTCCATGCCAGTCAAACCCAAAGGCTTTCACACCAACCCAAAATAAATGCTTCAATGCCACCCTAAATCAAAGGCTTCCATGCCAACCAAAAGCAAAGGCTTCCATGCCAACCAAAAGCAAAGGCTTACACGCCACCCTAAACGAAAGGCTTCCACGCCAACCCAAATAAAGGCTTCCACGCCTCTCAAATACAAAGGCTTCCACGCCACCCAAACCAAAGGCTTCCACGCCACCTTAAAACAAAGGCTTCCACGCTAACCCAAACGAAAGGCTTCCACGCCTCCCAAATACAAAGGCTTACACGCCAACCCAAATACAAAGGCTTCCAGGCCACCCAAACCAAAGGCTTCCAGGCCACCTTAAAACAAAGGCTTCCACGCCACTAAAACTCAAATGCTTCCACGCCAACCAAAACGAAAGGCTTCCACGCCAACCAAAACGAAAGGCTTCCACGCCAAGCCAAATAAAGGCTTTCACGCATACTAAATACAAAGGCTTCAACGCTAATCCAAATAAAGGCTTCCACGCCAACCCAAACCAAAGGCTTCCATGCCACCCAAACCAAAGGCTTTCACGCGAACCAAAACCAAAGGCTTCCATGCCAACCCAAGTCAAAGGCTCCCACGCCAACCAAAATCAAAGGCTCCCACGCCACCTTAAACTAAAGGCTTCTGCGTCACCCAGATTCAAAGGCTCCCTTGCCACCCCAACAAATACATAAGTTCAGCTAAAGCCCTTGCATGTAATAGGCACCCCAAGGGAAGGAAAACCCTACGGACACCACGGGCATATGATACGCCCTTGTCTAAACCCTCTGCGCCAGTCCGACCTGTAGGCTGTCGAAGTGTTCCAGACGCCCACTCACGTAGTTTGGTGTCGCCCATAACATATATGTTCAGCTAAAGCCCTTGCATGAAACATGCACCCCAAACAAAAGCCCTAGAAAACCCTAGGCACCCTCAAATCAGCTAAAGCCCTTGCATGTAATAGGCAACCCCAAATTAAACAAAAGCCCTAGTAAATACTAGGCATACATTGTTAGTATGCCCCTCGAGGGTTGAATCAGTACTACCCCTCTGATTCAGTATCGCTCTCTCTTCTTATTGCACTTCAGATACCTTACCCTAAACACGTCATTTCGTCTAGCCCCTTAATCGGAGGTTCCTGGGTACTATCCAGGGTAATTAACGGCAGGAACTTGCGCCTGCCGGAAGAAAAATAATCTCCACAATCAAACAATAAGCTTCTTCCCCTTTACCTATTCGAGGGAGGGAGTGTATCTGCAGAGACGTTCGCGCCGGTCTATACCAAAATAATAGGCCGACAAAAATGCCTCAACAATAATGTCATTAAATATTAATAAGTCCAAACTCATTCGTCTTTTGGGGCTTACACAGGGCCGGTGTACAATCCTATCCCACTCTTTGAATGCTATGTCTCAGTAGTGAAGAAATGTATGTGGATCTAGTATTTAAGAAAAAATTCGGCAGCATTTCCCCTCAGTTCCCCGAGTACGCGTTAGAAACACATCATGTTAGACATGTAATTCAATACGTACTCGTAGGAACAATAAGGGAAAATGATACCAAATTTTTCTTAAATACTAGACCCACATACATTTCTTCACATCCTAGATGAGACAAAGCATTCAAAAAGCAGTTCCAAAACGGGGACTATTCAAAATTAATCTCTATCAGATTAATTTTGAACGGGTATAAACCTAAAAGGCATACTACATGTTCCGGTTTACTAATATAATTAACCAACATAGAATTAATAACTAACAAACCGTAGTACATAATTGATAATATAATTAACCTTCTTAGAATTAAGAAAAAGAGAAAACTTGCCTGATTACAAGCAATTACTTTCTTGAAGATCGAGCTATCTCCTCTCCTTCTTTCTTCCCAAATTTAAACTAACTTCGTCTACAACTCCTAAAACCAATTAACCAATCAATTAATCAACCCAATTAGTCATAATCAATCAATCATAACTATTTTTATTCACTGAACAAAAGCAAGAGTAATCATATAAAAAAAATGAGCAAGTGAGATTAGTGAAATATTACATCACACTCATGGTTTGCTAATTACTTATGCCGACCTCCACTTAAATGATGGTTTTGTTAGTTGAGGGATGTATTAACCATAAATATAATTAAAGGAAGATAACATTTATTATTGAGTGGCTCTGGATTCTAAATTTACTACCCATTTCTCCTAAAAAAAAAAGAAGAAGGGAATTTTACTGATGTACTGTCATTATGCCTTGAAGGGAGAAACTTCTGCATGCTATGCAGAAAACTAAGAAAATATATTGTGATTTAAACATAAAAAAGAGTAACTAGATTTTTAGTTTTCATATTTACAGTGATCCAAACAGAAGCTGACATCATGAATCAAGTATCTTTTATTTATATTTTGCATCAGAGATGGGATTCTCAATCACTCCAAAATATGTACACCTCTTAATTTATTTATATCTGATCGTATCCAAAATATTTACAGAAAAATGTACAACATCCTAGTTAGTTTTCATAACTAATCAGGAGTCAGGACATTATTAATTCTAGCTGACATTGATGTTCTATTATGTATTAATACAGCATTCTGGTACGTACTGGTACAGAGAAATGCTGAAAACAAAAATACAATTTAATCTAAATATAACATCTATGTTTCCTAAACTACCCCTGCTGTGCAGTATGCTGAAAATGCAAATTATAGATGTACTAACTATAGATATACTAATTTTGGAATCCACTATTGAATAAATATTCAACAAAAGCATGCTGTCTTTTTGTTTCGGGTTTAAACCCAACTGCTATGAGCTCATGTCAATTCTCCTCAATTAAACTTGATTTTTCAAATACCAGAAGTATTTAGTAAGGGGTACCTCTAAACCGAATGGTGCCATCTCCTCTACTGAGCTTCCCCCTTTCTCCCTTTCCTTCAGTTTTATTTCTAATTTCGTTTAGAGGAGGAAGGCTGCACCCCTAGGCAGAAAGAGAACAAAACAGATTGGAGAGGAGAGACAGAAGGGAGATCGGGGAAAAGAATGAAAAAAATGATAAAATTTGTTTAAACAAACCTATTTCGGGCAGAAGAGAGACAGAAGAGAGATCATCGTTCTTGTCTGACAAGGCGGAGAAGGAGACCGATTTCGGGCGGCGGAGGCGGGGGTTCGGTCTGACAAGGCGGGGGTTCGGGGGTTCGGGCGTTCTTGTCTGAGAAGCGGTGGTCGAAGGCAGGGATTCGGGGGATCCGATCTGAGAATGCAGTGGTCGAAGGCGGCGAGGGTCGGGCGGCCACAACAAGAATAAGTGACTTTTTGTGAGGGTAAAAAGTGACTTTTCGCGACAGAGTACCATCATAACTGTGCTTTTTCTATTCGCGACGGTACTTTTCGCGACGGAGAACCGTCATAAATGCACTTTTTCCCTCGCGATAAGCGCCTACTTTGTTGTTGTGGGCGCGGATTCGCACATTTTTTGTTTTTCTTTTGGGGTAACCTAAACCGCGGGAGGAGACAGAGAGAGAGGCAATGGCGCGCGGGGCGCGGGTTTTCTTGAGGCTCTTCAGCGACCGGGCCAAATCGGTCGCTGAAGCCTATTATCGCCGGTCGCCGAAATCAAATTTTTTTTTTTTGAGAGGAGGTCATCAGCGACCGGCGACGGGAGTGGTCGCTGATGCCTTGTTTTGTTGTAGTGGCGTACCCCTAGTTGTGTTGCTAGGGTTTAGCTTTATGTGTTTCAGGTCTGGTGTTCTTGTTGTTTTTTCTGTGTTCTTTCTTGCATCCAGGTGCTAAGATTTAGCAGCTTTTTTCACACTGTCATTGTACTCGATTTGCTTTTTTAAATTGTCTGTCATTTGTATTTTAATTTATTGTATTTCAAAATATTCCAACTTAGCTGCTAAGGTTTTTGAGCTGTGGTCCAACAATATACTCCAACCTAATACTTAAATGGATTTATATTGAAGCAAACTTGACCAATTAATATGCTATCATATATGTTTTATGGTCTTGTTGGGTTATATATTGCGCTTTTGTTTAGTGTACTTAAGCTCGTAACGGTGAAAAGCTTTTAATTCTAGAATCAATGTCGGAGGGTGTGTGTGTATTTCTTGTTCTTTGGTTATTGTTTGTTGCAGCTTCTTGTACTGGGCGTTGTATTCCTTGGCCAAATATATATGATATAAGAGTAGAACTAGGGCCGAAATTTTTATTCACAAGAAAATAAAAAAACTATATATTAAAAATAAGAAATGTTGTGCGGGAATTTTAAAAATAGAAAGGCATTAACAAGCCATGGCGTCCCTGGCACATCTCAACCCAAGAAACAAAAAAAAAAAATATATATATATATATATATATATATGAGTAAGGCTACGGTGCTTTGCAAAGTAAACCACCCCGTTTACTTCGGGCTACTTTTTGGATTTTGAAAATCCAAACAACCGATCCGAACCGTTCAACATGTTCTAAACATTGAAATGTGCTTGGAGACCAAATTTTACAATTTTTGGAATTTTTTTACTATTTATTAAGCCACTTTGAAAGTTTCTGATCTGGTTGTCCAGAAAATTTTACTGTTTTTTACTGTTTGCCGTCGGATCAGCGATTTTCAAAGTGGCTTAATAAATAGTAAAAAATTCCAAAAAATGTAAAATTTGGTCTCCAAGCACATTTCAATGTTTAGAACATGTTGAACGGTTCGGATCGGTTGTTTGGATTTTCAAAATCCAAAAAGTAGCCCGAAGTAAACAGGGTGGTTTACTTTGCAAAGCACCGTAGCCTTACTCTATATATATATATATATGGGACTCCATGGCCCATGGCTCCCACAGGTGATTAGTCAAAATGGAATTATCTATTATCATTACAAAAAAAATATGTAGAAAATTAGAAAACGTTTAATTAACTTCCAAAAATAAGTCAATGACTCCTCAAATGAAAAACGTACCAAAATCTAACATGTTGTATTTTTTTTATAATTTTAATTACATATATTTGAACACACAAAATTTTATCATCTTTATTATTATTAAAATAAATTCCGTTGAATCAAATAGAAAAAAATTGTTCTAGCAAGATTTTTTGACTAATCCCAATGAAGTGTCATCATTAGAGATAGGAATTAAGTCATTTACACAAATCACCTGTGGGAGCCATGGGCCATGGCATACCATATATATATATATTTTGTTTCTTGGATTGAGATGTGCCATGGCGTCCCACAGGGATGCCTAGCTTGTTACTGCTTTCCCTTTTTAAAATTCCCGCATAGCATTTCTTATTTTTAATATATATATTTTCTTATGAATAAAAATTTCGGAGAACTAGGGTGTTCCTAAGTGCACCAAGCTCCTTTGAGAATTCAACTCTAAAACTTATCGGATTGGCTTCAAACGACGAATCCAAACCGTTGAAATTTTTCTACCTTAAGGGTGATGCGTCTACATGTGAAAATTTAAACTTTTGAATTAATTTAGTATAAAGTCAAGTGGTCAAAATTAGAAGGTTTATAAATTAATTTTAATGCATTCATTTTTGGACGCCTTTTGACCACCTAACTCTATACAAAACAAATTTCAAATTTCAAAATTTTCACATGTAGACGCATCACCCGTAAGGTAGAAGAATTTCAACGGTTTAGATTCGTCATTTGAAGCCAATCCGATAGGTTTTAGAGTTGAGTTCACAAAGGGGCTTGGTGAACTTAGGAACACCCTAGTTCTACTCATGATATAACCCTAAAAAATTGATCATATATTTTTTGAAGTTCCAACAATTGAATTCAAATTCTCATATGCACAATAGGCATTCGAGTTAATAACAATTTTATCTCTTCTATCTATTGATCTTGTATTTCTCCAATACATATTGCAGTCCTACAAAAAAATAGTTTTAATTGATTGCACATCTATATTTTTTTATTTTAATAATAGCAATGTGATGCGTACGTATGAAACAAATGAGTTGTGATTTGGTATGGAAAAAATGTTTTTCTAGAAGTAATGTATATCGTTACACCTACTATGCCTTCAACGTCTACGTCCTGCACCGCAACAATTTATTATCAAACGAGTATCACAAATATAAAAACTTAATATTTTCAAATTTACTTGTTTTCTCTTAGTCTATTTAATTTTTTACTCCTCACTTATCTCTTTTACAAAACAAAAGACTCCCTAAAATCAGTAGTATTAATACCTATACCAACTAAATGACATTTATCACTCTTATAATAATACCCCTTACATTAACTATTCCACAAACAAAAATAATTAAGCTTACTTATTACATGAATAAAGTTCCTACATACTTTATGATTCTCTAGCAAATCTGGTATGGTACTGTATGTACTTCTAATTAAACGAATGACTAAGCTAATTTTAGTCTATCAGAAAGAAATTAATTAGTCAAAATATTTCTAATTGAAGGTCTAGTTCAGATCCAAAATGTTAGCCTATATATATAAAAAAAAGATATAACACTTGGCATTAAATATTCATTAGTCAAATCTCTATAATTAAGGGTGTAGTTTCCAAACTCTTGGTCAGATCCAAAGTGTTAATGTATATAAACAAACTAGATTGTACATGGCATTATCCATGGTAGTCAAATCTGAATTTGGCCTATATAGAGCAAGTACACTTGATATATATATTCTCCAGAAGAGGAAAGAAAAGAAGAACAGAACAGCAAGGTATTTCCCATCGCCAATTGCTTCCTTACAAACAGTCTTCCTTACAAACACTCTTTTGTGTTACCATCGATAAAAATTAGGCTTAAAAAAAAGAAAAAAATAGGAACATTAAATGTATCATACCCTATAAATTGTGCATTTTGCAAAACCTCCATAGCCGTATCATATCGCCACATTGTATATTATATATACCTGTACTTGTATCTTTGCAACATAAATACATGATGATCATTGTTTTGCTAATTACTAATGTTAATGTTTTCAGATGGAATGCTAATTACCAAAGAGTTGATCTATGTCACAAAATGTGATTTTGATATCAAAATCATATATGAAATAAAGTTTATTCTTTTTGAAATGCTTAGTTATTTTTTATTCTAAATGCTATATGTCAGAATTTCAAAAGAATAGTTTCAAAAATATTAAATCACATTCTAAAAGAGTTATGATATGTACGATTTCATTACCTATAATACATATATATCTTCCCATGAATTGCTTAGGTTAATTAGAATAATATACTAATGTCATAATTTCGCAAGTAATATTGATTTTTTGTTGGATATATATGCACCTGGCTCGCTTCTTATATTATATATTTGAACATATATGTATTTTATGTAAAAAGAATAACCAAGGGCCTGCAGGAATTCAACTAATTATGTCTATTTATGTAGAGGCGAAGCCCAACAGCAAAAGCATTTCTTGTATAAAAATCATACTTTTCAGGAAAACCAATGATGCATTTTACTGCTTAAATGATGCATTGTACTGCACTTTCTTCTATGTTTAAAAATCAAAATACTGCGTCTAAAGAACAGTATCAATAGCTATAATTACTAAATGACATCTATCACTCTTATACAACCTTCTATATATGTATGTAATATTTATACCCAACCTATGAAGAAAACAATAATTGTGACTTCTCGACCACCAAAATTATTTGTATTACCTATTACATGAATCAAATTCCTACACAATTAATGATTCTCTATTACCTCCTGTTGGATTTATTAAATGGTACGCCCGTTATGGGAAACCTGAATCCAAAACCCGACCCGTTATGAAGAGGTGCAGACCCTTTATGAAGAGGTGTGTTGGTATTATATATATACTAGATCCTGTCCCTCTGTCTCTCATATATATCATAACAGAATAGTGACTGATAAGAAAGAGAGAATAACGCACTAAGAAACTCTGTCAACAATTGAAGGTCTTAGGTCGTGGAAAACGCAGGGCTTCCGGCTTCGGCTTGTGATTCCTTACAGAACCAGTGATACTGCTACGCTCGCAAGATCCGCTTCCGCACGAATATTAACGGAGTAATTTGTAAGTTCTATCCGTTAATTAACATTGGTATCAGAGCTTTTATAGCATGTATTCTGGTTTTAAATTTTCAGTAAAATCTGTTTATACATTAGAATAATGTTTGAAAACTAATTTCACGTATTCTGGTATTTATAATACATAATACGGATTTTTTTTGAAATTAATTCTTATGTTTCAGAATCGCCAAATTTGTTCACTGTTTTGGTTTGATTTGACAAATTTCAGATTTTATTCGAAAATAAATTAGATTTGCAAAATTAATTAATTTTTCTATATAGAAATTTTCAGATTTGATTTACAAATTTTTTTTGTAAATTTGATAAATCTGAATACAAATTTTATTTTATAAAACGTATTTAGATTAAATGAACTGTTTTGGAGATTTTTTAAATGCATCTTTTGGAGATGCATAGCAAAATAGTGGTCTTGTACAGTGGAAATTGGAGATGCAAAGCAACACAATGCATCTTTAATTTATTTTGGATCTAATACAACTGGGTTGGACAATTTGTTGGTCCAAATGAATTACAACCGTCCAAAGAACCATTTTTTCTCCAGAATTCTCGGATTGGATGGTTGATATTTGGTGTGGACCATTTTTATACTTCCAAATTGTATGAGATCCAATTTTAATTCAACCTGCGCTAATGGATGTGTCCATTACTCTGGGAAATGGAGAGATTGTATACACCGGTTCAAGCTAAATAGACTTGGTCCATATCTTGATCATGAACCGCGAAAATAAAAGGCTTTTATTGTAGCCGCTGGGGCTTGAACCCAAGTCCTATGCCACATGTGACAAAGACCTTACCACTACACTACAATGACTTTCTTGTTATTGTCTTGATTCTCTATTTTATATATGAGGAGGGTTCCAATGCCTCCATTTTTCATGCCTCCACCATGCCTCCATTTTTAAAACTTTAATAACTCAAAATTTAAAACTTAAAAGTCAAAATAAAACCGTTGGATATGATCTACATCATTTTATCTATGTGCTCATAAAAAATTATCACATTTTGATTTTGTTTTTATGTGAATCAATAAGTTGAAAAATCAACGTCTAGAAATTATCCACATTAGTACGTTTTTTACAAGCTCTTGATGACAACCAAAACAAAATCAAAATGTGATAATTTTTTATGAGCACATAGATAAAATGATGTAGATCATATCCAACGGTTTTATTTTGACTTTTAAGTTTTAAATTTTGAGTTATTAAAGTTTTAAAAAATGGAGGCATGGTGGAGGCATGAAAAATTGAGGCATTTGAACCCTCCTCTTTATATATACATATTACATAATAGTGGTTTTGCAAAATCGAAATTTTTTTTATGAAATTTTTTTTAAAGTTATTAATGAAATTTTTTTTAGAACCATACGGATTTTTTTAATCAAATTTTGTTTCATCAATTATACAATTTATATAATCAGTCCGAATAATTTTTTTCTGTATCAAATTATTCTGTTATGCATAATTAGTCCGAATATTTTTTTTAATATAAAAAAAAATTTATTGTGCATTATTTGTATAATTTTTAGTGGGAGTTTTGCATAGTGAAATAATTACTGATAATAAAATTTATGGAATTAAAAGATGATTGTGAAACTTAGTGATCGTTCGATTTTAATCTATAGGTATTATTATTATTAAATTATTTCACAGTTGTTGCAAAACTGGAAGTGTTATGCTAGGTATTAAATAATTTCTATTAAGCCATCAGAATTGTGATATGTCCTAACTTAGTTTAATTGTAATTTCTTAGTGAAATGGCATCTGCATCTAGGAATATTGTGGCAGAACTGAATAAGGGTGAAAAACTGAATGGCGATAATTATGAGATTTGGGCCATGAAAATTCAGTATGTCCTGGAAGAACAAGAGGTTCTTACGGTCTTGGATCATATCCTAACCGAACCAGAAAAAGGTAAAACTGAAAAGCACATTACTGACAGTGCTGCATATGAGTCCTGGAAAAAGAAGAACTCCATTGCTCGCATTACATTGCTGAGCAGTATGGACAATGATGTGATGCGTGAGTTTAGGCAATATGAGATTGCCAAAGAGATGTGGCTTGCTTTAAAGCAGAAGTTCGGTGGAACTTCTGTTACAAAACTGAGACAACTCACCATCAAGTTTGACACTTACAAGAAGCGTCCTAATCATAGCATGCGGCAACATCTCAGGGAGATGTCAAATATGATTAGTGAGTTGAAGGACGCTGGCCATGTTTTGACTGATGAACAACAACTTCAAGCAGTGATTCGTTCACTTCCTCATACATGGGAACACATGAAGGTGAATCTGTCCCACAACGAGAGTATTACAACTCTCAACGATGCAGCAAGGCATCTGGAACTTGAGGAAGATCATATTGAGGCATCAAAGCCTCAAGAAAATGAAACTGCTGTGCATTTGGCTGGTTCAAGCTCTCATGGAGGGCAAGGCCAGAAGCGTAAGTCAAATTATGGTCACAAGGGCAAGGGCAAACAAGAGAAAAAACATAAGGGGCATGATCGTGGCAAGGGAAAGGCTTCTCAGAACAATTTTAAGAAGCATAATAAAGCCAAGATCAAGTGTTTCAATTGTGGCAATAAGGGTCACTATGCTCGTGAATGCAAAGAGCCCCGCAAGGTACAAATTACAGAAAAACTTTCAAATTTTTCATATGTTTCCAGTTCTGTTTTTATTGCTGATTCTCATCCTTTGTGGACTGTAGACTCAGGGGCAACAGACCATGTAGCCAAAGATCGTGACTTGTTTGTGGATTTTCGTCGAATTTCGCAAGGTTCAAAATGGCTTTATGTAGGAAACAACTCTCGTGTACCAGTCAAGGGTATAGGCACATGCAAGTTGGATATGCGTGATGGTCGAACCCTCATCTTACATGATGTTCTCTTTGCACCTGACATTCAACGAAATCTTGTATCTGTAGTTGTTCTTCTTAGATTTGGATTTACTTTGAACATGTGTGGCACTAGTATTAAGTTGTATCTGGATGATGTGTGTTATGGTTATGGATATGTATCGAATGGTTTTATTATTCTGGATGTTATTAATATAATGACTTCTTCTAATATCCATTTTTCTTTAATTACATCATATGCTGATGAAAATGTTGATGTGAATGTATGGCATATGAGATTAGGCCATATTGGACAGCAAAGAATGGATAGATTAGCCAAGGAAGGCATGTTAGGCCAGATTGAAAGGGTTAGTCTACCAACATGTGAAAATTGTTTAAAAGGAAAAATGGCAAGAAAACCATTTGGAACAGGAACCAGATCTGAATTTCCATTGCAATTAATTCATTCTGACATTTGTGGACCAATGAATGTGAGGGCACGACATGGAGGTAGATACTTTATCACCTTCATTGACGATTATACGCGATACGGTCACGTCTATTTGATCTCTCATAAATCTGATGCTCTTGCATGTTTCAAGAAATTTATAACCTTGGTTGAAAATCAATTAGACAGAAAGGTTAAGGCCTTACGAACAGATCGCGGTCGCGAATATTTGTCTGATGAGTTCAAACAAATGTGCGAAGAAAAATGAATACTTAGGCAACTAACCATACCATATACTCCACAGCAAAACGGAGTGGCTGAAAGGAGAAATCGGACTCTTTTGGAAATGGTTAGGTCAATGATGGCTCAAGCAAATCTGCCAATCAATTTTTGGGGTGATGCATTATTGACTGCTGCCTATATTCTAAATCGAGTACCCTCTAAATCTGTTTCTTCAACTCCTTACGAACTTTGGAATAATAGAAAACTATATCTTAGTAATCTGAGACCTTGGGGATGCACAGCCTTTGTTCATGATTCGTCTCATCAACATGGTAAATTGGGTCCACGAGGTAAAAAGAGTATATTTATACGATACTCTGAACATTCCAAAGGTTATGTGTTCATTGGTGAACAATCGAGTGGGAGTGTAACAGAATTTGAGTCCCGAGATGTCATTTTCTTGGAAAATGAATTTCCAAGAAAGGGTGAGATAGGTCAGGAATTTTCTCTATATGAAGAAGAGGAGCAAGATGATTTGATTGTTGCAAATCGTTTGGTGCATATTCCTGAACCTCCAACAGTATCTCATCCAAGTGGGAGCAAGTCAGTAGATGATGCTGAGCCAAGTTCAGCACAATCACAAATTAGGCATAGCAATCGTGCTAGAGTTCCTAAACGTCATTTTCCAATCGAAAATGAATCTTACATGATTGTCATGCAAGATGAAGAAGAGCCAAGAAATATTCGAGAGGCTCTCACTTGTCCTGCTAAAGAGAAATGGATGAAAGCAATGGAAGAAGAAATGGAGTCAATGAGATCAAATAATGTTTGGGAATTAGTTGATCTCCCTGAAGGACGCAAGGCAATTGGGAACAAATGGGTTTTCAAGATTAAACGTCTAGCTGATGGCTCGATTGAGAGGTATAAGGCACGTCTTGTTGCTAAGGGGTATACACAACAAGAGGGGATAGACTATGAAGAGACTTTCTCTCCTGTTGTAAGATTTACTTCTATACGATTGATACTAGCTATTGTTGCCAGTTTAGATTTGGAATTGCATCAAATGGATGCTAAAACTGCGTTTCTAAATGGCAATCTGGAAGAAGAGATATATATGGAACAACCTGTCAGTTTTGTTGCTGAAGGTCAAGAGCACAAAGTGTGCAAATTGTTGAGATCTATTTATGGTCTCAAACAATCTTCCAGACAGTGGTACATTCGGTTTCATCAAGCAATCATATCATTTGATTTCAAAATGATTGATGAAGACCATTGTGTGTATGTCAAAAGATCCAAAGAAAAATTTGTGATTCTATCACTTTATGTGGATGACATACTGTTGGCTAGTAACAATAAAGAGTATGTGAAAATCATTAAAGAATGGTTATCCTCCAATTTTGATATGAAGGATATGGGTGAAGCAGCATACATTATTGGAGTGAAGATTGAAAGAGATCGTTCCAAGAAGATGTTAGCTCTATCGCAAGAGCATTACATCAAGAAAGTACTTGAAAAGTTCCATATGCAAGACTGTAAACCCATTGATACTCCGATAGCAAAAGGCGAAGGTCTTAGTTTAAGAATGTGTCCAAAGACTCCAGATGAAAAAGCACAAATGAAAAAAGTTCCTTACTCAAGTGCTGTTGGCAGCCTCATGTTTGCTATGATGTGTACTAGGCCGGATATCAGTTTCGCCGTTGGGATTGTGAGTAGATATCAAGCCAATCCAGGACAGTCCCATTGGAAAGCAGTAAAAAGAATACTTAGATATCTGAAAGGTACTGCAGATTATTCATTGTGTTTTCAAGGAGAAAATCTGCAACTCATGGGTTACGCAGATGCTGATTGGGGAGGAGATTTAGATGAAAGAAAATCTACCTCAGGCTATGTTTTCTTACTTAGTAATGGAGCTATCTCTTGGAGTAGTAAAAAACAGAGTTGCATATCCTTATCCACAATGGAAGCTGAATTTGTAGCATTTTCAGCCGCAGTACAAGAAGCAGTTTGGCTTAAAAGATTTTTGAATCACTTGGGTTTCGATGAGAATGAAACTAACTCAGTGTTGGTATATAGCGATAGCCAAGCAGCAATCGCTTTTACAAAAGATCCCAAGTATCACTCAAAGACCAAACACATTGATACTAAGTATAACTTCGTTAGAGACATGGTGGCGAAAAAGCAAGTTTGCATGCAGTACATATCTACACACAAAATGGTGGCAGATCCTTTTACAAAGGCAATACCTAGAGATGTGTTTATTGGCCATGTTAAGTCTCTAGGGTTACGTAGATTGTAATTATACTTTTAATTGAACAGTATATTATGTATATTTGTATTTGTGGGATAAATGCAATGAATGCTATTTTCTTATTCATTTATGTTATAATTGTTACAAATTATTTAATACCAATATATTTAGCATAACACATAAGATATAAAATGAAAGGTATGTCAGACAGTTGATTGGCCTTCTCACACAGGCAATCGCTTCTATGTCTTAGTAGGACATAGAAATGAGATTGATTTTAAGCTAGACATGATACAAAATGTGAGAGCAAGTGCTTAAAATATATATCGCCTTGATAGAGAATCAAGATGAGGTCATGTGAATAGGATTTGGCTAATATGCTACGCATAGCATAGAGCCTTTCCGTGCTACGGCTCATTTTTTGAGTTTTCAAAATCCTAACGGTCGATCCGAACCGTTCAACATGATCTCCATATGAATATGTACTTGCAAACCAAATTTTACATTTTTTAGAATTTTTTTACTATTTATTAAGCCACTTTGAAAATCGCTGATCCAATGGTCCAGCAGATTTTACTGTTGTGTACAAATTAGTGTTTTTTCAAAGTGGCTTAATAAATAGTAAAAAAATTCTAAAAAATGTAAAATTTGGTTTGCAAGTACATATTAATATGGAGATCATGTTGAACGGTTCGGATCGACCGTTAGGATTTTGAAAAATCAAAAAGTGAGCCGTAGCACGGAGTGCTCTATGCTACGCGTAGCACGGTAGCCATGTCCCATGTGAATATACTATTATGACCGAAGGTGAAATACCCACTATTTATCTTAACTGTCTTATGCCAAGTGGGAGTCCTGTTATTGGATTTATATGATAAGTAGAGATGTGGACTCAAGTTAGATATTGTGTATATCTGAACTATAACTTATACGGTATTGAATTTTAGTTTAGACATACGCTCCATAAGAAATGGAGAATAATACCGTAACATATGTTTCATACCATATGTGCAATTGACCAACAGGGTAACAGAAGATATGATATCTTCTTCTTTGTTGTGTGAGACCCGAGAGATAAAAATGATCTCATAGTACTCTTCGATTTTTTACTAAATACTTGAAGTTTCTTTTCAATTAGTTATTTTGGAATGTTGCCAATGATCATGTATGATGCGATCTAATGGAACATATCTGAATAACAATTGATTTGGAATGAAGAGATTCTAGATAAAAGAAAAAGATCATTTGAGTGTTACATTAGGTTATATTCACTGGTGCACCAATTATGTTTATGTAACATAATTGTGAATATATAAGTATGGTTGTATCAATACATAAAAGAGATCCTGTAATACTTAAAAAATGTAACTTGATGATCTGGGGTACTGCATATTTACTCTACTTAGATGTTGTTATACATACCTAACAGTTGGATAACAACATATGCTCTCAAATTAAAATATGATGGTCACGGCCTATTTCCTTGTATGAATTTTAACAGAGTTAAGAGATTACGTTCTCTTATTTTATAGCGGGTATCCCATTTTGTGCGAGTGGGAGATGTTGGATTTATTAAATGGTACGCCCGTTATGGGAAACCTGAATCCAAAACCCGACCCGTTATGAAGAGGTGCAGACCCTTTATGAAGAGGTGTGTTGGTATTATATATATACTAGATCCTGTCCCTCTGTCTCTCATATATATCATAACAGAATAGTGACTGATAAGAAAGAGAGAATAACGCACTAAGAAACTCTGTTAACAATTGAAGGTCTTAGGTCGTGGAAAACGCAGGGCTTCCGGCTTCGGCTTGTGATTTCTTGCAGAACCAGTGATACTGCTACGCTCGCAAGATCCGCTTCCGCACGAATATTAACGGAGTAATCTGTAAGTTCTATCCGTTAATTAACACCTCCAAACCAATTGATCAATTTCACCTCTCCCCTGTTTGTGTTCACTATTACTAAACAATGGGGATCGGAAACGGATATTCTATCTTATTGCACATGGGCCCTTGTAAATGTAAACCATTAGTCAATCTAACATGTCTGCAACTGTACTATATTTACTATTAGTTAAACGAAAGACTAAGCTAATATTAATTAGTCAAAGCTTTCTAATTCAAGGTCTGGTTCAGATCCAAGATATTAACCTATATAAACAAACTAGATAGCATTTGGCATTAAATAATTAGTCAAATGTGTCTAATTTAAGGTGTAGCTCCCAATATATTGATGAGATCCAAAATGTTAATGTATAATGATCAACTAACTAGATCGCACATGCCATTAATTGATTAACCGAATCTTTCTTAAATTGTAGATCTCGAGATATTGATCAATTTGGCCAATAGTCAACTATATATGAGTTTGGACTATATAAAGCAAGTACGCTGGATATTTATTCTCCAGAAAAGGAAAGAAAAAAATATCACAAGAGCAAAGGCGCTCTCACTACGCCAATGGCTTCCTTAAAACTGTCTTCCGTCCTTCTGTTGTTTCTTGTACACTTTCGTGTTACCATAGGTGGACACTATGTCAGCTCATATAATTCTCCAATCAGTTCTTCTGAATACGAAGAAGCTCAATTTCTTAGCATGTAAGAAATCATCTCTCTCTCTCGCTTTTGATGGAAGATATGAGTGTTTTTTGCTTACATAACAAATATACTGAATTTCAGGTCTGCCGTAGGCGAATACAACAAGATGGGTGAATCGAACCTGACTTTTGTAGAGTATGTGAACGGTACAATATATTATACCATATCCTCCGACGATTATTATAGTCCAATATGGGTTCTTATCCTGAATGCCAAAAACTGCAGTGAGCCCGGTAATCCCACAGCCTTGTATGTCACTGTACTGGCTGAGAACGGAGGATTTGGGGTCCAGTTTCCAGCCTATGGTTCAAATTTCACCTTTCTTCACCTCGAGAAGTCTGTGCCAAGGTTTTAGCTTTATCTGTTTTAAGTTCAGGTGTTGTAGCTTTTTTTTTTTAGGTTCAGGTGTTGTTATTGTTTTTTTTGGTCTTTTTTTCTTGTATCAAGGTGCTATGATTTACGACGAGAATAAGATTTAAAAGCTTTTTTCACAATTTCATTGTGCTTCGCTTTTCCATTTGTGATTGTGCTCCTAGAGTCCAGCTAATATTTAGTGAGATCATTGACTTGTGGCATTTGTGAAAATGTTACCATGTATTAATTTTTTCCACGGTCAGTTCTAAAATGTTACCACTAAATGACATTTATCACTCTTATGCCACTTTCTATGTGTGGAGCTTTTCTACCCAACTTATGAAGAAAATCATAATCGTGACTTTCCTCCTATATTATCCGTTACATTAACAACTAAATCAACCAAAAAAAGATACCTATTACATGAATCAAAATAATGAAGTCTACATTACCTATTACATGAATCAAATTCCTACACAATTAATGATTCTCTAATATATCCAAATAGATCAAATTATCATCTCCCTTGTTTTTGTTAACTATCTCTAAATGATGGGGATCAGATGCGGATTTTCCTTTCTTATCGCATGTGGGCCCGTGTAAATGTGAACCATTAGTCAATCTAACATGTCTGCAACTGTACTGTACGTACTTTTAGTTAAACGAAGCACTAAGCTAATCTTAATTAGTCACTTTTTTTATAATTCAAGGTCTAGTTCTTTAGATCATCATACTTGGGGGCCAGATTCAAGCTTATGTTTCAAATTTCAACTAGCTAGGTTTTTGCTTTATTTTGTTTCAGCTCAGGTGTTCTTGTTGTATATTCTGTGTAATTTCCTGTATCTGGTGCTAAGATTTACAACTACAATAAGATTCAACAGCCTTATTTTCACAATATCATTGTAATTTGATTAGTTAGAAGTTCGACCTGCGACATCCCATACAATGTGTATAGCCTTTTGCCACTACACCAAAAGCTGGTAGCTTGTCCTCTTAAGAATTTTTTAAATTTGAGAAATTGATGTTTTCTAAATGTAATGTACCGCGCAAGTTTATTGTCAGAAATTTGTTACAAATTATAAAGACTGAGTAGAATGAACACTATAAAAACCTTTGGTCATTGACGTTTATTACTCTCATACCACATTTATTACTCTTACACCATAACCATGACTTTTCGGTTAACTAATTAATATATATGTATCCTTACATGAACTATTAAATACACCAAATAAATAAGCTTACATTTACTATATAAGAAGGAAATTCGTATTCAATTTGAGGATGTTCGGCACCATGACTTGAGAGGTTGGGACTTAACAATTTAATCTTTACTAAGGAGTTAGTGTTCGGCAACAACTCAGTGGATTAAGAGTGTGGATGTGTGAATAAAAAATGTCTTTTACTCTGACAATAAGCAAAAAGACCAAATACCCTGAATTTCATTTTTTAACATTCAACAGTGATATAACCTCTTATATGACGAAATTGAGAATGACATGCAACAGTATGGAGCTGAAAATTTGATGATAATTTTCGATTCAATTCAAAACATCCTAGTTCAAGGATTGAAATTTAAAATGAAGTATTATAAAGTATAAAGTATATAGTAAGAACTGAACCTGAAATAAAGCTAAATTTTTTTGTGATTGACAAACAAGTATTCAAAACAGCCTAGTTCAAATACTAATTAAAAACTAAAATTAAAATTGACAAAACAGCCTAGTTCAAGTACGTCCGTTATAACACAAACGGAAAGGTCTACTTGATCCTCTGTCTCCTCTTTGCTCCTATTTTTGTTCTAGCTTCCACTTCATTTATTTCCACTTTGCTCCTATTTGGTGTTGTCGGTGTCTCCGGAAATGTTATTGTACCAGTAGTTGATAGAGACTGGTACAATGAATAAAACCAATGAATCATGAAAGGAGATTTGATGAATAAAACCAGTGGCTGCCATAAATATACAGTGATCTTATTTATCTATGTATTTTTTACTTAAACAACAATTAAAAAGATAGACACATCTTATTTGAGAGGTTAACAGCAAGCCGAAAATGTGATAGAAAAATGCTTGACGACCTAAATTCCAAGAGTGCTCATCTATGCTTGATGAAACAATTTTATGAGAAATTGAATAAAAAAATATATATTAACACATGAGTGCTCATCACGAAATACATGACAGCCCCTCAAATTAATACCTCCTAATTATCATCTAATTGAAATTCAATATGCATCATCTATATTTGCTTGACTAAGACTGCACCCATAATATGCATCAAGCTCCCTCATACAAATCACAATTCCAAAGAGAATGAATTAGAAAGAATAAATACTATCTAATAAATCCATCTTCAAATTAGTAGCATACTCGCCATAACAGTACAATCAAAGTACTATCTAATAAAAGCATCATCTTATCTTCCCCTACCAGTAAATCAAGACTGGGACCATTGTTTGTGAATTCACAACTATGCTGAAGCCTCCCTCATAGTTAGTGAATTAACAACTATGCTCAAACCAAAGTAGGATTCTTTGAATACCAAGTTCTGATTTCATTACTCTAATTGCACAAGTTTGCCTCTTTGATTGCCCAGTTCTAATTTCATGCATATAAAATTAAATTATAAATTTATTAATCTACTCTCATTGGGAGAAATATATTTATTTCTCCTCTCATTCAAGTATGCAAGTAAACAAATAATTGCCCAAACAAAGAATTGCATTTATTTCTCTTCATTAAAAACGCAGAGCAAAAGGAAATCTAACATTTATTTCATATCAAATCATTATCAAACTTTCCCATTTCAAATAACCAACCAATCAGAAATTGAAGCGCAGAAATCGCAAGTCAGAGATGTAGCAAGGCAACAATTCTTTATTGAGCTTTATTTAATCATCAAATCAACCCTTCAATCAATGAATCGAAGTAAGGTAAGAAGGGAGAAGTGCGCATTTACCTGATTGTGTCTTAAACTAATGCTCGGAGAGAAGGGAATGGATGGGGCAATTAGGGTGTCAATGGAGAGAGCATCTCGCTGCGAACGTAATAGAGCTGTTGGATTGGAGTGTCGATTGCTTGATCGCCGTCAATCTTCGCAGGAGAGAAGTTTCTCTTTTCATTCCCACGTCTAGGGAATCGTTCCCCATAGGAGTGAAGAAAGACAATAAAAAATGAAAAAGAATGAGGAGGCCTCCTTAAGGCCTCAGCTTTTGAGGGCAAATTTGTCAAAAAAATTTCATAATTTTGGTGCTAAGGAGGTGCAAAGGAGATCGATTTGTAAAGGAGAGAAAAATGCTTCCTTAGTTAAGGAAGTAAATAACCTCCACTAAGGCACACCTGTTCAGAGAGATTAAGTCTTCGAGGAGCGTTAAGGAGGGCTAAGAGGGTTACCGAACAGGTACTTTATGATTCTCTAATATTTCCAACTTAATTGATAAATTTCACGTCTCCCCTGTTTGTGTTCACTATTGCTGAATGATGAGGATCAGAAGTGCATTTTCTTTTCTTTTCGCACATGGGCCCATATAAAATTTGGACGTACCATTAGTCAATCTAGCATGTATTGAACTTTATGGTATGTTCTATTAGTTAAACAAATGACTAAGCTAATATTAATTAGTCAAATCTTTCTAATTCAAGGTTTACTTCAGATCCAAAATGTTATCATATTTAAACAAACTAGATAGCACTTGACATTAAATATTAAGACAAGTCTCTCTAATTCAAGGTGTAGTTCCCAAAATATTTTGTTGTGCTTTGTTATGCCATATGTGATTGTGCTGTTAAAATCTGGCTAATATTGAGTGACATGATAGACTTCTGGAGTTTGTGAAAATGTGTTGAGAATAACGATAGTTAGAGGCCTAAATTAGAGAAAGGGTAAAATTGTAATTTAGGAAAATAAGAAGTTACCGTTGGAATTAACGGTACAATAAGCCATGAGGTTTTAAATATCCTTAGGAGAGAGACTGTAAGAAATATATAACAAAAATCAATAGAGAAAAAATATCAATATCAATAAAAAATACAAAAATTCATAATTCTCCTTTCTGTCTACTCTGTCTCATACTTCCGCTAAAACTTTCATGGTATCAGAGCAAAATATGACCAATATTCATATCCGATAATCCATAAATCATATACCAGCAATTTCCAAAAATTCCAAAGAACTCAGAAACAATACCAGAAAATATTCAGACGAAAACCAGTACCAAAAGCAAATACCAGCAACTATACCAGCAAAGGTCTAGGGCTGAATCAATACCTCAAAAATACTAACAAATACAAGAAACCGAGTATCAATACTGTTCTTATCAATACTAGAACAAATCAGCAAAAAACCCACTGTTTTTTATCAGTACAAACCAGATTAAACCAGAAAAAAAACAAGAAAAACCAGAAAAAATTAGATCCTCTCTTGTGATCGATTGTACCAGTTTAAACCCTAACCTTAGATCTGAGAAGAGAGGAGCCCCCAACACCGATGAAGTGTAGTAACTGTAAAAAAGAGGGTCATGAACTCGATCGGTGTTGGTTTCTTCATCCTCATCTCCGACCGAAATGGTGGAAGGAGAAGGGCGGAGTGGATCGGCCGAATAACTCTAAGGGGGAGAAAAGGGGTTTCGCTATCTCTGATGCAGCGCGAGCGCTTCAACCAAACGAAGAGATGAGTTGTGTTGAACCGGGTCCGCCGAATAACGGGTCTGCCAATTTCAACTCAACCAATATTTTTGGAGCTGCTACATCCGTGATCAAATCAGAGATATCCAAGCTTATTTCTTCACTCAACCGGCTTCTAAACAAACCCAACTCAGGTTCCTTTAAATTAGAAAATTCATTGATAGCCCAAAGTGAAGAATGTGGTCTAGGTACAAACCAAATGATATATGTAATACCAAATAGAAGGATGAATAAAATCCCAGACATATCTGAAACCGAAAATGGTGAAATAAAACAAAAAAAAATGTACAAATTTAGGAAATCTAAATCTAGAACACTTCAAAAATAATTTGGTATGGATTTTAGATTCCGGTGCAACCGATCATATGACCGGAAACAAAAATATATTGTATAATTATCAAAAAGCCAAAGGTCAAGAATATGTATATGTTGCAAATAGTGAAAAAATGGAAATTTGTGGTCATGCCTCAATCAAGATTTTTTTAAAAGAAATTAAAAATGTTTTACATGTCAAAAATTGTACCTCTAATTTATTATCTATAGGAAAAATTTCAAAAGAAATAAATTGTGAGATTATATTTTCATCTAAAAATGTATTGTTTCAAGATATGACATCCAAGAGGATGATTGGTGAAGGTTTTTTTCAAAATGCACTTTATTTTTTAAATAGCCAAAAATTTAATTTCAATACACAAATACAAGACATGGAAAATTTATGGCATAAAAGAATTGGACATCCCTCCGATAAAATTTTAAAAAGTATTTTTGATTTTCCAAACCTAGATTGTAGTAATTATGAAGTATGTAAATTTACAAAGCATACGAGACTTTCTTTTGTAACCTCAAATTCTAAAAGTAGCAAGATATTTGAACTTGTTCATTCCGATGTTTGGGGACCCGCCCTGGTAGACTCTTACAATGGTTTTAAATATTTTGTTACATTTATAGATGATTTTTCACGATTAACATACTTATATGTTTTAAAAAATAAAAGTGAAGTTTTTTCTCACTTTCAAGATTTCTCAAATTTAATTGAAAACCAATACAACAAAAAGATTAAGATTCTTAGGACCGATAATGGAACGTAGTTTGTAAATCAAAATTTCTCAAATTTTTTGAAACAAAAAGGAATTATACATCAAACTACTTGTGTTTATACCCCACAACAAAACGGAGTTTCCGAAAGAAAAAATCATCATTTACTTGAAATGACAAGAGCACTTATGTTTCAAAATAATGTTCCAAAAATTTATTGGTCGGATGCACATGGAATTAATTGATTAACCAAATCTTTCTTAATTGTAGATCCTTAGATAGTCAATTTGGCCTATAATCAATTATGAATGTTCCCTATTTAAAGCAAGTACACTGGATATATACTCTCCAGAAATAGGAAGGAAAAGACGATGGAAGAGCAAAGGATCTCACTATACCTATACGAATGGCTTCATTAAAACAATCTGCCGTCCTTTTTCTGTTTCTTGTACACATTTGTGTTACCATAGGTGGACCCTATTATGGCTCATCTAATTCTACAATCAGTTATGATGAGTACGAAATGGCTCAAATTATTAGCAGGTCAGAAATCATCTCTCTCTCTCTCTCTCTCTTACTCTTCATAGAAGATAAGAGCGTTTTTAGTTTACATAAGAAACATACTTAATTTCAGGTCTGCCGTAGAAGTATACAACAAGAAGGGTGAATCAGAACTGGTCTTCGTAGAGTTTGTGAGGGGTACACGATATTATTATTATTTCCCAAACACCGACCAAAGATGGAATCGTCCAATATGGACTCTTGACCTGAATGCCAAAAACTGCAGCGAGCCCGGTAATCCCACAGCCATTTGTAGATGGAGTATGATATCCAGAACAACATTAGAGAACCAACGGAGTGAGAGGAGATTCGTGAAAGAGGGAGGTGATGCTGAACAACACTAGAGATCCAAGGGAGTGAAAAAGAGATTCGTGGAAGGAGGAGGTGATCATAAACAACACTAGAGATCAAACGGAGAATGAAGGAGATTCGTGGAAGAGGGAGGAGATCCACAACAACACAAGAGATTCAAGGGAGTGAGAAGGAGATTCATGGAAGGAGGAAGTGATCTAGAACAATACTATAGAACCAACGGAGTTAGAAGGAGATTCGTGGATGACGGAGGTGATCCAGAACAACACTAGAGATCCAACAGAATGAGAAGGAGATTCGTGAAAGGAGGAGGTGATCCAGAACAATATTAGAGATCTAACGGAATGAGAAGGAGATTCGTGGATGGAGGAGGTGATGCAGAACAACACTAGACATCCAACGGAGTGAGAAGCAAATTCGTAGATGGAGGATGTCATCCAGAACAACACTAGAGAACCAACTGAGTGAAAACAAGACTCATGGAAGGAGGAGGTGATCCAGAATAACACTAGAGATCCAACGAAGTGAGAAGGAGATTCATGGATAGAGGAGGTAATCCATAAAACCGCTAGAAATCCAAGGTAGTGAGAAAGAGATTAGCGGAAGGAGGAGGTGATCAAGAACAATACTAGAGATCCAACAGAGTGAGAAGCAAATTTGAAGATGGAGGTGGTGATTCAGAACATGACTAGATATCCACCGAAGTGAGAAGGAGATTCGTTGATAGAGAATGTGATAAACAACAACACCAGACCTCCAAGGTAGTGAGAAAGAGATTTGTGAATGGAAGAGGTAATCCAGAACAACTCCAGACATCCAACAAAGTGAGAATGAGATTTGTGGATAGAGGAGGTGATCTTGAACAATACTAGAGATCAAACGGAGAGATAAAGAGATTCGTGGAAGAGGAACTATCGAAAAGAGAAGGAGATTCGTGGATGGTGATAAGGAGATTCGTAGATGGAGGATGTGATCCAGAACAACTCTAGAGTTCCAAGGAAGTGGAAAGGAAATACGTGGAAGGAGGAGGTGATCCAGAACAACACTAGACATCCAACGGAGTGAGAAAGAAATTTATGGAAGGAGAAGGTTATCCAGAACAACACTAGACATCCAACGGAGTGAGAAACAGATTCTTAGAAGGAGGATGTGATCCAGAACAACACTAGAGAACCAATAAAGTGAGAAGGAGGTTCGTGGATGAATGATGTTATTCAGAACAACACTAGACATCCAACGAAGTGAGATGGAGATTCGTAGATGAAGTATGATATCCAGAACAACATTTGAGAACCAACGGAGTGAGAAGGAGATTCGTGGAAGGGGGAGGTAATGCAGAACAACACTAGAGATCAAACGGAGGACTAAGGAGATTCATTGAAGAGGGAGGAGACTCAGAACAACTCTAGAGATCTAACGGAATGAGAAGGACATTTGTGGATGGAGGAGGTTATTCAGAACAACACTAGACATCCAACGGAGTGAGAAGCATATTCTCAGAAGGAGGATGTGATCCAGAACAACACTAGAGAACCAACGTAATGAGAAGGAGGTTCATGGATAAATGAGGTGATTCAGAACAACCCTAGACATCCAACAAAGTGAGAGGAGATTCGCAGATGGAGTATGATATCCGAAAAACCATTAGAGAACCAACAGAGTGAGAAGGAGATTCGTTGAAGGGGGAGGCGATGCAAAACAACACTAGAGATCCAAGGGAGTGAAAAGGAGATTCGCGGAAGGAGGAGGTGATCACGAACAACACTAGAGATTAAATGGAGAATAAAGGAGATTCGTAGAAGAGGGAGGAGATCCAGAACAACACTAGAGATTCGAGGGAGTGAGAAGGAGATTCGTGGAAGGAGGAAGTGATCTAGAACAACTTTAGAGAACCAACGGAGTTGGAAGGAGATTTGTGGATGACAGAGGTGATCCAGAACAACACTAGAGATCCAACAGAGTGAGAAGAAGATTCGTGGAAGGAAGAAGTGATCCAGAACAACATTAGAGACCAACAGAATGAGAAGGAGATTTGTGGATGGAGGAGGTGATTCAGAAAAACACTAGACATCCAACGGAGAGAGAAGCAAATTCGTATGGAGTATGTCATCCAGAACAACACTAGAGAATGAACGGAGTGAGAAGGATATTCGTGGCTGGAGGAGGTGATTTAGAACAACACTAGAGATCAACGAGAGTGAGAAGCAGATTCGTAGATGGAGCATGTGATCCAGAAGAACACTAGAGAACCAACAAAGTGAGATGGAGGTTTGTGGATGAAGGAGGTGATTCAAAACAACACTAGACATCGAACGAAAGGAGAAGGAGATTCTTAGATGGAGTATGATAACCAGAACAATATTAGAGAACCAACAGTGTGATAAGGAGATTAGTGGAAGGGGGAGGTCATGCAGAACAACATTATAGATCA
This sequence comes from Carex littledalei, assembly GCA_011114355.1. Lineage (NCBI taxonomy): Eukaryota > Viridiplantae > Streptophyta > Magnoliopsida > Poales > Cyperaceae > Carex > Carex littledalei. The sequence continues at coordinate 7,604,344 of CM022083.1, read as the reverse complement.
AACGGAGAGGGTAGAAGATTCGAAGAGGGAGGAGATCCAGAACAACACTAGACGTCCAACAGAGTGGGAAGGAGATTCGTGGATGGAGGAGGTGATTCAGAACAACACTATTAGATCTATGAGAGTGAGAAAGAGATTCGTGGAAGGAGGTGGTGATCCAGAACAACAATCGAGATCCAACAGAGTGGGAAGCAAATTTGAAGATGGAGGTGGTGATTCAGAACATGACTAGACATCCTTCGATGTGATCTAGAACAACACTAGATCTTCCAAAGAAGTGAGAAAGAGATTCTTGGATGGAAGAGGTGATCCAGAACAACTCAAAACATCCAACATAGTGAGAATGAGGAGATTAAACGGAGAGATAAGGAGATTCCTGGAAGAGGAACCATCGGAGTGAGAAGGAGATTCGTAGATGAAGGATGTGATCCAGAACAACACTAGAGCTCCATGGAAGTGAAAAGGAAATACTTGGAAGGAGAAGGTGATCCAGCACAATATTAGAGATCCAACAGAGTGAGAAGAAGATTTGTGGAAGGATGAGGTGATCTAAAACAACATTAGAGATCCAACGGAATGAAAAGGACATTTGTGGATGGAGGATGTTATCCAGAAAAACACTAGACATCCAATGTAGTGAGAATCAGATTCTTAGAAGGAGGATGTGATCTAGAACAACACTAGAGAACCACGAAGTGAGAAGGAGGTTCATGGATGAAGGAGGTGATTCAGAACAACACTAGACATACAACAACTTGAGAAGGAGATTCGTTGATGGAGGAAGTGATCCAGAACAACACTAGAGCTCCAAGGTAGTGAGAAAGAGATTCGTGAATGCAAGAGGTGATCCAGAACAACTCTAGACATCCAACAGAGTGAGAATGAGATTTGTGGATGGAGGAGGTGATCTTGAACAACACTAGAGATCAAACGGAGAGATAAGGAGATTCGTGGAAGAGGGAGGAGATTCAGAACAACTCCAGACATCCAACAGAGTGAGAATGAGATTTGTGGATGGAGGAGGTGATCTTGAATAACACTAGAGAACCAACGGAGTTAGAAGGAGATTCATGGATGACGGAGGTGATCCAGAACAACACTAGAGATCCAACAGAGTGAGAAGGAGATTCATGGAATGAGGAGGTGATCCAGAACAACATCATAGACCAACGGAATGAGAAAGAGATTCGTGGATGGAGGAGGTGATCCGGAAAACAGTAAACATCCAACGGAGTGAGAAGCAGATTCATAGATGGAAGATGTCATCCAGAGCAACACTAGAGAATCAGCAGAGTGAGAAGCAAATTTGAAGATGGAGGTGGTGATTTAGAACATGACTAGACATCCATCGAAGTGAGAAGGAGATTCGTTGATGGAAGATGTGATCCAGAACAACACTAGAGTTCCAAGATAGAGAGAAAGAGATTCGTGGATGGAAGAGGTGATCCAGAACAACTCCAGACATCCAAAAAAGTGAGAATGAATTCGTAGATGGAGTACAATATCCAGAACAACATTCGTGGATGGAGGAGGTGATCTTGAACAACACTACAGATCCAACAAAGTGAGAAGAAAATGCATAGATGGAGGAGGTGATCCAGAACAACACTAGAGAATCAATGAAGTTCGAAGGATATTTGTGGATGAAGGAGGTGATCCACAACAACACTAGAGATCCAAGGGAGTGAGAAGGAGATTCGTTGATGGAGGACGTGATCCAGAACAAAACTAGAGAACCAATGGAGTTAGAATGAGATTGGTGTATGAAGGAGGTGATCCATAACAACACTAGAGATCCTAAAGAGTGAGAAGGAAATTTGTGGAAGGAGGATGTGATCTAGAAACACTAGAAACCAACAGAGTAAGAATGAGATTCGTGGATGGAGGAGGTGATCTAGAACAACATTAGAGATCCAAGGGAGTGAGAAGGAGATTCATTGATGGAGGACCTGATCCAAACAACACAAGAGATCCAACAGAGAGTGAGAAGGAGATTTGTAGATGGAGGAGGTGATCCTGAACAATACTAGAGATCCTGTGGAGTGAGAAGGGAATTCGTGGAAGGTGTAGGTGCTACAGAACAAGACTGGAGACCCAACAGAGTGAGATGGAGATTCGTGGAAGGAGATTCGTGGAAGAAAGAGGTGATCCATAACAACACTAGTGATCTAATAGAGAGAGAAGGAGATTCGTAGATGGAGGAGGTGATCCTGAACAACACCACAAATCCAACAGAGTGAGAAAGAGATTCGTGGAAGGAGTAGGTGACACTGAACAACACTAGAAACCAACAGATTGAGAAGGAGATTCGCGAGGAGGTGATCTAGAACAACACTAGAGATCCGAGTTGAGTGAGAAGGATATTAATTGATGGAGGACGTGATCCAGAACAACACAAAAGATCCAACAGAGTGAGAGGGATATTCGTGGTTGGAGGAGGTAATTTAGAACAACATTAGAGATCTAAGAGAGTGAGAAGCAAATTCATAGATGGAGGATGTGATCCAGAAAAACACTAAAGAACCAATAAAGTGAGAAGGAGGTTCGTGGATGAATGAGGCGATTCAGAACAACACTAGACATTCAACAAAGTGAGAAGGAGATTCGTGGAAGGGGAAGGTGATGCAAAACAACACTAGATATCAAATGGAGAGGGAAGGAGATTCATGGATGCAGAAGGAGATCGATATCAACTGTAGGGAGCAGAAAGTTGCACAACGAGGAAAGATGTGTGCATATGTGTATTAAATGTTTCTGGGTTCAATGCTCTCTGTTTTCAAGACATGGAGACAAATCGAACTTGAAACATTTTATTTCTTTCTACAGTTCCTTCTGGTTCTCCCTTGATAGACCTACTGTTCATAATCAGTCTATCGAGAGAGTTTATTGATTGTGGGGACGTTTAACTCCCAACGGGCGCAAGCCCCCGCTGTTAATTACATCAGATGACCCTTCCAAGCCATGCTGAACACCTCGTCCATTCCAGGATTTGTGCCTATTTTATGTGAATTGAATGATTGGGCTAAAAGGGGATGCATGTATTGGCTTTGGGTTTGATTTGGTTGATTATGTATGTTTGGACATGTGTGTGTGTGTGATTTTATATTAGAAATAATGTTTATTGTATTTTGAAATAGGAATTTGAATATTTGAGAGATGTATATTATTTGTTTATATTTGATTTATGACATATTTATTTACATTTTGTTAATTATTTACATTCTATTAAGAAATGAAATCATTTAATTTTGAAGAAAGGGTATTTTGGTCATTTCAGGGTTTGGCTGATGCTTGGACATGTTCAATTTTGATTTAGAAATGTGAAGGATTTATTTTGGGTTCATTTGGAGGTGGTTTGAGTCAATTCGGACTTAAGATGAAAAGGTTATGATTAAAAGGGATTGAGAATGACCTATTTGTAAATATTTATTTTCTGTTAAGGGCTTATTTATGAAGCTGGGAGGGTATGGATTTATGATTTGGGTTTTAGACAAGGTTTTATGTGAGATTGGGCTTTCAGGGGTTGTTTTGAAGAGTTTTTAGAATTTCAGGGACCTGGTTGTAAATGTACAAGGGCTTCGCTGTAGATATTAAAAAGTCAGAGGGACTTTTGTTAAAAGAGCTTTGATTTAGAAATTTTATTTATTAACTGGGCTTCAAGATTTGGATTTTGGGCTTTTAGATATGTGCTTTTGGGCTCTGAGATTTGTGCTGAGTATTTGATTTTAGAATTGGACTTTATCATTTGTCTTTCAATGCTGAACTTCAACAATTCATATTAAATTGAATAAAAATCCAAATAATGTGAAATTTATGTCTATTTTGTGTATTTTGAGGTCCTTTACATGATTATGATATTTGTTCTTTAATTTGGATTTTGAGTCTATCTGTACTATTCATTTTACCAGCAGATGCATATCATTAAAATGCTGATTTTTCTGTTTTGAATGCTGAACTTTGAAAATTCATATAAAATCGAAATAAAATCAGAAAAATGTAAAATTTGTGTCAATTTTGTGTGTCTTGGAGTCCTTTATTTAACTGTGCAATTTGTTTTTCATTTTGAATTTTGAGGTAACTTGTGCTGTCCAGTTTGCTGACAGGAGTCGATATGGGCATTTCTGGTTGTACCACTGTACCAGTGGCCTTTGGCTTATGCTTAGCTAATGAGTTTGCATTTGGTACTGTACCAGTGACTGGTTGGAGGTCATTAACATGCATCACACTGACTGGTTGAGGTCAAGGTATGTTTTAAAGGCTTGAAGGCCACTGTTTTGTACCAGTAACAGAAAAGGAAGGATTAAAAACTCCAAAGTCATTGTTTAACATTTCAAAATTATCAAAAGGTTGTCAGAATTTGGAAATTTGCAGGGAAGCCCCTGGTTTTATGAAAATCATGCATTAAGTGATCTTTTCACTTGATTATTGAGCAAATCATTGAAATATCATAGGCTTAAACATATAAATGGCAATTTTCAGCATGGCTGTTGCCTATTTGTAGTTTAGACCTCAATTTCTCACTAATTGCACAGGGTTTCTAATTTTGCCAACATTTATGCATATAAATACATTAATTATTGACCAAATCAAATCCTTTGTACAAGTAGGCCCTTTGGATCTTTAGATTGAGAGAATAATAGGGGAGACCTCATGGCTCAACCCAATTACCTCTTGTGTTTTAATTTTTTTTATTGTCACTTTATTTTTCTTTTAATTTCTTCACAAAATAATTAATGCAGCTTTCATATGAAGGGAGACCTCATGGCTCGACCCTCATATTTCTACTACTTAATCATTTTTAAAAGAAATTAAAGGAGTTAATAAAAGGCAGAAACGTCAAAGACCAAAGTTTATATTATATATATTTTTTATTTCATAAGCTCCAAGAAAAGAACATAACAAAATATATAATTTTATTTTTAAGAAAGGAAGGGGAAATATTTATATATATGTTTTCTTTTTATTTGTTGAAAGACAGAGATGCATACTTATTGTATATTTATTCATCGAATCATAGACTTATTGCATCATCCATATATGTTTCATTTAGACTTTACTGTAGCATTTAATTGTTACATAAAGCCTTCAATGCATTGATCGGTTTTATGCTTATGACTTATTTAATCAAAGCCAAAGCTTTAACCTTTTCTTATTGCAACATAGAACGAAAAAGAAAGAAAGAAGGTACAGAAAAGAACAAAGGAAAGAAAAGAAAGAAGAAGAAAGACAGCAAGCAACACTTAAACGAAATTTCAAGTAAGAAGCTCCATGGAAGCATGCTTTTTATTAATCCATAATTGTTGTACATGAAAGCTGAGCCTATTGAGGCATCTACATTGTAAGAGATTTGAGGTTTTGCCTATTCTATTTTGTTATCTTGGTTTCGGCAGAGGAAGGGTTTGGAAGAAGCCTCAAAGAGAGCTTACACTAGCTATGTGCTATGTGTAGAGGTGTGTTTTTAGCATTCAGCCTTTTTGGCCGCTTGAGTCTCGTTTTTCTTCATCTTCTGGGGCTCCTTATATAGCCTCAGGGCCAGGGCAACACTAGGGTTTCAGGTTGTAGCTCAATCCTGATCGTTCATTTCATCGAACGGTTGGCGTGCGAGCCAGATTTGCGAGCTAGCATCATCCATGGCACGGATCAGTGCGTTGGCATAATCTCCTTCGTTGAAAGAATCCAACGGTTGTGTTTGAAGAGAGCTGGGAGACAAAAGACGCAGAGACCAGCACCAGCTAATGGCCTTCTCTTTGTTGTTTTCCTTCACTGAGCCGTTGGGAGAGGAAGGGAAGGTGTCCCTTTAGACTGTATAGACTCGGTATTGTGCACCATGAAGGAATTTTCAATATGGTCTTCATGAACCAAGTCTTTGAATGGCGAATCGTGAGGCATATGATTCAAACTTGGTTCGGCTTATACAACAGCAGCAGCGGCCCAATTCATTTTAATCAATCGGGCTTGGGCCTTTAATCTCTCCTTTTTGCTATATATATTTTTTATTGCTTTAATTAGGGCCGAAGCTATGTGCAGCAACCCAAATCATTTTGATTTAACCATATCTTAATATTTTAATTCAACCATGCAGCAACTTTCGGCCAATGATTAAATATTTTTTTTTTTGCCGTTTCAATCTGAACTCAAAATCGTGAGCTTCGAATCATTCCATCATCATTTTTTTTAAATCCTGACTTTTTAGGGTCAAACATCAACACTAGACACACAACAAGGTGAGAAGGAAATCATCGTTGATGGAGGATGTGATCTAGAACAACACTAGAGCTCCAAGGTAGTGAGAAAGAGATTCGTGAATGTAAGAGGTGATCCAGATCAACTCCAGACATCCAACAGAGTGAGAATGAGATTTGTGGATGGAGGAGGTGATCTTGAACAACACTAGAGATCAAACGGAGTTAGAAGGAGATTCGTGGATGACGGAGGTGATCCAGAACAACACTAGAGATCCAACAGAGTGAGAAGGAGATTCATGGAATGAGGAGGTGATCCAGAACAACATTATAGACCAACGGAATGAGAAAGAGATTCGTGGATGGAGGAGGTGATCCAGAAAACAGTAAACATCCAACAGAGTGAGAAGCAGATTCATAGATGGAAGATGTCATCCAGAGCAACACTAGAGAATCAACAGAGTGAGAAGCAAATTTGAAGATGGAGGTGGTGATTTAGAACATGACTAGACATCCATCGAAGTGAGAAGGAGATTCGTTGATGGAAGATGTAATCCAGAACAACACTAGAGTTCCAAGGTAAGAAAGAGATTCGTGGATGGAAGAGGTGATCCAGAACAACTCCAGACATCCAAAAAAGTGAGAATGAATTCTTAGATGGAGTACGATATCCATAACAACATTCGTGGATGGAGGAAGTGATCTTTGAACAACACTACAGATCCAACAAAGTGAGAAGAAAATGCATAGATGGAGGAGGTGATCCACAACAACACTAGAGAATCAATGAAGTTCGAAGGATATTTGTGGATGAAGGAGGTGATCCACAACAACACTAGAGATCCAAGAGAGTGAGAAGGAGATTCGTTGATGGAGGACGTGATCCAGAACAAAACTAGAGAACCAATGGAGTTAGAATGAGATTGGTGTATGAAGGGGGTGATCCATAACAACACTAGAGATCCTAAAGAGTGAGAAGGAAATTTGTGGAAGGAGGATGTGATCTAGAAACACTAGAAACCAACAGAGTAAGAATGAGATTCGTGGATGGAGGAGGTGATCTAGAACAACATTAGAGATCCAAGGGAGTGAGAAGGAGATTCATTGATGGAGGACCTGATCCAAACAACACAATAGATCCAACAGAGAGTGAGAAGGAGATTTGTAGATGGAGGAGGTGATCCTGAACAACACTAGAGATCCTGCGGAGTGAGAAGGGAATTCGTGGAAGGTGTAGGTGCTACAGAACAAGACTGGAGACCCAACAGAGTGAGATGGAGATTCGTGGAAGAAAGAGGTGATCAATAACAACACTAGTGATCTAATAGAGAGAGAAGGAGATTCGTAGATGGAGGAGGTGATCCTGAACAACACCACAAATCCAACAGAGTGAGAAGGAGATTCGTGGAAGGAGTAGGTGACACTGAACAACACTAGAAACCAACAGAGTGAGAAGGAGATTCATGGATGTAGGAGGAGGTGATCTAGAACAACACTAGAGATCCGAGTTGAGTGAGAAGGATATTAATTGATGGAGGACGTGATCCAGAACAACATAAAAGATCCAACAGAGTGAGAAGGATATTCGTGGTTGGAGGAGGTAATTTAGAACAACATTAGAGATCTAAGAGAGTGAGAAGCAGATTCATAGATGGAGGATGTGATCCAGAAAAACACTAAAGAACCAATGAAGTGAGAAGGAGGTTCGTGGATGAATGAGGCGTTTCAGAACAACACTAGACATTCAACAAAGTGAGAAGGAGATTCGTGGAAGGGGAAGGTGATGCAAAACAACACTAGATATCAAATGGAGAGGGAAGGAGATCGACATCAACACTAGACATACAACAAGGTGAGAAGGAGATTCGTTGATGGAGGATGTGATCCAGAACAAGACTAGAGCTCCAAGGTAGTGAGAAAGAGATTCGTGAATGCAAGAGGCGATCCAGAACAACTCCACACATCCAACAGAGTGAGAATGAGATTTGTGGATGGAGGAGGTGATCTTGAACAACACTAGAGATCAAATGGAGAGATAAGGAGATTCGTGGAAGAGGGAGGAGATTCAGAACAACACTAGAGATTCAAGGGAGTGAGAAGGAGTGGATGGAGGAAGTGATCTAGAACAACACTAGAGAACCAACGGAGTTAGAAGGAGATTCGTGGATGACGGAGGTGATCCAGAACAACACTAGAGATCCAACAGAGTGAGAAGGAGATTCATGGAATGAGGAGGTGATCCAGAACAACATTATAGACCAACGGAATGAGAAAGATATTCGTGGATGGAGGAGGTGATCCAGAAAACAGTAAACATCCAACGGAGTGAGAAGCAGATTCATAGATGAAAGATGTCATCCAGAGCAACACTAGAGAATCAACAGAGTGAGAAGCAAATTTCAAGATGGACGTGGTGATTTAGAACATGACTAGACATCCATCGAAGTGAGAAGGAGATTCGTTGATGGAAGATGTGATCCAGAACAACACTAGAGCTCCAAGGTAGAGAGAAAGAGATTCGTGGATGGAAGAGTTGATCCAGAACAACTCCAGACATCCAAAAAAGTGAGAATGAATTTGTAGATGGAGTACGATATCCAGAACAACATTCGTGGATGGAGGAGGTGATCTTGAACAACACTAGAGATCCAACAAAGTGAGAAGAAAATGCATAGATGGAGGAGGTGATCCAGAACAACACTAGAGAATCAATGAAGTTCGAAGGATATTTGTGGATGAAGGAGGTGATCCACAACAACACTAGAGATCCAAGGGAGTGAGAATGAGATTCGTTGATGGAGGACGTGATCCAGAACAAAACTAGAGAACCATTGGAGTTAGAAGGAGATTGGTGTATGAAGGAGGTGATCCATAACAACACTAGAGATCCTAAAGAGTGAGAAGGAAATTTGTGGAAGGAGGATGTGATCTAGAAACACTAGAAACCAACAGAGTAAGAATGAGATTCGTGGATGGAGGAGGTGATCTCGAACAACATTAGAGATCTAAGGGAGTGAGAAGGAGATTCATTGATGGAGGACCTGATCCAAACAACACAAGCGATCCAACAGAGAGTGAGAAGGAGATTTGTAGATGGAGGAGATGATCCTGAACAACACTAGAGATCCTGCGGAGTGAGAAGGGAATTTATGGAAGGTGTAGGTGCTACAGAACAAGACTGGAGACCCAACAGAGTGAGATGGAGATTCGTGGAAGAAAAAGGTGATCCATAACAACACTAGTGATCTAATAGAGAGAGAAGGAAATTCGTAGATGGAGGAGATGATCCTGAACAACACCAGAAATCCAACAGAGTGAGAAGGAGATTCGTGGAAGGAGTGGGTGATACTGAACAACACTAGAAACCAACAGAATGAGAAGGAGATTCGTGGATGTAGGAGGAGGTGATCTAGAACAACACTAGAGATCCGAGTTGAGTGAGAAGGATATTAATTGATGGAGGACGTGATTCAGAACAACACAAAAGATCCAACAGAGTGAGAAGGATATTCGTGGTTGGAGGAGGTAATTTAGAACAACATTAGAGATCTAAGAGAGTGAGAAGCAGATTCATAGATGGAGGATGTGATCCAGAAAAACACTAAAGAACCAATAAAGTGAGAAGGAGATTCGTGGATGAATGAGGCGATTCAGAACAACACTAGACATTCAACAAAGTGATAAGGAGATTCGTGGAAGGATGAGATCCAATAGAGTGAGAATGAGATTCGTGGATGGAGGAGGGTGATCCAGAACAACACTAGACATCCAACAGAGTGAGAATGAGATATGTGGATGGAGGTCGTTATCCAAAACAACACTAGAGATCCAACGAAGTGAGAAGGAGATTCTTAGATTGAGGATGTGATTCACAATAACACTAGAGATCTATGGTAGTGAGAAGGATATTTGTGGATGGAGGAGGTGATCAACAACAACAATAGAGATCCAACGGAGTGAGAAGGAAATTCATGGAAGGAGGATGTGATTTAGAATAATAGTAGAGAACCAACATAGTGAGAAGTTGATTCAGGGATGGGTACATGATCCGGAACAACACTAGATATCCAAGGGAGTGATAAGGAGATTCGTGGATGAAGGACGTGATCCAGAACAACACTGGAGATCCAACAGAGTGAGAAGGAAATTCGTGGAAAGAGGATGTGATACAGAACAACAGTAGAGAACGAACAAAGTGAGAAGGAGATTCGGGGTTGGAGGACTTGACCAGGAACAACACTAGAGATCCAAGGTAGTGAAAAGGAGATTCGTGGATGGAGGATGTGATCAAGAACAACACAAGAGAACCAACATAGTGAGAAGGAGATTCGTGATCCAGAACAACACTACAGATCCTATAGAGTGGGAATCAAATTCGAATATGGAGGAGGTGATCCAGATCATCAAAAGAGCACTAACAGAGTTAGAAGGAGATTGGTGGATGGAGGAGGTGATCAAGAACAACACTAGAGAGCCAACGGAGTGAGAAGGAAATTCGTGGATGGGGGAGGTGATACTGAACAACACTAGAAACCAACAGAATGAGAAGGAGATTCGTGGATGTAGGAGGAGGTGATCTAGAACAACACTAGAGATCCGAGTTGAGTGAGAAGGAGATTTATTGATGGAGGACGTGATCCAGAACAACACAAAAGATCCAACAGAGTGAGAAGGATATTCGTGGATGGAGGAGGTGATTTTGTACAACACCAGAGATCAAAGAGAGTGAGAAGTTGATTCGTAGATGGAGGATGTGATCCAAAACAACACTAGAGAACCAATGAAGTGAGAAGGTGGTTCGTGGATGAATGAGGTGATTCAAAACAACACTAGACATTCAAGAAAGTGAGAAGGAGATTCGTAGATGGAGTAGGATATCCAGAACAACATTAGAGAACCAACAAAGTGATAAGGAAATTCGTTGAAGGGGGAGATGATGCAGAAGAACACTAGAGATCCAAGGGAGTGATAACGAGAAACGTGGAAGGAGGAGACTATCCAAAACAACACTAGAGATAAAACAAAGTGGGAGGAAAATTCGTCGATAGAAGAGGTGATGTAGAACAACACTAGAGAACCAACAGAGTTAGAATGAGATTTGTGGATGAAGGAGGTGATCCATCACAACACTAGTGATCCAACAGAGTGAGAAGGAAATTCGTGAAATGAGGATGTGACATAGAACAACACTAGAGAACATAGGGAGTAAGGAAGAGATTCATGGATGGAGGACATAATCCAGAACAACACAAGAGATCAACAGAGTGAGAGATTCTTAGATGAATTAGGTGATCCAAAACTACACTGGAGATCTAACGGAGTGAGAATGAGATTTGTGGAAGAAGGTGGAGATCCTAAACAACAATAGACATCCAATAGAGTGAGAAAGAGATTCGTGGATGGAGGAGGTGATCCAGAATAACACTAGACATCCAACGGAGTGAGAATGAGATTTGTGGATGGAGGACGTCATCTAGAAGAACACTAGAGATACAACGACGTGAGAAGGAGATTCTTGGATGGAGGACGTGATTCACAATAACGCTAGAGATCCAAAGGAGTGAGAAGGATATTCATGGAAGAAGGAGGTGATCAACAACAACAATAGAGATCCAACAGAGTGAGAAGGAAATTCGTGGAAGGAGGATGTGATTTAGAACAATAGTAAAGAACCAACATAGTGAGAAGGAGATTCAGGGATGGAGGATTTGATCCGGAACAACACTAGAGATCCAAGGGAGTGAAAAGGAGATTCGTGGATGGAGGACGTGATCCAAAACAATACTAGAGATGAGAAGGAAATTCGTGGAAGAAGGATGTGATTTAGAACAACTGTAGAGAACCAACATAGTGAGAAGGAGATTCGGGGTTAGAGGACATGATTCGGAACGACACTAGAGATCCAAGGGAGTGAAAAGGATATTCGTGGATGGAGGAAGTGATCCAGAACATCACAAGAGATCCAACAGAGTGAGAATGAGATTCGTGGAAGGAGGGGGTGATATAGAACAACACAAAAGATCCACCGAAGTGAGAAGGAGATTCGTGGATGGAGGAGGTGATTCAAAACAACACTAGATATCCAAGTTAGTGAGAACGAGATTCGTGGAAGGAGGAGGTGATCAACAACAACACCAGAGATCTAATAGTGTGAGAAACAAATTTAAAGATGGAGGAGGTGATCCAGAACATCACAAGAGAACCAATGGAGTGAGAAGGTGGATCGTTGATGGAGAAGGTGATCTAGAACAACACTTGAGATCCAACAACACTAGGGAGAACGAGATTTGTGGAAGGGGGAGGTGATCCAGAACAACATGAGAGATCCAACACAATGAGAAGGACATTCGTCGATGGATGAGGTGATCTAGAACAACACTAGACATCCAACGAGGTGAGCATTCGTAGATTGAGGAAGTGATCCATAACAACACTAGAGAACCAACATAGTAAGATGGAGAATCGTGGAAGGGGGACGTGATCCAGAACAACACTACAGATCCAATAGAGTGAGAAGCAAATTCGAAGATAGAGAGGAGGACATCCAGATCATCCAGATCATCCAAAGAAAACTAACAGAATGAAAAAGAGATTCGTGGATGGAGGAGGTGATCCAGAACAACACTAGAGATCTAACGGAGTGAGAAGGAAATTCATGGATGGTGAAGGTGATCTAGAACAACAATAGAGAATCAATGGAGTTAGAAGGATATTTGTGGATGAAGGAGGTGATTCACAACAACACTAGAGATCCAACAGAGTGAGAAGGAAATTCGTGGAAGGAGGATGTGACCTAGAACAACACTTAAAACAAACAGAGTGAGAAGGAGATTCGTGGATGGAGGAGTTGATTTAGAACAACACTAGAGGTCCAAGGGAGTGAGAAGGAGATCCGTTGATGGAGGACGTGATCCAGAACAAAACTAGAACCAATGGAGTTAGAAGGAGATTCGTAGATGGAGGAAGTGATCCAGAACAACACTAGAGAACCAACATAGTGAGAAGGAGATTCGTGAAAGGGGGACCTGATCCAGAACAACACTACAGATCCAAGGTAGTAAGAAGGACATTTGTTGATAGAGGACGTGATCCAAAACAAAACTAGAGAACCAATGGAGTTAGAAGGAGATTTGTGGATGATCCTTAACAACACTAGTGATCCTAAAGAGTGAGAAGGAAATTCGTGGAAGGAGGATGTGATCTAGAACAACACTAGAAACTAACAGAGTGAGAAGGAGATTCGTGGATGGAGGAGGAGATCTAGAACAACACTAGAGATCCATGGGAGTGAGAAGGAGATTCATTGATTGAGGATGTGATCCAGAACATCACAAGAGATCCAATAAAGAGTGAGAAGGAGATTCGTAAATGGAGGAGGTGATCTGAACAACACTAGAGATCCTACGGAGTGAGAAGGGAATTTGTGGAAGGTGTAGGTGGTACAGAACAAGACTGGAGACCCAACAGAGTGAGATGGAGATTCGTGGAAGAAGGAGGTGATCCAGAACAACACTAGTGATCTAATAGAGAGAGAAGGAGATTTGTAGATGGATGAGGTGATTCTGAACAACACCAAGAATCTAACGGAGTGAGAAAGAGATTCGTGGAAGGAGTAGGTTATCCTGCACAACACTAGAAACCAACAGATTGAGATGGAGATTTGTGAATGGAGGAGGTGATCTAGAACAACAGTAGAGATCCAAGGGAGTGAAAAGGACGTTAATTGATGGATGACGTGATCCAGAACAACTCAAAAGATGCAACAAAGTGAGAAGGAGATTCGTAGATAGAGGAGGTGATCCTGAACCATACTAGAGATCCAACGGAGTAAGAAGTGAGTTCGAGGAAGGTGTAAGTGGTACAGAACAACGCTAGAGACCCAACGGAGTGAGAAGGATATTCCTAGATGGAGGAGGTGATCTTGAACAACACAAGAGATCCAACAGAGTGACAACGACAATCGCGGAAGGAGAAGGTGATCCAAAACATCACTAGAAATCCAACAGAGTGAGAAGGAGATTCGTGGAAGGAGGTAGGGGTGTTCATCGGTTCGGTTCGGTTAAAACCAAAATAAAATAGGCAAACCAAAGTTTATTTCGGTTTTCAAAAATAGAACCGAACCGACCAAAGTAAACATAGCAACCGATTAAAACCGAACCAAAGTAAATTTTGAAATTAATACACTGTAAATAATAAATTCAGCAATAATATGAAACATTGTACCACTGTACCACCCATGTACACTGTAAAGATTAAATTCATAAGTTGACTATTATGTATACTGTAAATTAACACAAAAAATTCACAAGCAGCTGCCAATATATATCAATGATAAAACTACTTTACATCATGGTTTAATACTAAATAACAACCCTCTTTAACTATCATTCTATTTGAATAAATAGGATATAATCATATAACCAACTGCAATAAACTAAACAAACAAAAAAAATGTGAAAAGGGCAACCACTTATTGACATTTTACAAGTAATTTCAAGAAAAAACTTGTACATAGTCATTCCCACTCCCCCACTCCCCAAGTCCCCAACCCTGTTTCTCATCATAGCACCACGGTTCGCAGGTCCATGTCCATCCAATATATAGATTATTGAAAGAATTAATCAAAGTCTCCAACGCAAGTCCTGCCATCCAAATAACCACTTTTTTTACACTGCAGTGCTCAAAAATAAAAAATTTAACTTCTGCAGAGAGCAAAACCTATTCTTGAAATGGTCCTTGAATGTTAAGTTTTGTTCAATGTTGTCCCTCTCCACCAATTTTGGTTTACCAACCCCTAAAACTTTTGTTCATTGGGGCCAGGCAGCTAGTAACTAGGCTGCTGGCTTAGGCATACCAGCAAAGATCCCCCTCTTCTCCTCTATCCCTGCACAAAATGAAAATACTCTCCTCCATCCAATCAAGCTAAAGGGCCAGATTGAACAAAACTTACAAGTTTAGGGGCCATTTTCCAGAATTCCCACTTTTAAAGTAAAAAAAAAAAACACACAATTGACCATTAGAATCCCCAAAAGAAAACAAGCAGGCTGCACCACATAGCATAGTTTCTGTTACTTCTGTTTGTATGGTCAATCTATAGCTAATATAAGTACTGGCTGACATACATCAATTCTGCAATCCTTGAATGGTGGTTCTATGTGGAAATTGGGATAGAAAGACAAAAAAAGGAATAAACTAGCATGCAATTAAGTCTAAGGAATAAGCATATCCAAGGACTTGAACTTACTAAAATTTTAAGTGCAAAAACAGAAGTCATTGCCAATAATATATAGCCTAGTCACACTAGATGAGCTGTCTGATAATTTTAAAGAGGTCTGAAAACTTTCCAATCATAGAAAAGAAGAGAATATACCTTAAAAATTACTTAGTAACTTGAAGTGCTTCTTCAATATGTTGAATGAGCTGATTAGCATTCAATGCTCCCTCCTGTTGATATATAACAAGGAAAAAATGCTAGAAAATTAAAATTAAGTAATTGTTGCATTTATCAATGTATCCATAATTCCAATTTTTATTTTTTGTCTTTTCTTTTGGGCCCGATTAGCATTCCTAGTTTTGTTTCTTCAAAGATAGCAGCAAGCCTAACATCTCTGATGTAAACATACGGTTTACTCCCTGAGGTCTTGCATTGGCTTTGACTACACCAGTACCAAAAATGGTTAGAACTAAGATTCATAATTCTCAGAAGAACATAGTGACAGACGTTTACACAAACTCCAAACCTCTAAATTGGAGATTGCTTTGCAACAGTTTAGCACTGTAATACTCATGAAAATTTCCATATGGTTTTCTTTACTCTCCTCCCAGCCATAACAATACCTTTCTCCTTCTGAGCAGAAAATCTTAAGAAAAATCTTAAGAAACTAAAATAAAATGGAAAGAGGATTTTGACCTGGAAAGCCTTTTTAGTTAATAAAAAGAAGGAGAGAATTTCGTACCTGTGCTATCAAGCGCAACATCGTGCGGCTGAGTTTCGACGATTTGATGGATCAACAGCGTAGGGTTGAAGCGATAGGAGCAGATATGACTTTGTGAGCACGTTCGCCAATTTGACCAGGTGAAGGTGCGATTTCGCGAAGAGGGGGAGAGATTGAGCGAAGTTCGCAGAGGGGGAGAGATTGAGCTTTGAGCCGCTGCGATTTCGATTTTGAATTTTTGGAGAAGTTGGGGGCTCTGGGCGAAGAGACGCATAAGTATCAAGAGGCTTCGGATGGTTCAGATCTAAACTAGGTTATGTTAGTCGGTCGGTTCGGTTTTTGTGGTTCTATGATATTATAAACCGAACCAAACAGTAAAAACCAAACAGTAATAATATTTAAACCGAACCGAACCAAATAAACCGAAAAACCGAATCGTTTGAACCGAATTTTTTCGGTTCGGTTAAAAACCAAATAAACCGGCCTCGATGAACACCCCTAGAAGGAGGCGGTGATCCATGACAACATTAGAGATCCAACGTAGTGAGAAGGTGATTCGTGGATGGTGAAGGTGGTCCATAACAACATTAGAGATCCAATAGAGTGAGAAGGATATTCATGGAAGGAGTATGTGATTGATAACAACACTAGAGATCCAACCGAGTGAGAAGGAGATTCGTGGATGGAGGTGATCATGAAAAACACTAGAAATCCTACGGAATGAGTAACAAATTTGTGATGGAGGAGGTGATCTAGAACAACACTAGAGATCCAACGGAGTGTAATGCAAATTCATATATGAAGGTGGTGATCCAGAACAATAGTAGAGATCGAACGGAATGAGAAGAAGAGTCATGGAAGGAGGAGGTGATCTAGAACAACACTAGAGATCCAATGGAGTGAGAAGGAGATTTGTGAATAGATCAGGTGATCCTGAACACCACTATAAATACAAAGGAGTGAGAAGCAAATTTGTGATGGAGGAGGTCATCTAGAACAACACTAGAAATCCAATGTAGTGAGAAGGTGATTCGTGGATGGAGGAGGTGGTCCAGAACAACTCTAGAGATCCAATAGAGTAAGAAGCAAATTCGTAGATGGAGGAGGTGATATAAAATAACACTAGAGAACCAATGGAGTTAAAAGGAGAGTCATGGAAAGATGAGGTGATCCTAAACAACACTAGTGATCTAATAGAGAGAGAAGGAGATTCGTAGATGGAGGAGGTGATTCTGAACAACACCAGAAATCCAACAGAGTGAGAAGGAGATTCTTGGAAGGAGTAGGTGATCTTGAACAACACTAGAAACCAACAGAGTGAGAAGGAGATTCGTGGATGGAGGAGGTGATCTAGAACAACACTAGAGATCCGAGAGAGTGGGAAGCAGATTAATTGACGGAGGACGTGATCCAGAACAACACAAAGGATCCAACAGAGTGGGAAGGATATTCGTGGATGGAGGAGGTGATTTAGTACAACACTATAGATCTAAGAGAGTGAGAAGCAAATTTGTAGATGGAGGATGTGATCCAGAACAACACCAGAGAACCAATGAAGTGAGAAGGAGGTTCGTGGATGAAGGAGGTGATTCAGAACAACACTAGATATGACAAGGAGATTCGTAGATGAAGTATGATATCCAGAACAATATTAGAGAACCAACATAGTGATAAGGAGATTCGTGGAAGGGGGAGGTGATGCAGAACAACACTGGAGATCAAACAGAGAGGGAATGAGATTCATGGATGCGGAAGGAGATCCAGAACAGCACTAGACGTCCAACAGAGTGAGAAGGAGATTAGTGGAGGGAGGAGGTGATTCTGAACAACACTAGAGATCTAAGAGAGTGAGAAGGAGATTCGTGGAAGGAGGAGGTGATCGAAAACAACAATAAAGATCCAATAGAGTGAGAAGCAAATTCGAAGATGGAAGAGGTGACCTAGAATAACACTAGAGAACCAACAGAGTGAGAAAGAGATTCGCGGATGGAGGAGGTGATTCAGAACAACACTAGAGCTCCAAGGAAGTGTGAAGGACATTCGTGGATGGAAGAGGTGATTCAGAACAACTCCAGACATCCAACAGAGTGAAAATGAGATTTGTTGATGGAGGAGGTGATCCTGAACAACATTAGAGATCAAACGGAGAGACAAGGAGATTCGTGGAAGAGGAAGGAGATCCAGAACAACACTAGAGATCCAAGGGAGTGATAACGAGAATTGTGGAAGGAGGAGACGATCCAAAACAACACTAGAGATCAAACAAAAGTAGAAGAAAATTCGTCGATGGAGGAGGTGATGTAGAACAAAACTAGAGATCCGGGATGGAGGACGTGATCCAGAACAACACAAGAGATCCGACAGAGTGAGAATGAGATTCTTAGATGGATTAGGTGATCCAAAACATCACTAGAGACCCAACGGAGTGAGAATGAGATTTGTGGAAGGAGGAGATCCTAAACAATAATAGAGATCCAATAGAATGAGAAAGAGATTCGTGGATGGAGGAGGTGATCCAGAACAACACTAGACATCCAACTGAGTGAGAATGAGATTTGTAGATGATGGACGTCCTCTAGAACAACACTAGAGTTCCAACGAAGTGAGAAGGAGATTCTTGGATGGAGGACGTGATTCACAATAACACTAGAGATCCAAGGGAGTGAGAAGGATATTCGTGGAAGGAGGAGGTGATCAACAATAACAATAGAGATCCAACAGAGTGAGAAGGAAATTCGTGGAAGGAGGATGTGATTTAGAACAATAGTAGATTTCCAACATAATGAGAAAGAGATTCCGGGATGGAGGATTTGATCCGGAACAACACTAGAGATCCAATGGAGTGAAAAGGAGATTCGTGGATGGAGGACGTGATCCAGAACAACACTAGAGATCCAACAGAGTGAGAAGGAAATTCATGGAAGGAGGAGGTGATCAACAACAACAATTGAGATCCAACAAAGTGAGAAGGAAATTTGTGGAAGGAGGATGTGATTTAGAACAATAGTAGAGAACTAGCATAGTGTGAAGGAGATTCAGGGATGGAGGACATGATCCGGAACAACACTAAAGATCCAAGGGAGTGAAAAGGAGATTCTTGGATGGATGACGTGATCTAGAACAACACTAGAGAACCAATGAAATTAGAAGGAGATTTGTGGATGAAGGAGGTGATCCATAATAACACTAGAGATCCTAAAGAGTGAAAAGGAAATTCGTGGAAGGAGGATGTGATCTAGAGCAACACTAGAAACGAACAGAGTGAGAAGGAGATTCGTGGATGGAGGGTGATTTATAACAACACTAGAGATCCAAGGGAGTGAGAAGGAGATTTGTTGATGGAGGACGTGATCCAGAACAAAACTAGCAAACCTAGAGAGTTAGAAGGAGATTTATGGATGAAGGAGGTGATCCATAACAACACTAGTGATCCAACAGAGTGAGAAGGAAATTCGTGGAAGGAGGATGTGATATAGAACAACACTAGAGAACCAACGGAGTGAGAAGGAGATTTGTGGATAGTCGAGGTGATCCAGAACAATACTAGAGATCATTGGGAGTGAGAAGGAGATTCGTGGAGGTAGGACGTGATCCAGAACAACACAATAGATCCGACAGGGTGAGAATGAGATTCTTAGATGGATTAGGTGATCCAAAACATCACTAGAGACCCAACAGAGTGAGAATGAGATTTGTTGGAAGGTGTAGGTGGTACATAACAACACTAGAGACCCAACAGAGTGAGATGGAAATTTGTGGAAGATAGAGGTGATCCAGAACAACACTAGTGATCTAATAGAGAGAGAAGGAGAATCATAGATGGAGGAGGTGATCCTGAACAACACTAGAAATCCAATGGAGTGAGAAGGAGATTCGTGGATGGAGGAGGTGATCTAGAACAACACTAGAGATTCAAGGGAGTGAGTATGAGATTAATTGATGGAGGACGTGATCTAGAACAACTCAAAAGATCCAACGAAGTGAGAAGGGGATTCGTAGATGGAGGTGGTGATCCTGAACAACACTAGAGATTCGTAGATGGAGGAAGTAGATAGAGGAAGTGTTGTGCTTATGTTGTGGAACAAACGCTTCATTTTTTGCATTTTCAAAGTCCAAACCGTCGATCGAAACGATCCAAACCGTTCAACATTCAATCTGTATTAGAATGTGCTTGGAGACCAAATTTTACATTTTTTCGGAATTTTTTTACTATATATTAAGCCAGTTTTAAAATCGTTGATTTTAATAAACAATGGAAAATTTATGGATCATTGAAAACAACGATTTTAAAACTGGCTTAATAAATATTTAAAAAATTCCAAAAAATGTAAAATTTGGAATCCAACACATTTTAATATAGATTGAATGTTGAACGGTTTGGATCGACGGTTTGGACTTTGAAAATGCAAAAAATGAAGCGTTTGTTCCACGACCTAAGAACAAACATTTTGATATTAACAAATGTTTCAAAGACCAAATAATCGATCCAAACCGCTCAACATGATATCCATATTGAAATGTGCTTGGAGACCAAATTTTATATTTTTTGAAAAGTTTTTACTATTTTTTTAGGTAGGTAGAAAATCGCTGTTTTTGGACGGATAATGGACCATAAAAAAACGGTGATTTTGAAATATTCTTAAAAATTAGTAAATACTTTAAAAAAAATGTAAAATTTGGTCTCCTAGCACATTCAATATGGAGATCATGTTGAGCAGTTCGGATCGTCTCTTTGAAGTTTAAAAAATAGAAAATATGAGCGTGAAGTAAACAAGACCCTTACTTCGCAACTCGCCATAGCTCAACTCTCTCTCTCTATATGTGTATGTGTGTGTGATTAGGTTCATATTTCATTTCAGAATTCTACTAGAGATAATATTTTAAGTATTCTATGTATATGCTAGAAATTAACATATGGATTTAAATATATTTTTAACATGTTCTTGCGTGTGACTCAAGAGGTTAATACAATATTAGCAATGAGCTCAATATTTTTGGCACACATATCATAAATGGACACTAGAAGGAAATTATAGATAACTACTCAAATAATGTGAATGTCAATATCAGACAAATATTCCACAACCAAAGAGCACGGCTATGTGGATTGATTTCAAATGGTTGACCTTTAACCATAGAGTACGGCTATGCATTTCCAAATCTATCGGTATGGAGGGAACCAAAGATATTATACTCCCATTAATATTTATGTCATAATAATATTTATAATAAGATAAGATGTATGAAATCATAATTTGTAATAATTAATTTACAATCTCCTTAACATTTGTGTCATAATAATAAGATAATAATAACATTTGTGTCATAATAATATTTATAATAAGAACTCTCCAATTCAATTGATAATTTGTACCTATTATTGTAGTGTTTGTTGTTTCTGATATCTAAAATGTAATACATAAATATAATATCTCTCAAATTGGTGTTTATTGTTCCTGATCTGTCCAATTTGATTGACAAAGTTTACTCCTGTTTTGTGACGACAGCAAGTCTCAATCTCCACTCCCCGTGTAAAGGATTTGTTTGATTTAGTGAGATATTGAACAATTTAAGATGAGGAATAGGTTGCTCTGATACCACTTGACGACAGCAAGTCCCAAACTCTACTCCACGTATACAGATTTTGTTTGGTTTAGTAAGATATTGAACAATTTAAGAGGATAATTTAGACAAAGAAGAAATCACAAGAGGAAGAAGATAAGAAAACATTTCATATATTAATCAAAGTGTAAAAAAAATGACATGTCATCTCTTCTTATAATACATCAATCACATAATAAATAATTTAGAAAAACTAAAAGTGCAACTTAAAAACTAACAATACATAATGACTAACTCTTGGAAACTCTAACATAATTAAAACAACATAGAAAATATAAATAGTCAAACCTAGAAAATAGTAACATAATTAAGTTTCATAGAAAACACAATATAATTTAATTATGCAATTAATCACATAGAAAATGATGAACTAGTGGAACCCGCGGGACACCTTCTTGAGACTTGTGCCTAGCCAAT
The DNA here is from genome assembly GCA_011114355.1 of Carex littledalei. Classification (NCBI taxonomy): domain Eukaryota; kingdom Viridiplantae; phylum Streptophyta; class Magnoliopsida; order Poales; family Cyperaceae; genus Carex; species Carex littledalei. Next base: position 7,582,188 of record CM022083.1, on the reverse strand, counting down.
CAAGAAGATTGAAGAACAATTAATCCGTACTGAATTCGAGTCCTGGTTTGACTCCAAGCCGGAATTTTGGTTTTCATCATACTCCCCTGGTTGATGAAAGCTTGACCTCAAGCTTATGTTTTGACCATGATGTTCGTGAAGATGTCGAACGTTGAAAATATTTGAAATGTGCATATCATCCGGTAGCTTGTCCCGATACATATTTTCACTAAATTTTTCGTGAATTTCATATGGTCCAAACTTGTATTTGCTCGAATTCTTCTTTTCTTTATAGATCTCTTTTAAGAAATATAATTTCATTTCCAGCACAATTAAATCGGTGTAGACCTCTTGCAAATTGGGTTTTGGACACATGTGTTTCATGAGATCCTCGACACAAACACAGAATGCCAATAAATCGACATGCTTCTTCTGTACTGCTCTTGAAATCAACGAACTAGAGTCAACTTGAATCTTTAACAGGTTGAATTTGGTTTCTTTGTACACGTGTTTCATAATATATGTAAGAGTGTTGTTGACCACAAATCTTGCATTTTCTTGTTTGGAACTTGGTTGCAAGAATGAATCATTGTAGTTAGACCTCGAGACTTCATTGTTGGTCGAACACAAAGGTTTGATTTACAACAAAAGATCATCTCTAACCTCCATGGACAAAGCATTTGCTAGATTACCCGAAAGCATCGGTAAATCACTATCAAAGTTTTATCAAAGTTTGAAGAGTTCTCAATGAACTCAAATTTTGTCTCGAGTTCATATGTTAAGGTGTTGACATCGTCTTCATCATCAGGGTATTCATCATAAATTGAAGGAGTTTCAAATAAAAAACCTTGACTTACGTCAACCGTGACAAGCCAATCATCAAAGTTTGAAGAGTTCTCAAAGGACTCCAATTTTGTCTCAGGTTCATCCGTCAAAGTGTTACCATCATTTTCATCATCAGATTATTCATCATAAATTGGAGGAGTTTCAAATAACAAACCTTGACTTTTGTCAACCGTGAATCAACAAGCTCATTCGCTTGTTCAAGGAGCTCTTCCATTGGAATGGTTGCCTTTTGGTTTGGAGGTGGGTTGTTTTGAGGTGGTTTGTTGCAGTTGAGGGTTGGTTTGACATGTTGTTGGCCGTTTTTGTTGGGGTTGAGGCGCTCTATAAGATCGGTTAAGCGTTCGATTAAAACATTCTATTTTTGTTGTATTTGCTCTCGGTTTTGTTGCATTTGCTCGAGGATGGTGACAAGGTTTGGGTTGGCCATTAATGTTACGAAGATAATGTCGAGTTGAATGGTGGATGAAGATACAACTTTACGCAAGCGGGAAGGAGGTTCTCAAACTTGGCTGTAAACAGATATTCAACTTCACGCAGTCGCGAAGGTGGTTGTCGAACTTCCTCTGATACCGCTCGACGACAGCACGTCCCAAACTCCACTCCACGTGTACAAGTTTTGTTTGGTTTAGTGAGATATTGAACAATTTAATACGAGGAATAGGTTTCTCTGATACCACTTGATGACAACACGTCCCAAACTCTACTCCATGTGTAATGGTTTTGTTTGATTTAGTGAGATATTGAACAATTTAAGAGGAGAATTTAGACAAAGAAGAGGGAATTTACAAGAAGAGAAGATAAGAAAATATTTCATATATTCATCAAAATCTAAAGAAAAAAGATGACATGTCATCTCTTCTTATAACACATCCACCACATAATAAATATTTTAGAAAAACTAAAAGTCCAACTTAAAAACTAACAACACATACCCCATGTTTGGTTGTGGCCTAAAGGTGGCCTAAAGGCTTTAGGCCACTGTTATTCCACCAAACATGATATAAACTAATTGGCCTAACATGGAATAGCCTAAAAGTTAGGCCAGCCTAAACGGACCTAAATTAAACCACCTCTTGAGGTGCCTTAAATTTAGGCTTCAATTTTACGCCACTGGGACCCACTGTCATTCACCTTCAACCATTTCACCCCTCTCCTCATTAATTAGTAATAATATATTATTAGTATACAATTAGTATATTATTATTAATAATTATTATTAGTATATAATTATATAATTAATATCTTATATTGTTAATATATTAAATAATTATTATAATAATATTATATAATTAGTATTTTTTATTAATAATTATTATTAATATATAATTATATAATTAATATATTAAATAATTATTATTAATATATTATAGTTATTATTAATATATTAATATTATATAATTAGTATCTTTTATTACTAATTATTATTAATATATAATTATATAATTAATATGTTATATTGTTAATATATTAAATAATTATTAACAATAATATTATAATATATTATAGTTATTAATAATATATTAATATTATATAATTAGTATCTTATTATTAATAATTATTATTAATTATATAATTAATATCATATATTGTTAATATATTAAATAATTATTATAATAATATTATAATATATTATAGTTATTATTAATATATTAATGTTATATAATTAGTATCTTATTATTAATATATAATTATATAATTAATATCTTATATTATTAATATATTAATATTATATAATTAGTATCTTATTATTAATATATAATTATATAATTAATATCTTATATTGTTAATATATTAAATAATTATTATAAAAATGTTATAAAATATTATAGTTATAATTAATAATTAATATTATATAATTAGTATCTTGTTATTAATAATTAACTAACTTAGGCTTCCAAAATTTTAGTCCTCCACCAACTCTAACCAAACAAGAAATACTTTAAGCCGTGGTCTAACTTTAGACCTCAACCAAACATAAATAATTTAGGCCGGCCTAAGTTGGAATAACAACTTAGGCCACCTTAACTTTAGTCCACAACCAAACACCACCATAATGACTAACTCTTGGAAACTCTAACATAATTAAAACAATATAGAAAATATAAATAGTCAAACCTAGAAAATAGTAACATAATTAAGTTTCATAGAAAACACAACATAATTTAATTATGCAATTAATTATCATAGAAAATGATGAACTAGTGGGACCCGTGGGACCCCTTTTTGAGACTTGTGCCTAGCCATTCAAGAAAATTGAAGAACAATTAACCCCTACCGAATCCGAGTTCGAATTCGAGTCTGGGTTTGAGCCCAAACCGGAATTTTGGTTTTCGTCCTTTTGCTTCACTATTGTCCTTGTAGATCCAAACCGTTTGTTCACTTTAACATTTGTATTAAATCAGATCGAAGTACCCTCTAAAATTTCAACGCTTTTGATTTGGTGGATAGTCCCACGTGGAACATGACAAGTACTGCTGAAGGCAAGGACAGTTGTCATATGGTTCTTCGGTTACCTATTTGGGATATGATATATAAAATAAAAAAAAACAATTAATGACATGCCCAATTAAACAAATTCAATAAGTACTTATTCGTAATGAGAAATTAATTGAAGGTAATTCTTTTCTCATTTGAATTTTTTTTTTTGGTTAAATTTCTGAAAGAGTGATTACGATTGTTTTTGAATTCAAAGGGGTATTGCATCTCATATTCATTAATTTGGTTATTGTGAAACAGGTTATGCGGAAATTATTTTCAATGCGTAGAATATGCATGAACAGTCTCATGTTGGTCTCTGGGGTCGAATGCAGAAATTATTTTAGTTAATTAGGGGAAACTATTTATTCATTGAAAATTATATGCTTATTGATATCATATTACTCATTATATTTTAAAAACAATACAAAACTAAAATAAAAATAAAATACAAATTATCAAACTTCTAGAAATATGATGGTCAATTATATCCCTGTAAATCTGCCATGTATTAAGGCAGGACAATCTTGAAATAGAATATTAATAAAAGATGTATTGATCACCCCGCCCTCCTTGTTTCGATCCAAATTGTGTTATTATAAATCATCTATATATGGATAGCACATGGCATCAATTAATTAGCTTAATCTCTCTTAATTGAAGACGCAAGTCCCAATAAGTTCTTAGTCAAATCTCAATTTTGCCTTTTAAGCAAGCTATCTAATTAACTTGATACATAGCCCGTATACATTTACATGTCCACCAAAACCGTGAAATATAAGAAAAAATAAAGAAATTCAATACGCCATGGCCTCACAGTGTTGTCGACTTGTCTATGTAGTAGTACTAACCAAACAATTTTCTTGTCTGTCACTTTCCCCTTTCATAACTATACACTGTACATGAAATAAGCATATAGGCTTACACGAGATAGCCAATTTCAGGTTTTCTGTGGATCAATACAACTAGTAGGGTCAATCGCACCTGTTCCGACATCCAAGCGTCGTATTTTGCAGCCCAGATAAAAGCATACGGTAAAGGATTTAGTAGTGGAGCTTTCTCCAAGTTGTAAATTAAAAATTCGAAAATTTTAAGTAGTCAATACTAAATGGTAAATAGTCAGTAGTACAGGATTCAGTAGTGCAGCTTTGAATTTATTTACTATCAAGTAAAGCTCTCAAAAAAATAATGGATATAGTGCATTAAAATGTGCACAAAATCCTTCATATTTGACCGCTTGACTTGCTGGTAAATAAATTCGAAAATTAAAATTTCAGATATGGAAACAAAGCTCTTGTTAAGGAGATTGGTTTGAACGGTTTTGATTTGTCGTATGAAGCCGATTCGATAGATTTTGGAGACCGGAAGCATATTGTCGATATACTAGAGGAAGCATGTTAGCCGTACTCTCTCTATATTCATACACATACTACATATTTTTATCTTTTAATAAACGGCAATTTGGATACTCCATAATTAAAATGAGTTTTTATAGAAAAGTGAAAAAATTGGGTAATTTGTGAGTTTTTAAAATTTAGGAGGGAAAATATGGTATTATAGGGGGCTACGTAATTTTGATGTTTTTTAGGAGTATATATTAAATTCCCCCTGTTCGTTAAGTCATTAATCTCTATTACATTATAAAAAGTTTAGAGACATATAGTTCTAGATTTAACGACAGCACCGCTTTTGGCCCATCTGATTATGCTACTAAAATATGGCTAATATTTTGTGACGTGATTGCTTGATGAGTTTGTGAAATATTACGATCGATTAATATTGCCAGGCTATCAGGTAATTCTTTAAATACCAAATATTATCTTTTATTTGTTTTTTTTCTTTAAAATTTCATAAATATTATTTTGATCATTGAAGATTTTTATTGTATGAAATAATACTTCTAACATTATCACCAGTCAAAAATAATATATGCAGATTAAAGTTAACAGTCATTTCATAATAATATGTATAATAAGATGCATGCAAAAATTATTTATCTATAATAATTAATTTACAATGTCATGATGCTATGAACTCTCCAATTCAATTGATAAATTGTACCTATCATATTAGTGTTTGCTGTTGCCCATCTCACAAATTTGATATATACATATAACACCTCTGAAATTGGTGTTATTATTCCTGATCTTTCCAATTTAATTAATAAACCATTTGTTCACTTTAACATTTCTACTAAAGCAGCTGCAAGTACCCTCTAAAATATCAATTTAACGCTTTGGATTTACTGGAAACTCCCACGATTATTGTTAAGGTTAATATTTTAAGATAAAATGCAAATTATATAATACTCGAAATTACACTTTTTTAACACCAAAGAGTTCAACATTTAAAACGAAATTATAACATTAGTATATTAGTCTAATTAACTTGAACAAATAATGGGAAGATAAGTATCAAAGGGTAATTAATGAGGTTTTAATAAGTAAAATATATCCAAATTTAAAATGATGTACGTTGTTCCCAACATCTTGGTGAAAGATCCAAAATGCTAATCTATATAAACAAACCAGATAGCTCCTGACACTAATTAATTAGCGGAATCTTTCTTAATTGAAGACGTAATTCCCAAGATCTTAGTCAACAACAATTTCGCCTTTATAAACAAACTATACCGTCCTCTAAAATCATACAAGATCAGAAAAATTAAGCAAAGAAATTCACTACGCCATGGCCTCACAAAGTTCTCTTGCCCTTGTGTTGTTTCTTGTACTTGTTGGTGCTTCTACCTTGACCGCCTACCAAGTTTATCCGATAAATTACTTCGATAAGCAAACACTTGAAAATCTTGGAAAGTAAGCATATTTATCTATCTTTCACTTTCCCCATTCATAGTTGTATGTTGTGCATGATATAAGCTTACACGAGATAACCACTTTCAGGTTTGCTGTTGATGAGTACAACAAGAAGGGCGAACCGAACCTGTACTTCGTAGAGGTTGTGAACGGTTCACTCGTTGAGGTGACAAATATTGATTATGTGTGGTATCTAGAGTTGAAGGCTGCAAAGTGCTCCGAGCCTCATACACAAGCTATGTATCTTGCACAGATTTTTGACAACAAGGTTAAATGGATGAGTGGATTTTTCCACCAGATATAAATTGAAGATGCCGGAATCTTTGATCGTCAATATTCATTTTGGTTTCTATTTGACTGTGGATTGAGATGTTGCGGTGCGAAATTGTCCACAGCGGAATGTGCTGCCGTGTTTTAGTAGTGTCCTTAGTCTTAATTTGCTTGTTTGTTTTTTATGTGTTTGTTTAATGTGTTCCTGCTGCTGTCGTTGTTATGTGGTCTTTATTCTGCCTAGGTCTTAGGTATGATGTAAGATTTAATAGTCGTGTAATGTCATTGCATTTTACTTTCTTTAAAATTCTCAGGCATAAATAAAAATATGAAATAGTGCACGGCATAGTGTACTGGAAATGGTAAATTATTTAATTAGGAACTAAAATATTGAACATATATACTCATTATATAAGTTTCCATTAAAGAAAATATCGGCTCTGTTTCTTGTTTAGTTTTAATATGAATTGACGTGGAACTTGAATTTCCCAAAGTGATTCGATATATATACACAAATTTTTTAAATGTCATCTTGGTAGTCGCTACCAAACTTAAAAAAAAAAAATACGATATATACACAAATTCATGGCTTTCTCATAAAATTTTATATTGATATGAAGACCATGGAATTAAGACCAATAAATTCATGGGTTTCGTATTAGTTAGGGAATTCAATTTTTTTTTATGAGAATTTCGTGCAAATTATTGTAATCCACCATTCATGCGGTTTATCCCCCCCTCACAAGAGAAAATCAGTAATTGATATGATATACTGAACATTAACAAAATTTGTCAAAACATATAGAAAAGTCTTCCATTCAAGTCGATTGGGACATGGATTCTACTCGTACTAGTGTGCAGTTCAAAATATATACGGCCAGTTTATCCTACTCGTACTAGTGTGAAGAAGCAACTAATTAAATCTCATTTTCAACATTAACTAGGTGTGCCAATAGATAACATATTATCCGTCCGTATCCAGATATGTATTCAAATTTGCAGATTGGGAATGAATTCAGATACGGATATGATTTATGGGATTATGGATATAAATATGGTTTTGGTTTGGGAAGCGGATACGGATAATTATCCGTATCCGAATTTTTTATATGCTTGTATTAGAATCATATATGGTTAGAAATAATTTTTTTTGTTGATACTTATTAATTTAAAATGAGAAAAATATTATTTTGTTCACCATAATGATTTAATGTCCGAATTATCACTACAAAAATATGCCAGTATCCACGAGGGTAAAAAGTGACTATTGCTGAGAGTACACTGACAAAAATAATATATCAGAGCATATCCGTATTACTGACAGGAGTATCCACGAAGATATCATCGGCAAAAAACACTTTTACACTTGCAGATAATGACAAATTTTTGTAGTATATATGTGAATTTTGTGTTATTTTTATTTTTTAATGTGAAAACTAATTCCTTGAATATAACATTAATTTTATCAAAAAATTTAAAATATGTATCCAAATTATATTTGTATCAATATTTTTATAAGTTTAATTTCTGATCCGTATTCGTATCCGTTTAATACATTAATTAATACAAAAAAATGACCATACACGGCATATCATACACGGATGATAAAAAATTACACATAAAAATTGTATTATGGGAAGAGACGCTTGCGCGAAAAAAACCCCATACATACCGAAACGGTCATTTAAAACCCAACTGTGTACTAAAGTCACCAATGTTTTTATAGGGTTTGTTAATACTAAACCATGTACCAAAGGCTGTCTATGATCACCTAACTCCAAACACAGATTTGTACTTTTAAACCGTGTGGTCTTTGTTCTAGCTTTCTCAACCAACCCTGATCAAAATTAATTTCTTCTACCAATCACCCCCTCGCTATGAGCGCATTTTCACCTTGTGCCCCTTAAATCCAATTTAAGTCCTGCCCCCTCTACCTTCTCTCTTCATTTTCTCTCTTAGGATCTTATTTGTCATCTTAATTTTTCTCTCTTATCTCACGGTATGGAGATTTAGGTTATTAATTGGGTCGGAGCTCATCTATCAAGATGAGATCTAACATAATTGATTCCTAAATCTCGACTTCACATATGAATTGTTTGATTGCTTTGCCTTCTTCAATTTTGCCCTTTCAAGTTATTTATCCCATTTGCAAATTAAAGGGCCAAAAAGCCATGAAGGGCAATTACGAAAAGGGTTTAGATCAATATTTCCAGTCTCAAATTTATGAATGATTGTCCTCCTCTTCGTTTTTGCCCATCAATTCAATAACCAACATATTTTCTTTATGACAGTTTGTTGTTTGTTAAATATTTATAGGAAAAATTTTCGATGTACCCATCCAAACTTTTAAAATAACCAATATCCCCATGAATACATCATAATATACAATATACCCATACAAACTTAATTTCCTTTCTTCTACTCCCTTTGATTTATTTTATTTTTTATTTAATTATTTTAAAAATTGAATTGACAAATATGTCCCTTCCATTTCAATCCTCCTCTCTCTTCTATTTACCTATTGTACTTTCTTTGTCCAGGATGTCAAGCTTCCTCAAGAACCGATTTCCAAGCACCAAAATTAAGAAAGGGAATTTCAAAAAACCTAAAACTGATTGGCATATATCAATTTGGTGGATTCAATGGTGCTCTTCTTAACCCATATAACAGGTATAGCAGGGGGACTTTCGAGTGTATGGTTTGGATCATACGGTTCAGACTGGAACTCAATGGATCATCCTTTCTAAAGCTAATAGATTGGATTAAGAATCGCATAAAGGGTCCCGGATGTTGCTAGAAGATATGTAGGTCTTTTTAAATGTAAGAAAAGTTATGTGATCGAGGAATTTCATCAAGCAAGTTGTGGGCAATACAATTATCACTAAAATAGATTTGTCCAATGGATCAGAGAAGGTTTGAGTAGCAAGGGAGCGGATGTTGTTTGGTCGGAGATTAAAGAATGGAGCAGTTACAGTTAGCGTATGTGGTAAAAGTTGCATACATGTTACGCAATTTTATTTCAAAAGTGGGAGAAAGACAAGCAATAATTCAAGGCCAGTGAAAAGACGAACTTAGAATCTTAAAATTATAGAAGAGCACCAAATTGAGTCAAATTGAATGTACCTTTTGTATGGTAAGTGGTACATATGCTTATCAGTTTTAGTTTTTTTTTAACAAAGAAAGCACAGTAGCTAAATAGAAGATGGAGGAGAATTGAAATAGAAGGGACATAATTGTCAATTCAATTTTTAAAAATAATTAAAGAAAAAGTGAAATAAATGAAAGGGGATAGAAGAAAGGAAGTTAAATTTGTATGGGCATATTGGATCTTACGATACATTTATGGGGATATTGGCTATTTAGAGAGTTTGAATGGATACACCGGAAATTTTCCCATTTGTACATCTATGTGTATACAATTTTGTATAAATAATAACCCTTCAAATCTGTTTGTACAATATTTTTTCAAATATAAATGAAGTTTCCTTTATGATTATTTATGTGAATTAGTGTTTTCATTTTATGGCGCCTCTTTTGTAAATTGTACACGGTTTTTGTTCTGAACCGTTTTTTAATATAGTGTATTATACACGGTGTTTTTACTTCAACTGTGTAGAAATTTTCCTTAGGGTTATACATTTTTTCGCGCCTCTTTGAATACCCTGTCTTTAATTATCACTTCCTTCACGTCTAATCAAATTACCCTCACTCCTCTCTTTCTTCTCCCTTGAGTTCACTCACTCTTAGGGTTTCATCTAACCAAATCTTATTTTTTTCTCTTTGGTAATAATGAGTACAGATCCAGACTTCGTAAGCAACTTGCCCAACCTAATACTTGGCTTAATCTTATAGCTAATCGAGCTTAAGGTGGCAGTGTGGATGTGCATGCTGTCAAAGAGATGGAAGCACTTCTGGACCTCTTTACCATTCCCCAACATATCTTGTGATATTTTGAGGAAGGCTTCCTTGAAGGGGATGGCTACATTCCTTGGTAGGCTTACCAATGTTGAGCGTTTGGAGTGTACATTTCAAGTGCGGAGGGCACCATGTATTCAATTTCATTGAAAGGTAAATTCAATAAGCCTGACTTTAATTGATTCTAACCTTGCGCATTTTAATATTTTTTGTGATTTAAAGAAATGTTTCCACCAGTTGTTCTGTCGGTATAGCGGATATTACATATGATAGAGAATGTCACTGTTTTATCTCTTTGTTTGTCTTCATGCATTCATATGGTAAAATGGATCACGAGGAGTTCACCAAACTTGAAGAGGCCTCATAGTAATTCAACAACACAGATGTTTAAGTTTTTTTTTACCAAAATAGTACTATTTTTTTTGTACTTCCAATAAAGGCTGACACAACACATATTACATACATAATAACTATTAGTAAGCTGTAAAAAATCTGATTACTTCAAGTCTTGCATGGTTAAATAAAGATATCTTTAGTTATTATTTGGTTATTGGTTGTAAAGTTGTTTTTGTTTAATAACTGAACCCTCAATGGAGATAGAGATCAATTGGTTGAGAAGTGATGACACGTTAGGACAATTGATCCACAAGATTTGTGCTACAGAGGAAGTTCATCGTACTTCGATCCTCCATTGGAAAACACACCCTGTTTTGGATTTTATGATGAAGTCTTCTAGTTATATGATATTCAGTTTTAATGCATAGCCATTTATTGTACGTATGGTAGACTAGATAATTATATGAGAACAATCTCTCCGTATAATTGTAAAAAATGTGTTTTGTTTAAAATTAGGGTGCTTCTATGTTTTGGTAGTTGCTACATAGAGCCTACTTTATGTTAGATATGTACATAATGACATTCAGCCTTATTTTGTGATGTATGTGTTGTTCTCTCAGTTTGATTTGAATAGCTAGTTTTTTGCTTGTGCTTCTCGCATGTCTCATTAACTTATTGTGACTTTGTTAATGTTGAATACTTTGCAAATTATGAAAGGAAAGAAATATGGGCATGAAGTAGCTTGTGAAACCAATGATAATTCTTGATCACCTCACCCGAAGAAATATGGGTATGGAAGAAATACAAGGCGCGGACGTTTTATGGCATTTGATAAAGTACATTTTAAGAAGCGTCGCCTTTGCTTACTTTTTCCATACCTCAGGTTCTTTTTTTGGGTTTTATTTTTTTACAATTATTTTTATAATTTTTACTTTTTTATTTTGGGTGAACAAGCAAACCATATTTTGGGGATTTCTCTATTCTTCTAAATACTTGTTCACCCTTAACTTTCAATTAAGCAAACATGTTAAATTATGGATGTATATGTATGTTGAATGTTGAAATATTGAATATTGTTTTATGTATGTTGAATTATAAATGATATTGATTATGTATACTGTGAATAAATCATGGTTGTGTAATATTGTATGTTTAATGGCTAGGCTATTACAAATCGTTTAAAAAATAATTCACAGTTATAAACAACAAACCGTGTATGATTACCAAAATAATTAATACACAGATGTATTGTAGAAACCGTGTATATAACCCTCTCTACTTTACACGGTTACTTTGACCATGTAGAAATCACCATTTTCAACGTCTTTTTTTTTTTAGATCTGACACGGGTTAGTTTTTGTAAAATGTACCCCCTCTATTCATACATGTAGCACACGGACACAGTCGTGTAACCGTGTGTCATTAGCTTTTCGGACCGTGTATAGTTGCATTTTTCTGTACTAGTGATATCTGACAACACTACAACAAAAAAGGGTATCTGCGACCGGTATCAGCGACCGGTGTTTTCGCCGGTCGCTGAAACCTATTTTTTTTAAAATAAAACAAAAAATTACGAAAAACATTGGCGACCAATTGTTTCAGCGACCGGTTCAGCGACCGGCGAAAACACCGGTCGCTGAAAGTTTGGGGTAAAAAAAAAAAGCGCCAGATTCGGGCGAAAACATTTTCTCCGCGCCACCCCTCTCTTTTCCGCCCATTCCTCTTTCTCTCCGCTCCCTTTCTCAATGTCTCTCTTCTCTCCGCTCCTCTCTCTTTTCTCTCCGCCCTTTCTCTCTGTCTCTCTTTGCTTCGCTCCTGCTGAGAACGAAATCTCTCTCCCTCTCTCATTTCTATTTTCCTGGATTTTGGCAATTTTTGAGCTTGGTGCTGGCTAGGGTTTTCGGGTGACAATTTTCTGACGGCCGGAAGTGAGGGCTTCCTTGGTACCGGTGTCGGAGGTGAGTGGTTCCTTGGTACCGGCCGAGCTACACGGTCGGAGGTAAGAGAATTCCCTTGTGCTGTTCTTTTCTTCTCTAATTTCGATATAATTCGGAATTTTTTTAGCTTTTCTTCTAGAAATTTGATGAAGAGTGAGGAATCAGGGCAGCTGAACAGGGCTTTGGTGGATACTTTGGCTGGGGCAATTGCTGGTGGCATCTCTCGTACAGTCACCTCACCTCTTGATGTTATTAAAATTAGGTTTCAGGTATTCAATTTCTTCTTGTAAATTAGAATTTTGATCTCAAACAATTACAGCTGAGAACTGAGAACTGGGTTTTCCAGTTCTCTGCAATTGCATGATGTACATTTTGTCATATAAGGTACTTTCTGGTATCTAATTGGAGAAAAATCAAAGAAACAATAGCTAATTTTGTCAATACCCTGAAAAATTTATCTTAATATAGGTTCAACTGGAGCCAACTACTACATGGACCTTATTACAGAAAGAAATGTACAGGCCATCCAAATATAGAGGGTTACAGCAAACCACTAAAGAAATTTTCAGAGAGGAAGGTTTGCTGGTATTTTTCTTTTCATATTTATTTATTGGGGGAATTTCATGTATACCTTTTAATAACTTTGAAATTACGTATTTCCCCCTCTAAAATTCATTATATCATATTTACCATTCTAAATTTCTGAACTCAGAAATTTACCCATTTTATTGACTTTTCTATTAAAACTCATTTTAAATTTATAGAATACCAATTTTACCTTTTATGAAAAAGTTCAAAAAAATTGTAGCTTTTATTACAAAAATGTCAGTCTTAATTGGCCGATTTATGAGGGCAAATGATTCATTTCCCTACTTTTGATCCATGCTTCTGCAAGTAGAGTTCTAATTGATTTGTTTGAACCTTTATTTGCCATTATATGTAATTCAGCAAGCACACTTGTTTGTTGTTATTACTTAAATGCAATGTGTTTTATCATGATGCCAGTAAAAGGTTCTCTTCAAGTAATTGTGCTATTAGTCATACAGCTGTAACAAATACCTAATCGTTCTCAATTAATCTAGCAGATTTGTTAGCAATAGTGCACTAGATTATTGTTTTATGTATTATATTCTTTTGAAATATCAATTCAGGGTTTTTGGAGAGGAAATGTGCCGGGCTTGCTCTTATACATGCCATACACTGCCATACAGTTCACTGTTTTACACAAGTTCAAAACTTTTGCTTCAGGTTCTTCGAAGGCAGGTATAACATATATAAAATTAAAACATGTACATGGAAGACTATAGTGGAAAAGATATTTGCTTATAGCAAGCTATAATTGGGTTGTGTTTATTTTTTGGTTTATACTAGAGGATCACTTACAACTGAGCCAATACTGGTCTTATCTAAGCGGGGGATTTGCGGGATGTGCTGCGACTGTAGGATCCTATCCTTTTGACCTTCTAAGAACAATTTTAGCTTCTCAAGGTGAACCAAAGGTGACAATTATTATTGCTACATATTCTTAACAATTAATTAAAAGTAAATGTGCATGTTACCAATGAAATGTGCATGTTACCGGCAAGGTTATTCACACACACATATATATAGTTATTTTCGAGTCTTTTGATTGAATGATGTTTGAACAAAAGGAAGAGAAATAAACTTATAAAGGGAGGGTCCTTGCAAGTTGATTATAATGCTACTGTTTGTTTCACAATTGCTCTTTTCTTTAGGAAGCTAATTAATTATAGAAAATGAATATTACAACTGTTATGTATGTGGGCCTGATTCTAGGAGTATGCGGGGGGTGGCAGGGGGGCGGCAGCCCCCTGCGAGCGATGTCTGAGGTTACGAAAATCCTTTTACCGACGGCCCAGATTAGTCAAGTTACCCATTAATTTTCAATTGGTTGAATGATTGGTGGAATAGAATTTTTAAAGAAATGGAATAGAATTGATTTAAAATTGTTATTGTAAATGGTTGTAATTGTGGATTTTAATTACTATTGTAAATTGTTGTAATTGTGGATTTTAATTACTATTGTATCGATGTCTTGTATTATGTGTATGCATGTATCGATGTTTATGTTGTATGTTGGTACGTGTGGTACCAACTATTAAATGGTGCAAATTTAAATAATATAATAAAATCTAGAAAACCGGTTTTAGGTATCAGCGACCGGTTTTAGATATCAGCGACCGATACATTTGGTCGCAGAAAGTTTTTGCTGACGTCAGAAAAAAACAACAGCGACCAAAAAAATGTGGTCGCAAAAGATTATCAGCGACCGGGTGACATATTATCAGCGACCGGTGACGTCATCAGAAGAGTATCAGCGACAATGCTTACAGCGACCGGGATATCAGCGACCAAATTTGACTTTCTGCGACCGGAATTGGTATCTGCGACCGGCGACGTAAGTATCAGCGACCGGAAACCCGGTCGCTGATGGTCCGTTTTGCTGTAGTGCAAGTATCCATATTTGTTTTATATGTGGCATGTATCCGTATCTGAAAAATAAAACAGTTTGAAAAATAAAACTCTTCTTGATCCGTATCAGATCCGTTTGAACCACTAAAATTAACCCTTGGCAATGCTTCAACAATTCATATTTAATATCATGAGGTACGTACTCGAGAAGAGTTTGACCATACCAAAGTTAAAAAATTCTTTCCAAATAGATTTATTGCTACTGGTTTTAATTTTCTTGTAAGTTACATTTGTGTTTAATCCAAAACCAAAAAAATCAAGGATTACTAAAGTTTCCTTTTATAGGGTCTATCAAAATACAAATTTGACTACAACAAAACTGGATGTCACCATTCTTTGCAAATTCATACCATGTTAATTAACTACCTCGTATTTATTTGAATGTCAAAATTTTGCATGTAATAACCAAATTCAAAGCTCCATTTATTTTCCTTGTTTTCTTTTTAAACTGATGTTTAAGGTATATCCGGTTTACAAATAATCTTGTATAACCGGATATGAAAAATTGTCACGCCATTGATGAATCACTACACTGGCAGAAATATTGATGTCAAAATAATTCAGAGAACTTTGTTTATAATGATTGTGAAATAATCATTCATCGTTGATGTGACTTGCATATAATAATGCCAAATAAAAGTCAACATCTTGAAATCTACAACTTTTATAAAACAAAGGACCTTGAGATCTACTCTATATTTTAATTTGACTCTATCCAAAATATCCAAGTCCAAAACAGCATGAACTCTCCGTAAACTAATTTTAGATCCCTATAAAGGTTGGCTTCGAGTATGAAAAGCCCTGTCAGAGACTTAAGTAAAGATTCGTACATGATTCCAATCGTATGGCTCAAAACCTGTTTCCTGTTTCTTGAAACATTTCAGAAGAATTAGCAATGAAGCTAGCTGTAGCAGTTCTAACTAGCCAAATAAATGGACTGAAGTATACTGTTTGAATAGTAGACCAATCTCTAAGATGAACTGCACATCAGCAACGAAGACCACGCTTCGCTCACATGAGGCTCGCACAACAGCTGCGCAATTGAACTGGATCACATCATGTGGATGACCCAACTGGAGGACTGGACCGTATCTGGTTTGTTCATATCGTAGATCTAATGGTCAATATCATATCATCCATTTCCATCTGAATGAATTCCTAAATCTATGTAGCGCTATTTGTTCAGTATTCCTTATCTATATGGGATGATTCTGAAGGGTCTCGTCATAACATGCTGGTTTCTTGAAAAGCCAACAGAAAAGCACAATGCCAACATTAAATTCCACAAAAAATCCTTCATATTTTGACTACTTGACTTGATAGTATATAAATTCCAAAAATAAAATAATTTCTATGGAAACGAAGCTTTCGTTAATGAGATTGGTTTGAATGGTTTGGATTTGTCATTTGAAGCCGATTCGATAGATTTTGGAGGCCGGAAGCATATTGTTGATATACTAGAGGAAGTACGTTAGTCGTACTCATATATATATATATATATTGTAATATAGAGAGAGAGAGAGAGGAGGGATTCACTTGCAATATTCTATAGATACATCATCTTACAACACGATTTTTCAAAGTCCAAAAAGTCTATCCAGACCGTTCAACATAATCTCTATATTAAAATGTGCTAGGAGATCAAATTTTACATTTTTTTGAATTTGTTTACTACTTATAAGATGGGTAGAAAATTCAATGGTCTGAAAACATCAGTTTTGTAAAATAAATAATAAATAGTAAACAAATCAAGAAAATGTGAAGTTTGATCATATACAATTTTGTTTAGTCATGTTTGGACCAAGTATATGTTTCATCATATTTTACAGGGAGGCCATTGCCTTTGCCACTATTAGGAAGTTTCTAAGAGTAGTTTTATAAGTGTATATGTTGTAAATCATGAAGTTTTCATTTGAAAATTAAAAAATTTATATATATCATGTCATCTTTAAATAAGAAATAATGAAAAAGACCAGCTTCTTCACTATAATAAGAGAAGTACAGACCGGATAATTTTAAAGAAAAGAATGAAATGACAAATGACAGAATTAAAGTGCACCGGGCTATTTTAGCGATAACAAAATAGTACGAGATGTGTTTATTTTTATACATGATTAGCAGGCGATGACTGCGCAAAATGAAACACTGGCGCCGAAAATCATTAGTTCATTACTCGTTTGATTTACCAAGGATAGAAAAATATCCTTTAATGTGCAATGCATCTATCTCATAGAAAGTCAGCCAAGTCATGTGCTATACACTAAATCCAAATTAATGGAAATATATAAATTCATCAGACTTTCTGATTCAAGATGTAGTTTCCAACAACTGTGTCGGATCCAAAAAAGTAATCAATATAAACAAACTTGATCGCACATGGTATGCATTAATGAGCTGAAAATTTTCATGTTTAAACAAACTAGCTAGATCCCAAGATCTAAGTCAAATCTGAATTTCATCTATATAAACAACCCCACCATCTCCAACACAAAACAATATCAGATAAGAAAAGAAAAGACACTACGGGATGACGTCACAATGTGTATTCGTCCTTTCGTTGTTTCTTGTACTTGTTGGTCCTACCTTGGCCCAGCCCCCCCCATTCGTCCCCCGCCCAATGGGCGGAATTCAACCAATCACTGCATACAGTAATGAACAAGTTCAATTTCTTGGCAAGTAAGCATCTCCCTCTTCCTATCTAGTTATAAGTTACATATTTCATCCTACAAATAAATTAGCATACATGAGATAATGAACTTCAGGTATGCGGTGGACGAATACAACAAGAAGGGCGAATCGTACCTCTACTTCATAGAGGTTGTCAACGGTACTGTACTTACCTTTCCAAGAGGCTTCATAATAAATTGGGATCTACAACTGAAGGCCAAGAACTGCAGCGACCATGATTCAACAGCCTTGTATTCTACTCTGGTGATTGAGAACAAGATTGCAGGCGACATAGAAGCCTTTGGTTCAAAATTTATTGCTGTTGGAGTTATGAACAAGTTATAATTAATTTTGATAATGCCATTATTTTTCTTGTTGGAATGAAATGTGGTTTAGGTACGTATGTGGTGATAACAGTAGTTACGCCGCAAAAGTGTCCCCAATTATAAGTAATTAGTAGTGTAGTTAGAGTAAGGTGGTTGTTTTGTATGTTATGTAACATGTGTTGCTAATGTTGTTATTGTTCTTGTGTCCAAGTGCTAGGTTTATATTTATGATTTAACATTAGCACAATATTTGTCACCATATTTTTCTTTCTCAAAATCTCGGACATGTTGACATGGTCCAGCCATGAGATTCACAATGACACTGGCAATTCAACTAAAATCACTCAAAAACGAGTAGCTCAACTCGAAGAGGCTAAAGAGGAGATAAAGTCAACTTTGTTTTAAAATTCATAAGTTTTCATAATTTTTTTACAAACTGATTTTGGCTTCTCTTATAGTCTTGCTTAAAGTTCAAAATTATCGTAAAATGTAACCCTACTCTAAACTACCTTTTCCCTTCTCCAATGACACTAATTAATTACCTTTCTAGAGACCACAAACCACTACTTAAAAAGATATAAAATCTGACACCTTTTCTACTCTCTCAAAACTCACACCTAACTTAATTAATGACATATATCTTCAAAACCTGCCATCTGATGGAGCTTGTTTTCAACTTTCCGTAGAATTTGAATCTCATTATTTGGAGCTTGTGTGAAGAATTTATCACCAAAATACATTAGCATGACAAACAGTGGCGGTTCTGGAAGCTTGAACAGCCACCACTGGAGCTTCTAGTGACGGTTTTGACCAATAAACAGCAACAGCTAGAAGAAGGTACACTACTACATATATGGGCTCTACTAACGGGAAAAAAAGACCTCTAATAGTGGTGAACATAATAGAACAAGCACTTCCAAACCACTAGTAGAGGAGGCACTTTTTCTAGCGGTTTTGTACTAGAACCGCTAGAAGAAGGTAGTTTCTTCTAGAGGTTTTGTTCTTGGGACATGTAGAAAATTAGGAAGGTAATGTGCAGAAAAAAAAACCCACAAAGAGGGTATTGTTTTCAGAAAAATTCTGAAACTAGGAATCAAATTTTGACCGGCCATAACCTTTTATAGGTAACTTTGTGTCACACCCCGAGACAATCCGCTACGTATTTCTACATAAGGCGTACATGCATCACATACAATATCAATACCATAAATCATGCCACATTTATTTCATAAGCAAAATAGTTTAACAAATGATCATGACAGACACGGTTAGTGACACAACCACTGCCATACCTGTTCAATGGATCAATTATTTAAAGAGGGTTCAAATGCCTCCATTTTTCATGCCTCCACCATGCCTCCATTTTTAAAAACTTTAATAACTCAAAATTTAAAACTTAAAAATCAAAATAAAACCGTTGGATATGATCTAAATCATTTTATCTATGCACGTGTAAAAAATTATGACATTTCAATTTTGTTTTGGTTGTCATCAAGAGCTTGTAAAAAACGTACTAATGTGAATAATTTCTAGACGTTGATTTTTCAACTTATTGATTCACATAAAGACAAAATCAAAATGTGATAAATTTTTATGAGCACATAGATAAAATGATGTATTATGATATCCAACGGTTTTATTTTAACTTTTATGTTTTAATTTTTAAGTTATTAAAGTTTTTAAAAATGGAGACATGATGGAGGCACAAAAAATGGAGGCATTTGAACCCTCCTCTTATTTAAAATAGAGACTAAATCAACAAGTGGCATATTATTCCTTTCTGAATCTTCCCGCCTTAGCTCACTCACAACCTTGCTCAGTACCTTCATCTTCATTACCTGGAACCCACATGAAAGTGGAACGGGTGAGAGATCGAACTTTCTCTCAGTACGGAATTTAGTTCCAGCCCGGAAATTTGTAAAATCTTCCCTTTTGATCATACTAATTAAACAACTTTATTTATTCATTAACCAAAATGCAATCTATATCATCCTATCATGCAATGACCTTTTATTCATGTGAGCACTTGTTACTTTAAAAATCTTATTAATCACTGACCATCACTTTACTTGTGATGCATTATATCTCAAACCCGACAACAACTAGCATTTCCCGCATGCTGGTCCTGACCGCGACTGATAGTCCCCGCATATCGGCCTTTCAAACATCAAACCCGACTGCGACTAGCATTCCCTGCATATCGGTCCCGACCACGACTAGTACTCCCAGTGTATCGGCCTTTCCAGCATCAAACCCGACTGCAACTAGCGGCCTCCGCATATCAGTCCCGACCACGACTAGCAGTCCCCGTGTATCGGCCTTTCCAATATCAAACCCGACTGCAACTAGCAGCCCCCACATGCCGGTCCCGATCGCGACTAGCAGCCCCCGCGTATCGGCCTTTCCATTAATTCAACTCACGGTGATCGTTCGATTTCTTATTCTATTATCATACTCAATCGATATATTTCATTCAGGTCATATGTTCCAAACAAAATAATCTTATTCTTTATTCTCTAAACAAAGCCAAAGAGGTTGTTCGAATCAACATGCACAATTCCATAATTAAATTAAGATGCACACAAAGGAATAAGTAATTAGTTTTACAAAAAGCCCAGGAAGCCCGTACCTGTTGTCGTGGGGCAGTTTACTTTTGTCTCTACTTCTCTCCTTATTTTGCCACTCGGATCTAGACCACGAAACATGATTTCTAAATTAATATTTGTACATGTTTATAATTAAATATGTTAGTTGGTGAAACAATATTTATTAAGTTTAAGATATGAAAATCATCCGTAATATTCCGAAGCATGTAATCATTACTTTGAAATAAGGCAATTATATTTACTAATCGTTTTTACGAAAAATATAATTATATCATTGGTAAGTGTTTAAAATTAGATTCTTTTCAATAAAAATAATTTTAGAATTATTTGATGAATAGACTCTCAGAATCTTCAGTGAAACTTTACTAATTAAATATCTAATAAATTAATGAAACTAAAAAGGACTTTTGATAACAGAAATCATTATTAATTGTACTCCCATCATTACAGATCATTAATAGAGATCTTTACTTGTATGATTTAGGAAGGTTGCCGATGAGAATTTATCAAGCATCTAAAAGTTTGCTTAAATTAAATTAATATAAATAGAAATTGAACTTCATGAAATAAAATTAAGTTTCTTGAAATTCCTTAGTGAATCTATTGATTTCTACAAACGTAAATTCATATTATAAAATTGTCAAAGAAATATTTGAAAATCAATTAGATTTTTATTCAATAATTACTTTAACTAATTGAACAAGCATATAAAATTTCAGAAATCTAACGATAAGTCAAACATATATAATTTTCAGAAATCTTATCAACTAAATCAATTTAAAAGTTTATTTAATCTACTTACTAATTAACCACAAATTAAATATAAATTTGAGATACCTTTATTATTTTCAGAACTTGATATTGGCTATGGTGCGGCTTGGGTCCTCCTATTGTGGTTATGAATGAAAGAGGGAATAAAATATTGGTTTCCTTTTGTAATTGATGTGAAGAAGGCAGAGAGAGAGAGAGTACGGACATATGGGTAATTTGTAGTTTTTGAAATGGAGACAGAGATCAGCGTATAAAAAGATGTTACAATAGTGGTGGGGTTTCATGCATAACCGCCTTACAAAGGTGTCTTTTCCTTTTTATTTACAGTTTTTATTTTCTTTAAGTTTTTGAAATATAAATTAATTTAATGGACTGAGCAAGTAATTGGAAATAAATTTGATCAAGTTAATGATTTAGAAAATCAAACTAAAAATGGCAAGTTTAGTATTTTATTATTTTTTTTCTGTTATTTTAATTGTTTTAGAAACTCTTTTTTTTTCTGCTATGCATATAGTGATTCAAAATTATGTAAAACAATATTTAAGTATAAATAATAATAATTCAATTATTTCGTGATGTTACACTTTGATTTCAGCATTATTTATTAATTCAGAACGCTTGTGAGATTTCCTCAAAAAAAAAAAAAAACCGCTTGTGAGAAGAACATATTGGTTGTATTATTGTTACTTACAAGAAGAGGAATTAAATAGAGAGTTCACTTTACCCTATCCGCTGGTTGCAACATCTCCAAGAAGAAATTTCGAAATGGTTGAAGTCAAGTACTGGAGGTTGATTTCACGGTAAATCAATTGGTACAAAAATTGATGCTTGGTACCTGGGAATTGCAAAATTTTAGGACCTATCGTTTGAATAATATTGGTGATCATTATCCAGATAAATCAAATAAGCTAAACTATTCGAGTTATAGGGAGTTGGATCATAAAATTGTGTGGTTGACGGATGTAGGTTACAACAAAACTTGTTTGGATTTAAAGACTTTACAATTATACTAGTTTCAATGTATATAATATATTTAGTTGAACTTGTGTGGATTGGTCAATTGTTACTTGAAGCCTACAATATATGTTTGGTTTATGTTTTTCAATGTATATAATTAGCCTTATTGTGTGATGTGGTACGTTAATGTTTAATTGGAATAGCTAATAGATTGCATGTTTTGGTTTCTCATTAACTTATGACTTGGTAAATGTTGAATACTTTGCAAATTTTGATAGGGAACAAATATGGAGTAGTGTGAAGCTAATGACATTTCTTGATCATGATTGAGAACCAAAAGCATAACCTGATATGGAGAATGTATTCAAGTCTAGATAGTCAAGTTTTGTTTTTATGAAGTTTGTTTTCATGATTGGGTTTCAACTTTCTTGTGGAGGTTACTGAATAAGGGGTAGTAATCACCTACAAGAAAGTTGTTTTGAGTTTTTTTTCCTTAATTTTAATAACTTGTTTTATATGGAATGAGTTCCGACAAAACATGTGTATATGTATGTTGATTATTTGTTGAATTGGATGAATATGTATGTTGAATGTTGAAAAAAAAAAAATTGTGTTGAATGTTGAATATCGAATATTGTTTGTTGTATGTTGTATATATTCAATATTAATTTCTTCAATTTTGGGTGGGGAATATTTTATGTTTAATGACAAGCAAATATGTATGCTAGCAAATTATGAATCAAATTTAAAAAAAAAATATAGAAATCTTACGTGGTTCTTAAAAAGAAACCGTGTATGGTTCCAAATAATCATACATCGTTCATTAGCTGGGACTATGTATATAACTCCTATTATTATACTCGATTATTTTGGTTGTGTATAAATCACCTATCTTAACATTTTTTTTCTTGGAGATCAGACACATTTCCCTTGTAGAAATTGTGTACATGTATTATACATGGTTCCCCAATCGTGTACAATGTACCGACCTTTTTATACACGATGTGCACGGATACGGTCGCGAAACTGTGTTTCATTAGCTTTGATAACCCTGTATAGTCACGTTTTTCTGTAGTAGTGTAATTTTTGCAAGGTTCTGTTTCTTTCTTATATTTTTTTTTATTTACTTTCTTTTTCTTTCAAGTTACAAAAATATTATCACTGGTCAATTGACAAATTGTGCCTATTATAGTAGTGTTTGATGTTGCTGATCTACCCAATTTAGTTTATAAAGTTTCCCTTTCACCTGTTTGGCTTCACTAGCAATGTCTATATGTTCATGCAAACTGTTTATTCACTTTAACATTTGTACTAAAGCAGCTGCAAGTACACTCTAAAATACTAATGCTCTGGCTTTGCTGGACAATCCCACGTGGAACATGATAAGTACTCTTGAAGTCAATAGCAGTTGTCATATGATTCTTTGGTACACCTATTTGGGATATTATATATAATATCAAAATAACAATGCCATGCCCTATTAAACAAATCCAATATAAGTACTTGTTCGTAATGACAAATTAATTCAAAGTTTTTTTTCTCCTAAGAAATTATTTTTTGGTTATATTGAAAGAGTGATAACGTTTTTTTTTTTAATTAAAAGGAGCAATGGATCTTGTATTGATTAATTCAACGTTCTTTATCAATTCGGAAAGCTTGTGAGAAGAAGATATTTTTTTTACATGCGGCTATAAGCCCCCTATGACAGAAAGCCGGTGCAGTCAGAATTGCAAAAAAACATTGTTTAGGGTTTCAAAATTGCAGTTGAAGTTTCTGATTAATAACGATAAGTTATAAAACTGATTTTAATAGAAAATAAATATATTCAATATGGTAACGAGCAGCAATACCACACTATTTCAAAAGAAAAAGATATTAGACAAATAGTTCAGAAACTTATTATATCGGTTCTACAGTAAAAAATCAATCGAAGAAGTCATTTTCTTCTGTCAGTTTTAAGTGTAGAATCGATGGAATAATTGTGACACTTATTATATCAATTTTATAGTAAAAAACAGTTAGAAGAAGGTCATATTTTTATATTGGTTTTAAGTGTAGAAATGATAGAATAAATTTGACACTTCTTCTATCAGTTCTAAAGAACAAACCAATAGAAGAAGTTCAACCTGTGCTAACGGTTCACAGAAGAAATTGGGCAATCGTTTTATCTGTTTTTTACTATACAACAAATAGAATATTAAAAATTCAGTTGATTACCAACCTTACCACAACACCTATATATTTCAATTTTGACAAAAAAAAAAAAATTAAACCGATTGAAGATAGGCGTATGAAGACGACAAATAGTTTATATTAGTTTATATTATTTGTAGGTCTAATTTAGTTTGATTTACTTTAACGCAAAATACAATGTTTATTATATTTTAATTTGGAGATAAACTGTTTAAATAATTTCCTACAATATTCAACGGCTCTACTACTTAATTGTACGATAAAATACGCAGGTTAATTATTACTTCAAATATTGCGATAATTAATCGCACTTTAGTATTTAGTGTAAAATGCGTTCATTAAGTAATTACCCTAATAACCAATTGAATTATTTCTAAGTACGTATAAAATAAAATAAAAATACGTTACTAATTAATCGTTTTATAATTTCTAAATTTAGTCCTTTAGATTAATAACTCGTACGTGCTAATTTATTTAAAATATACAATATAACACGTTGATTATTTAATTATCCTCCTTAATCAATTTTGTAACAATTCTCAATGATACGGAAAATATTAATATGTTGTTAATTAATTGTCCTTTATTAATTGACAACATATATATTTATTTGTGTTTTTGTAACAATTAATTACTTAAAACTATTATTTTTAATTAACTACAGTGTAATTAAATTAATTTAATTTAATGTGTTTCGAGATCATACGTTGCCCAATCGGATCATTGTATCGGCTCAAATTATGTTATGAGGCGACTGTATCCAGGGCTGTTATAATCATTTCTCGATCTT
The DNA here is from genome assembly GCA_011114355.1 of Carex littledalei. Taxonomy (NCBI): domain Eukaryota; kingdom Viridiplantae; phylum Streptophyta; class Magnoliopsida; order Poales; family Cyperaceae; genus Carex; species Carex littledalei. Next base: position 7,556,814 of record CM022083.1, on the reverse strand, counting down.
TAGGTTTACGTAAACTTCCAACTTTTAGTTCGACTTAATTTTAAATAAAACCAATCGTCGCTTGTTTACGTCCCAAGATTTCAACCCTTTTTATCTATGCCTTGACTTCGGGTTGAGCCTACCAAGAGGAGGCTCGAGACCCTAAGTAGTTTGTCACATTTTACTTTAATTATTTCACCAAAGGTCCAAGTCAAAGGTCCAAATCCAACCATTTCTAGATTCGGTCCAAGCCCAATTCATATTTCATGTGTTATTTATTTTCGGTTTGGGCCAAGCCTACTTAAATTCCAATTAATTCACAGCCGGGCCTAACTAGAAAATAGCCAAGCCTCCTTTGATTAAATAATCCAGGCCCAATAGGGAAGAGGCCAAAACAGTAGCCACGGCCTGGCCGAAAAAGAGGCCCAAGCTCTTCAATTAAATAGTCAAGGCCCAAACCGATAGCCCAATATTATAACTCCTAAATTTGCATTCCAGTCCCCAGATTATAATAATTTACGCAAGGGCCTAAATTTTACAAAATCACCCATTTAATTTCAAAACATTTCATCAGGGTCCCTGTAAATTCACGTAGGTAACACTGGGCTGGTACTGACTGGTACTAGCAACACTCCAGTATCGCAAACAAGCACAAGCAACAGAGTAGAGACAAGGCATCGCACAAGGCCAGCATTAAGGCACACCCACAGAAACAAGAACCAAGGCACAAAACCACCAAGGCCGGCGCCAAAGGAAAACACCCCAGCTGATACCGGTACAAGTATCAGTAAAGTCCGAATCACAGAAAAGCACCCCAGCTGGTACCAGTAACAGTACCAGGTCAGCAAGAACCAGCCCACAAGGCCACAGGCCACAGCCAAGGTAATCTCCACAGAGCAAGCAAAAAGGCACAAGGCCACAGGTCAAGGCAACCAGCCGCATAACAAGCAAAAAGGCACAAGGCCACAGGTCAAGTCAACAAGCCACAACACCACAGAAACAGGCACGAAGGCCACCACAAAAACTAGAACAGCCACAAGTTAAAAAGGAAAAGAGAGGAAGGGTGAAGGGTTACCGAGAGAAGAGCAAACCACACGACTTGTGTAACTCGGTCGGTACTGAGAAAGGCCGTCTCGCCTCCGATCGCCAGTACCAAGGCTCCGCCTCGCTTCCGGCCGTTAAGAGAAAAGCCACCCGATAGTCTAGCCAGCGCCAAAGAGCACCACCCACAATCACCGAAGCCCAAGCAACAACAAAAACCCAGGTCTCGGCAACAATCGCACACACAGAGAGAGGATAAGGGCGCGAGGAAAAGAGAGAGAGATTTGTAATCTCGGTAACCAGAGGAGAACACCACAACAAATACAAGAAAGGGCCCGAAGGCAGAGAGACGAGAGCAAGTGAGAGAGGAGAGAGTGGAGAGGAGAAAGAGCGAAAGAGAGTGGGGTAGCAGAGATAGCGAGAGAAGGGAGAAAGGAGAGGGTGCCGCAAGAGAGGAAAATGGGCAGTATAGGAAAGCCACAGACTCCAAACAAATTCAAAACCCAATTGCACCAATTTGAAGTCCGATCTGGCGTAACCATACGTGCAGCGAGTCATATCAAATTCAATAATTGTAGTTTTAATCCATTTGATTTGATAATGTGCAAGTTTGATGTTAGATTAGTCACCTCTTATCAAATTCAGATTAATTCGTTGAAATTAATTATAAATCTTTATTTTCCTTGATAGTTAAATTAATTAATTAATTAATTGAAATTTTAATTATTATATTAATTAATTACATTTAAAATTATGGATTATAACATATACGGAGCGGATAATCCACAAATACGGATTCGAATACGGATACGAAACAAATAATGATGAATAATCGAGTCATATTAATAATTCACTCAAATAATCCACTTATATTATATAATATAATACAAGTATTATAATCAAAACATAATTTTTTTTAAAGTAATACCGCAAAAAACAAAAAGACAAAAAACAGAGTTGTTGTCCGGTTTTATGTTTAGTCAATAGTCCCACAACTTATAATTAAATAGGTGTTGTGAGGTTATATACTAGTTTTTTTAAGACAAATTAATCAACTTCACGAGCATCAGCTCGATTGGAGTAAATTTCTCCAACCCACGTGGTGAGCTGAGCTGGATTCCATTACCAAGTCTTCTAAAAACAAGAGCAGGAGGTGGATTCCACTACCAAGTCTTCCAAAGACATAGATAGCGGATCTACATTAATAGATTTTGATACTCGCTCCGGAAAGTTACCGGATATCCAACCGTATTTGAATAAGAAAATTTATCCGAATCTGTTCAGCATATTGAGAAAATATATGGACCTGTATCTGGGTAATATCCGAATCCCGTTTATTTGTATTCAGATCCCAAGCGGATACGGATCGAATTTGGAGTGGATAATTTAAATCCGTTTACACCCCTACTATAAGATATCCGTTCCGTTTCTGGATAAGAAAATAATCCGAGTCCGTATCCGAATATGTTCAGCATATTGAGAAACTATTCGGATCCGTATTTGGATAATATTCGAATCCCGTTTATTCAAAACCGAATCCTAGACGGATATAGATCAAATTCGGAGCGAATAATTCAAATCTGTTTACACCCCTACTACCAGTAGATCGAACCCCACACACTTACCATAATTTCTTGATTTAGATATTTTAACAATTAAATTTCTAAAATTATTATTTTTAACATCCAAACTCACCTATTTTATAATTATCCTCATTTGAACTTTATTTATTTTGATTAATTTTTTATACTATCCGAATTTCTAAAATTTTAATTTACAAAGTCATAAATTAAGGAGACAAGAAGCATTAGAAAAACACTAGATATTCAAACCAAACATAGAAAACATCACACATGTACATCACAAAATAAGGCTGAATCTCATTATATACATATGTAATATAAAGTAGGTTGTATCTCGGTGGGACAGTGCCGGCGGCAATACGGCACATCACATGGCTGTCAAAGCTGCTTCAGAAGGGTTATCACTTTTTTGTTGAACTTAAAAAAAAATAATGCAATTTCAATGCTCTATATTTCTGGCCACAAGAAAAATAAACTCGATTTGGAATCCAACAGCCTCAAATGTTGTCTGAAACTCTTTTAGTAGTACAGTTTGCAATTAATTATTCCAATTGGGCCGGATATTTAACAAAGTTTGTTGTAACAGAGATAAAATCACGAGTAGTTATTCCAATTGTAAGAAAGATAATATTGTAACAACTTGGTCTTAGGCTATCGGCCGGACGGGCTTGAATATAGTGCCGCAAGATGACCTGTTTAAACGACACGCCACAATTTATGGTTTAAGCCCAAAAAAAAGCGGACGAAATTGGAACAAATTATTCCAATTATTCCAATTGGGCCGGATTCCTTGTGTAATCTTTTCCGCAGTCTACTCTGAATAATCTTCCAAGTTACAAATCTACAGGTAAAACATTTTTGTTGTAATTGGGTATTTCTAGAAGACTAGAACCTTGATCCGTTATCCTGAAGACAAATTATTCATTATTATTCTCTTTTCATTTTTAAACCATAGTCGGCCCAAAAGCCCTCAAATGATTTACATAATGAGACTAATATCTGATTGATGCCCATTAGTAGTAAACAATCACACCAATGTTGCACTGCGAATATCTCTGAGAATGCAACTAGGTTTACTAAATTAAATTAATTTGCAATACATATTGAAAGAGTCAACCAGTAAATTAATATTTTTCCTTACAAAAAAAGAGATCAAAGGGCTCTTGCTATGTCACCCATGGTTTGGAGGGAACGAGCCACTTCGGTCAGAGTCTATAGATCACATGAAGAAGGAGCTTGTACGTACGTTGGCGCTATTTAAGAAGTGGCAAGTGGCACAACCTGTGGACCTCTCTACACTTCCTCAACCTAAATATGAGAGATTCTCAAACTCAAGCTTCTATGGAGCGGATAACTACTTTACTCCAGAAAATTAAAAATGTTCATCTTCTCGAGTTACATTTTAAATGCAATATATCTCTCGAAATGGTCGTCTCTAGCTAGCTTTTTTCGCCGCGACTCTATCTCTAATCACTTGTCGGCCGCCACCTCAATACAACACCGAGCGCTCGATCTCCGTCATTGAAGGTTTAGGCATCTGACTCTCTGTCTATATCTTTCTAGGGTTTTCTAGTTAGGGTTTAGGGTTAGAGGGTTTCTTGGGATAATATGGTTCTAGGGTTTAGGGTTTAATTAGTTTTATATCTTTAGTTTTGGAGCTTCCTTACTCTTTGATTTGTAATTTAATTTCAGCAATGTCGTCCCAATCATGCCCGCACTCTTCAGAACTCGCAGCGAAGAGGGAAAGGAACCCTAGGAGCTGTGGGGATGGTACGAAAAAACTGAAAAGGATCACTCCACAACGAATTCATATTACCACCGACTGTGCTGCTAGTTTGGATGTAAGGGTAAAATTCACTAATTTGGCATTTTATTGATTTTTAAATCTTCAATAACATGAAATATCAAAGAATGACCTTGCCTTTACATCCAATCACATAGATTTCATTTTTTGAAGATTTGCATCCAGTCAAGACCTGTTAGGAGGAATATGAGAAGAGCCAAATGCAGCAACAAAGAGGATTACAGCAGCAACAGATGTTCTTTCAGATGCCATGCACTGCGAGATGCCGAATTCAGATTTTTCATGTTACTCAAATTTGAGTTTAAATATGGACTATTAATTATAATTTGGTACAAAATTTATAGCAGTTAGGTGTTTTCAAATTAGTTTGGTACAAAATTATAATTTGGTATAATTTGGTAACCAATTTCAATAATCTAAAATTAGTGCTGATAATTGCAAGCATCTATATATTGAGATTTCGGGATAAAAAATAACAAAAGAAGGGAAAAAAAACAGTGAATCTAAGGTATTTTTTGGATGTCAATAATTGACAACGTCATGTTAGTTCTCTCAATGCTGGCAACTCATAATATCCAACTTAAATTTTAAAATTTCCCTTTCCAATGAGTATTATTCTAAATGAGAACCATATTAGAATTTTTTTTTTTTTAAATAGTTATATTTGCTATGTGTATATATAGACCAACCATGTGGGGTCCATTGCCATAATAAATGGCTCACATGAACCAAGACCAAACTATGGCGCTATTTAAAAGAATTCGAATTCGGAAGTCGCTGATCACCCATTCATTCTGGGTGCAACCCGATCACATGAACTGCTGCTTAAAGAAATTAATGGCCCATATAGACCATGCCCACCGAAAATTATAAGAAAATAAAATAAGCCCAGTGGCCAGCGTAGTTTTAATATCCAACCTTAAATAGAAAATAATAAATATATCCAGTTTTGTTGAAGAATTTTAAATATGTTCAGACCGTCCAGATTTTGCAACCTCGTGATCTGTGAGGATCGACCTGGCGGACCGCCATAAAGCGACACATGGCAACTTCTCGCAGGCAGCATGGTGACCGTTGGATTTATGGCAGGCCGTGGTTACCATCTAGCGGGCCGTCAACGGGCTTAAAACTACCAACTTTGTGTAATTAATAGGGGGACCTCTTTACCGATTAGCATCTCTCCCTCCTAAATACTAATTAACGCCTATTTAGAAGCCAGGCTGTCCACCGCAAATCTCCACCTTATTTAGCTCCATTTCTTCTCCACTCTCCACACCTTTTCTCTCATACCCAAGGAAGCGAGTAACAGAAGGAGCGACGAGAAGAACATAGAATTTGCTTTAATCAACTTTATTATCTATTTTTTCTGTCATTTTGAGATATTTTCCTTTTTGCTTATTCTCGTAGTTAATGCCACTATGATAGGCTAATCTACCTCTCTAGGGGCTTAGGCTTGTATAACTTGATGGTTTAGTTAAATCTATCTTTCTCGGTTAGTAGCTTTATATTATGATTGCTTGATTGTTTGATTGTGCTTGTTGATTGATTTATTATTGTGAATTGATATTTGTGTGCATAAGATTGAATATCGGACTTAGGTTTAGTACTTGAATTTTGACAAGCGTCGATATTTGAAACCAAATATAGTAGCACGAATAGCGTTAGGAATTGGGAGTAGAACCGACCAAGTTCAATGTCCATTTCGGAACCACAAGTACCAATGGTTTAGTACTTAGGCAATAATCCTAACCATGAAGTCTAAGTATTGCATTGGAATTCCTACTTTATAATTAGGCTAGTCGGTATCAATGGTCTTAACCAACTAAAGCTATAATCCTAACCATGAAGCTCCAATTGGTTTAGATACGGTATCAAGCCGCGAGAGTGCTTGATACAACTCTAGGACTAGAAACCCTAAATTATCAAGCATGAATATACAAAACCAACCGATTGAATTGATTAACTTCCAACACTTGATTCTAACAAACCTTTTATTTGTTTACTTAAGCATTTTGTTACAACCAACCTCTCTTCGGGTATTGAACCCAAACTTAGGATTACAAACCCCTCCCCCAAAATTTACATTATTGCATTTTCTATATTAATTGTAAGAGGAGGGATCAAGTTACAACAAATTTGAGTTACAATAACTATTTTTTTCATTTTCAAAGTCCAAATCATCGATCCAAGCCGTTCAACATGATCTCCACAATAAAATGTGCTTGCAGATCAAATTTTACATTTTTTTGAATTTTTGTACTATTTATTAAGATTTACAAAAAATGGTCATATTCAGACCATTGAATTTTGTACCCATCTTAATAAATAGTAAAAAAATTCAAAAAAATGTAAAATTTGATCTGCAAGCACATTTTATTTAGATAATCATGTTGAACGGTTTGAATCGACGATTTGAACTTTGAAAATGAAAAAAAATATTGTTGTAACTTGATCCCTCCTCTAATTGTAATTAGTATAAATTATTGTCTCCCATTGTCTTTGTGTTCGATCCTAGTACTACACGGACATGCTATAAGCTTGTAGCCACATCTCTTTTGAGTATTAGGTATAAATTTTAAAATTTTAAAATAGTATATAATTGACCCCAAATCATTATATACAAAAATACTCGACACCCTTACTGTCAGGGATTCGCTTGAATTGGAAGCTCCGAATGGTGTACCCAGAGTGTTCTAGGACCTGCTTCTGCTAAGTGAACCCCAATTTGTACCCCCATTTGTCACCAGAACTTAGAAAAATCATAGAAAATTGACCCTTTTGACATTTTAGGAGTTCTTTATATCAAAATTCATTAAATTTTATGTAGAATTTTATGATGAATTTTATTTCAAGGAAATCAACTCTCCTTTTTGGTGACCTTTATGAAATTAGGGTTTTGTGGAATTTAAATTACCAATTTTCCAAGCAATTGGAATGATGAGCTCCTTAGATAATTCCCAATAAATTAGGGCTAAACAATATCCAAGAAATATTATTTATGACATTTATCTTTCTCTCCTTCTGTACCCTTCATCCAAATTAATAAGATATTACGAACATGAAAATCTTCATCTCATTATTACGTGTCCTTTCTCTAATTTAAAACAAAATTGAATGACACTTATTTTATTAATTAACCAAAGTATAAATATATAAAGAGCATTTTCGTTTATCGTATAGAACAATTGACTTGTTGCTTAAAAGTTACTATTATCGACTTGTTGTATCAGAATTACTACTACAACGTACATAAACTGTTTTCATGTATCAACTTTTTCTAATAAAAAATAACTATCATAATTATATGATAGGATATGGTGCTAGATTTAACTATATATATCATACAATTTAACCAATTCTCATATATAATAGTGAAATTTTGCAAAACACTTTCATTTTAAAAATCATCAAACAAAATACCCTCGTGGACTCCACTTTCCACAACAACAAAGTAGACACTTATCGCAAGGGAACTCCGTCGCGAAAAGTACCGTCGCAAATAGAAAAAGCACGTTTATGACGGTACTCCGTCGCGAAAAATCACTTTTTATCCTCGCAAAAAGTCTTTGATTCTTGTTGTGTTCCCCTCTCTTCCCTTCCGCTTTTCTCCTTTCTATTCCTTTCTCTTCATACTTTATGATGTTTTTGTATGTCTTTAATTTTGTTGAATTGTGGATTGTTATTTTTGGTTCCGGTTTTAATCATAATTAGTATAAGAAGTTACAAATGATTAATTAAATCATGTGGCAGGTGTAATTCATCTCCTCGTCAATATATTGCATAATAGATTGACAACATTAGAAGAGATACGTTGGTACCTTTACATGGTAAAGATCCCCAGCGTCTCATTATATGTACCTTTGATTTAATGAGTTGTGAAAAAGCTGCATTAAAAATAAAATAAAAGGTACTATGATTTTTACGAAGGGAAGAATTGCAAATAGTTTATGAGCATATTCGTGTAAAGAATGCATTACACACTGCTAGAGATATGGACTCAACTAACCGTAAAAAAAGGACTCTAATAACGGTTTCCGTATCATTAGTGATCAACACGAGAGAACAAGCAGTTATAAACCGCTAGAAGAGGGGCAGCATCTTCTAACAGTTTTGTACTTAGAACCGCTAGAACAGGTTAGCTTCTTCTAGCGGTTTTGTACTTGAAATCGCTAGAAAAGAGTGGTAATGTGCTGAAAAGAAAAACCCTCACTCACAAAGAGGGTAATGTCTTTTAAAAATTTCTGAAACTATAAACCACAAATCAAGGAAGGAATTTACAAGATCTTTTAATATTAGTATATGCAAAATTAGGAAAGACAAAAACTGTAATGTTCAATTTTAAGTCTTCAAACATAAAATGGACGCAAATAAATAATTTTAATGCAACCAAATTAAAGAAAATATCTTCAATTTGAGCAGTCAAACTTTGACCAGTAATAATTTTTGGTAGGAAACTCCAATTTCAGCGTCCATTACCAACTTGAAAAGTTCCTTAGGTGGCGGAGGCCTCAAAATTGCAATAAGAATTGCAAAAAAAATTTATTTAGGGCCTCAAAACTACAGTTGAACTTCCTTATGCTAACGAGCAGCAATGCCATTATTTAATAAAAAATAATTAGATAAATAATCCTTGTAAGTATAAAACTGCACAAATCGAATTAAAAATTATGTAACATATATACACCAATCTTTACCAAGTTGTTGAAAGATCAAGGGGAAATCTAGGAGAAGTGGCTAGGGTTTGAGAGAATCGAATATGGGAGAAGCGGCTAGGCTTGGAGATAATCAGATCTGGGAGAATCAGCTAGGGTTTAAGAGAATCAAATATGGAGAAGAGATGACACGTGGTGGGGCTGGTTGTCGGGGCTAGGAATGGCGTCGCTGTAGGAGTCGAGGGAAGCGACGGTCCATAACAGGAAGAGGGAGAATGTTTGTGAGGAGCGGGTGAACTTAGTGAAATTGTAGAAATTTCGTTTTATGTTAGAGTCCAAACTGGTTTTCTTCTATCAGTTTCAAGTGTAGAACCGATAGAATAAATCGGGACACCTATTCTATCGGTTCAATAATAAAAAACCGATAGAAGAATGTCATTTTCTTCTATCGGTTCTTACTATAGAATCGATAGAATAAATGTGATACTTCTTCTATCGGTTTGAAAGGACAAATTGATAGATCGAAGAAGTTGATCATCTTGTAATGGTTCACAGTTTTTAACCGAAAGACGAAACTCGGCAATCTTTTCTTTTGATTTTTTTAATGTAGAACCAATAGAATATAGATTGAATTAATTACCAAACTTACCGCAACACCTCTGTACGTACTTTCAGTTTTGACAAAAAGTGCTTCAAACCGGTGGAAAATAGGGCATTAAAAGAGCCCATATTTGTAGTAGTGCTGCTAGCTACCAGTTAGGGGTGTAAACGTAGCGGATTCGGGGCCAATAATGTTGATACCAAATCCGTATCTGTTTTTCAATGGGCGGATACGAATACGGATACGGATAGTAAATGAATATCAAAATTCAAAATCAAATCCACTTTAAATGGATACGGATATGGAGCGGATAATCCACGAATACGGATTCGAATACGGATATGTAACGAATAATGATGGGATAATAAAGTCATATGAATAAATCACTCAAATAATCCACTTATATTATATAATATAATACAAGTATTATAATGAAAACATAATTTTTTTTAAGTAATACCACAAAAAACAAAAAGACAAAAAACAGAGTTGATGTCCGGTTTTATGTTTAGTCAATAGTCCCACAACTTATAATTAAACAGGTGTTGTGAGGTTATATAGTAGTTTTTTTAGACAAGTTTCATCATCTTCATGAGCATCAGCTGGATTGGAGGAAATTTCTCTAACCCACGTGGTGAGCTGAGAGCTGGATTCCACTACCAAGTCTTCCAAAGACATAGATAGCGGATCTACATGGATAGATTCTGATACTCGCTCCGGAAAATTACCGGATATCCACTCCGTTTTTTAATAAGAAAATTTATCCGAATCCGTATCCGAATCTGTGCAGCATATTGACAAAATATATAGATCCGTATCTGGGTAATATTCAAATACCGTTTATTTGGAAAATTTATCCGAATATGTATCCGAATCTGTTCAGCATATTGAGAAAATATATGGATCTAGGTAATATCCAAATACCGTTTATTTGTATTCAGATCCCAAGCGGATACAGATCGGATTTGGAGTGGATAATTTAAATCCGTTTACACCCCCTATCAGATATCCGTTCCGTTTCTGGATAAGAAAATATATCCGAGTCCGTATCCGTATCCGAATATGTTCAGCATATTGAGAAAATATTCGGTTCCGTATCCGGATAATATTCGAATTCCATTTATTCAAATCCGAATCCCAGGTGGATACAGATCAAATTCGGAGCGAATAATTCGAATCTGTTTACACCTCTACTACCAGTAGAACCACACACACCATAATTTCTTGATTTAGATATTTTAACATTTAAATTTCTAAAATTATTATTTTAACATCCAAACTCACCTATTTTATAATTATCCTCATTTGAACTTTATTTATTTTGATTAATTTTTTGTACTATCCGAATTTCTAAAATTTTAATTTACAAAGTCATAAATTAAGGAGACAAGAAGCATTCGAAAAACACTAGATATTCAAACCAAACATAGAAAACATCACACATGTACATCACAAAATAAAGCTGAATCTCATTATATACATATGTAATATGAGGAGGGATCTAGTTACCACAATTTTGAGTTACAACAAAGTTATCACAATTATTTTTTACATTTTCAAATTTCAAATTGTCGATCCAAACCGTTCAACATAATCTCCACAATAAAATGTGCTTCCAGATCAAATTTTACATTTTTTTTGAATTTTTTTTACTCTTTATTAAGTATTTTACAAAAACTAGTCAAATTCAGACCATTGAATTTTGTACCCATCTTAATAAATAGTAAAAAAATTCAAAAAAAATGTAAAATTTGATCTGGAAGCACATTTTATTGTGGAGATCATGTTGAACGGTTTGGATCGACGATTTGGAATTTGAAAATGTAAAAAATAGTTTTGGTAACTTTGTTGTAACTTAAAATTGTGGTAACTAGATCCCTCCTCTATATAATGTAGGTTGTATCTCGGTGGGACAGTGCCGGCGGCAATACGGCACATCACATGGCTGACAAAGCTGCTTCAGAAGGGGTATCACTTTTTTGTTGAACTAAAAAAAAATAATACAATTTCAATGCTCTATATTTCTGGCCACAAGAAAAATAAACTCGATTTGGAATCCAACAGTCTCAAATGTTGTCTGAAACTCTTTAAGTTTAGTAGTACAGTTTGCAATCAACTAATTCTGAGATTGCCATAATCCAACAGTCCGTTTTCTGCAATTAATTATTCCAATTGGGCCGGATTTTTAACAAAGTTTGTTGTAAGAGAGATAAAATCATGAGTAGTTATTCCAATTGTAAGAGAGATAATATTCTAACAACTTGGTCTTAGGCTATCGGCCAGACGGGCTTGAATATAGTGCCGCAAGATGACCTGTTTAAACGACACGCCACAATTTATGGTTTAAGCAAAAAAAAAAAAAAAGAGGACGAAATTGATACAAATTATTCCAATTGGGCCGGATTCCTTGTGTAATCTTTTCCGCAGTCTACTCTGAATAATCTTACAAGTTACAAATCTACAGGTAAAACATTTTTGTTGTAATTGGGTATTTCTAGAAGACTAGAACCTTGATCCGTTATCCTGAAGACCAATTATTCATTATTATTCTCTTTTCATTTTTAAACCATAGTCGACCCAAAAGCCCTCAAATGATTTACATAATGAGACTAATATCTGATTGATGCCCATTAGTAGTAAACAATCACACCAATGTTGCACTGCGAATATCTCTGAGAATGCAACTAGGTTTACTAAATTAAATTAATTTGCAATACATATTGAAAGAGTCAACCAGTAAATTAATATTTTTCCTTACAAAAAAAGAGATCAAAGGGCTCTTGCTATGTCACCCATGGTTTGGAAGGAACGAGCCACTTGGTTCGGAGTCTATAGATCACATGAAGAAGGAGGCTGTACGTACGTTGGGGCTGTTTAAGAAGTGGCACAACTTGTGGACCTCTCTACACTTCCTCAATCTAAATATGAGAGATTCTCAAACTCAAGCTTCTATGGAGCGGATAACTACTTTACTCCAGAAAATTAAAAACGTTCATCTTCTCAAGTTACATTTTAAATGCAATACACACTATAGCAAATTGGGTTATCAGCGACCGGAATTCCGGTCGCAGAAAATAATATCGCCGGTCGCTGATACTCATTCTGGTCGCAGAAAGTCAATTTCTGTCGCTGAAACCCCGGTCGCTGTAAGCGTTGTCGCAGATACTTTTCTGATGACGTCACCGGTCGCTGAATGACGTCATCCGGTCGCTGATACTTCTTTTGAGACCACTTTTTTTTTTGTCGCTGTTATTTTTTCTGACGTCAGGAAAAGGTATCTGCGACCAAATAAACGGTCGCTGATACTTAAAACCGGTCGCAGAAAGTGTTCTGTCAGATTTTTGGAATTTTTTTTATTATTTAAATTTGCACCATTTAATAACTAGTCAAGTGACGGCCACGCGTTGCCTTGGAGATTGAAAGTCTATTTTAATCACTTTTTTTAAATGTGATGTTTTATTGTAATGAGGATTGAAAGTCTGTTTTGATCCCGCCCTTAACAAGTGCATCAACAACCATCAACTCCACTGCCCTTAATTTTTTTTTTATTTCAAAGCCCTTGGGCAATTACATCAAGTAACCTTACATCATCAAATCCATAAAAGATATGTTATAACATCTCCACATAGCTACTGGTACCACAAACCGGTATCAGGTCCTAAAAACTGGAAAAGTAAAACCTTTATAATCCCAACCCTGCACTTTAGCTAATTTAGCAAGCTGGTCGGCCAAACCATTTTGGTCTCTAGGGATATAATTGCAGGTTAGACCTTGATTTAATCTAAAATGCTTCAAAATCTGCAAACATTCACTATGCGCTCTCCAATCAACATACAGGGGCGGTTGTGCAGCAGTTGCAACCTCTACCAATTTGCGGTTGTGCAGCAGTTGCAACCCCAAATTTGAATTTCCACTGCCCGTAAATTTAAATATTGTTAGAAAAATGCAGAGTACAATGACTGGTACTGCCACGTACCAGTCTCTAAAAGTTAAAAAATAACATATCCTTTGTTGTGGGGCTGTACCTTTACTTTCGCATGGGTGTAGACATTACAGTGGAGGTCGGCGCGTGTGTTAAACAATTTGAAGATAGTTAGATCTGGCACCACAAATTAGAAGTTATTTGAGAGAGTAATAATCCAATTATTACTTGAATTAAAAATATATCATGTCAGGAAAAGGTACAAACATTATTTAGGGCAAGGAATTGAGTGTGTAGTATAATTTACCTTTGCAACGTCAATATTTGGCAATCCATAGCAGCAACAGCTACATGTTTGTAAAGACTCCACTCTACATGAACAAAAAAAATAAGTAATCTTAAATCTCTCAAATTTTAGTTTCTATAAAACCAATCTTACTAGAGATCAATGGAAATTGTACATTCAATTCTTTGAATTGTTTCATGAACTATGAGAATTGCCTTCAAAACCAACTTGTGTTAAAAAAGAAAAAAAAGGGAAAAAGTCAATTAGGAGTAAAGATATATATATATCTGATATGATACCAGGGACGGATCAAGTTGAGGTAATACCAGATAAATTTTTCACACACTTTTCTCCTTTAAATGTAATGAGCTTACTTTCAATATCCTTAAAACAAATCTCATTTTTTTTTCTGAATCACAAGCAGTGCAACTCAACCTGATTTTCTAAAACAATCTTATACCAGTGCAACTCAACCTGATTTTCTAAACCCTGCAAACCTACCAACTTCACAAGTTGAAGAAAACCAAATAAGATTTGACCTAAAGCTTGAGAAATAATTTGAACCGAAAATGACACATAACCTGTAGTATGAAGCCAACTCCAACCCTAATTCGACCTAATGACATATAAAAGTTAATGCACCTTTGTGGGTCACAGTATCATGTGCTTGTACCATGCTGCCATCCCACATAATTGTCAGAGATCTCAAGCCGTGTCAACCACCAGCACCTCCAGTTAATTAGAGATAGTGAATTCCAACTGAGATTAAATATCATGTTTTCTTTTTATGAGAATAAGAATAAAATATCGTAAACATACATGGACTCACCATCATAACCACTGCTTCCAGTCAGTACCAACATGTTTTTTGCAATGAGGTACAATGTACCAGTCAGTACCAGACAATACCAATACTGTACAGTGTATCAATACCAATACCAGTACCAATATTGCTTCCATAAACCCCTTTTGGTGCCTATTCTTTCTAACAGTAAGAGAGTAAAAGGGTAGTTAACATTAAAAAAGTAAATGGGTTATCAACATTGAATGTTACAGAATAATCAAACCAATTTAGCTTAGGTTTCCTCATAATGTAAGCAATTCCTAAAGCTCACAAAGTAGGTTAAGTATCTTGTAAAGTAAATTCTTAAATGACCCACTTTGCCTAAATTAGAACTCAATTGTTCTAAATCAAATCAGTAATCCTGTAATCGCATTTTAATCTTTTTGACTAAATCAAATCATCACAACTTTAACTTGGACTGATACAAGTTTTGCACTCGTATACTGGTATAGTCTATTTTGGTTGCTGATAAATGCTTTACTGGCACAAGGTGCCTCTGAGTTCCTCTAAATTTAACAGGTTAATTTCATACTATCAATTATTGTGAAAAAATTTAAATGCAACAACTATCAAAACCGAAAATAACCGGTGCTATACAGAGCCAGTTGTGCTATATGAAATTACAGAAAAACAACCAAGAGTTCATAACAAAGCTCTATTTTTACCATAACCCAAGTTAACCAAACAAGACACCTGCCCCCCCCCCCCCCCGAGTTAACCCAAGTTAACCAATCAAGTATGAGGTAGAACTTACCGGCGAGATGGTCGGGGTCAGAGAGCGGGTCAGACAGCGGGTCGGGGTCAGAGAGAGGGGTCGGGATCAGACACGGGTCGGGGTCGGGGACTTCCAGCTTCGGGCGGGGTATGCGAGATGATCGAGGCCGAGCGGCGGGGCTTCGATCGGGCGGCGGGGGCTTCGATCGCTGCTTCGGGCGCCGCAAGAAGTTTTTATTTTATTTAGTAGCTAACCTAACCGCGGGAGAGGAGACAGAAAGAAAAGGAATGGCGCGGTTTTTACAGAGACCCTTCTGCGACCGGGACAAGTTGGTCGCTGAAAGGTGTTTGCGCCGGTCGCAGAAGTGGTCACGCCAAAACTAATTTTTTTTTTATTTTTTTTGGAGAAAAACACTTTCAGCGACCAGCGATTTCGCTGGTCTCTACTGCCGGTCGCTGATACTATAGTTTGCTGTAGTGATATCTCTTGAAATGGTCATCTCTAGCTAGCTTTTTTTTGCCGCGACTCTATCTCTAATCACTTGTCGGCCGCCACCTCAATACAACACCGAGCTCTCGATCTCCGTCATTGAAGGTTTAGGCATCTGACTCTTTGTCTATATCTTTCTAGAGTTTTCTAGTTAGGGTTTAGGGTTAGAGGGTTTCTTGGGATAATATGGTTCTAGGGTTTAGGGTTTAGTTTTATATCTTTAGTTTTATATCTTTAGTTTTTCTAAGTATTTTTTCATCATTTGTAGTTTTGGAGCTTCCTTACTCTATGATTTGTAATTTAATTCAGCAATGTCGTCCCAACCATGCCCGCACTCTTCAGAACCCGCAACGAAGAGAAAAAGGGACCCTAGCAGCTGCGGGGATGCTATGAAAAAACTGAAAAGGATCACTCCACAACGAATTCATATTACCACCGACTGTGCTGCTAGTTTAGATGTAAGGGTAAAATTCACTAATTTGGCATTTTGTTGATTTTTAAATATTGAATAACATGAAATATCAAAGAATGACCTTGCCTTTACATCCAATCACATAGATCTCATTTTTTTGAAGATTTGCATCCAGTCAAGACCTGTTAGGAGGAATATAAGAAGAGCAAGATATTGGAAATTAGCTAGAGAAAAGCCAAATGCAGCTACAAAGAGGATTACAGCAGTATCTGTTGCTTTCAGATGTCATGTACTGCGAGATGCCTATCCAAGAAACTAGCACCTTGAACTACAGTCAGGTAAGGCATCTGACTGAATAACTTAGTGTTTTTTAATAAGCTGTTATCTGTACACGATAGTGATACATTCATCTATACATGATCAGAGCCTACTGAGGTGATTAATGAGAAAGCCAATATCTGCCAATATCTCCAAAAGTCTGCAAGAGGAATACGGGGTCAGGTCCCGCTTTTAGATCAGGAGGCATTAGACGAGCTGGGCCTAGAATTCCAACTACTTCATGACAGATATCTTGTGATGCCATTATCTGAAGGAGGAGGCTTTCGCTGCTATGTCAGGCCGAGAGTGTTTCGGGATGAGGGCTTTTATGTAACAGTGGGTTTCACAGATCTCCTTGATCTTATGACTTATAACAAGATCGACGTCTCTATTATCCAAGTCTGGATAATGTGAGTATTTATTATTATAAACATATATATTATTTTTACAATTAACTACTTTATTTTATTTTGACACTGACTATTTTCAGGTATTGCATGAAGCTAGTTAGTGAATTAGGTATTTTATTTTGACCCCAGTCCGCTCAGCGCCGCATACCTTGCTAATGAACAATCCCTTTCATACTTGGCCGTTACCTTGCTAAAGTTTCAGGATAAGAGTCTTGTATTCTTACCATGCCACAAAGCTGGGTAAGCTGCTAATTCTACTCATGTTTATTGTCTATTTTTAACAAGTTTGTATTGATTTATTATTTTATTACGTATATTGTAGAGCACGTTGGAGGCTTCTCGTTATTATCCCAAGATAGAATGTTGCTTACTTGCTGGACTCGGTGCCAAATAATGACCAGGAGTTATATATTATTCCTCTATTACGGCAGTAAGCAAAATACATATAATTTAAAATGAAAAATACTAAATTGGCCTACTTCTAGGTACCATATATTGACCTTTAATAATTCTAGGGCTTATAAGTCATACAAACACCGGGGAGGTAGGCACATGCCGGGAAAAAGAGCACTGGAGGTCAGAATGTTTCAGGTAAGAAATATTTTAATCGAGTATTTCATTGCAACTTATTTCAAGTTCCAATTGCACTACTTATTAGATTTTGTTTTCTGATTTTTGCCGTCAGACACTTTGGTATTAGTTTTAATAATGTGGTTTAAAACAGTTGTTAGTTTTATAGTACAATGAAATATTGCTCTATATATTGTAGTATGTGTGATATTGCTAGCTTGTTGGTTTATAATTGTTGTCTAGCTACTTTATATATTGTTTGTTGCATGGATTAATATATATGTTGGATAACTTGTATATGTATATGTTTTTTATGCCTATATTAATTGTTGGTTAAAATATGGGTATATAATGCATGCATGTTTATTGTTGCTTTGCTGGGATTTAAAAATGGCCAGCAAATATATGATGGAGGCTAGCTCCTAATACAAGAATTAATAATAAACATAATAATTATATATACATCACAATTGGCTAAAAAATCAATGACCGATGGCAAACTAGGACCTGCCAACGCCAACTCAAACAAAACAGATGGTGTAAGACACTTTTGCAATCGGCTATTAAAATCCAATAAATAACGTTAATTACACTTGCCGTCGGTTGCAAAAAGAAACAGATGGCGTTGGGTACTAACACTGTCTGTTTGATCGTGCGCTGCCGATGGCATATCGATTAACGTCATTTGTTTTGAGACGATGGCATATGTGTATATCTTTCCTATCGTGGCGATAGCCATCGGTGCAGAATTAGATTGCATATTGTGAGGAGATATGAGTAGGAAGCAGGAAGGGGGGCGTGTTCAATAAGCATCGGACCTAAATCGTTCTGATGCCCACTGAGACATGTCCGATTCGATCCATGATCCATGTGTGTTTGATCAGCACGAATATCGAAACAATACGCATGAATATTAAAGTGGGACACAAGGATCATAAAGTGAATTGAATAATTCCAAGCAATTTAGACCGATTTGAGTCTAATATGCCCATCAAACGCATCCCAATCTCGTGCAGTGGGACTTTCTTGTAGTCTTTAATTTCGCCTAAGAATAAGAAAAATAAAACATAGGATCAGGACTCCAATTTTGGTTTTTCCTTGATGTTCTCTTTCCAACTTTTCTGAACCAATACCTATCAATGAAACAGTTTTTGGGATTTATTAATGTTCATGAATTACTTGGACTTGAAAAATTGGTATGGATTTCTTAAACCGGCACGTGAGGTTAACTGAATTTGATTAGTATATGGTTGTGCTCGCCAGAATTATTGGAATATTTGATGAAATGCAGTTTACGAAGCAACCGGTTGGTTGAAAAATGTACAACACATGTGCTCCAATTCTTATTTTTAAATATTTTCAAAATGGTTACGCAATCATGACCAATAGAGTGTGCTAAGGAACTGTGGTCTGTTTGGATACTGTTGACTCTTAAATTAGTCACAGAAAAGCCTAGATGGTTAATTAGTTCTATCCTTAAATTATTTATTTTATAATTTTTATGGAGGAGTGTTCAAATGCCTCCATTTTTTGTGCCTCCATCATGCCTCCATTCTTTAAAACTTTAATAACTCAAATTTAAAACTTAAAATTCAAAATAAAACCGTTGGATATGAACTATATCATTTTATCTATGCACGTGTAAAAAATTATGGCATTTCAACTTTGTTTTGGTTGTCATCTGGAGCTTGTAAAAATATATACTAATGTGGATAATTTCTAGATGTTGATTTTTCAACTTATTGATTCACATAAAAGCAAAATTGAAATGTGATAATTTTTTATGAGCACATAGAGAAAATAACATAGATCGAATCTAACGGTTTTATTTTGACGTTTAAGTTTTAAACTTTGAGTTATTAAAGTTTTTAAAAATGGAGGCATGATGGAGGCACAAAAAATGGAGACATTTGAACCCTCCTCATTTTTATGATTAGTTGTACCTTTTAAATGATCAAGCCAAAAAAAAAGGAAAAATAAATATATGAAAGTAGAAAAGAAAAAAATATATAAAATAAAGAAATGGGAAAGAAGGAATAAGAAAAAGGAGAAAACATGAAAAAAGGAGCTTATAACAAAATGTGGAAAATACAAAATATGAAGTATAATAGATAGCATCGGTTTTGACAGCACCATAAAGAAATGGTGATTGCTGAACCGGAGGATCACTCAAACTCGTTTCAAAATGGAGATACAATGAAGAAATGATCACTCAAAACGCAGGAAGCAGGAAGGGGGGCGTGTTCAATAAGCATCGGACCTAAATCGTTCTGATGCCCACTGAGACCCGTCCGATTCGTTCCATGATCCATGTATGTTTGATCTGCACGAATATTGAAAAAATGCGCACGAATATTAAAGTGAGACACAAGTGACTCAGTGCGTACCGAGATAGTGTC
Organism: Carex littledalei; assembly: GCA_011114355.1. NCBI lineage: Eukaryota > Viridiplantae > Streptophyta > Magnoliopsida > Poales > Cyperaceae > Carex > Carex littledalei. Next base: position 7,536,789 of record CM022083.1, on the reverse strand, counting down.
CGATTCATATTTGGATACGAATGATGGCCACACCAAATCCAAGCCAATCAAGAATTTATTTATTCAACTTCAAATTTAATGGCATGAATGGTCTTCTAGGCATGGATGGTCTTCTAGGATATTTACTAATTTCCTTGGAAATTGTTTTGTTCAATAGACTTTATTTACTTCTTTTGACCGGCGGGATATAATCTTGCATGACAAAATTTATTGCTTTTGGTTTTGGGTTTTAGTTAATTAGCATTTAATATTTTCTCTTAAGGGTTAAGTAACGTTTAGTTATAAAGGGTACGGGTGTTGTAAGGTGTTCATTATTGAATAGAAAAGTTGTGTTTGTTTGTTTGTGTTCTTTGTGACTCTTTACTCTTCTCTATTACCATAAAACCGAGTACTTGAGCTTATCGGGCAAAACAGTATCGGGACCGCCTTGCGTTAATAAGGATCTCATTCTTATATTAAGCATGTAGATATTCTAATCCGCCAACAACTTTGATTAAAAGATGAAATTTATGGATTGAATAATCCGCCTTTTTTATTATATGCACCTTTTTGAACTTTTTCACATGTAGAAGTCTAAATTGATTTAGAGACATATCCGCCACATGTACTCACCACACGTACTTGCCATTTCCTTTACTGATATTGTTTCCATTTTAGTTTGTGAATGTTGAATTATGATTTATGAATGTATATGGATGTTGAATTCATGTTGAATTTTTTTTCCTGTATGTTAGGAACTGTGTATGCAAATTATATGTAGATCCGCTTCCGCAACCGTGTACAATGTATCGACCATATATACACGATGTGTACTGACACGGTCGTGGAACCGTGTGTCATTAGCTTTTTTAACCGTGTATAGTCAGCTATTCTCTAGTAGTGATGATTAGCATTTTTGTAGTAGTGTAGGCCCATACAGTAAAATCTGCACGTTTTATACGAGGCCAGAAAATGTTTGATTAAAACCCGGCCCAGTAACTTGTTAATAAGATCCACTGTAAATTAATTTCATTGATTATCTCTCGTACAAAGAGAAAAAGAGGAACTGTAAATTAATTTCATTGATTATCTCTCGTACAAAGAGAAAAAGAGGCACTGTAAATTAATTTCCTTGATTATTTCTCGTACCAAGAGTCTATTAATATATAAAAACAAAATAAAAGATACATAGTTCAATCGGCCTAATAGCATTTTGTCTCATAACATATATAATTGTTCTTTCATTCAAACGGATTATTGCTTTCAATAGAAAGAAAGTTATATTGCTATACGCTCTGATTTAACACAAGCTGGTTTTACTTTGCTTTGTCAAATAGGACCATGGAAATATGCTGGTCAAGGGTAACTGGAGTGCAATGAGCTAGATAATAGAAGCTTTTGACAACACTTAGAATGGTTCCTTTGGTGTTGCATTCGTGGAAATTAGGGCTTTCAATTAGCAGTTGTGTTAACTCTTGCATTTCTCTCCCCACTTCCTTGCCAACTATGATTTGGTCTCCTTGTTGGCTGGGCAAATCCTACACACACACACACACACAAAAAAAAAGGGAATTTTGTAAGTGATAAGTAATCCACCAGTACCGAAAACAGGTATGTAATAAGTAATCCACCAGTACCTAAAAAACATGCATTATTTGTAAGTGATTTTAAAATTTTAATGATAACAAGTCCAGCACTACTGAATGCATATTTTGGGTTGCTCATATTGTGACCATTCGTACAATGTGTACTCTGACAACTAATTGAATGCGTCTTCTGTCTGTAACTCTGTATGAATAACTATTGGTAGTACTAAGATGGAAAACAAATTACGTACCACTAATAGGGCAAATTCCTGTGATTAATCATAATTATTCTTAAACTAATGAACATTTTTCTTTAAAAAGGTTAATAAGTGCAGCAAAGAATATAAGCAATGGCCTCAATATGATGCAAAACTTGAGGGACTTCACAATTTAATTTTAAAAAAGAACAATTAAAGAAACATACAGAACATACTGTAGATTGAAGTTTTATTTCATGAAGCCCGCAGCTGATCGAAGCAGTGAGTTGTGAAATCTTTCTATACTTTTCACTAACAACTCCAAAATCATCCAAATTAGATCGCCCGGCACATATTTCTATTGAGTTAACTAAAAGTAACCCCATTTGACCTGTAGGACTCAACCTGTAGTCAGCTTCACCGCCTCTCCATGTCAACAGCCACTTCATCCACTACAAGGCCATGAGAAAAACTAATTAGAAAATTTGGTGCAGGATCACAAAGTAATTTTCCTAATTCTACCACATACCGACCTGAAAAAAAAATTCAGCAATCAAAATGCCAAATAAACTTACATCATTCCTAATTCTACCACGTACCGATCTGAAGAAAAAATACACCGATAAAATGCCAAGATTCCTAATTCTACCACATACCGACCTGAAAAAAAAATACAACAATAAAAATGCCAAATAAACTTACAGCATGTCTTAAATAATGGTAGGTGAATTCTTGTTGGCCCTGATTTTGTGAATGTGAGCCTGACTCAGAAGACATGAGCTCTAGTGTTTGATTTAATGCAGCTGCCAGCGCCAAACCCTCTATTCTCTTGTTTTGCTCTCCAATCCTGCAACAAAAATGTTTTTTCAAGTATGTACTAGTTAACTGATGAACTTATATATGTCAACAGTTCATCCTGCCACCGAATCAGAACTGGTTATGTATGGTATCCAACTTATGTAGCAAATAAAAGCCATAATAATACACCATATAAATATTGGATGGGACTTCGAATATTTTCTGAGTGTGAACAGCCATGTATAACTGTCCTTTAGCATACATATTCTCTATATTTAAAGTCAATAGTTCGGATGTTTTTCTTTTGAAAGTAATTAAAAGATTGTGAAGTATGTATCATTTTCTTTATTGAAAGAACTGCACTATGTAAGAAATAAAGTTGGATTAGGTAAGAACGTAACAATTTAACTTCCGTTTAAAAATTCACCAAAAATACATGGAAAATGATAAGTGCATTAGGTTTCAGACGAACATTTTTTCTACATTTCTTATGAAATAATGTTTCTTTCACCATCTTCTTAGTCATTGGTTCTTTTTGATATGAGTTCGGTAAATAGAGTAGTGTTAAGAAATACTGTAGATATCTTAACTATTAATTATAAGCCACAAGACAAATGTCGTGTGGCTCTATATGGATAATATACTTTAGGAGAATAATCAAAGACATTAAGAAAGAGTGTACCAGAATCGAGGATAATTCTGATTAAACTAAAAGAAAAGGAAGTTTAAACAAGAGAAAAGAGGTGCCTCACTTTTCTCATTCAAATTTTGTCATTTAAGCTCAGATTAAACGACAACAAAAAACCGCCTACTGATACTTGGGAAAAAACTAGTTAAGATTTGTGTGTTCATTTTATGCTACTTAGCTAGACTGTTTCTTTGATTCGTACATGGACCATTTGAAGGCACAAATAATAATTAGTATTAGTTTTGTCTTATGAAACTTGCACATATAAGACCTCAAATATTTCAGATATCCTACAAGAATCAATTATGTATAATATAAAAATTTATATCTATTTTTATAATTATTTTTCAAGTAAATTGTTTTCTATTTTATTTTATTTTTATTTTTTGGTTGAAGCCTTTCATATTTTGTTATGGACAATAATGTATTGTTATTTCAATATGGCTTCGAATTATGATTTTATCTCTTCGTACATTTCTTGACATTTGAAGTGAAGCATATAACATGTATATTATGTATGGCTAATGTAAATGTAATAAACTATAACAATATTATTTAGTCTTAACATATCTTTTTTGGGGAAATTAACTTTTCTAAATTTTATTCTATTTTGAGTACAAACAAGAATTTGAAAAAATAATCCAAGTTTCAGATCCGATTTGGTCAATTCCAACTGAATCATCCAATTTTGATTCCATGATCAACTTGCCGAATTGGCCTAATTAGTATTATTTTTGTTATTGATTTCTCTAAAGCTGAAAAAAATTGTCCTTGACGTCGGCAGTATATTTATTTGTGAAAACATTTTGTATATAGAACACAAACGTATATTGCTTATATGAAATAATATGTACTTGTATATTTCAATGTGAAAAAGCTAGTTTAAAACAGAAATTGGCTACAAATAAATTTTATTAAGCATAATTAGAAGGGCATACCTGATAAAGTGTTTAGGAGAGCCAATATTGGAACTCTCTTTTCCAAGAAAATTGAGAATGAACTCATGTAGTTCTTGTGAGCAATGACCATTAGTGAAGAATGAAGTGATAGCATCAGCAAGTAGAGAAGTCCGTGCCCATGCAAGTCGCTCAGTTGCTCGTTCAGGTTCAAAAATTGAGGATACTGCTAAAAAATAAGCTCTCTCGACATCCTTCCTGTTCACTTTAAACCTCTCTAGCTCTGTTTCCTTGTACCAGCTGTTACAAGTTTCACCACCACAATTGTCAATCATATGCAGATTGCATATAAATTTAATTAGAAGAATTTCTTGGATTTGAAAATAATTTTACCTTTGCAGGTTATGCAACTCGAGTTGATGTACCATTTGACATCGGTTAAAGTCTGCTTTTGCTAACTCAAGATATATGTCGTTGCAAACAAATGGCATCCTACCAACAGCATGGAATATCTAGATGTCAGCTATAACAAATATTTATGTATAATACATGCAAATTGCAAAAAATATTTACCTGTAAAGAGTTTTGCCTATCCAAACATCACTGCTGCCTCCATATTGGTTTAAGTACAGCCTTGCTTCAACACGCGGTAGACTTGCGTACCATGGGAAATCCAATGCATATTCCACCTGCATTTAATTTGCAAAAAAAAAAAACGCTATAATAATGCTACAAAATGATTTTTTTTAAATTCATGAATCTGCAAAGAAAGTTTTTTGATGTACATCTATGGTTTGCGAAATATATATATATGATTACAAAAAAAATATTTGGTATAACCAAAGAAATTTTGTCCTCATTTTAAGCTTTTTAATTAATGATGTTATCAATGTTGAAAGCAAAATGATGTAAAGTAAATATTGCTCAAATTCTCATTAGTTCCACAGAAAGACATTTATCGGCTTATTTACCTCTCCTGGGAGGTCCTTTGTAATAATCCACTTATCTCTTAGCTGGCCAGAAACTTGCTTCTCTCTTAAAAACTTGTAAGAGAAGTCCATTGCCTGTTGCAAAATATGCTCATCAGGAAACATGGTTTGAGAAGCCCTGTTCAAGTTGTAGATGCCGGTCAAGGCTTGATTTGACTGCCCTGCGAAGCAGAAGAACTCCCCATCCTTCAGGAAGTGCTTAAATGCACCTACAATAAATTAAACAGTAACAATAATAACATTGTTAAGACACAACAACAATAAATATAAGTTGGGAAATATTAAAAGATGTGTTGAAAGTGTATTTGTATAGGTAAATTATACCCTTACTACAGCCCTCTTTTTGAAAAGAAAAGATTTGTAAAATGGAAATAATGCACAATGAAGAAAAGCCACTTTTTAATACATCTTACATGAGGAGACATCATATCCATACAAACGAAGAAGACGGAATGCCATTGATGTATCGTCAATATCTTGTACTGTCGAATTCCTTGCCGAACATACCCCTTGATCAGTCCAAGCTCTGTTATCGCATATATAGACAATTAGCATTTGAGTTGCAAAAAAAAAAAAAAAAAATCAAAGTACAGCTGATAAGTATATACAAGGATAAGGGGAGCTATATACTTATGGACATAATCCAACAAGCTGACAATTTCAGTTTTGAAATACCGAGAGATTCCAAGGCGCTCCAATCTATCAACAACCCAGATGCGTTCGAAAAGATTCACTGGATAAATATTCGGTGCTAACAAAACAGAAGGAAGAAAGGAAAACAAAAGAATTATATTAATTACGAAGGTTGACAAATGAAAATTTCCCATTTTATGTTTTGAAGTGCATGATGGAAGACGTGTTTATAAATTATTGTACATATCTACAAGTTGTTTAAGATCTATTGACAACAATTAATATTATTTACCTCCACCATGAAATCTATTGACAATTTGTTTAAGATAACCAAGGCATTTTTCATCATTTGTCTGGATAAATGCATAGGCAGTAGAAGAAGGTGAAAATAGAAAGGAGCCATCATCGTATTGAAGCTTGAGAAGTCTTTCCCAATTTAAATTAGGGAACCCTTCTAGACTATAAAGGAGTGACGTTGGAACGTCATGCATAACATCTCTGGGGATCCTATTCAAAATGCAAAAAAAAATCTATAAAAAACAAGGTTTAAAATATCAGTGCTGAAGAGTAAATTTTTAGACAGATTGACACCATAAGTGCATAACCTGATCAAAGAAACAATACTTGAATAACTTAATTGTAGGCATTTCAACTTCTTCCGGGTTACTAGCTCAAATAAGAACTTGGATGAGCTTCTCTAAAGAAGGTCTAAATGTTAGAATTATTCCACTGGTCAATTATATGAGCTGGAATTAATATGTCAATTTCTAAAATTAAATATTGGTTAAAACATTATAAATTAACATGATATATTTGAAAGCATGGATATGGGCCAAATTTGATAGTGGGCTGATCTATTTATCGAGTCCACTTTCTCCACTCCCATCATATTCTTTAGGTTATTTTGGAAAAAGTTGCAGTTTCTGGAAACTGACTTAAGGGTTATTATAAAAGAAAAAAGCTGATTTGATCTGCATATATTGAAAAGTAACCGCAGGATGGGATCTGGACCTCTTTATTTTTGTGTCCCTCATGGCATTTATATTTTGCAGGATGGGATCGTCAAAGGGCAATTCTAAGCCAAGATCCTTCGCCATTTGCAGTAGAGAAGGGAAAGTAATCTCGAATCCTAAAAGCATATGCTCTGTTGCTTCGTCTGCCAATCTACACATGTTCTCACGAAGAAATACCAAACCTAACAAAAAACACAAAAATTTCCTTGCTTGGCTTAAAGAAAAACAAAAAATATAACTACAGGAGGTAACTTCTGAATATAGGACGAAATATATATATGTGATTCGTTTAAATGAATTGGTAGTCACTACCTGTGTTGCGTCTTTCAGGGTGAATTCTCCATGAGGTTAGCACAATGACACATGCAAGAGTGTTGATCATCCTATCATGTGCTGAGAAAAAACCTGCATCGCCCCATGATCCATCTGGCAATTGATTGGAGACAATCCATTCAAGGCTTGATGGAAATTGCGGACCTTCACCCCCATTGACGTCTTTTATCAATGCAACCCATGCCGTGTCATATGGTGACACAGTAATTTCTCCATCATTAATTGATTTTAACATATCCTTGATTGTCTGAAGCAATTCTGGTAATTTGGTTCCCTCCGAAAGCTGCAAAACAAGATATGGAAAAATATTTCTTACAGAAGTTATTATTTCTAAAATAGAAGAATGAACTTCAGAGAAAGTCGCTACCTTTTCATCAATCGGAAGATTATTCTGCAAAGCTCTAAGAGCTGGAACACCATTACCCATGAATTGCATTTTGTAACCTGTATATAAAATGTCGTAATTAAAATGGGTTTCCCTGTACATGACACTGAATTATTCTCATTTCATGACCAATTATTTTATTAATATTTGAGAAATAAGTTTGCTTTCATAAAAAAAAATAAGGAATTTGAACTAAATATTTTTCTACAAATATCTTTTCCCAAAGTGAGCAAATGAGCCCCCTCTCCTCTGGACAATGCACAGCTTTGAAAGTAAATTGAGGTGGAATAGTATAATTGAGGCAGAGATAAAAATTTTGATAATGAAAGTTCTTTCCTTTTTATTATTGGGCTTATGAAAAACCAATATCTGAATTCACTAATTATATCCATTGTATACATTTGTGCTGTTTTGCTTTCCGCTCTAAAAACTCTGGGGCATTATTTTCTCCGGAGCACAAAATATGTACATTATAGTATGGAATAGAAAGTTAACTTCGAAAAATACGTAAACATTGATTCATCTACAGTTAATTATATGTCGGGATATTCTAGAATGTAAAGGTTGATATGAGAAAGGTGTCACCTTTGGATATGGCAATGGAGAGTATAATCAATAAAAAATGAAATGATAAAGGGACAATATATAGAAAGAAACAAAGACGAGGATGGAGGCATGGATGAGAATAGGCACCTCCTGTCATGTTTTTGGATAAAGGATGTTGCTGCCACTGCTTGTTATTTTTACTAGAACTGCATCTTACCCCATTATTCCATCCCTTAATCACTACGCTCATTTGTAATATATCTCCTTGCTTCTTTCCATTGCCTGCACATATTTAATTATCACAAAAAATTAAGGTCAAAAACAGAAGAAAGAAAAGGCGTTGCAACTTTCAAATTAAAATATTACGTAAACTCTCCTCCATTCCGTGACAAACGGAGATCCCTCAGCTTTGCTATTTGCAACTGCATCCAGTTTTCATATTAAGCTTGTGTAAATTTTGTCGTTTATGGAAAGGTGTTATTATGCTAATCTGAATTAGTGAAGTAAATAAGTCACGATGTTACCAGCCACCACAGATCACGTCACATGTGTTGGCTACGAGACGTGACTAGCATGGCACGTGATGTGACCATCGGCATGACGAGATTAATTATCCTCCAGCATTTAAGTCACGTCACATCACGTGACACATAACATGACCAATATTTTCAAAAGAAATATTATTACAAAATTTATTTTGTATTAGTTTCTTATTTCTTAATATATTTTGTTATCATGGAGAAAGAGAACTGTATGCACTTAAACATGTAAATAGTTTATTAACGGAAAAATAAATTAACTGAAAATAAGATCAAGAGAGATGACATGACTAGGTACCCAAAGGGAAAGGTTGTACTAGAAGGTCATGAATCCGGTATGCTCTTGGGAGGCTGAGTGGTAACCATGGTGTTGAGGAGGCCATAAAGGTTGGTGGTGGATGCGTCAAGATTTAGTGTTTCGGGAGTTGAAAGAGGAAGACGAAGCGTTACCCAAATTTCTGGTACAAGTGATAAGGTGAGGTGGCTGTATATATAAGAGAGGGACTAATAAGGACAAGAAATCATGTGCCCCTTTGAATAGTACCAATATTAGAAAATTCATACCGAACTAGTCTTTGAATAGTACCAATATTAGAAAAGTCATGTGCCCCTACAGCATCCGCATCAATTAAGCTTAAACAGCATCCGCATTAATATTATTTTTCATTTTTTACAAACAAGTAATCATTTCTTATATTATTTTTTAAGGTGTAGCACAATTTTTAATTAAAAACACTACTAAAGAAAACACCACTATATACGGACAGAAAAGCTAATGACACATGGTTCTGAGACCGTGTCCGCACACATTGTGTATGAAAAGGTAGATACATTGTACACGGTTGTGGAACAGTGACTGTATAGCACTAACATACACCTACAAGTGAACCATGTTAGATATATAAAAAAGAGAGCTGAAAATGGTGATTTATGCACGGTCAAATTAATTGTATATAATAACTAGGGTTATATACACGGTTTCTACAAGGGATCCGTGTCTGATTTTGTTAAACCATACATGGTTGTTTACAAACTGTGTATGTGACTCTTTGTACACGGTTTGTTTTTAAGAACCGTGTATCATTTCCAATTGTCTACAAAGCTCGGTAATGTCTGCCACATACATACATATTGGCTTATTTAAAAAATCATTCAAACAGACTAGATTATTCCACACATACATAATATTCATTCATTTGGAATGTCTGCCACAAACAATTTCCTAATTGTTAGAACACATAATCATATCATTTCACAAATCAAATTTGATACTCAGACCCGCTATCACGTTAAATATGCCCTTATTATTCAATACCCAACTCAAACATCCAATTTAACCATACAAATCGAAAATTCAAATTATAGAGAAGTCTGATTACCTATCAATTCAGAAAATCCAAATCGGACATACAGTCGAATATTAAATAAAAAATGGAAATCTTTATCACAAGTTTTTTTCTTTTTCTCTTTCCATTTTCTCTCTCGATTTCCTTTTCTTCTTCGATTTTCGTTTTTTTTCATCCAGATCCGGTAAATTGAGATTTGAAAGAGTAACCTCTTTTAAAGATTGTTTAACAGTGGTAAAAAAGGGTCAACAACATGCATAGGCCACGTGGCCTTAGTGCCACGTGGGCATTGTTTTTTTTTCAATCAAGTTTGAATTTCTGTATTTGAATTTTTAAGTTTTCTAATATTACAAAAATGTCCAAAACATATTTAAAAAAATTTATTACAATTATCGGGTGTTGCAATGCTGTCATGAATTGGATGAGTTATTTTCATATTGAATCACCATTGCACCGTTACAAACGAAATGATTGAGGGTTAGGTTAGCATGAGTTAAGAAAAGAGGTTAAGCATAGATATACTTGTTTGGTTCGTTTCGTTCCTTATACCTTAATTTTGAAAGTAACAAAATGTGGGCTTTGGATGGTTATAAGAGTTAACATAGAAATCTCTATCGATCTTAATCTTCTATAAACATCAAACCAAATAAGATCAGTCCATTCAGTTTCCTTTCCTATGCCATCCTTTCTGTATCGTGAAGGCAGTTACACGTACTTGTACATGTGACAACTAGCTCCGCACAGGACAGAGACCATACAAAAATAAAATTCTTTGTTCATTGCAAAATAAGAAAGTAATAATGTAATTCTGGAATCAGGAAACTGATCTTATTATCTTAGTGACACAAAAACCAGAAATAAAATCAACACTACAATAAACCGCAACTATTACACTCAACCATGAACTCTATTTCTGCCGGTAAGCAATGTAATTTGCCAAGTTAACCAAAGGAGCAGCCGATTCCGGGTCAAAGCCATTCAGCTGCTCCTTAGCCTGCCCCAACAACTCCTCGACAAATTCTCGCGATTTATCCAACCCGATAAGCTTCGGGTATGTTGTTTTATCACTTGCCAAATCCTTCCCTGCTGTCTTGCCTAATTCCTCTGACGACTTGGTCAGATCCAGTATGTCATCCACTACCTGAAAAAGCAACCCAATACTTCTAGCATACCCCCTCAACTGGTCAATTTGTTCATCGGAACCACCTCCAATAATTGCTCCGGTAACAGTGGCTGCCTCCAGCAAAGCAGCCGTCTTGTGCAAATGGATGTACTCAAGTTTATCTAATGGTACTTGTTCACTGACACAAGTGCATTCGAGATCCACCACTTGGCCCTCTGCCAAACCCTCAGTACCAATGCACCGGGCCAACTCACCAACTGCACGGGCAATACGGTCAGGTGACACTTCAGTAGGATACGACGACAAGTTAGAAGCTGTTTCAAATGCCAGTGCCAGCAAGGCATCACCGGCAAGAACAGCTGTCGGTTCGTCGAAGGCTTTGTGGCAAGTCAGCTTGCCACGCCGAAGGTCATCATTGTCCATGCATGGCAGATCGTCGTGTATCAACGACATGGTGTGGATCATCTCTGTGGCCAAGGCGGCCGGTAGTGCCCATGCCTCAAGGCCTCCAGCTATTTTGCATGCAGCTAGGCATAATGTTGGTCGGACCCGTTTGCCTCCAGCCATTAGGGAATAATGCATAGCATCATGTAGGCGGTTACTCTGGGGAAAGGCTTTGTTTGGGATGGCAGAGTCAAGGGCCTGGTTAACCATAGCAGCTTTCTCAATCATGTATTGTTTTATGTCGAATTGGCTGACGGATGTTGATTGAGCGGACGTGGCGAGGCAGGAGAATCGACGGTGGAGGGTGGAGGTGGAACGGAATTGAGCGAGATGAGGTTTGGAGATTAATAATTGTTGGGTGGAGAGGAAATGGGATGAGAAAGAAGCGTCGAAAGTTAAGAGAGTATGAGCCATTTGGGTTATATGAGAGAAATGAAGCAGAATAGGGAGCAGAGAGCGTGGGAAGTGTGAACTACCAAAGACAGCAATAAGGGAAGTGTCCGAGGTTCAGAGAAAGGGGATAGTACGTAGATAAATATAGAACCAAGGGAAGTGTCCGTGGTGCACCAATCAGCTCGGACTATGACTAGTCTATGACCAGGACAAGCAACTCCAAAATAAGAATTTAAGTTTGGATTTGGATCTTCGGATCAGAATTTAAGAGACCATTACTAAAAAAACGTTAACCATACACGACATATCATACATAGATACGAAAAAATTCTAATTAAAAAATGTTTACAGAGAGTAGTTACTCGTGCGGAAATGAGCTCAACCATAGACATACGGTCATTTAAATGACAACTTTGTACAGATGGTCCCAACATTCATACACAGTTTCTTAATAAAATAAATGTGTATGCACCTCTCGACCAATCCCTGTTAATAAAAAAGTGTGTACGCACCTCTTAACCAACTTTTAAAACGTGTATGTTTTTACTCAGTTTCCAAACACTGTTTTGTACGCACCTCTCAACCAATCCCTGTTAATAATTAATTTCTTGAAGACATCGCCCCTCAACCACCTCCACACTTTACATTAGTCCAGCCCCCTCGATCCCTCGTGTATTCATTCCCCTTTTTTCCCTCTGACGGTAGTAGGTTGAGATATCCCTCATCTTCATTCCCCCGTGTGCAACCTTGATTTTCTGTTGAGATTTAATACAATGGCGACCGGAACTTTGATGAGCTATAAATCTTGATTACCACTATCAAATGGAGAGGAGAGAAATCAATCATGAGTTGACGATCTATCCAATATTAAATAACTAGCAAGTTCCTTTAATATGTTAAGGGAGGACCCCCCCGTAGATGAATTGGAGGCTGATATAACCTCACTTATAATGTTTCATTTTAGTACCTTTAGTTTATAATTCAAAATTAACTATTGCTTAATATACCCTTGGGTATTACATCAGTGCACACTTGCTTATTTAGTTATTTACATATATGCACACTAGGGGAGACTGTATTTAGGGAGGACCCTCCTGTAGATGATAGGGTCAGGAGTTATTTACTCGCTCGACTAGACATGAAGGGCACCTCTGGTACTATAACCTTTCATGTAAAGTTTCATTTTTATACCTCCAGTTTATAAGCACACTTGACTATTGATTAATAAACACTTTGTATTACATCAATTAATTAATTAGTAACATCTCTTTCACTCATGCTACTGACAAATTGAATCTTGCAGAATACCACATTGTAGGAGGGGCGAGCGTGTATACACCTTTTGATGATGTTTAATCTACTTCTGTTTAGGCAAAGCAACCCCATTTTGGAACCAGCCAATGAGTGATTTTAACGGTGTCCTTTTGTAACTACTTTTCTTGTATGATTTTCACGTTGAATCTCTCTTGTAAGAGGAATATTCAAGTAATTATATTCTTTCTTAATTGCTGTGTCATACTTAAGTTTATGATTATATTTTACATATTCTGTGTTGTTTGTATGTTTTTATATTTATGTTACTTGGATGGAGTACCACATGTGTTTTGGTTATTATCGCCAGCAAAATTGGGGTACCTAGTCAATTATATTAATTAAATTTTGTTTAAGAAAAAAGCTTCCTCTATTGGTACATAACATATGGGCGGTAGAAGAATAGAAAATTCTATCGGCAATAGCGCCGATAGAAGACATGTAAGATCTTCTATCGTGTTGGTCTCTAGCGGTAGGGAATCCGTTAGCAGTTCCAGTTTTTACCTGATAAAATACTGCAGTTTCTTAGTAGTGTTAAGTTTTTTTCCTCAAAAAAAAAGTAGTGTTAAGTTTTTATTTCAAACTGTTAAAAACACAACCAATAGAAAAAGTTGGTCTTGTTTTTACCAATACTAATATATGAACCGATACGAGAAGATGAACACAATATTTATATGTTAGCATAACAATACAACTATAATAATGTAAGTAATTTTTATCGGTACACAATGTCTCCTATTGGTTCCTGAGGGCATAACCGATAATATAATATTTCGAATTATTAACTAAGATCGGTTTAAACTGTTAAAAAATAGCAGTTAGTAGATCCCATTCCTGCAGTAGTGATATATACATATTTCATTACCACACAATATTCCTTCAATGATCTCAATTTAAATTTTCTTAATTAATTTCGGTCCAGACTGCGAATACTTTAAGTAAAACCCGTTTGCTAAAATTGGAATATTGAGCAATGATTCAAGAGGTGGACCCCAACACTCTTCAATTAGAGTGTTGTAGTAGGGTTGCAACTACCATTTTTTTTTTCTATCTAACAACACTACAAGAGAGCTGCAAAGATTTTCGATTAGAGTGTTGTATTAGGGTTGCAACTACCATCTTCTATTACCATTTAACGACTCAACTAGAGTGTTGCGAAGACCTTCAAACAGTGTTGTATTTGGTTTGTAACTACCCTTTACTTTTTTCGTCTGGCGATACTACTAAAGTGCTACAAAGAGCTTTAAACAGAGTGTTGTCTTAGGGTTGCAACTACCATCTTCTCTTGTCATCTGCGACACTACTAGATTACTGCATAGACCATCAATTAAAGTATTGCCTTAGGGTTGCAACTATCATCTTCTCTTGCCATCATGCGAAACTCATATATTGTTGGAAAGACCTTCAATTAGAATGTTATATTGGGGTTGCAACTACCCTCTTCTCATTCCATCTCATGACACAATAAGAGTGCTAAAAAGACCTTCAATTAGAGTGTTGTAGTAGGGTTGCAAGTATCAATTTCTCTTGCCATCTAACAACAATACTAGAGTGTTGCAAAAACCTTCAATGAGATTGTTGTAATAGGATTGCAACTACCCTCTTCTCTTGTCACCGAACAATAAAACTAGAGTGCTGCAAAGACCATAAATGAGAGTATTGTAGTAGGGTTGCAACTACCATCTTCTCTTGCCATTTAACGACACAACTAGCGAATGTTGCAAAGACCTTCAATTAGAATGTTGTAGTTGGGTTGCAACTACCCTATTCTCTTGCCATGTAACAACAATACAAGAATGCTGCAAAGATCTTCGATTAGAGTGCCACATTGTGGTTGCAACTACCATCTTCTCATGCCATTTAACAACTCAACTAGAGTGCTGAAAGACCTTCAATCAGAGTGTTGTATTAGGGTTGTAACTACCCTCCATTTTTTCCATATGGCGATACAACTAGAGTGCTGCAAAGACCTTCCATTAGAGTGTTGTTTTAGGATTGCAACTACCCTCTTCTCTTGCCATCGAGGAACACTACTAGAGTGTTGCAAAATCCTCCAATTAGAATGCTGTATTGGGGTTGCAACTTTCCTCTTCTTTTGCCATTGTACGACACTCATATAGTGATGCAAAGACCTTCAATTAAAACGTTGTATTGGGGTTGCAACTACCTTCTTCTCATGCCATCTAATGACACAACAAGTGAGAGAAGCAAAGACCTTCGATTAGAGTGTTCCATTAGGTTTGCAACTACCCTCTTCTTTTGCCATCTAACGACTCAACTAGAGTGCTGCAAAGACCTTCAATTAAAGTGTATTACTAGGACTGTAAATACCCTCTACTTTTGTTGTCTGGTGATACTACTAGGGTGCTGCAAAGCCCTTCAATTAGAGTGTTGTCTTAGGGTTACAACTACCCTCTTCTATTTCCATTTAGCGACAGTACTAGACTGCTGCAAAGACCTTCAATGAGAGTGTTGTATTGTGGTTACAAGTACCCTCTTCCCCTGCCATCATGTGACACTACTATAGAGTGTTGTAGTAGGATTACAACTACTCACTTCTCTTGCCATCTAATGACACAACTAGAGAGTGTTGCAAGGACCTTCAATTAGAGTGTTGTATTAGGGTTGCAACTAACATTTTCTCTTGCCATCTAAAGACACAACACGAGTGCTACAAAGATCTTCAAATAGAGTGTAGTAGGGTTGCCACTACCCTCTTCTCTTACCATCTAACGACACAAAAAGAGAGTGTTGCAAAGACCTTCAATTATAGTGTTGTAGTAGGGTTCCAACTACCCTCTTGTCTTGCCATCTAACAATTAACAATACTAGAGTACTGCAAAGACCTTCAATTAGAGTGTTGCATTAGGGTTCCAACTACCATCTTCTCTTGCCAATAACGACAAAATTAGAGTGATACAAAGACTTTCAATTAGAGTGTTGTAGTAGGGTTGCAACTACCATCTTCACTTGTCATCTAACAACACAACTAGAGAGTGCAGCGAGGACCTTCAATTAGAGTGTTGTATTAGGGTTGCAACTACCCTCTTCTCTTACCATCCATAGACACAACACGAGTGCTACAAAGATCTTCAATTAGAGTATTGTAGTAGGGTTGCAACTACCCTCTTCTCTTACCTTCTAACGACACAACAAGAGAGTGCTGCAAAGACCTTTAATTATAGTGTTGTAGTAGTGTCCCAACTACCCTCTTCTCCTGCCATCCAACAACAATACAAGAGTACTGCAAAGACCTTCAATTCAAGTGTTGCATTAGGGTTGCAAATACCATCTTCTTTTGCCATTCACGACAAAATAAGAGTGATGCAAAAACCTTCAATCAGAGTGTTGCATTAGGGTTGCAACTACCATTTTCTCTTGCCATTAACGACAAAATTAGAGTGATACAAAGACCTTCAATTAGAGTGTTGTAGTAGGGTTGCAACTACTCACTTCTCTTGTCATCTAACGACACAACTAGAGAGTGCTGCGAGGACCTTCAATTAGAGTGTTGTATTAGGGTTGCAACTACCCTCTTCTCTTACCATCTAAAGACACAACACGAGTGCTACAAAGATCTTCAATTAGAGTGTTGTAGTAGGGTTGCAACTACCCTCTTCTCTTACCTTCTAACGACACAACAAGAGAGTGCTGGAAAGACCTTCAATTATAGTGTTGTAGTAGGGTTCCAACTACCCTCTTCTCTTGCCATCTAACAACAATACTAGAGTACTGCAAAGACCTTCAATTGGAGTGCTGCATTAGGGTTGCAACTACCATCTTCTCTTGCCATTAACGACAAAATAAGAGTGATGCAAAGTCCTTCAATTAGAATGTTGTCTTAGGGTTGCATAACCCTATTCTCATGTCATCTGGCGACACTACTACAGTGCTGTAAAGACCTTCAATTAGAAGGTTGTATTGGGTGGCAACTACCATCTTCTCTAGCCATCATGTGACACTACTATAGTGCTTCAAAGACCTTCAATTAGAATGTTGTATTGGGGTCATTCTACCCTCTTCTCTTGCCATCTAATGACACAACTAGAGAGTGACGCAAACACCTTGAATTAGAGTGTTGTAGTAGGGTTGCAACTACCCTCTTCTCTTGTCATCTGGCGACACTATTAGTGTGCAGCAAAGACCTTCAATTATAGTGTTGTATTAGAGTTCCAACTACCCTCTTCTCTTGCCATCTAACAACAATACTAGAGTACTGCAAAGACCTTCAATTAGAGTGTTGCATTAAGGTTGCAACTACCATCTTCTCTTACCATCCATAGACGCAACACGAGTGCTACAAAGATCTTCAATTAGACTGTTGTAGTAGGGCTGCAACTACCCTCTTCCCTTACCTTCTAACGACACAACAAGAGAGTGCTGCGACCTTCAATTATAGTGTTGCAGTAGGGTTCCAACTACCATCTTCTCTTGCCATCTAACAACAATACTAGCGTACTGCAAAGACCTTCAATTCAAGGGCTGCATTAGGGTTGCAACTACCATCTTCTCTTGCCATTAACGATAAAGTAAGAGTAATGCAAAGACCTTCAATTAGAGTGTTGTAGTAGAGTTGCAACTACCCACTTCTCTTGTCATCTAACGACATAACTAAAGAGTGTTGCGAGGACCTTCAATTAGAGTGTTGTATTAGGGTTGCAACTACCCTCTTCTCTTACCATCTAAAGACACAACACGAGTGCTACAAGGATCTTCAATTAAAGTGTTGTAGTAGGGTTGCAAATACCCTCTTCTCTTACCTTCTATCGACACAACAAGAGAGTGCTGCAAAGACCTTCAATTATAGTGTTGTAGTAGGGTTCCAACTACCCTCTTCTCTTGCTATCTACGACAATACCAGAGTACTGTAAAGACCTTCAATTCGAGTGTTGCATTAGGGTTGCAACTATCATCTTCTCTTGCCATTAACGACAAAATAAGAGTGATAAGACCTTCAATTAGAGTGTTGTCTTAGGGTTGCATTACCCTATTCTCATGTCATCTGGTGACACTACTACAGTGCTGTAAAGACCTTCAATTAGAAGGTTGTATTGGGTGGCAACTACCCTCTTCTCTAGCCATCATGTGACACTACTATAGTGCTTCAAAGATCTTCAATTAGAATGTTGTATTGGGGTCATTCTACCCTCTTCTCTTGCCATCTAATAACACAACTAGAGAGTGACACAAACACCTTTAATTAGAGTGTTGTAGTAGGGTTGCAACTACCCTCTTATCTTGCCATGTAACAACAATACTAGAGTGCTGAAAGACATTCGATTAAAGTGCTACATTAGGGTTGCAACTACCCTCTTCTCTTGTCATCTGGTGACACTATTAGTGTGTTACTAAGACCCTCAAGTAGAGTGTTGTTTTAGGGTTGTAACTACCCTCTACTTTTGTCATCTAGCGATACCACTAGAGTGCTGCAAAGACCTTCTATCAGAGTGTTTTCTTAGGGTTGCAACTACCCTCTTCTCTTGTCACCTGGCGACACTATCAGAGTGCTGCAAAGACCTTCAATTACAATGTTGTATTACGGTTGCAACTACCCTCTTTTCTTGCTATATAATGACACAACTAGAGACTGGCAAAGACCTTCAATGAGAGTGTTGTAGTAGGGTTGCAACTACCCTCTTCATATTCCATCTAATGACACAACGAGAGTGCTGCAAAGACCTTCAAACTGAGTTGTCTTAGGGTTGCAACTGCCCTCTTCTCTTGCCATTTGGTGACAGTACTAGACTGTTGCGAAGACCTTCAGTTAGAGTGTTGTATTAGGGTTGCAACTACCCTCTTCTCTTGCCATCGTACGTCACTACTATAGTTCTACAAAGTCCTTCAATTAGAATATTGTATTGGGTTCGAAACTACCCTCTTCTCTTGCCATCTAAGGACACAACACGAGTGCTACAAAGATCTTCAATTAGAGTGTTGTAGTAGGGTTGCAACTATCATCTTCTCTAACCATCTAATGACACAACAAGAGAATATTGCAAAGACCTTCAATTATAGTGTTGCATTAGGGTTGCAACTACCATCTTCTCCTGCTATTAACGACAAAATTAGAGTGATGCAAAGACCATCAATTAGAGTGTTGTCATAGGGTTGCATTACCCTCTTCTCTTGTCATCTGGCGACACTACTACAGTGCTGCAAAGATCTACAATTAGAAGGTTGTATTAGGGTGGCAACTACCCTCTTCTCTTGCCATCTAACAACAATACTATAGTGTTCTAAAAGACTTCAATTAGAGTGTTGCATTGGGGTTGCAACTACCATCTTTCCTTGCCATTAACGACAAAATTAGAGTGCTGCAAAGACCTTCATTTAGAGTGTTGTATTAGGGTTGCAACTAACCTCTTCTCTTGTCATCTGGTGACACTACTAGAGTTTTGCAAAGTCCTTCATTTAGAATGTTGTACTGGAGTTGCAACATCCCTCTTCTCTTACCATCTAATGACACAACTAGAGAGTACTGCGAAGACCTTCAATGAGAGTGTTGTAGTTGGGGTGCAACTACCCTCTTCTCTTGTCATTT
The DNA here is from genome assembly GCA_011114355.1 of Carex littledalei. Lineage (NCBI taxonomy): Eukaryota > Viridiplantae > Streptophyta > Magnoliopsida > Poales > Cyperaceae > Carex > Carex littledalei. Next base: position 7,517,049 of record CM022083.1, on the reverse strand, counting down.
AGCGACTCAACTATAGTGCTGCAAAGACCTTCAATCAGAATGTTGTTTTAGGGTTGTAACTACCCTCTACATTTTCCATCTAGCGATACTACTAGAGTGCTGCAAAGACCTTCAATTGGAGTATTTTATAGGGTTGCAACTACCCTCTTCTCTTGTCATCTAGCGACACTATTAGAGTACTTCAAGGACGTTCAATTAAAAGGTTCTATTGGGGTTGCAACTACCCTTTTCTCTTACCATCTAATGACACAACTAGAGAGTGCTGCAAAGACCTTCAAACAGAGTGTTGTCTTAGGGTTGCAACCACCCTCTTATCTTGCCATTTTTCGACAGTACTAGACTGCTGCAAAGACCTTCAGTTAGAGTGTTGTATTGGGGTTGAAACTACCCTCTTCTCTTGACATCTAAAGACACAACACGAGCGCTACAAAGATCTTCAATTAGAGTGTTGTAGTAGGGTCGCAACTACCCTCTTCTCTTACCATCTCATGACACAAGAAGAGAGTGCTGCAAAGACCTTTAATTATTGTGTTGTAGTAGGGTTCTAACAATAATCTTCTCTTGCCATCTAACAACAATACTAGAGTGTTGCAAAGACCTTCAATTAGAGTGTTGCATTAGGGTTGCTACTTCCATCTTCTATTGCCATTAAAGAGAAAATTAGAGTGATGCTAAGACCTTCAATTAGAGTGGTGTCTTAGGGTTGCATTACCCTCTTCTCTTGTCATCTAGCAACATGTGACACTACTATAGTGCTTGTATTGGGGTGGCAACTACCCTCTTCTCCTGCCATCATGTGACACTACTATAGTGCTTCAAAGACCTTCAATTAGAATGTTGTATTGGGGTTATTCTACCCTCTTCTCTTGCCATCTAATGACACAACTAGACAGTGCTGTAAACACCTTTAATTAGAGTGTTGTAGTAGGGTTGCAACTACCCTCTTCTCTTTCCATCGTGCGTCACTAGTATAGTGCTACAAAGACCATCAATTAGAATGTTTTATTGGGTTTGAAACTACCCTCTTCTCTTGCTAACTAAAGACACAACACAAGTGCTACAAAGATCTTCAATTAGAGTGTTGTAGTAGGGTTGCAACTATCCTCTTCTCTTACCATCTAACGACACAACAAGAGAGTGCTGCAAAGACCTTCTATTATAGTGTTGGACTAGGGTCCAACTACCCTCTTTTCTTGCCATCTAACAACAATACTAGAGTGTTGCAAATACCTTCAATTATAGTGTTGCATTAGGGTTGCAACTACCATCTTCTCTTGTTATTAACGACAAAATTAGAGTGATGCAAAGACCATTAATTAGAGTGTTTGGTGAGCCAAAATGGTTTCACTACTTTTAGTATAAATTAATATGCCTTTTAACCCTGACTTGTACTTACGTTCAAATCACAAGCGCATGATTCTACCGTGTAGTATAATTGGGGTGTCGATCCGTGATCACTCAAAAGAGAGCAATGTTTCTTTTAATATTTATAAACTCAGAAATGCTATCGGTTCGGACTGCAAGCGCACAATCCTATCGAGTAGTATGTTCGAGGTCGATCCACAGGGAATATTGGTTCAATGCTTTGAGCGATCGAATCACAATCTTTCGAAAGGCTAGACGAAACCTAAAAATTGAGAGATATTGTTTTGATCAATGTAAATTAGGAAGCAATTAAAAGTAATTAAAATAAAGATAGAGATGAGAATTCCTAGGGTTTCGGCACACCATTGCCACTCAATCCGCATTGACAATATATTCCTGTTGCGTCTGATTTCCTGTTGTTGTTTTAATGAAAGACACCACATAGGTCACTGCGATTTATGTTACGCAAGAATGACAGATCTTTCACCGAGATTCTACATAGGACACTGTGATTTACCTTACGCAAATGTCTGATCTCTCAAATACCCCAAATTACTACACAGATCACTGCGATTTACTTTACGCATGTGATGGAATTTGGTACGCGTTTTGTTGGTCTGGTTTATGGTTTCCCCGCTAAGGTTTTCTTCACATAAACCTAATAGATCTCAACGAGGCTAATTCATACAAATAGTTTCTCTTACCATTAAAGTACTGTCACTACCCTAACGGACTCAAACTAGATCATTGAAATTAGATGAAGAGATAGTAAATCACAAAAGCATTTTAGTACAACAACAAGAAATCATAATCAACAGAAATATATATATCAAAACATCAAGAGTAACAAGGTTTACTGCCTAGCCCTAAGAAAAGGAACTTAGCCGCGGAACGGCATTGTTACAGGCACTCCTCTCTTCTCACTTTAATCAAATCTAACCCTAATTACAAAGATAACTATTCCTTCTGCCTAGGGGCTTTATATAGGAGTGGAGGGACGTCTGGAGGTTGAGTAGGGGCTAAGAAACTGATCTGGAAACAGCTGTCAGCAGTTATTCCCCAAGGGTCGCCTTCGGATACGGACCGTATTAGGTGATACGGTCCGTATTAGGACCTTGACGGTTAGGGTTTATTGCTCCCAGCGCTATCTTCTGGTCTGTGCTAGGCCTGGTCCGTATTAGTCAATACTGGCCATAACAGAGACTTAGTCGATGAGCGTCGCTGATCCGATTGACCCGATTTTAGCTCCATTTGGTGTAAAATAGTCCCAAAACCTATTTTCTACAATAAAACATAAAGAAGGGTGACAGTAGCCTTTTTCTCTAATTAATTAAACATAAGTGTGAGAAAATATGTAAAACCTAAGCCAAAACCCTACGTAAATCATCATTATTTTGACTCTGATCACGCCTCCCAACTTGAATTGTTGCTTGTCCTCAAGCAACGACATCCCAGCTGGTCAAAGATCTGGTCTAGGTTAAACTATACAATCTCAAGGGCTTGTTTAAAAATTAAATTAGGGCTTAGGTTTGGTACAATTGGCATGACAATAAAAATCTAGAACTTTAAAAATATTCATGACCTCTCCCTTGAACAATTTATTCACCCCATGATTGACCTCATTATGCTTACCCTAGAAAAATTATTATCGAACAATCTACTTCACAAATATCCTTAAAATTGAGAGTATTAATTTCCCCTTCGATTATAAATGGATCACTTCCAATCAATAGGAATTCTAATAATATAAATTTTGATTTTCCTTCCCAATTGATTGGAGCAAAGTATGACAACTAAGTGTGTTGGTACTTGTGACTATTTTTGAAAAACTTTATATGTACAAGAATTTAAATTTGGGAGGTTTTCTCAAGCCTATTGGTAACCAGTCTTGCGTAGGCACCCGTACTCTTTTTATCCTCCATCTTTTATTCTATTTTTTTTTCTTTTTTTCTGATTTTTGTATTTTTTTTTTGTATTTTTCTCATTTCTGATTTTTTTGTATTTTTCTCATTTCTGATAAAGTAAAATAAAATATTTTTGTGTCACAAGCACCATGATTACACACAATTCCAAGTATTCATTCATACAAGGAATTATTGCATAGTTTCGCTAGGGGTCTATCTATAATAAACGGGTATTCTAAAACACTATCAAGCTTAAAAGACTTTGCAAAAATAAATTACTCAATAAATACAAAATTCTAGGGTTTGCGATTTTGGTCAACTCTCATGGTTAGCAATTAATTGTTCATTTTGAGATCACTAATTATTTTTAAAAATTCTGAATTTTTGGTATCATGGCCAATTGTCTAAATCTTAGCCTAATTCAATTTAAAAACAATTCCTATTTGATTAACCTACTCCTAAGGAAAAATAAAAATGCAAGCTAGCTAAAAAGCTCAATCTAATCATTCTAGGATTTTCGGTAAAGCCTCCAACCCTAGTCAAAAATTGAGTAAAACTACTAGCACCTAAGAATTTAAAATGCGAAAAATTTAAAGATACATGGTCAATTTAATTTCCTACCCCCTGAATAAAATTGAGCATTGTCCCCAATGCTTGAGAGATAAAAATAAAGGAAATAGAAAAGTAAAAAGACCGGGGAAAGATACAACTCACTGCACCTCAATCCTGAGGTGGTGGAGGTGGTGAAGGTGGTGGAGGTGGTGGTGGTCGCTGGATCTCCTCGTAGAATGACGGGTCGAAGAGTCCGTATGGTGGTGGCTGATACTCGAATCCGGAGTCGAGAGCATACTGGTAATACTGCTGTGCCATATAGCGCGTCTGCTGTGTCTCGCGCTTGCTCTCGTCGATACTCCTCCGGATCTCCTCCATGCTATTTCTGATTTCATTAACCTCTTGGTGAATTGTTGAGATGTTTTGCTCCATCTTCCGGGTGGTTTCGGTTGTTGTCAGGTGGAGCTCATTGAAGTTGGAGTTCATTGTTCGCGCAAAAGCGCAACGCAAGTTTCGGTACGCTTGAGGGCGTACCTTTTAAAACCGCGCTTACACTTCACGAGTAAGGGTTGCAAGTGCACAACCCCTATCGAGTAATATAATCGGGTATCGATCCACAGGGACGGGCAATTGTTAGGTTAGAATCTACCAAACTCAATTAAAAACTAGAAGTGAGAAAGATTTGGTTTGGTATTTAAGTTCCTAAAAGATCAATTCAAACAAATCAAACAATGCAAACAGGTGTAATAAAGTGCTAGAAGAAATGTAAACTTTGTTTTGATTATGGATAAAAGGCGTTTCCAGGGTTTCAGACTTCATCTGTGATCTGCCTCTAGTGGTACGGCCCGTACCAAGTTGGTACGGCTAGGCCGTACTTCACTTGGTAAGGCAAGGCCGCACCACTCTGGTAAGACCCGTACTGGCTTGCCAGAACAGAGCTTACCAGTTCGAGTTGATGCATTCCTTGCTGGTACCTTGTGCTAAACTCTTTAGAAATGTTCAATTGACCATACCTAAGGTTCCTAAGCCTCAACTCTCGTGTGTTGGATCAAGATCTAGGTTGGAATGCAATTGATTGCCTTTTAGGGATTTCTACACCTCAATTTTCATGTGTTGGTACAGATCTACCCTAGCTGGTTGATTGGAGACCTAAGGCACCCTCTAATATGTCGATTAGAGGAGAATTCAACCTCTCGCTTCAATTCGAACAAGTCTACCCTAAACAATTGATTTGGTTGAGAGATTGAGATGATCACATGACCTTGATAGGTTTGATCTAGACCTAGAGGTTCATCATACACAATCACAGCAATCAAAGCAAGAGATGACAGAGAAATCACAATCAATCAATCAAAAGAGTTCATACAAAATACAAGTCAAAGAAAGTCAAAGCAAATCAAGAATCCATCTCTAAACCCTAGAAACTAAAATAACTACTCACAGCACATGATCTGATCTAAAAATACAATAAGAGGGATAAAGAAAGCCATGGATCGAAGGGATCGAGTGGAGGAAGCTTGATCCGTCGAGTTTCGCCTCTTCCTCTTCCTTCCTTCTTGCTCCTAGCTCCTCAGCTCTCTTTCTCTCTCTTACTGTGCTCTCAAATAGATCTGGAATGAAATAGCTTGCGAAATTGGAGAGCTCCCCGCCTTAAATAGCCTCTGCCAAGATTTGAATCTGTCAGGCCGCCTTTAAGTACGGCCCGTACCAAAGTGGTACGGCCTGGCCGTACCAGGCGTGATGAGCTGAAATCGGCTAAGTCTGGTGAGACCCGTACCAAGCCTGGTAAGGGTCGTACCTCATCATCCAAATCGCCGTTTCTTCGTGTGTTTTGCTCCAAACCTGCAGAAAACAAACAAACATTCAGCAGTACCAAATTCTAAAGATATATCGATGAAATGCACATGATTCTGGTGAATTAGGGCACGAATCTGGTACTAAAACAGGCCTAAAATAAACTAAATATGCGAGGTATCAAATTCCCCCAAGCTGAACCTTTGCTTGTCCTCAAGCAAAAAGTTTCAAACTCGGGTAAAAGTGCTGGACAACTAAATCTAAATGCGGATACAAGTCTAAATGTGAAAACCTACGTGAGTCTGCTATAATCAAGAACTTCTAGAATCGATTCGGTTGTAATTCAAACATCCCTTTATAAACCTTGATTCACTCCACCAATTAGTCAATTGAACTTCTTATTTTGAGATGCTTCTAACAATGTAAAGACTACTTACTTAGGTTTGATCGAAACAATTTCATTCTTTTTCCGAGTTAGTGCTTTTATTCAAGGTGATTTTTCTTTTCATTTTCCCTCCCCCAAGCTTGAATCAAGCTTAAGGGTAAGAAAGCTGCGAACGAAGTGTGTTGGTACGAGCAAAATTCTCTCTTTATTTCTAATTTTTCCTAGGTTGGGAGGCGAGCTCAAAGGCGCCTGATTCATTTTGAGTCAGACTTATTGCCAGTACTCGCTTATTGCTCCTCTTTTTCATTTCTTTTTTTTTTCTTTTTTTTTTTTTTTTATTCTGGTTTGCTCATACCATGAATACACACATCTATTGGTATTCACTCATACCAATGGATATTCCAAACTTTCTTAATTTTGAAAATCCCAATTCCTAAAGGCACAGTTCAGTTTTTTCGAATAATCTCGTTCGATTCAATTCTAAGTTTGTTTCATCTTTTCAATTATTAAAAACATCTCAACCTAAGCAATTCATTAACCAATCATGGGTTAGTTCCAGTTCACTCAGGTCTATCCTAATCACAACCAAATTGTTTCAAGTTATTCTCAATTCTAGCAGTTTACGCAAATTTTCACCTAACAATGCACAAAAATACGAAAAAATGCAAGAAAAATAACGGTAAAGTAAACATGACCTACATGCAAATGTCATCCCCCCAAGCTTAGCCTGAGCATTGTCCTCAATGCTTCAAGACTATGAGATAAAAGAGATAAAAGAAGCTCGGGGAAAAGAGAGCGAACCTGATCAGTCGTCGGAGTGGCCGTACCAGAGCCAGTCGCTCAACTGCTCCTCTATCCCAGTCACGCGCCGCTGGAGATCATGGAGTGTGGCGCCCTGCTCATAGAGTGCAACACCCTGCTCCTGACGCATGTCGTACATCAGGTGGTAGACATCCCGGATGGTGGGCTCAGAGACTGGAGGGGGATACACGGGTCTACCGGAGGAGGTGGAGGGTCCGGCTGCGTAGGCAGAGGGTCCGGCAACGTAGGCGGAGGTGGATGGGCCAGTCTGGTACGTGTGAGGGCCAGCTCCATATGAAGAGGTACCTGCATCAAAGGGTGAAACATGTACCTGCTCGGAGAAGGGGGGAGCCTGGCCGGGGAATGGGTGCACATGAGGAGAGAGAGGATGCAGCTGCTCATACGGAGCCTGGACTGGAGAGGTGGTGGCATCGATCATGTCCTCATCGCCCTGCGGTGGTGGTGGAGGAGGTGGAGGTGGGACCTCAGGGGCAGGCTGCACGCGGGGCGGACGTCGGAAAAACCAAGTGCTCCGGTCAACGAAGGAGAGAGTGACCGGGAAAGGCATGATATAGCTGGTCCGCATGTCAGGCATGCGCCAGGCCCAAGCACCTCGCCCATCGCGTCCTGAGGCAGACTCGATGAACTTGTAGGAGCTGAATTGAGAGAGAGTGAGATGTCGGGTGCTCCTGCACTCGTCGTCGCCAATGATCTGGAGATGTAAGCGCTCGGCGATCAGAGTGACATAGGCAGAAATGTAGACAACGCCACCTGGCTTGGGCTGCGTCTGGATGCCGAGCCAGTGGTGGATCATGGCGAGCATCAGATCGGGCCGCTCGAGAGTGCTGTCGGGGCGCAGCATATGATCCACCAGCTGCATATCCTCAACATTGGCACGGGCGAACGTCTCGCCACGCGCAAAGATGGTGCAACCGAGGATACGCAGCAGACATCGGATGACTGGGTGAGGGACATTGAGCTGCTTGTAGTCTCTGTTGAAAGCTGACCCGGCTGGGCTGCCAGAGATCAGCTCCCAGAAACTATCGCACCCCAGGCCCTGAGAGAAAGAGAGGGTGTCAGTGGTCGGGTTCGGCTCAAAGCCAAACCACTCCCTCAAGTCAGAGAGCAGCACGCGGTGGGTCTCCTGGAGCATGCGGAACTTGATGTACGGGTTATCCTGCCGCGTGTACTTGAGCTCCAGAGAGGAGAGAAACTCAATGGTGAGCTTCCTGTACCCCCTCTGGGCGATCGTCCAGAAGGCAGGAGTGATCCCGATCCGGGTGGTAAGGCGGAGGAACTCAGCCTCAAGTCCCATCGTCTGTAGAGCAGAGAAATCAACAATCCTCGTGTTGTTGATCTTTTTCTTCAGCAGGATGGAGAAGTACTTGAACTGCCGACGGGTCGGCATGAAGAAGTACTCCTCGGTGTATGCATCGGCACGCTGGGTGGCATCAGAGAGGGCCGCATCAGTGCCAAAGGAGTCAGAGGCGTGATCGGAGCCGTGGACGGAGGCCTGCTCGGAGACCTCGTCAGAGCCCTGGTCCTGGTCAGAAGATGGATGGTAGGAGGGGCTCTCCTGTGGGCTCCGGAAACCGGACGGAGACCCACTGGATGTGGTCTCACCCTCATAGTAGATGGGCTCGACAGCGTCCTGAAGGGAAACACTCTGGCGGGACCCAGTCCTGGCTGCACTCTCCTGGGAGTGGCGAGATGCGCGGGAGCCACTCCGAGACGCACTCCGGTGGGAGTGATGAGATGACGTGGGGGCATCAGCAGGAGGGACGTCGGCCATCGGGCCAGTGGCGGAAGGGACGGAGTTGTCAGAGGGTGTGGAGGAGCGAGAGGATTGTCTACGCATCACCCTCAGACGCTCATGGCGTTGGCTGGTTGAGGGTCTGACTTGGTTGGTACGGCCTGGTCTGACCTAGGTTGGTACGGCCTAGCCGTACAGGCTGGTACGGGCCGTACCTACCTTAGGTTTTTGGTGTGGGCTGGTAAGGGCCGCACCAACTGGTACCAATGGCAATTTGTGGTTTCTTGCAGCCAATTAACTCCTAAACCAGACAAGGAGATTACAAAACACAAAACTGGGCTGGTTAGGGTTAATTGGTACAAACTGGTACAGGTTTGGTGTCAGGTCAGGGAGGTCAGTACGGGCCGTACCTACCTGGTACGGGTGGGCCGTACCAGGTTAGGGTTTGACAGAGTTGGGGCAGAACAGTGCAAGGAAGAGAAAAATGGAAAAGAAATGGAGAGAAGGTACCAACCGAGAGATGTGGTGCGTGTCGGACCGGTGAGGTGGTGCGGGTCGGACCGGAGAAGTGGTGCGGGTCGGACCGGTGAGGAAGGAGAAGGTCGGTGGTGCGTTGGTGCTCCGGCCAGTGCTTGGTTGGGGCTTCTTGTGCTCGGGTTTGGATGGAATAAGAGGTAGAGGGAGTGGAGAGGGAGAGAAAGTGGAGAGGGAGAGAGGAGAGAGTAGAGGGGTGCGGCTGGGTAGGAGAGGGGAAGGGGTGCGAGTACAGGGGGGGTTAAATGGGAAAAAGGCGGCAGTTAATGCAACTGTTCGCGTCACTGACCTAGGTACGGCCTGGCCGTACCAAGTTGGTACGGGCCGTACCACATTCAAATTTTTGTGGGTTCTCTCTCTTGATTTCTCAAGCCGCTCGTGATGCAATGCAGTAGAATGAATGCATGTCTATCTGTTCCTAAGATGCAAAACAGGTAAAAATGGCTTGGGCTGCCTCCCAAGGAGCGCTCGTTTTAGGTCTCGAGCTCGACCTTCTCTTTTCAGGCTTCGGTTGGAGATGGATCGGAGAGATCCAAGCTCACTCGCATTTCTCGGGGATGATCAGCAATGTAGTGCTTGAGACGCTGACCATTGACTTTGAAAGTCTGCCCCTCCTTGTTTTCCAACTCCACGGCGCCAAATGGGAACACTGCCCTCACCCGGAATGGACCGGACCACCTGGACTTCAGCTTCCCTGGAAAGAGCCTAAGTCGAGAATTGAACAAGAGGACTAGGTCTCCCTCATGGAACTCACGAAGCATGATGCGTTTGTCGTGAACCTGTTTGGTCCTTTCCTTGTAGATTCTCGCGTTCTAGTAGGCGTTGAGACGCATCTCCTCTAACTCATGCAAGTCAAGGATGCGTTTCTCTCCAGCTGATAGCAAGTCCATGTTGATGGTCCGTGTGGCCCAGTATGCTTTGTGCTCAATTTCCACGGGCAAGTGGCAGGACTTTCCGTACACCAATTTGAAAGGGCTCATCCCAATCGGAGTTTTGAAGGCTGTACGGTAGGCCCACAGTGCGTCACTCAGCTTGAGCGACCAATCCTTTCTCGTTCTAGCCACGGTCTTCTCCAGGATAGACTTGATCTCTCTGTTGGAAATCTCGGCTTGACCGTTGGCTTGAGGATGGTAGGATGTGGTCACCTTGTGAGTCACTCCATGGCGACTCAGGAGATTGTGGAACTGGCGATTGATGAAGTGCTCGCCACCATCACTGATGACGGCTCTTGGAACTCCAAAGCGAGGAAAGATGATGTCAGTTAACAGTCTTTTCACTGCATTGGAGTCCGCATTCTTACAAGCTACTGCCTCCACCCACTTGGAGACGTAGTCAACTGCCACCAGGATGTACTCGTTCCCACAAGAGGGTGGAAACGGTCCCATGAAGTCAATGCCCCAGACATCAAAGATGTCTACCTCTAGAATAGAGTGGAGAGGCATTTCATTCCTCTTGGAGATGTTCCCGGTGCGCTGACACTTGTCACAAGCTGCGACGAAGGTCCTAGCATCTCTGAAAAGTGAAGGCCAGAAGAAGCCGGATTGCAGGACCTTTGAAGCAGTCTTGGAGGATGAAGCGTGTCCTCCGTAGGCTGAGGAGTGGCAGTGCGCAAGAATGGAGCGCGTCTCGTCGTATGGCACACATCGTCTGTAGATGCCATCAACGCCAGTCTTGAAGAGGTAGGGGTCGTCCCAGAAATAGAACTTGGCGTCCGATCGAAGCTTCTTTTTCTGCTGGTATGACATGGTAGGAGGAAGCACTCCTGAAGCAAGAAAGTTCGCAATGTCTGCATACCAGGGCGCTGACTTGGTGTTCACTCGGTCAGTTGCATGGAATGTCCGATCGTGCACAGCATGAGTCGCGTGCATCGGTGTACCAACCGAGTTGATCTCCTCCATGGCATAAATCGAATGGAATTGGTCATCAGAGAATGAGTCATCGATTGGCAGGCTACGAGAGCCCTCATCTTCCCAGCGAAGCCGGGACAGATGGTCAGCCACGGTGTTTTCGACTCCTTTCTTGTCCCTGATTTCTATGTCAAACTCCTGCAGGAGGAGGATCCACCTAATCAGGCGAGGTTTGGCATCCTGCTTGCTCAACAGATACTTGAGTGCGGCGTGGTCAGTGTAGATCACTATCTTGGAACCAACCAGATAGGATCTAAACTTGTCGAGAGCGAACACAACAGCCAAAAGCTCCTTCTCGATTGTTGTGTAGTTCATTTGGGCAGGGTCTAGCACCTTGCTAGCGTAGTAGATAGCACATGGCTTGTTCTCCTTCCGCTGCCCTAGAACTGCTCCCACTGCGTAATCACTCGCGTCGCACATCAATTCGAATGGCAAGGTCCAGTCTGGAGGCTGCAGGATGGGTGCTGAGACAAGGGCTTCTTTTAATCGACAAAAAGAATCGACACACTCCTGCGAGAAGATGAAATCAGAGTCCTTGATGAGCAGGTTGGTCAATGGTTTCGTGATTTTTGAGAAGTCCTTGATGAAGCGGCGGTAGAAGCCAGCGTGTCCCAGAAAGCTTCGCACGGCTTTGACATTTGTTGGGATCTCCAGCTTCTCGATCACCTCCACCTTGGCTTTGTCAACCTCAATTCCTTTGGAGGTCACCACATGTCCAAGGACAACTCCCTCTTGGACCATGAAGTGACACTTCTCCCAGTTCAGGATCAGGTTGACTTCTTCACACTTCTCCAGGATTTTGCAGAGGTTGGCTAGACATGAGTCAAAGCTGGTCCCATAGACAGAGAAGTCGTCCATGAAGACCTCAACCTCTTTCTCGATGAAATCCGAGAAGATAGCCATCATGGCTCTTTGGAAGGTGGCAGGTGCATTGCACAGACCGAATGGCATCCTACGGTATGCGAATGTACCGTAGGGGCATGTGAAAGTGGTCTTGTCTTGGTCGTTCGGGTGAATGGGGATCTGAAAGAATCCTGAGTACCCGTCAAGGTAGCAGAAATGAGAATGATTCGCCAGCCTTTCAAGGAGTTGGTCGACAAACGGCAGTGGGAAGTGATCCTTGCGCGTGGCAGCGTTGAGCTTTCGGTAGTCAATACACATGCGGTACCCAGATACCACACGAGTAGGGACCAGCTCGTTCTTTTCATTTCTCACCACTGTCGTGCCTCCCTTCTTGGGCACCACGTGAACTGGACTCACCCACTTGCTGTCAGAGATGGGATAGATGATGCCTGCATCCAGGAGTTTGAGAATTTCCTTTTTCACCACCTCTTTCAGGTTGGGGTTGAGTCGCCGCTGGTGCTCCACAGACGGCTTGTGATCATCCTCGAGAAGAATCCGGTGTGAGCAGATGGCTGGGTTGATCCCTTTCAAGTCCTTGATGGAGTACCCGATCGCACCCTTGTGAAATCTCAGCTTCTCCAAAAGTTTGGCGGTTTGATCGGGGTTTAGACTCGCATTCACGATCACAGGACATGATTTTTCTGGATCGAGGAACTCGTATTTGAGATTGGTTGGAAGAGGTTTGAGTTCGGGAGTCGGACGCTCAGGCTGATCATTGACACGAGTCGCATCTGGGTGATCTGACTCGTGTGTCGTCGAGATGTCGGCCTTGGCAGGCTCCGCTCCACTCCTCGTCTCAGAGTGTGATGTACGGTCCTCGTGTGATCCATCCGACTCGCATCGGAGATCCTCCAGATCCTCAGGAATCGCATCCGCTGCACAGATCGACTCGCTCGCCTCGCTTGGCAATTGGGAGAGGAATTCAGCGTCTTGACGCAGCGAGTTGTTGACTTGTTCAAGAAAGTAGTCCTTGGCCAGATCAGCCAAGCACTCCTCTATCCCGTCAACCCGGAAGCATGACTCAGAACGTGACGGATATCTCATGGCGCGATTGATTTGGAATTTCACCTTCTCCCCTCCAAAGTTCAAAGTCAGGATGCCTTGCTTCACGTCAATTATCGCGCCAGCTGTGCTCAGAAAAGGTCGCCCCAGGATGATTGGGACTTCCTTATCTTCTTCCATCTCCATGACGACGAAATCGACGGGCACGAAGAACTTCCCGACTTGAACTGGCAGATCCTCCACCACACCAAGTGGAAGTCGGACTGAAGAATCCGCCAACTGCAGTGTCATCCTTGTGGGCTTGAGCTCCCCCACTCCTATGCGATCATAGATGGTGCGTGGCATGAGACTCACGCTCGCTCCTAGATCACACAGGGCTTTCTTGATTGTGGCCTTCCCAATGGTGCATGGAATGGAAAACTTTCCAGGATCGTCCAATTTGGGGGGTAGCTCGCTTTTCAAGATTGCGCTGCACTGTTCCGTTAGCTTGACTGTCGCGTGCCCCTCTAAGCTTCTCTTGTTGGAAAGGATGTCCTTCAGAAACTTGGCATAGGTGGGCATTTGGGTCAGAGCGTCGGTGAAAGGGATGGTGATGTGCAGCTGCTTGATGACGTTTGCGAAGTTAGCGAATTGCTCGTTCAGTCTCGTCTCAGCTAATCTCTGGGGGAATGGAACAGGTGGCCGGTATGGAGGTGGTTTCTCGGCACCTTTCTTTTTCTGACTACCTGACGCTTCGGATGGAGGTTGTACAGGTCTTGCCGAGCTGGTGCAGTCTGCACTCGCTTGAGGTTTGATGATCTCGGCTCGTTCTGGATTAACCTCCTTCAATGGAATTGACACAGGGGTCAGGATCGCGTCAGGTGTCGCGTCAAGGATCGAATCAACTGTGGTCTCACTTGGCATTGGTGGCTCGTCGTACTGGGTCCCACTTCTCAGGGTGATCGCCTTAGCCTCACTTCTTGGATTGGGTTCTGGTTGAGCCGGAAGCTTCCCAGGTTGAGTGTGGCTTGAGGTGACCATCTGGCTCAGCTGCTCCAGCAACTTGCCTTGGGCAGCCATTTGAGTGGTCATGCTCTACATCTGCTCCCACATCATCTGATTCATCTTGCCCTGCTCGTGAGTGAAGTCGTTCACATCGGTAGGCGCATTTGACTTTGAGGGGCCAGATGGAGCTGCTCGGTTGCCTTGATTGGGAAAGGAAGCGTTCTGATAGAAGTTCCTGTTGCCATTGTTGTTGCTGTTGCTGCTGCTCGAAGTTTGGGTTCTCCAGTCGTTGTTGTTTGGAGGGGGGTAGTTCCCAGTGTTGTTCGCCCGATTGTTCCAGTTGTTGTTGTACTGCGGCTTCTGGAAGCTGTTGTTGTTGAAGGGCGGTCTGAACGAAGAGTTGTTGAAAGGCGCAGGGTTGTTCTGGTTCGACCTCCAGTGCTGCTGCTCAACCGGATCCTTGGAGTAGGACCGGCTGAAGGGAGGTCTTGGGAAGAAGGAAGGCTCGTTGTTGAGAGAGTTGACCTGCTCACTCTCCTCGTCTTGTTGCACCAGCGGGCACTGCTCGTATGCGTGCCTCTCGTCTCCGCACATGACGCAGACTTGAGGTTGCTGTTCGACTGCCTTGACACTGAGCTTGTCCATCGCCCGCTGCATGGCGTCCATCTTGGCGGTGAGAGCCGTGATGTGATCGAGCTCATACTTGCCACCTCCTTGGCTACCTCCTTGGCCTCCTCGCTGGCGTGACGTGTCGCGGCCGGACCACTGCTAGTTCTGCGCTATGCTGTCGATCAAGTTCATAGCCTCTAAAGGCTCCCTTGACATCAGCGCGCCTCCCGCAACAGCATCCACGTAAGCACGTGTGCTTTCGTTCAGGCCGTCGTAAAACGTTTGAATTAAAAGCCAGTCGGGTATACCATGGTGTGGACAGGAGTACTGCATTTCTCTAAACCTTTCCCAGGCCTCGTTCAGGGGTTCATCAAAAATCTGCCTAAAGCTGGTCAGGTCATGTCTTACCTTGGCTGTCCTCTTGTGAGGGAAAAATCTGGTCAGAAACAATTTGGACAAGTCCTTCCAAGTTCTAACAGAGTCCCTAGGCAAAGATCCTAACCATTTCTTGGCCTTATCCCTAAGAGTGAAAGGAAATAGAGCAAGCTTGGTGTAATCAGCATTCTCACCGTTGGTTTTGATGGTCGTGATGCACTCGAGGAAGGTCTGGAGGTGAGCGTGCGGGTCCTCGTGGTCGAGTCCGTGGAAGGTGTTCTGCTGCACCATGTTGACAACCCCCGGATTGAAGTTCGGTTGCTGTCCTGGAATGTGTGGCAGCCGGATTGCACCTCGCACGTCTCCAGCTCTCGGCACGTTGAACTCTCGCAGGGTCCGAGGCATGAAAACATCCTCATCATCGTCCGTCAGACGGCCTTCTTCTTCTCGCCTTTCTCTTTCTCTTTCCCTGGCCTCTGCCTCCAGTCTGATTCGGGCTTCGTCCTCTGCCCCAGCCATCTCTTCAGGTTCAGGTGCCTTGGTACGGGTCGGACCAGATTGGTGCGGCCTGGCCGTGCCTGAATCGGTACGGGTCGGACCAGATTGGTGCGGCCTGGCCGTACCAGAGGGTGGCTGAGCAGTCTCGGCTGAGTCTGGAGGAGTTTGATCGAACAGTGGGCCCTTGCTTCTCAGATTATATTTCAACCTGTATTTGCCTGCAGGGGGGGTTCAAAAGCCAGTTTTTAGTGATTTTGATTAAGAAAAAGCAAGAAAGATACAAGATAAAATCTAGATTAACTAAGTAAGGTAAAATCTAACTAGGCAATTGGTTACCGTCCCCGGCAACGGCGCCAAAAACTTGTTCGCGCGAAAGCGCAACGCAAGTTTCGGTACGCTTGAGGGCGTACCTTTTAAAACCGCGCTTACACTTCACGAGTAAGGGTTGCAAGTGCACAACCCCTATCGAGTAATATAATCGGGTATCGATCCACAGGGACGGGCAATTGTTAGGTTAGAATCTACCAAACTCAATTAAAAACTAGAAGTGAGAAAGATTTGGTTTGGTATTTAAGTTCCTAAAAGATCAATTCAAACAAATCAAACAATGCAAACAGGTGTAATAAAGTGCTAGAAGAAATGTAAACTTTGTTTTGATTATGGATAAAAGGCGTTTCCAGGGTTTCAGACTTCATCTGTGATCTGCCTCTAGTGGTACGGCCCGTACCAAGTTGGTACGGCTAGGCCGTACTTCACTTGGTAAGGCAAGGCCGCACCACTCTGGTAAGACCCGTACTGGCTTGCCAGAACAGAGCTTACCAGTTCGAGTTGATGCATTCCTTGCTGGTACCTTGTGCTAAACTCTTTAGAAAGGTTCAATTGACCATACCTAAGGTTCCTAAGCCTTAACTCTCGTGTGTTGGATCAAGATCTAGGTTGGAATGCAATTGATTGTCTTTTAGGGATTTCTACACCTCAATTTTCATGTGTTGGTACAGATCTACCCTAGCTGGTTGATTGGAGACCTAAGGCACCCTCTAATCTGTCGATTAGAGGAGAATTCAACCTCTCGGCTTCAATTCGAACAAGTCTACCCTAAACAATTGATTTGGTTGAGAGATTGAGATGATCACATGACCTTGATAGGTTTGATCTAGACCTAGAGGTTCATCATACACAATCACAGCAATCAAAGCAAGAGATGACAAAGAAATCACAATCAATCAATCAAAAGAGTTCATACAAAATACAAGTCAAAGAAAGTCAAAGCAAATCAAGAATCCATCTCTAAACCCTAGAAACTAAAATAACTACTCACAGCACATGATCTGATCTAAAAATACAATAAGAGGGATAAAGAAAGCCATGGATCGAAGGGATCGAGTGGAGGAAGCTTGATCCGTCGAGTTTCGCCTCTTCCTCTTCCTTCATTCTTGCTCCTGGCTCCTCAGCTCTCTTTCTCTCTCTTACTGTGCTCTCAAATAGATCTGGAATGGAATAGCTTTCGAAATTGGAGAGCTCCCCGCCTTAAATAGCCTCTGCCAAGATTTGAATCTGTCAGGCCGCCTTTAAGTACGGCCCGTACCAAAGTGGTACGGCCTGGCCGTACCAGGCGTGATGAGCTGAAATCAGCTAAGTCTGGTGAGACCCGTACCAAGCCTGGTAAGGGTCGTACCTCATCATCCAAATCGCCGTTTCTTCGTGTGTTTTGCTCCAAACCTGCAGAAAACAAACAAACATTCAGCAGTACCAAATTCTAAAGATATATCGATGAAATGCACATGATTCTGGTGAATTAGGGCACGAATCTGGTACTAAAACAGGCCTAAAATAAACTAAATATGCGAGGTATCATTCATCCAATCCACCATTTGGATGAACTGATCGTACTCGGCTGTAGGGGCATCAGATGGTGCCGCCCCTGAAGATCCGGCTCTAGCTGCCGATGTGCCTGCCTCCCTATATGCATTAAAAGGGGGCTCCTCCTCTTCTCTTTGCTGCCGATCGATGTTAGCTTGATTTTGCATTGCGGCTTGGCTCTCGATTACATCAATGTAATACTGAGGAGGCTCATAATACGGGCTCGCGTGGCGTGCCATTTTCCATGAGGCCCTACTACGGAGATTGAGATGTCGGAAGGGAAATTGGAGGATTCCCTTAGGTGAATTGTAGAAGTAGGGACCTGGGTAGTGGCCGGTGACAAATTTCATTGCTTGGAGGCATGACATGTCGATTTGTGTGAGCCCGCTTGCCTCTTTGAGATGATCGATTTGCAGAGCGAGGTGGTTGGCCAAGATCGTGGCCACGAATCCGATGGAGGTTTTTCCACCCTTTTTCTTGGCTTGGGTGACCTCACGAATTTGTTTGCAGAGGAGATGGCCGAGGTGAGGTCGCATCGGTGTTGGCTCGATCATGCATTTGAGGAGATAGAGCTCGGGTAATGTCACCTTGGATGAACTCTCGCCTCTCGCGAAAATGGAATTGGTAAGGATTACTTGCAAGAGGCGAACTTGGGGATGGATGATCCTGCTTGCCGGTCGAGTTGTGTTTTGGTTGTCTTCGGTGATGCTGTACCAGAATCCTCGGCAGTCAGGAGAATCAGAGGTGCCATTGTTGGTGAGGTTGAAGATTGCACAGAAATCATCCATGGTGACTATGTACTGCTCGCCAATCATCTGGAAAGAGATGGAGTCTTCATTGTATCTGAAGGTTGCAAGGAACTCCCTCGTGAGCACCTTGTAAATTTTAACTCCTTTGATCAGTTGGAGGAATTGCCAGAGATGGATGCGGTTTGCGAGCTGTTCGGTTTGTGCAAGGAGGCCTAGTCGCTCGAGTGTCTGTGTTGATGGACTTGTGGTATATGACCTCCCTGGCTTTCATCCTCTTGTAGCTTTGTCCGAATTGTGGATGCAAGAAGACGGGTTGGTACTCGGTTGCTTCCTCCATCGACTCATCGGAGTCCTCTTCCTCAAGACCGAAATCCTGAGGGTTGAACTCCTCCGGGTCATAATCTGCATCTGAGACTGGTGTGTCTCTGATCGATTGCTGAGCGTCGGAATGAGAGGATGAATGGTTGGAGGATTGTGGTTGCGAACCGGAGGACCGGGAGGATCGGCTAGAGGAGCTCTGCGGTGAACTACTAGGGCCGGCACTTCCGAGGGCTTTCTTAGCACTCCTTGTAACTGCCCCTAAAATATTTTTCATTTTCGGGGCCATTTGCTCAAATTTAATATCTCTGTTACGGACCGTATCGGTCAATACGGTCTTAATACGGACTGGTTAGCTGGTGAAATTTGACCAAGTACAGGACTGAATACGGACCGTATCACAAATATGGACCGTATTAAAGGGTATTTCTGGAGAGACTAAGTGCTGGTTCTGGTAAACTATTACTGACCGTATTGGGTCAATACGGACCGTATTGGGTCAATACGGACCGTATTATACTGGTAAAAATTGGGAAAATTAACAGAAACTAATTTTTTTGTGATTTTTGTGATTTTTTGCAAAAATAAAACTTGATTATCTAAACTAATGTAACAGAGTTTAAATTAAAACAAATGTAAAAATGAAATTAAACTTTGAAATTAAAAAAGGGTTTTAGAAAAACCGAATTTGGAGAAGTTGGATCGAGTGGCCGTCGGATACGGACCCGGTACGGTCCGTATTAGGACAGAGGCGCGGAGAAGGTGGTCGGCGGCGGCTTCAATGTTGAAGGAGATGAGATTGGCGACGGAGATCGGTGGCAAAAGGAGGTGCTTGATTTCGGGTAAGAATGGAAGAGGGAGAAAGAAAGGAGATGGAGGGGGGGAGAAAGAGGAAGAGAGGGGTTAAGGAATTAAAACGAAATGGATTAACGGTTATGAGACGTGATTCGCGCGGGATTTCAAACGTCTCTTCTTAACGGGTTCGCATCTCCCGAATTGGCCTTCATTACGGACCGTATCCGCCAATACGGTCCGTATTCAATCCGTTATGCTCAGACCCAATAACCGCTAAGTTTTATTTCCTTTGAATACGGGCCGTATCAGCCAATACGGGCCGTATTCACCACTTATTTCATGTCTTCTTACTCTATTACCCCCGTATCCATTGGTAAGATCCGTATCAGCCAATACAGGTCGTACCAGAGAGTATTTTTCCATCTTCCGAGACGTCTTTTAATCAAGCCTTTCCTCCAGTATGCTTACCTGATCATAGGAAAATGGTGGGTATGAGTTGTTTCTTTGTTTAAGTCCTAATTAAACTAAAATAAATAATTTATACGAAAATATAAAAGTGGCCTTAGGTTGCCTCCCAAGAAGCGCTTGTTTTAAGTCGTTAGCTTGACTTGGTGTTTTGTCAGTTCCTTCCAGATGTCCTCCCATTAATGCAAGCGGGTTGCTTATCGGGTGGTTCGCCTTCAGCATCTTTTGTGGTTTCATCATCACTGCCATTTTCGAAGAAGTCGGTTGGTGTTTGAGGTCCGGGGTCGAACGCTAGACTCACACCAAGCACTATTTCAACCTCGTCCAGTCTTTGAGAAATTGCATCGAGTTCTTCACGTAGGTTTTTGATTAATGCAAGGGCTAAGAGAGAATAATTCATGTTGTTTGCGATATTGGGACTCTTGTTCAGATCATCGGTTTGTTGTGTCACGGAGGTTGGATGGACCTGACCGTCATCTTGTACAATGAACAATCTCTCCATTTCTGCTTCGTGCACCATTTCTTCGATGTCTTCAAATTCGTCCATTCGCAATTCATCATTGCCATACTCGTCCGTTGTTTCTAAATTGTAGACAAGATTTATGTCAGGTGGGACTTTGGTCTCATTCATGTTGAAGATCATCTTGTTCTCGCCAACATTGAGTGAAATCTTTCCATTCCTAACATCAATCATTGCCCCACATGTGGCGAGGAATGGCCTTCCAAGGATGATCGGAATCTGCTCATCTTCTTCCATATCAACTACCACAAAATCTGCTGGTATCCAGAATTTACCGACTTTGATTGGGATATCAAGCAACATTCCTTCAGGATATCGAATTGATCAGTCAACTAGTTGCAATGAAATCCTTGTTGGTGATAGGTCTCCACATTCCAATTTGTCAAATACTACCTTAGGCATCAGGCTCACACTTGCTCCCAGATCACATAAAGCTCTCTTAAAATCGGTTGTGCCAATGGTACATGGTATCGAGAAGCTTCCCGGATCTTTCAACTTTGTCGGTAATTTGCTTTACACGAGCGCACTGCATTCCAGATTGAGCGGAACTGTTGAGAATTCTTGGAGTCTACTTTGGTTTGAAAGAATCTCCTTCAGAAATTTAGCATACGAGGGTATGCTTGCAATTGCTTCAGTAAAGGGGATTGTGACTTGTAATTGCTTGAGTGTCTCCATGAATCTCGCAAATTGCTGCTCTACCTTGTGCTTGGCAGGCCTTGGAGGGAATGGCAGAGGTGGCTTGTAGGGTGGTGGTGAAATGTATTCAGGTTCGGGTTGTCGCTCGTCTCCACCTACGGTGTCATTCTGCTCCTCAGTAAGGTCTATCTGTAGTTCGAATACGGGCGGCTCCGGTGGTTGCGGCTCGTACTCTTAGGAATGCGATGGTTCTGCATGCATCTCATCAGAAGTTTGATCGGGCATGGGAGGTCCCTGATAAGCTGTACCGCTCCTTAATGTTATGCTCTTGCAAGTCTCTCTTGGGTTTTCTTCCGGTTGGCCCAGAAATTTACCTTTTTCGCGTGTAATACTCGAGAGTTCTTTAGCCATCTTAGAGACATTGTCTTCTAAGTCTTTGTTGCGGTTTGTTAAGGATTCGATCTTTTGCGTGATTTCGACGTTAGCCTTATCTTGCTTCTCTAGAAATCTCTCCATTAGAGATGTGATGTCAGGTTGCTGTGGTTGGTTGTATTGCCTTGGATGGTTTCGGTTGTTCGGATGGTATGTATTGTAGGCGGGCTGAGGTCGAAAGCTGTTGTCGATTGCGTTTGCTTGCTCCATTTCTTCCTCAGTTTCTGTCACATTCATACATTCGGTCATCTCATGCGCTCCTCCACAATAGCCACATGCTGTTGTGGCATTGACTGCTGCTACCGTTCGCTGCTTGGTTTGCTTGTTGAGTGTCATTTGCAAAGCATCAATCTTTGCGCTCAGCATGGATATATCATCTACTCGGTGCATGCCAGGTGTTGGAGTTGGCTTCTTTCGCTCAGGGATCCAGTAGTGTTGGTTGATTGCAATCTCTTCAATTAGGTTGTAAGCCTCGTCAGGTTCCTTGTTCATGATTGCTCCTCCTACGGAAGCATCAATAGACAACCTATCGGTAGGGTTTAGACCATTATAAAAAATTTTGGACAATCAGCCATCTTTCTAGACAATTATGTGGACAACACCTTAACATATCCTTATATCTATCCCATGCCTCACACAATGTTTCACCATCCCTTTGTTCAAAATTAGTAATTGCATTTCTAAACCTCTAAGTTTTGGATGGTGGAAAATATTTTGCAATAAAGACATTAAACAATTGGTCCCAAGTTTGAATGGAATTGGTCGGTAAGGAAAACAACCATGCTCTTGCTTTATCTTTTAATGAGAATTGAAATAGCCTTAGCCTGATTGCTTCATCGGTAACTCCGTTGATCTTTATCGTCTCGCATATCCCTAGGAAAATTGACAAATAAAGATGTGAATCTTCATGTGGAAATCCTCCAAATTGCTGTTGCGAAACCATATTTATGAGAGCAGGTTTGATCTCAAAATTACGGTTTGTAATAGTTGGCGGGTTTATGTTAGAATTAGGATCATTCGCGCGCGGTACGCAATAATCTCGTAGAAGTTTGGGTCTTGCTGCATCGTGAACTCCATTATCACCATTGTGTTGTCTTCCATTGTTGATCGGTTCGTTCAATGAGATATTCATGTTGATCGAATCTGAGTCTTCTTCGCTTTCAGAATTACTTGATGAAGAACTATGATTGGTTCTTATCGGTGATGTGGAAGCAAATTGTCCTCTCCTACTAGCAATCCTCTCAGATCTTCGTACGGATAATTCGGCCAGCGTGCAGTGTCCTAAAAAGAAAAGAAAATCTGAAAATTAAACTAAAAACTGAAAATAAAAATAAAATGAAAAAAAACGAAATTGAAAATAAAAGAAAAAAATAAAAATGCAGAAAATAAAAAGAAATCTAGGCGTTTCTAGTTAATTGGATTCAATGGTCAAAGCAAGGACGTCTCGCGAGGCCTTGCACAATGAACCGTTATTCCCCGGCAACGGCGCCAAAAAGCTTGATCACTCAAAAGAGAGCAATGTTTCTTTTAATATTTATAAACTCGGAAATGCTATCGGTTCGGACTGCAAGCGCACAATCCTATCGAGTAGTATAATCGAGGTCGATCCACAGGGAATATTGGTTCAATGCTTTGAGCGATCGAATCGCAATCTTTCGAAAGGCTAGATGAAATCTGAAAATTGAGAGATGTTGTTTTGATCAATGTAAATTAGGAAGCAATTAAAATAAAGATAGAGATGAGAATTCCTAGGGTTTTGGCACACCATTGCTACTCAATCCACTTTGACAATATATTCCTGTTGCGTCTGATTTCCTGTTGTTGTTTTAATGAAAGACACCACATAGGTCACTGCGATTTATGTTACGCAAGAATGACAGATCTTTCACCGAGATTCTACATAGGACACTGCGATTTACCTTACGCAAATGTCTAATCTCTCAAATACCCCAAATTACTACACAGATCACTGCGATTTACTTTACGCATGTGATGGAATTTGGTACGCATTTTGTTGGTCTGGTTTATGGTTTCTCCGCTAAGGTTTTCTTCACATAAACCTAATAGATCTCAACAAGGCTAATTCATACAAATAGTTTCTCTTACCATTAAAGTACTGTCACTACCCTAACGGACTTAAACTAGATCATTGAAATTAGATGAAGAGATAGTAAATCACAAAAGCATTTTAGTACAACAACAAGAAATCATAATCAACAGAAATATATATATCAAAACATCAAGAGTAACAAGGTTTACTGCCTAGCCCTAAGAAAAGGAACTTAGCCGCGGAACGGCATTGTTACAGGCACTCCTCTCTTCTCACCTTAATCAAATCTAACCCTAATTACAAAGATAACTATTCCTTCTGCCCAGGGGCTTTATATAGGAGTGGAGGGACGTCTGGAGGTTGAGTAGGGGCTAAGAAACTGATCTGGAAACAGCTGTCAGCAGTTATTCCCCAAGGGTCGCCTTCGGATACGGACCGTATTAGGTGATACGGTCCGTATTAGGACCTTGACGGTTAGAGTTTATTGCTCCCAGCGCTATCTTCTGGTCTGTGCTAGGCCTGGTCCGTATTAGTCAATACTGGCCCTAACAGATACTTAGTCGATGAGCGTCGCTGATCCGATTGACCCGATTCTAGCTCCATTTGGTGTAAAATAGTCCCAAAACCTGTTTTCTGCAATAAAACATAAAGAAGGGTGACAGTAGCCTTTTTCTCTAATTAATTAAACATAAGTGTGAGAAAATATGTAAAACCTAAGCCAAAACCCTACGTAAATCATCATTATTTTGACTTTGATCAATCCGCAAGGATAGTGTATTAGATTATAAACACTTTTCACTAGTCTAGGTGCTCTGGTTGGTTGAAAATAGTTTAGAAAATAATTTTATAATAGTTTTGAAAATAGTTTGTTGGGTTTGATACCCTAAAGTTGTAGGCGGAGGCGCTAATTGTGATAAGATTTGAGTTAAACAATTAAATAGAGATTCTCTAGGGTTTAGGTTTTCTCCTTCGAAATTGTGCCAAATATATATTTCTAACGTCTTCCTACCCCGCATGCGGCCTGTCACCCTGTATGCGGCATAGAATTGTCCCACAGCTACCCCGCATGCGTCACTGTCACTACCCCGCAGGGCGTGCTGGGTTTCTGTTTACGTGATTTGAAAGGTTTTTCGATCTTGCGATTGGCTTTTGGGCTAACAGTTCAGAGTGTTATAAGTATGCAATTAACTTTCTCACACAAACCTAATCGTTCATATCATGTTTTACCCCTTAATCAATTATCCCAAAGACCCTACCTAAATTAAGTATCTACTAATAAAACCTAAATTTCCAATCTACGCTATCCTGCCAAGGGAGGCCCCTGGGTTCTAACCCTCTACTTTGAACCTCTGTCAAGCCTCGTTAGCCGAAGTATTACATATAGCTACATGCAATCCCACTCACACCGGGTTGCAATGAAATCATACACCTATTGGTATGTGGAGAGTCACTGGCATATAGTAGACAGAACTATGTATGCAAGGACTTAATAAAAAAGAATTTAAATAATAAATCAAACACAAATCAACATACACAAAACATAAATATATATATTAAAACATAACAAAGAATTCAATTACAAACCCTCACCCTAGAGATGAGGAGTTTAGTTCATCATGGCCATAGCAAAATAAAGGAAATAAAATAAAGAGAACATAAGACTACAACCTAATTGAAGATTGAAGAACCCTAGCCTCCTTAGATGACGTCTTCTTCTCTTGCTCGGTTTTCGATGACTACTCTCCTCTCTCTTAGTAACTCTAACTAACCTAGCATGAGGATGCTAATCGATTCTATGGACTTAACACAATTAAACACGCACACCAAATCCTATTACAAGGTGGAGACTTGGAGTGCACTCCAAGTTTGCATAGAAGGAGCCAAACTTGGCCTTGAAGCAATCACGCCCTTCTCGAAGAATTCTGTCGAAATTAGCATCAACGGTGGAGTTTTGATCAGCATCTGAACAGTCCATGGATCGTGCGGCATAGAGTGACCCAGCACGACCTCCTGACTTAGCGGATTTTATGTAATTTTGCCATTTCGCATGTTATGCACTTCGTGTGAGGTGTTGCATGCTTCTAGCGGTGTCCTGATTTGGTGCTAACTTCATAAATCGCCTAAATTTGACACATTTGCTCCATTTTTTGGCCTAAATACGCAACTTTCTCTAAAACCTGCCAAAATAGCCTAAAAACACGTTTGCGATAAATAAATTAGGAAAATAGCTACTTCACATTCGCTTTTGGCCATTTTTCGCAATAAAAGATATGGATTTTGGCTATATGTTTTGGCCCGATCACACCCCCAAGCTTAAACTTGTATTCGTCCTCGAATAAAACAAAGAAAAAGCTATGGATAGGTTGGCTAAAAATATCTCTTGCAAAAGAATTTCGAAAATAATGAATAATTTTCTAAGTACTAACCTAATACAAAAATGCTCAACCAATTCCTAAATATTTGTACTTGGTAAAATTTCTAGAAAATGGAAACCTTTGCATTCACAACACTTCGATTTTACTAGAAAATAAATTACAGACAATTCGTCTTAAAATTATTATGGTAAAAGAGATCTTAAAACCAATCAATATATTCAGTTCTCATCCCTTTAAGTTTTCGATCCCTTCTTTTGACCTAAAATTTCAAAGAGTAAGTGTGTTAGCAGAATGCAACCTTAAAAAAAATTGCAAAAAGTAAATACACCTTACTCAATTTGATTTTACCCTTCTAGCGCATAGATACAAACGAGAGGTTATGCGTTATGAATGTACCTAAGGATTTCATCGGGTGATTCTTCTATCGCATAGATACAAACGAGAGGTTATGTGATCCGAATGCACCTAAGTATTTCATCAAATCTCAAATTAAAACACGGTGGTGGGACCTATTTAACGTCCTCTTCTAATAATTAGTCTTTTTGGATTTTTGTTGGGACTTATTATTATGTCCTCTTTTGGTACTTAGTTGCATCTACTATGAATACACACAATTCCTAGATTTATTTGCATCTATAAATTATCTTTAATAATTTTTGCCAAACTATAGGGGTCTTAATTTAAAAAGGATGTAGTTTAGAAAATATCCCCAGCTTTAAGAAATTTTTGCTACATAATGCATAAGGAAAATTATCTCAAAAGTATTTCTTTTCAATTCGCTATGTTGTTCACCTTAGCCTTTTCATGTATAAAATTTCAATCAATTGTCTTGGAGACTATGCTACTTTTTCATTTAGGAACTGGTTCAAACAAAATTTCATAAGTAAAATGCCTTCGAAAATAATTTAAAAATTTTGTGTGTCTTCATGTGTTGCACTCTACCTAACCTAACGACTCTATCTGACCTAATCCTATACTTTATGCAATCCCAAACAATTAAGTCCAGTTGGGTCGCAACTACCATTTTCTCTTGCCATCTAACAACAATACTAGAGTGCCGCAAAGACATTAGATTAGAGTGCTGAATTAGGGTTGCAACTATCCTCTTCTCTTTCCATTTGGCGAGAGTACTAGAATGCTGCAAAGACTTTCAATGAGAGTGTTGTATTCTGGTTACAACTACCCCCAACTCCTGCCCTCATGTGACACTTCTATAGTGTTCTAAAGACCTTCAATTAGAATGTTATATTGGGGTTGCAACTACCCTCTTCTCTTGTCATCTAATGACACAACTAGAGATTGCTACAAAAACCTTCAATTAGAGTGTTATAGTAGGGTTCTAACTACCATATTCTCTTGCCATCAAACGACACAACTACAGAGTGCTGCAAATACCTTCAATTAGAGTGTTGTAATAGGGTTGCAACTACCCTCTTCTCTTGGCATCTAATGACACAACAAAAGAGTGCTTTAAAGACCTTCAATTAGAGTGTTGTAGTAGGGTTGCAACTACCCTCTTCTCTTGCCATCTAACAACAATACTAGAGTGCTGCAAAGACCATAGATTAGAGTGCACCATTAGGGTTGCAACTACCATATTCACTTTTCATTTAACGACTCAACTAGAGTGCTGCAAAGACCTTCAATCAGAGTGTTGTATTAGAGTTGTAACTACCATCATCTTTTGTCATTTAATGAAAAAATTAGAGTGATGCAAAGACCTTCATTTAGAGTGTTGCATTAGGGTTGCAACTACCATCTTCTCTTTCCATTTGGCGATAGTACTAGACTGCTGCAAAGACTTCCAATGAGAGTTTTGTATTGTCGTTACAACTACCCTCTTCTCTTTCCATCGTGTGACACTTCTATAATGCTTTAAAAACCTTCAATTAGAATGTTGTATTGACGTTGGAAATACCTTCAATTAAAATGTTGCCATCAAACGACACAATTAGAGAGTGCTGCAAATACCTTCAACTAGAGTGTGTAGTAGGTTGGCAACTACCCTCTTCTCTTGCCATCTAACCACACAACAAGAGAGTTCTTTAAAGACCTTCAATTAGAGTTTTGTAGTTGGGTTCCAACTACCTTTTTCTCTTACATCTAACAACAATACTAGAGCGCAACAACCCTAGATTAGAGTGTTGCATTAGGATTGCAACCACCCACTTATTTTTCCATTTGGCGACAGTACTAGACTGCAACAATGACTTTCAATGAGAGTGTTGTATTGTGACCCTTTTTTTTCATTCCATCATGTGACACTACTCTATAGTGCTTTGAAGACCTTCAATTAGAATGTTGTATTGGGGTTGCAACTACCCTCTTCTCTTGCCATCTAATGACAAAGCTAGAGATTGCTACAAAGAACTTCAATTAGATTGTTATAGTAGGGTTCTAACTACCCTCTTCTCTTGCCATCAAACAACACAATTAGAGAGTGCCTTAAAAACCTTCAATTAGAGTGTTGTAGTTGGGTTCCAACTACCCTCTTCTGTTGCCATCTAACGACACAACAAGAGAGTGCTTTAAAGACCTTTAATTAGAGTGTTGTAGATGGGTTGCAACTACCCTTTTCTCTTTCCATCTAACAACAACACTAGAGTGCTATAAAGACATTAGATTAGAGTGCTGCATTAGGGTTGCAGCTACCCTCTTCTCTTTCCATTTGGTGACTGTACTAGACTGCTGCAAAGACTTTCAATGAGAGTGTTGTACTATAGTTACAACTACCCCTTTCTCCTGCCATCAGGTGACACTACTATAGTGTTTTAAAGACCTTCAATTCGAATGTTATATTGGGGTTGCCACTACCCTCTTCTCTTGCCATTTAATGACTCTACGAGAGATTGCTACAAAAACCTTCAATTAGAGTGTTATAGTAGGGTTCTGACTACCCTCTTCTCTTGTCATCAAACAACACAACTAGAGAGTGCTGCAAATACTTTCATTAGTGTGTTGTAGTAGAGTTGCAACTACCATCTTCTCTTACCATCAAACGACACAACAAGAGAGTGCTTTAAAGACATTCAATTAGAGTGTTGTAATAGGGTTGCAACAACCCTCATCACTTGCCATCTAACAACAATACCGGAGTACTACAAAGACCATAGATTAGAGTGTTGCATTAGGGTTGCAACCACCCTCTTCTTTTTCCATTTGGCGACAGTACTAGACTGCAACAATGACTTTCAATGAGAGTGCTGTATTGTGGTTACAACTACCCTTTTCTCTTTCCATCATGTGACACTTCTATAGTGCTTTATAGACTTTCAACTAGAATGTTGTATTGGGGTTGCAACTACCTTCTTCTCTTGGCATCTAATGACACAACTAGAGATTGTTGCAAAGAACTTCAATTAGATTGTTATAGTATGGTTCTAACTACCCTCTTCTCTTGTCATCTAATGACACAACTAGAGATTGTTGCAAATACCTTCAATTAGAGAGTTGTAGTAGGGTTGTAGCTCCCCTCTTCTCTTGCCATCTAACGACACAACTAGAGATTGCTGCAAATACCTTCAATTAGAGAGTTGTACTAGGGTTGCAGCTCCCCTCTTCTCTTGTCATCTAACGACACAACAAGAGAGTGCCTTAAAAACCTTCAATTAGAGTGTTGTAGTTGGGTTCCAACTACCCTCTTCTCTTGCCATCTAACGACACAACATGAGAGTGATTTAAACACCTTGAATTAGAGTGTTGTAGTTGGGTTGCAACAACCCTTTTCTCTTGCCATCTAACAACAATACTAGAGTGCTGCGCAGACATTAGATTAGAGTGCTGGATTAGGATTGCAACTACCCACTTTTCTTTCCATTTGGCGACAGTATTAGACAGCTGGAAAGACTTTCAATGAGAGTGTTGTATTCTGGTTACAACTACCCCCTTCTCCTGCCATAAGGTGACACTTATATACTGTTTTAAAAACCTTCAATTACAATGTTGTATTGGTGTTGCAACTACCCTCTTCTCTTGCCATATAATGACACAACCAGAGATTGCTACAAAGACATTCAATTAGAGTGTTATAGTAGGGTTCTAACTACCCTCTTCTCTTGCTAACAAACGAAACAAATTGAGAGTGCTGCAAATACCTTCATTGAGATTGTTGTAGTAGAGTTGCAGCTACCCTCTTCTCTTGCCATCTAATGACACAACAACAGAGTGCTTTAAAGACCTTCAATTAGAGTGTTGTAGTTGAGTTGCAAGTACCCTTTTCTCTTTCCATCATGTGACACATCTTGCTTTAAAGACCTTCAATTAGAATGTTTTACTGGGGTTGCAACTACCCTCTTCTCTTGCCATCTAAGGACACAACTAGATATTGCTACAAAGACCTTCAATTAGAGTGTTATAGTAGAGTTCTAACTACCCTCTTCTCTTGCCATCAAACAACACAATTAGAGTGTGCTGGAAATACCTTCAATTAGAGTGTTGTAGTAGCGTTGCAGCTACCCTCTTCTCTTGCCATCTAACGACACAACAAGAGAGTGCCTTAAAGACCTTCAATTAGAGTGTCGTAGTTGGGTTCCATCTACCCTTTTCTCTTTCCATCTAACAACAATACTAGAGTGTTGTAAAGATATTATTATATTAGAGTGCTGCATTAGGGTTGCAGCTACCCTCTTCTCTTTCCATTTGGCGACTGTACTAGACTGCTGCAAAGACTTTCAATGAGAGTGTTGTATTCTAGTTACAACCAACCCTTTTACCTGCCATCGTGCGACTCTTCCATAGTGTTATAAAGACCTTCAATTCGAATGTTGTGTTGGGGTTGCAACTACCCTCTTCTCTTGCCATTTAATGACACTACGAGAGATTGCTATAAAGACCTTCAATTAGAGTGTTATACTAGGGTTCTAAGTACCCTCTTCTCTTGCCATCAAAAAACACAACTAGAGAGTGCTGCAACTACTTACAATTAGTGTGTTACAGTAGAGTTGCAACTACTACCCTCTCTTGCCATCAAACGACACAACAAGAGAGTGCTTTAAAGACATTCAATTAGTAGGGTTGCAACTACCCTCATCCCTTGCCATCTAACAACAATACAATGACCATAGATTAGAGTGTTGCATTCGGGTTGCAACCACCCTCTTCTTTTTCCATTTGGCGACAGTACTAGACTGCAACAATGACTTTCAATGAGAGTGTTGTATTGTGACCCTTTTCTCATTCCATCATGTGACACTTCTATAGTGCTTTAAAGACCTTCAATTAGAATGTTGTATTGGGGTTGCAACTACCCTCTTCTCTTGCCATCTAATGACATAGCTTGAGATTGCTACAAAGAACTTCAATTAGATTGTTATAGTAGGGTTCTAACTACCCTCTTCTCTGGCCATCAAACAACACAATTAGAGAGTGCCTTAAAAACCTTCAATTAGAGTGTTGTAGTTGGGTTCCAACTACCCTCTTCTCTTGCCATCTAACGACACAACAAGAGCGTGATTTAAACACCTTGAATTAGAGTGTTGTAGTTGGGTTGCAACTACCCTTTTCTCTTGCCATCTAACAACAATACTAGAGTGCTGCGAAGACATTAGATTAGAGTGCTGCATTAGGATTGCAACTACCCACTTCTCTTTCTATTTGGCGACAGTACTAGACAGCTGGAAAGACTTTCAATGAGAGTGTTGTATTCTGGTTACAACTACCCCCTTCTCCGGCCATCAGGTGACGCTTCTATACTGTTTTAAAAACCTTCAATCAGAATGTTGTATTGGTGTTGCAACTACCCTCTTCTCTTGCCAACAAACGAGACAACTAGAGAGCGCTGCAAATATCATCAATGAGATTGTTGTAGTACAGTTGCAGCTACCCTCTTCTCTTGCCATCTAACGACACAACAACAGAGTGCTTTAAAGACCTTCAATTAGAGTGTTGTAGTTGAGTTCCAAGTACCCTTTTCTCTGGCCATCTAACAACAATACTAGAGTGTTGCAAAGACATTAGATTAGAGTGCTGCATTAGGTATGCAACTGCCATCTTCTCTTTCCATTTGGCGACAGTACTAGACTGCAACAATGACTTTAAATGAGAGTGTTGTATTGTGGTTATAACTACTGTTTTCTCTTTCCATCATGTTACACATCTTGCTTTAAAGACCTTCAATTAGAATGTTGTACTGGGGTTGCAACTACCCTCTTCTCTTGCCATCTAAGGACACAACTAGATATTGCTACAAAGACCTTCAATTAGAGTGTTATAGTAGGGTTCTAACTACCATCTTCTCTTGCCATCAAACAACACAATTAGAGAGTGCTGCAAATACCTTCAATTAGAGTGTTGTAGTAGGGTTGCAGCAACCCTCTTGTCTTTCCATCTAACGACACAACAAGAGAGTGCCTTAAAGACCTTCAATTAGAGTGTTGTAGTTGGGTTCCATCTACCCTTTTCTCTTGCCATCTAACAACAATACTAGATTGTTGTAAAGACATTATTAGATTAGAGTGATGCATTAGGGTTGCAGCTACCCTCTTCTCTTTCCATTTGGCGACTGTACTAGCCAGCTGCAAAGACTTTCAATGAGAGTGTTGTATTCTAGTTACAACCACACCTTTCTCCTGCCATCGTGTGACTCTTCCATAGTGTTTTAAAGACCTTCAATTCGAATGTTGTGTTGGGGTTTCAACTACCCTCTGCTCTTGCCATTTAATGACACTACGAGAGATTGCTATAAAGACCTTCAATTAGAGTGTTATAGTAGGGTTCTAACTACCCTCTTCTCTTCCCATCAAAAAACGCAACTAGGGAGTGCTGCAACTACTTTCAATTAGTGTGTTGCAGTAGAGTTGCAACTACCCTCTCTTGCCATCAAACGACACAACAAGAGAGTGCTTTAAAGACATTCAATTAGAGTGTTCTAGTAGGGTTGCAACTACCCTCATCCCTTGCCATCTAACAACAATACAAAGACCATAGATTAGAGTGTTGCATTAGGGTTGCAACCACCCTCTTCTTTATCCGTTTGGCGACAGTACTAGACTGCAACAATGACTTTCAATGAGAGTGTTGTATTGTGACCCTTTTCTCATTCCATCATGTGACACTTCTATAGTGCTTTAAAGACCTTCAATTAGAATGTTGTATTGGGGTTGCAACTACCCTCTTCTCTTGCCATCTAGTGACATAGCTAGAGATTGCTACAAAGAACTTCAATTAGATTGTTATAGTAGGGTTCTAACTACCCTCTTCTCTGGCCATCAAACAACACAATTAGAGAGAGCTGCAAATACCTTCAATTAGAGTGTTGTAGTAGGGTTGCAGCTACCCTCTTCTCTTGCCATCTAACGACACAACAAGAGAGTTCCTTAAAGACCTTCAATTAGAGAGTTGTAGTTGGGTTCCAACTACCCTTTTCTCTTGCCATCTAACAACAATACTAGAGTGTTGTAAAGACATTAGATTAGAGTGCTGCATTAGGTATGCAACTACCCTCTTCTCTTTCCATTTGGCGACAGTATTAGACTACAACAATGATTTTAAATGAGAGTGTCGTATTGTGGTTACAATTACCGTTTTCTCTTTCCATCATGTGACACATCTTGCTTTAAAGACCATCAATTAGAATGTTGTACTGGAGTTGCAACTACCCTCTTCTCTTGCCATCTAAGGACACAACTAGGTATTGCTACAAAGACCTTCGATTAGAGTGTTCTAATATGGTTCTAACTACCCTCTTCTCTTGCCATCAAACAACACAATTAGAGAGAGCTGCAAATACCTTCAATTAGAGTGTTGTAGTAGGGTTGCAGCTACCCTCTTCTCTTGCCATCTAACGACACAACAAGAGAGTTCCTTAAAGACCTTCAATTAGAGAGTTGTAGTTGGGTTCCAACTACCCTTTTCTCTTGCCATCTAACAACAATACTAGAGTGTTGTAAAGACATTAGATTAGAGTGCTGCATTAGGGTTGCAGCTACCCTCTTCTCTTTCCATTTGGCGACTGTACTAGACTGCTGCAAAGACTTTCAATGAGAGTGTTGTATTCTAGTTACAACCACCCCTTTCTCCTGCCATCGCGTGACTCTTCTATAGTGTTTTAAAGACCTTTAATTCGAATGTTGTTTTGGGGTTGCAACTACCCTCTTCTCTTGCCATTTAATGACACTACGAGAGATTGCTATAAAGACCTTCAATTAGAGTGTTATAGTAGGGTTCTAACTACCCTCTTCTCTTGCCATCAAAAAACGCCACTAGAGAGTGCTGCAACTACTTTGAATTAGTGTGTTGCAGTAGAGTTGCAACTACCCTCTCTTGCCATCAAACGACACAACAAGAGAGTGCTTTAAAGACATTCAATTGGAGTGTTCTAGTAAGGTTGCAACTACCCTCATCCCATGCCATCTAACAACAATACAAAGACCACAGATTAGGGTGTTGTATTTGGGTTGCAACCACCCTCTTCTTTTTTCATTTGGAGACAGTACTAGACTGCAACAATGACTTTCAATGAGAGTGTTGTATTGTGACCCTTTTCTCATTCCATCATGTGACACTTATATAGTGCTTTAAAGACCATCAATTAGAATGTTGTATTGGGGTTGCAACTACCCTCTTCTCTTGCCATCTAATGACATTGCTGGAGATTGCTACAAAGAACTTCAATTAGATTGTTATAGTAGGGTTCTAACTACCCTCTTCTTCGGCCATCAAACAACACAATTAGAGAGTGCCTTAAAAACCTTCAATTAGAGTGTTGTAGTTGGGTTCCAACTACCCTCTTCTCTTGCCATCTAACGACACAACAAGAGAGTGCCTTAAAGACCTTCAATTAGAGAGTTGTAGTTGGGTTGCAACTACCCTTTTCTCTTGCAATCTAACAACAATACTAGAGTGCTGTGACATTAGATTAGAGTGCTGCATTAGGGTTGTAGCTACCCTCTTCTCTTTCCATTTGGCGACAGTACTAGACTGCAACAATGACTTTAAATGAGAGTGTTGTATTGTGGTTACAACTTCCGTTTTCTCTTTCCATCATGTGACACATCTTGCTTTAAAGACCTTCAATTAGAATGTTGTACTGGGGTTGCAACTACCCTCTTGTCTTGCCATCTAAGGACACAACTAGATATTGCTACAAAGACCTTCAATTAGAGTGTTATAGTAGGGTTCTAACTACCCTCTTCTCTTGCCATCAAACAACACAAATAGAGAGCGCTGCAAATACCTTCAATTAGAGTGTTGTAGTAGGGTTGCAGCTACCCTCTTCTCTTGCCATCTAACAACAAAACAAGAGAGTGCCTTAAAGACCTTCAATTATAGAGTTGTAGTTGGGTTCCAACAACCCTTTTCTCTTCCCATCTAACAACAATACTAGAGTGTTGTAATGACATTAGATTAGAGTGCTGCATTAGGGTAGCAGCTAACCTCTTCTCTTTCCATTTGGCTACTGTACTAGACTGCTGCAAAGACTTTCAATGAGAGTGTTGTATTCTAGTTACAACCAACCCTTTCTCCTGCCATCGTGTGACTCTTCTATAGTGTTTTAAAGACCTTCAATTCGAATGTTGTATTGGGGTTGCAACTACCCTCTTCTCTTGCCATCTAACGACACAACAAGAGAGTGCCTTAAAGACCTTCAATTAGAGTGTTGTAGTTGGGTTCCAACTACCATTTTCTCTTGCCAACAAACGAGACAACTAGTGAGTGCTGCAAATACCTTCAATGAGATTGTTGTAGTAGAGTTGCAGCTGCCCTCTTCTCTTTCCATTTGGCGACTGTACTAGACTGCTGCAAAGACTTTCAATGAGAGTGTTGTATTCTAGTTACAACCACCCCTTTCTCCTGCCATCGTGTGACTCTTCTATAGTGTTTTAAAGACCTTCAATTCGAATGTTGTATTGGGGTTGCAACTACCCTCTTCTCTTGCCATTTAATGACACAACTAGAGATTGCTACAAAGACCTTCAATTAGAGTGTTATAGTAGGGTTCTAACTGCCCTCTTCTCTTGCCATCAAAAAACGCAACTAGAGTGTGATGCAACTACTTTGAAGTAGTGTGTTGCAGTAGAGTTGCAACTACCCTCTCTTGCCATCAAACGAGACAACAAGAGAGTGCTTTAAAGACATTCAATTGGAGTGTTCTAGTAGGGTTGCAACTACCCTCATCCCTTGCCATCTAACAACAATACAAGGACCATAGATTAGAGTGTTGCATTAGGGTTGCAACCACCCTCTTCTTTTTCCATTTGGCGACAGTACTAGACAGCAACATTGACTTTCAATGAGAGTGTTGTATTGTGACCCTTTTCTCATTCCATCATGTGACACTCATATAGTGCTTTAAAGACCTTCAATTAGAATGCTGTATTGGGGTTGCAACTACCCTCTTCTCTTGCCATCTAATGACATAGCTAGAGATTGCTACAAAGACCTTCAATTAGATTGTTATAGTAGGGTTCTAACTACCCTCTTCTCCGGCCATCAAACAACACAATTAGAGAGTGCCTTAAAAACCTTCAATTAGAGTGTTGTAGTTGGGTTCCAACTACCCTCTTCTCTTGCCAACTAACGACACAACAACAGAGCGCTTTAAAGACCTTCAATTAGAGTGTTGTAGTTGAGTTGCAAGTACCCTTTTCTCTGGTCATCTAACAACAACACTAGAGTGTTGCAAAGACATTAGATTAGAGTTCTGCATTAAGTATGAAACTACCCTCTTCTCTTTCCATTTGGCGACAGTACTAGACTGCAACAATGACTTTAAATGAGAGTGTTGTATTGTGGTTACAACTACCGTTTTCACTTTCCTTCATGTGACACATCTTGCTTTAAAGACCTTCATTTAGAATGTTGTACTGGGGTTGCAACTACCCTCTTCTCTTGCCATCTAAGGACACAACTAGATATTGCTACAAAGACCTTCAATTAGAGTGTTATAGTAGGGTTCTAACTACCCTCTTCTCCTGCCATCAAACAACACAATTAGAGAGTGCTGCAAATACCTTCAATTAGAGTGTTGTAGTAGGGTTGCAGCTACCCTCTTCTCTTGTCATCTAACGACACAACAAGAGAGTGCCTTAAAGACCATGAATTAGAGTTTTGTAGTTGGGTTCCAACTACCCTTTTCTCTTGCCATCTAACAACAATACTAGAGTGTTGTAAAGACATTAGATTAGAGTGCTGCATTAGGGTTGCAGCTACCCTCTTCTCTTTCCATTTGGCGACTGTACTAGACTGCTGGAAAGACTTTCGATGAGAGAGTTGTATTCTGGTTACAACTACCACCTTCTCCTGCCATCAGGTGACACTTCTATAGTATTTTAAAAACCTCTTCTCTTGCCATATAATGACGCAACTAGAGATTGCTACAAAGACCTTCAATTAGAGCGTTATAGTAGGGTTCTAACTACCCTCTTCTCTTGCCAACAAACGAGACAACTAGAGAGTGCTGCAAATACCTTCAATGAGGTTGTTGTAGTAGAGTTGCAGCTACCCTCTTCTCTTGCCATCTATCGACACAACAACAGAGTGCTTTAAAGACCTTCAATTAGAGTGTTGTAGTTGAGTTGCAATTACCCTTTTCTTTGGCCATGAACAACAATACTAGAATGTTGCAAAGACATTAGATTAGAGTGCTGCATTAGGTATGCAACTAACCTCTTCTCATTCCATTTGGCGACAGTACTAGACTGCAACAATGACTTTAAATGAGAGTGTCGCATTGTGGTTACAACTACCGTTTTCTCTTTCCATCATGTGACACATCTTGCTTTAAAGACCTTCAATTAGAATGTTGTACTGGGGTTGCAACTACCCTCTTCTCTTGCCATCTAAGGACACAACTAGATATTGCTACAAAGAGAGTGCCATCTAACGACACAACAAGAGAGTGCCTTAAAGACCTTCAATTAGAGTGTTGTAGTTGGGTTCCAACAACCCTTTTCTCTTGCCATCTAACAACAATACTAGAGAGTTGTAAAGACATTATATTAGAGTGCTGCATTAGGGATGCAGCTTCCCTCTTCTCTTTCCATTTGGCGACTGTACTAGACTGCTGCAAAGACTTTCAATGAGAGTGTTGTATTCTAGTTACAACCACCCCTTTCTCCTGCCATCGTGTGACTCTTCTATAGTGTTTTAAAGACCTTTAATTCGAATGTTGTATTGGGGTTGCAACTACCCTCTTCTCTTGCCATTTAATGACACTACGAGAGATTGCTATAAAGACCTTCAATTAGAGTGTTATAGTAGGGTTCTAACTACCCTCTTCTCTTGCCATCAAAAAACGCCACTAGAGAGTGCTGCAACTACTTTGAATTAGTGTGTTGCAGTAGAGTTGCAACTACCCTCTCTTGCCATCAAACGACACAACAAGATAGTGCTTTAAAGACATTCTGTTGGAGTGTTCTAGTAGGGTTGCAACTACCCTCATCCCTTGCCATCTAACAACAATACCAAGACCATAGATTAGAGTGTTGCATTAGGGTTGCAACCACCCTCTTCTTTTTCCACTTGGCGACAGTACTAGACTGCAACTATGACTTTCAATGAGAGTGCTGTACTGTGACACTTGTCTCATTCCATCATGTGACACTTATATAGTGCTTTAAAGACCTACATTTAGATTGTTGTATTGCGGTTGCAACTGCCCTCTTCTCTTGCCATCTAATGACATAGCTAGAGATTGCTACAAAGAACTTCAATTAGATTGTTATAGTATGGTTCTAACTACCCTCTTCTCCGGCCATCAAACAACACAATTAGAGAGTGCCTTAAAAACCTTCAATTAGAGTGTTGTAGTTGGGTTCCAACTACCCTCTTCTCTTGCCATCTAACGACACAACAAGAGAGTGATTTAGTCACCTTGAATTAGAGTGTTGTAGTTGGGTTGCAACTACCCTTTTCTCTTGCCATCTAACAACAATACTAGAGTGCTGCGAAGACGTTAGATTAGAGTGCTGCATTAGGATTGCAACTACCACTTCTCTTTCCATTTGGCGATAGTACTAGACAGCTGTTCATACTTTCAATGAGAGTGTTGTATTCTAGTTACAACTACCCCCTTCTCCTGCCATCAAGTGACACTTCTATACTGTTTTAAAAACCTTCAATTAGAGTGTTAGAGTAGGGTTCTAACTACCCTCTTCTCTTGCCATCACACAACACAATTAGAGAGTGCTGCAAATACCTTCAATTAGAGTGTTGTGGTAGGGTTGCAGCTACCCTCTTCTCTTGTCATCTAACGACACAACAACAGAGTGCCTTAAAGACCATGAATTAGAGTTTTGTAGTTGGGTTCCAACTACCCTTTTCTCTTGCCATCTAACAACAATACTAGAGTGTTGTAAAGACATTAGATTAGAGTGCTGCATTAGGGATGCAGCTTCCCTCTTCTCTTTCCATTTGGCGACTGTACTAGACTGCTGCAAAGACTTTCAATGAGAGTGTTGTATTCTAGTTACAACCACCCCTTTCTCCTGCCATCGTGTGACACTTCTATAGTGTTTTAAAGACCTTCAATTCGAATGTTGTATTGGGGTTGCAACTACCCTCTTCTCTTGCCATTTAATGACACTACGAGAGATTGCTATAAAAACCTTCAATTAGAGTGTATTAGTAGGGTTCTAACTACCCTCTTCTCTTGCCATCAAACAACACAACTAGAGAGTGCTGCAACTACTTTCAATTAGTGTGTTGTAGTAGAGTTGCAACTATCCTCTCTTGCCATCAAACGACACAACAAGAGAGTGCTTTAAAGACATTCAATTAGAGTGTTGTAGTAGGGTTGCAACTACCCTCATCCCTTGCCATCTAACAACAATACAAAGACCATAGATTAGAGTGTTGCATTAAGGTTGCAACCACCCTCTTCTTTATCCATTTGGCGACAGTACTAGACTGCAACAATGACTTTCAATGAGAGTGTTGTATTGTGACTCTTGTCTCATTCCATCATGTGACACTACTATAGTGCTTTAAAGACCTTGATTAGAATGTTGTATTGGGGTTGCAACTACCCTCTTCTCTTGCCATCTAATGACATAGCTAGAGATTGCTACAAAGAACTTCAATTAGATTGTTATAGTAGGGTTCTACCCTCTTCTCCGGCCATCAAACAACACAATTAGAGAGTGCCTTAAAAACCTTCAATTAGAGTGTTGTAGTTGGGTTCCAACTACCCTCTTCTCTTGCCATCTAACGACACAACAAGAGAGTGATTTAAACACCTTGAATTAGAGTGTTGTAGTTGGGTTGCAACTACCCTTTTCTCTTGCCATCTAACAACAATACTAGAGTGCTGCGAAGACATTAGATTAGAGTGCTGCATTAGGATTGCAACTACCCACTTCTCTTTCCATTTGGCGACAGTACTAGACTGCAACAATGACTTTAAATGAGAGTGTCGTATTGTGGTTACAACTACCGTTTTCTCTTTCCATCATGTGACACTTCTTTCTTTAAAGACATTCAATTAGAATGTTGTACTGGGGTTGCAACTAACCTCTTCTCTTGCCATCTAAGGACACAACTAGATATTGCTACAAAGACTTTCAATTAGAGTGTTATAGTGGGGTTCTAACTACCCTCTTCTCTTGCCATCAAACAACACAATTAGAGAGTGCTACAAATACCTTCAATTAGAGTGTTGTAGCCGGGTTGCAGCTACCCTCTTCTCTTGCCATCTAACGACACAACAAGAGAGTGCCTTAAAGACCTTCAATTAGAGTGTTGTAGTTGGGTTCGAACTACCCTTTTCTCTTGCCATCTAACAACAATACTAGAGTGTTGTAAAGACATTAGATTAGAGTGCTGCATTAGGGTTGCAGCTACCCTCTTCTCTTTCCATTTGGCTACTGTACTAGACTGCTGCAAAGACTTTCAATGAGAGTGTTGTATTCTAGTTACAACCACCCCTTTCTTCTGCCATCGTGTGACTCTTCTATAGTGTTTTAAAGACCATCAATTCGAATGTTGTATTGGGGTTGCAACTACCCTCTTCTCTGGCCATTTATTGACACTACGAGAGATTGCTATAAAGACCTTCAATTAGAGTGTTATAGTAGGGTTCTAACTACCCTCTTATCTTGCCATCAAAAAATGCAACTAGAGAGTGCTGCAACTACTTTGAATTACACTAGTACAAAAAACTCTTTCACCGACTGTTAAAAAATACCTATACCGACTGTTATTGAGGCGTCAGTGATGGCGCTGGCGGTATAGGTAAATTTTTACTGACGGGTAAATAACAGTCATTGTAGATACCTAACTCTGACTGTTTAAATAAACCGTCAGTGTTGGATACCTACACCGACTGTTTTAAAAAAAAAATAGTCGGTGTTGGCGGCCTACACCGACTGTTTTCTATAAAAAATAGTCGGTGTTGGCGGCCTACACCGACTGTTTTCTATAAAAAACAGTCGGTGTTGGCGGCCTACACCGACTGTTTTTTTTAAGAAACAGTTGGTGTAGTTCTGAAAAATAGTCAATAGTTAGTTCTAAAAACAGTCAGTATCAATTTAAAAACAGTTGGTGTTGGCACAAAATTTTGGCATGGTTCTGTTTGTATCGGGACTATCCTCCATATTTTTACTAGCAAATATTACTATTCGGCATTCATTGACATTAAATAGAATATCATGCAAATAATTTGAGCAACACAGACAATAAACAACACAATATAAACAACATAACTCATATTTCATTCACAAAAAAATACACTAGTTAGTACAAATAATCATGCCATTAGCATTAGTGAAGTCTCTGATACCATCATCCACTATAAGCGGCACAAATTTACCTCTTAAATACTTACAGTATGATTACAAGGTTATTACTGTCACACGTGACATGAAACAAAGTGCACAGATTTACGAGAGTATTATCCCAGCTTTGCAGAACATTTTGCAGGTCCTTCGAACTACTCTTCATAGCATATAAAACATCACCTATTGATAATTAAAAGGACACAATTGGTAAGAAAAAATAGAAAAATAAGTATTTTGAATACATGTACAATGAGATATATCTGACATACCTTTTAAAAATCAAGAAACATATAGCAGATACCACCCCTATCATAGTTTATTTACAAAATTCAATTGAATACATGTACAATGAGATATATCTGACATCCCTCATTTAGCAACTCATGAAATTTCCAAAGAATTCATATACGAACCCGATCAATCACAAATCAATGAGCATTTTGATGCCCTCATGTAATCACAAAGCAACATAGAAAATATTCAAAGAAAAATAGAGATCGTCAATTTACCAAAAATTTGAGGAAGCAAGAAAAACAACACCTGAGGCAATCACTGATGGTAAGAAATTGACAGACTGTAATACCTTGGAAGAGGCTAGCGCATAGAACTTCCTATTACAAAAGTGTAATTAAACCCTTACAGTTATATTAGTCTGAATAGTGACAAGATTAAGAAACCTTGGAAGAGGCTAGCGCTTCTATTCTTTTCTCCTCTCCAGACTTGTTGCCACCGAGACCCAAAAGTACCTTATGCTGCTACAATACAACAACACTACAACTGTTAGAATTATCAAATTAGCACTAATTTGAAAATTGAAAACCCATTGTTAACTATATACGAGCTAGCAAACATTAATATGCCAGTTGAGAGAGAATAGGTAACCTTATTTTTGTTACCTTTTGAAAGGTTCAAAAATTCAAATTATAATAATTCCTGTAAATTGCCAAAAGAACCAAGTCATTATTCGCACCAGCCAAGGGAGGAAAATATATAACAATGATCACTCAAAAGAGAGTAATGTTTCTTTTAATATTTATAAACTCGGAAATACTATCGGTTCGGACTGCAAGCGCACAATCCTATCGAGTAGTATAATCGAGGTCGATCCACAGGGAATATTGGTTCAATGCTTTGAGCGATCGAATCGCAATCTTTCAAAAGGCTAGACGAAATCTGAAAATTGAGAGATGTTGTTGTGATCAATGTAAATTAGGAAGCAATTAAAAG
Source organism: Carex littledalei (assembly GCA_011114355.1). Lineage (NCBI taxonomy): Eukaryota > Viridiplantae > Streptophyta > Magnoliopsida > Poales > Cyperaceae > Carex > Carex littledalei. Next base: position 7,474,543 of record CM022083.1, on the reverse strand, counting down.
TAATTAAAATAAAGATAGAGATGAGAATTCCTAGGGTTTCGGCACACCATTGCTATTCAATCCGCCTTGACAATGTATTCCGGTTGCGTCTGATTTCCTGTTGTTGTTTTATGAAAGATAACCACATAGGTCACTGCGATTTATGTTACGCAAGAATGACAGATCTTTCATCGAGATTCTACATAGGACACTGCGAGTTTCCTTATGCAAATGACTGATCTCTAAAAACCCCAAATTACTACATAGATCACTGCGATTTTCCTTACGCAAGTGATAGAATTTGGTACGCGTTTTGTTGGTCTGGTTTATGGTTTCCCCGCTAAGGTTTTCTTCACATAAACCTAATAGATCTCAACGAGGCTAATTCATACAATTAGTTTCTCTTACCATTAAAGTACTGTCACTACCCTAACGGACTCAAACTAGATCATTGAAGTTAGATGAAGAGATAGTAAATCACAAAAGCATTTTGATACAACAACAAGAAACCATAATCAACAGAAATATATATATCAAAACATCAAGAGTAACAAGGTTTACTGCCTAGCCCTAAGAAAAGGAACTTAGCCGCGGAACGACATCATTACAAGCACTCCTCTCTTCTCTCTTTAATCAAATCTAACCCTAATTACAAAGATAAGTTATTCTTCTGCCCAGGGGCTTTATATAGGAGTGGAGGGACGTCTGGAGGTTGAGTAGGGGCTAAGAAACTGATCTGGAAACAGCTGTCGGCAGTTATTCCCCAAGAGACGCCTTCAGATACGGACCGTATCAGTTGATACGGTCCGTATTAGGACCTTGACGGTTAGGGTTTAATGCTTCCAGCGCTATCTTCTGGTCTGTGCTAGGCCTGGTCCGTATCAGGCAATACGGACCGTAACAGAGACTTCGTCGATAAGCGTCGCTGATCCGATTGACCCGATTCTAGCTCCGTTTGGTGTAAAATAGTCCCAAAACCTATTTTCTGCAATAAAACATAAAGAAGGGTGACAGTAGCCTTTTTCTCTAATTAATTAAACATAAGTGTGAGAAAATATGTAAAACCTAAGCCAAAACCCTACGTAAATCATCGTTATTTTGACTCTGATCACGCCTCCCAACTTGAATTGTTGATTGTCCAGCAACGACATCCCAGCTGGTCAAAGATCCGGTCTAGGTTAAACCATACAATCTCAAGGACTTGTTTAAAATTAAATTAGAACTTGGGTTTGGTACAATTGGCATGACAATAAAAATTTAGAACTCTAAAATATTCATGACCTCTCCCTTGAACAATTTATTCACCCCATGATTGACCTCATTATGCTTACCCTAGAAAAATTATTATCGAACAATCCACTTTACAAATATCCTTAAAATTGAGAGTATTAATTTCCCCTTCGATTATAAATGGATCCCTTCCAATCAATAGGAATTCTAATGATATAAATTTTGATTTTCCTTCCCAATTGATTGGAGCAAAGTATGACAACTAAGTGTGTTGGTACTTGTGACTATTTTTGAGAAATATGTACAAAATTTAAAGTTTGGGAGGTTTTCTCGAGCCTATTGGTAACCAGTCTTGAGTAGGCACCCGTACTCTTTTTATCCTCCATCTTTTATTTTCTATATTTTTCTATTTTTTTGGATTTTTCTCATTTCTGATTTTTTTGTATTTTTTGTATTTTTCTGAAAAATAAAATAAAATATTTTTGTGTCACAAGCACCATGATTACACACAATTCCAAGTATTCATTTATACAAGGAATTATTGCATAGTTTCGCTAGGGGTCTATCTATAATAAATGGGTATTCTAAAACACTATCAAATTTAAAAGACTTTGCAAAAATAAATTACTCAATAAATAAAGATTCTAGGGTTTGCGATTTTGGTCAACACTCATGGTTAGCAATTAATTGTTCATTTTGAGATCATCAATAATTTTAAAAATTCCGAAATTTTGTATCATGGCTGATTGTCTAAACCTTAGCCTAATTATATTTAAAACAATTCCTATTTGATTAACCTACATGCAAATTACCCCTAAATTACATGCTCCTATCAATGCAAATGCCTATATGCGCGCTAGATAAAAACCTCAATCGTTCATCCCAACTTATCTTGGTTAAGCCTTGAGAAGTGGTCCCGATTGAGTAAAACTGCTAGCGAAAAAATAAAAAATAAGGGTCCTACATGCCATGATCCTAGATACAATGCAATTCCTAAACTAATTTCTTACCCCTACCCCCATGCTTAAATTTTGTATTGTCCTCAATGCAAGAAAATAAACAATTAAGAGAGGGATAAGAAAGATCTCACAGATTACTCGTTGTGAAGGGGTGGTGGTGGGGTGAATGGAATCGGTGGTGTGAATGGTATTCCCTTGGAAAGGCAATATTCATGGGCTTTGTTTATCTTGTCCAAGTATTCCTCCAAATAGCGGGTGCGTTTCTTCAAATTCTCGAGGGTGTTGTTGGCGTAACGCGCGGTTGGACGGGGTTCACGAGCTTGAGATATGGTTGTCTCTTGTTCCCATCCGGTTGGTGCGGGCATGGAGTTTGCTTCGTTGGTGTTATCGCGCGGCGGAATGAGGTGGCGTATGAAGGCCATGTCATGATGGTGGATGGATGAGTGGTGTGATGCGCTATGTATTTCCTCCATGGGCTCTTCGGTTGGTTCCTCCTCGTCGCTTCGTGCATCATCTCCATGTTCAGATTCGTATCCAAAATGGAATGACCCCTTATCCGTTCCGATATGGAGGGTCATTCCCTCGCCTATTTTCAACGTGTACCTTATGTCACCAGTGTGTGCATTGAATACTGCTTGCACGTGATTGTTGTTCACTAGGTAGTTCATGTTAAGGCGGTTGTTGCCGAATACTTCAGTTTTGCCGACGAGTTTTATGTTGTGGTGGTGCGCAAGGAGGGTTGCATAACAACCCACGGAAACCACGTGATTATTCTTTGTGTCGGCGGCCACCGATTTGAGGTGGTGCAAGATGTGGTATCCAAGGTGCGGTTGATGCTTGTGGCTCTTCATGCAACGCATGATGTAAATGTCCCTCTCTCGCACTTCCGTTGTGTCCTCTCCTGTTGGGAATATAGAATTAGTCAAAATAATATGAATATACCTTAATTCTATCGATGAGATGAGGCGTGAGTCTTTGCGGTATATTTTGCGCTCATCAATTGCGATCATTTTCCAGTACTTCATGTGTTTCTCCCTTGTGCCTAATTCGAATTCGCCATTTGTGGGGAAGGACAGCGCCTTGCAAAATTCCTCCATTGTTATGGCAAATGGGCGGTTGAATAATCGGTATTTGATCATGTCGCCATCCCATTGTAGTGTTGATAGAAACTCGATGGAGGGCCTCAAATAGACTCTTGTGGTTCGTAGGCGGTCCGCTAAATCTCATAAATTGATATTGTTAAGGGATACTCGCACATAATCATAGCATCCAAGGACCTTCATGATATTGATACACATCACTTTGTTGTTCGCGATGGTGCGATCAAGCATTGTTTGAGCACGGTCGAATTCTTGTTTGTCGCGGAATTTGATTTCCATGGCTGTCGCGAAGGTATTTTCATCGTCGGATTGAGAGTCGGAGGAACGAGGGCTGTTGTGCGCCATTTTTCTCTAGTTTCGGTCTCTGTTACGGGCCGTATCCACTTGATACGGGGTTGATACGGGCCTGACTTTGAGGATTTCTGTGGACATGATGCGAATTTTGATCTGAAAATTCTATGAAATGGTGCAGGAAAAAGGGAGATGGATGAAAGGTTTATATGGTAGTGAAAGGGTGTGATGAATGTGCAGAAGGTGGTAATGGTGGGAGGTTTAAATTCGGTTAAAATTCGAATTTCTTCCTTGGAGCGCCAGAATTAGAGAGTTGGTTATTTCTGCTCATTGAATACGTTCCGTATCAACTGATATGGTCTGTAACCGTTGTGCGGTTTTGTGTTGAACCCTGCCTTTTCCGCGCCAAGTCCCAGGTAGGTCCGTATTGGAGTATTACCCCGTATTGGACTGATACAGTTCGTAACAGAGAGTAAATCTTCATGACGGGCTCCGAATTTTTCGACCAAATTCTTCCAGCATCTCCTTCTGTAGGTAAGATTAGTAACCCTGTGATTAGTATAATAGTTTAGGATCAAATGAAATATTTTTTTGATTTTTGAATTTTTATATGAAAAAGAAAGTAAAAGTGGCATTGGGTTGCCTCCCAAGAAGCGCTTGTTTAAAGTCATTAGCTTGACTTTTTGATTTCATCCATCATTTGGCTGATTCCCGAAGGAATATGTCTCCTTATGCTCATCATTTGTTCCTGCGATGTAGTGCTTCAACCTCTGACCATTCACCTTGAAATACCCGGTTTCTTGACTCCAGATTTGGACTGCCCCATAAGGGTACACGTAAGTGACCTTGTATGGTCCCGTCCATCTGGATCTCAATTTTCTGGGGAAGAGTTTGAGTCGTGAATTGAAGAGAAGCACCATGTCGCCTTCCTTGAACTCCCTTTTTCTTATCTTTTTGTCATGGTAGAATTTCGCCCGTTCTTTATACATCTTTGCATTGTCGTATGCATGGAGTCTCAGTTCGTCTAGTGCATTCAGATCTAGTAGCCTCTTTTTGCCTGCGTCCCGAAGATCATAATTGAACGTTTTGATTGCCCAATATGCCTTGTGTTCTAATTCCACCGGCAGATGACAAGCCTTTCCGTAGATCAGCTTGTAGGGCGTCATTCCGATTGGAGTTTTGAACGAGGTTCTGTAGGCCCAAAGTGCCTCGTCTAGTTTGAGTGCCCAATTTTTCGTGGACCAAGACACCGTCTTTTGCAAGATGTTCTTGATTTCTCTGTTTGAAATTTCTACTTGCCCACTAGTTTGTGGATGGTAAGGAGTTGCCACCTTGTGTGTGACACCATATTTCTTCAGAATATTGTTGAATTGATTGTTGATGAAATGCGATCCTCCATCACTTATCACTACTCGAGGGATGCCAAACCTTGGAAATATGATCTTCTGGAACAGTCGCTTGACTACATTTGCATCTGCTGAGGGTGCTGGAATTGCTTTCACCTATTTTGAGACATAGTCGACTGCTACGATGATATACTTGTTGTTACCTGAGCTTGGGAATGGTCCAATGAAATCAATTCCCCAAACATAAAAAATCTCTACTTCTAGGATTGAATTTTGCGGCATCTCATCACGTTTAGATATGTTTCCCGTCCGTTGACATGCGTCACAGCGGGAGACATAATCCTTAACGTCTCTGAAGATGTCAGGCCAATAAAAACCTGCTTGAAGGATTTTCAATGCTGTCTTTTGGAATGATGCATGGCCACCATATGGCGAGGAGTGGCAGTCATGGATGATGCCTTTCGATTCTTCATGTGTGACACATCTCCTGTGTATTCCGTCTACACAAAGGCGGAAGAGGTAAGGATCATCCCAGTATAAATGTTTAGCATTTGCCAAGAATCTCTTCTTTTGCTGAAATGTCATGTCGGGTGGGATGGCCCCACATGCAATGTAGTTGGCCAGATCTGCGTACCATGGCCGTTTGCTTATTTCTACAGAGTAAAGGTGTTCGTCAGCAAAAGAATCATCGATCGGTTGATCATTCTCGCTTGGTTGTCTCAGTCTTGACAGGTGGTCGGCTACCGAATTCTCTGTGCCTTTCTTGTCCCTAATTTCGATATCGAACTCTTGTAAGAGAAGTACCCATTGGATGAGTCTAGGTTTTGCATCCTTCTTGTTGATGAGGTACTTGATTGCTGCATGATCTGTATAGATGATGACTTTTGAACCTACAAGGTAAGATCGAAATTTGTTAATTGCAAAGATTACTACGAGTAGTTCTTTCTCAGTTGTTGTGTAATTGCATTGGGCTTCATTTAGAACTTTGCTTGCGTAATAGATTGCATAGGGCTTCTTATCCTTCCGCTGTCCCAGGACTGCTCCTACTGCGTAATCACTTGCATCGCACATAATCTCAAAAGGATGGTCCCAGTCAGGTGGTTGGAGAATTGGGGCTGAAATCAGAGCATTCCTGAGTGTGTTGAATGCTTCGATACATTTCCCATTGAAGATGAACTCGGCATCCTTCATGGTCAAGTTTGAGAGTGGCTTTGCAATTTTTGAGAAGTCCTTGATAAATCTTCGATAAAAACCTGCATGACCAAGAAAACTGCGAATGTCACGAACACATGTTGGTTGAGTTAGTTTTTCAATTACCTCGACTTTTGCTTTGTCAACCTCCAATCCCTTAGAGGAAATGGTGTGACCAAGCACAACTCCCTCTTGTACCATAAAATGACATTTTTCCCAATTTAATACGAGGTTTACTTCTTCACATCTTTTTAGAACTTTAGACAAGTTCTTCAAACATGAGTCGAATGTATCCCCATAAACTGAAAAATCATCCATGAATACTTCCATTATTTCTTCAACAAAATCTGAAAAGATAGACACCATGGCTCTTTGGAAGGTCGCTGGGGCATTGCATAACCCGAAGGGCATGCGTCTTTATGCGAAAGTTCCATGGGGCATGTGAATGTGGTCTTTTCTTGATCTTGAGGTTGAATTGGAATTTGGAAAAGAAGCCAGACTATCCATCAAGGTAGCAGAAGTATGAATGCTTAACTAATCGCTCCAACAGTTGATCGATGAACGGAAGAGGGTAGTGGTCCTTTCTTGTCGCCACATTTAGCCGCCGGTAATCAATGCACATTCGCCACTCTGTAACGACTCTTGTTTGGAGCATTTCGTCGTTATCTCCTTTCACAACTGTGGTACCTCCTTTCTTTGGAACGACCTGGACGGGACTCACCCAGTTGCTATCAGAGATGGGGTAAATGATGCCTGCATCTAGCAGCTTCAGGACTTCTTTCTTGACCACTTCCTTCAAGTTCGGATTGAGTCTTCTTTACGGTTCTCGTGAAGGTTTGTGATCTTCCTCTAGCAGAATTCGGTGCATGCAAATGGTAGGACTGAGGCCTTTGATGTCATCGATCGTGTAGCCGATGGCTTTCTTGTGTTTCTTGAGTGTACTGACGAGTTTGCTAATTTGGGTCTTGTCAAGCTGAGAGCCGAAATTACCGGATATGTTCGGTTTGGGCCTAGAAATTCGTATTGTAGGTTGGGTGGAAGAGGTTTAAGCTCGAGTTGTGGAGGAGAGGCTGCCTTTTCCTTTTTCTTCTCTTCGCTACTAACCGTATTGGGGAATACGGGTTGTAGGACTTTGGACGCGGGAATTTCTTCTCCTTTTTCCGTGACAGTAGTGCAACTTGCGCAAGTTTCATTATAAACCTCGTCAGGTTCAATGGTGATATCTTGTTCAGGTTGTACTTCGTCATCTTCCCTTCCAAGAAGGCTATCCAGATCCTCTATACCCATGAACTCTCCAAATTCATCAAATGGATATTCTTCCTCTTCAAATTCATCAGTGATGCCCAAATTGAAGACACGATCGATGTCAGAAGGGTATTTCAAAGCTCTGTTTATGTCGTAAGTAACCTTGTCCTTTCCGACATTTAGTGAAATTTTCCCATTCTTGACATCAATCATTGCTCCACATGTGGCGAGGAATGGCCTTCCAAGGATGATTGGAATGTGTTCATCTTCTTCCATGTCAACTACAACAAAATCTCCAGGTATCCAAAAGTCTCCAACTTTGATCGGTACATCTAGCAATACTCCTTCAGGATATCGAATTGACCGATCAGCCAGTTGTAATGCCATTCGAGTTGGTGATAGGTCTCCACAATTCAATTTATCAAATACCGCCTTTGGCATCAAACTAACACTTGCCCCCAGATCACATAAAGATTTCTTAAAATCTGTTGTGTCGATTGTGCATGGTATTGAAAAGCTTCCCGGATCTTTCAACTTTGTCGGTAATTTGCTTTGCACGAGCGCACTACATTCCAGATTGAGCAGAATTGTTGAGAGTTCTTAGAGTTTACTGCAGTTCGAAAGAATCTCCTTCAGAAATTTAGCATACGAGGGTATGCTTGCAATTGCCTCAGTGAAGGGGATTGTGACTTGTAGTTGCTTGAGTGTCTCCATGAATCTCGCGAATTACGGCTCCATCCTGTGCTTGGCCGGCCTTGGAGGGAATGGCAGAGGTGGCTTGTAGGGTGGTGGTGCAATATATTCAGGTTCGGTTTGTCGTTCGTCTCCACCTACGGTGCCATTCTGCTCCTCAATAGGGTCTGCCTGCGTTTCGAGTACGGGCGGCTCCGGTTGTTGCGGCTCGTATTCTTCGGAATGCGATGGCTCTGCATGCATCTCATCGGAAGTTTGATCGGGCATGGGAGGTCCCTTGTAAGCTGTACCGCTCCTTAATGTTATGCATTTGCAAGTCTCTCTCGGGTTTTCTTCCGGTTGGCCCGGAAATTTGCCTTTTCCACGTGTAATGTTCGAGAGTTCTTTAGCCATCTTAGAGACATTGTCTTCTAAGTCTTTGTTGCGGTTTGTTAAGGATTCGATCTTTTGCGTGATTTCGGGGTTAGCCTTATCTTGCTTCTCTAGGAATCTCTCCATTAATGATGTGATGTCAGGTTGCTGTGGTTGATTGTATTGCCTTGGTTGGTAATTCGGTTGGAGATTGTTGTATCTCGGTTGATAATTAGGCTGTGGTTGGTAGTTCTGTTGAGGTGCAGCAGGCCTTTGATTGTTTGCGTATGAGAGATTTGGATGGTTTCGGTTGTTCGGATGGTATGTATTGTAGGCGGGCTGAGGTCGAAAGCTGTTGTCGATGGCGTTTGCTTGTTCTATTTCTTCCTCAGTTTCCGTCACATTCATACATTCGGTCATCTCATGCGCTCCTCCACAATAGCCACATGCTGTTGCGGCATTGACTGCTGCTACCGCTCGCTGCTTGGTTTGCTTGTTGAGTGCCATTTGCAAAGCATCGATCTTTGCGCTCATCATGGAGATATCATCTACTTGGTGCATGCCAGGTGTTGGAGTTGGCTTCTTTCGCTCAGGGATCCAGTAGTGTTGGTTGATTGCAATCTCTTCAATTAGGTTGTAAGCCTCGTCAGGTTCCTTGTTCATGATTGCTCCTCCTGCAGAAGCATCAATAGACAACCTATCGGTAGGGTTTAGACCATTATAAAAAGTTTGGACAATCAGCCATCTTTCTAGACCATGATGTGGACAACACCTTAACATATCCTTATATCTATCCCATGCCTCACACAATGTTTCACCATCCCTTTGTTCAAAATTAGTAATTGCATTTCTAAACCTTGAAGTTTTGGATGGTGGAAAATATTTTGCAATAAACACATTAAACAATTGGTCCCAAGTTTGAATGGAATTGGCCGGTAAGGAAAACAACCATGCTCTTGCTTTATCTTTTAATGAGAATTGAAATAGCCTTAGCCTGATTGCTTCATCGGTAACTCCGTTGATCTTTATCGTCTCACATATCCCTAGGAAAATTGACAAATAAAGATGTGGATCTTCATGTGGAAATCCTCCAAATTGTTGTTGCGAAACCATATTTATGAGAGCAGGTTTGATCTCAAAATTACGGTTCGTAACAGTTGGCGGGTTTATGCTAGAATTAGGATCATTCGCGCGCGGTACGCAATAGTCTCGTAGAAGTTTGGGTCTTGCTGCATCGTGAACTCCATGGTCACCATTGTTTTGTCCATTGTTGATCGGTTGGTTCGGTGGGATATCCATGTTGATCGAATCTGAGTCTTCTTCGCTTTCAGAATTACTCGATGAAGAACTATGATTGGTTCTTATCGGTGATGTGGAAGCAAATTGTCCTCTCCTACTAGCAATCCTCTCGGATCTTCGTACGGATGATTCGGCCAGCGTGCAGTGTCCTAAAAAGAAAAGAAAATCTGAAAATTAAACTAAAACTAAAAATAAAAAGAAAATAAAATTAAAAACGAAATTGAAAATAAAAGAAAAATAAGAATGCAGAAAATAAAAAGAAATCTAGGCGTTTCTAGTTAATTGGATTCAATGGTCAAAGTAAGGACGTCTCGCGAGGCCTTGCACAATGAATCGTTATTCCCCGGCAACGGCGCCAAAAAGCTTGATCACTCAAAAGAGAGCAATGTTTCTTTTAATATTTATAAACTCAGAAATGCTATCGGTTCGGACTGCAAGCGCACAATCCTATCGAGTAGTATAATCGAGGTCGATCCACAGGGAATATTGGTTCAATGCTTTGAGCGATCGAATCGCAATCTTTCGAAAGGCTAGACGAAATCTGAAAATTGAGAGATGTTGTTGTGATCAATGTAAATTAGGAAGCAATTAAAAGTAATTAAAATAAAGATAGAGATGAGAATTCCTAGGGTTTTGGCACACCATTGCTACTCAATCTGCCTTGACAATATATTACTGTTGCGTCTGATTTCCTGTTGTTGTTTTATGAAAGATAACCACATAGGTCACTGCGATTTATGTTACGCAAGAATGACAGATCTTTCATCGAGATTCTACATAGGACACTGCGAGTTTCCTTATGCAAATGACTGATCTCTAAAAACCCCAAATTACTACATAGATCACTGCGATTTTCCTTACGCAAGTGATAGAATTTGGTACGCGTTTTGTTGGTCTGGTTTATGGTTTCCCCGCTAAGGTTTTCTTCACATAAACCTAATAGATCTCAACGAGGCTAATTCATACAAATAGTTTCTCTTACCATTAAAGTACTGTCACTACCCTAACGGACTCAAACTAGATCATTGAAGTTAGATGAAGAGATAGTAAATCACAAAAGCATTTTGATACAACAACAAGAAACCATAATCAACAGAAATATATATATCAAAACATCAAGAGTAACAAGGTTTACTGCCTAGCCCTAAGAAAAGGAACTTAGCCGCGGAACGACATCATTACAAGCACTCCTCTCTTCTCTCTTTAATCAAATCTAACCCTAATTACAAAGATAAGTTATTATTCTACCCAGGGGCTTTATATAGGAGTGGAGGGATGTCTGGAGGTTGAGTAGGGGCTAAGAAACTGATCTGGAAATAGCTGTCGGCAGTTATTCCCCAAGAGACGCCTTCGGATACGGACCGTATCAGTTGATACGGTCCGTATTAGGACCTTGACGGTTAGGGTTTAATGCTTCCAGCGCTATCTTCTGGTCTGTGCTAGGCCTGGTCCGTATCAGGCAATACGGACCGTAACAGAGACTTCGTCGATAAGCGTCGCTGATCCGATTGACCCGATTCTAGCTCCGTTTGGTGTAAAATAGTCCCAAAACCTGTTTTCTGCAATAAAACATAAAGAAGGGTGACAGTAGCCTTTTTCTCTAATTAATTAAACATAAGTGTGAGAAAATATGTAAAACCTAAGCCAAAACCCTACGTAAATCATCGTTATTTTGACTCTGATCAAACAATGACACAAAATCCCCTAATTTTACCTCAGGAGGATTTCCATATTTATTTTCTAAATTGAAGTATGCGACCCAAACATTCAGTTTTTCTTCCTCTTCTCTGATATTTATTGTTCTCAAGGCCTTTCACCATGAAAAGAAATGGAAGATCAAAATTAGTACAGAAGAATTGTAGAACACACTACATGTGAAATGTATTCAAACTTATAATTTCAGATGCAACGCTTTTGAGACAGTTTAATTGTAATATAAGTTACCTTTCAGCAATTGAGCGTGCTTTCCCAACATCTGCCACATCCAACATTAATGCCATGTAATTGATCCAATTAAACATAGCTGCTATTAGGCGAGCTCCGTACCAATTTCTCAAATTCCTCCTCACTCTTTGGAACATCCTTCTTTAAAAATCTTTTCTCAGCAGCACTGATTTCAAGTTCCCTGTATGCAAGATAGTCAAGAGAAAATATTGCAATCAGGGTCAGTGCCAACTTGTACCAGACAGAAGTAAAGTAGTGATAAGAGGTAATTGACCTAAAACTAAACTTAAGCAAAAAAGAATATGACAAGTTGAGGGTATGAATATGCAAAGATAGTTAAATTATGAAAAGTTAGAATTCATCCACGGAAAAAAAATTGGAGGGATTGAGAGTATGACTGTAACTCTAATATAGCTATTTCCAACATCTAATATAACTTCTACTCTTCTTATTCACTGTTAATATGACTTCCTCATTCTAGTCTCTAATTTCGCACCATTTAGTAACTTTAAATATTTAAAAGGCGAAACAATAGTTCGCTTTGTCCTACCAGTCTTTTTAAAAAAAAATATTTAAATAAGAAAAATCCAAATAAATAGGAAAAATAGAAGAAAACTCAAACCGTAGCATTCCTGCCGAAGCCCTTTGGTCCCAACAAAGAAATGGTGGTGACTTAAAAAAATTTCAAACTAGAATATTTAGGCATAAGAATCACCACACCTTCAATGATTCGCCTCTGTTAGTAACTGTCCAGGTATATTTGCTTTTATATTATTACAACTTCCGTGGCATTTCTGAAACAAAACCAATTGACCAGAGATATAAAGTTAATTCGGCAGATTTCGAAAAGCAAATTGGCACTGACCAGATAAATTTAATTCGGCAGACTTCATCACTACATGAGACTTCAAAATCGACAATAAATAAGCCAAAGATAAACCTAATAAAAGGCTGAGCAGGGCGAGGCAAAGGCTCGGTCAGCAGCAAGGGAAGAGCCGGAAAAGGCGGAGGCGGATAAGCGGATGGAGAAGGGTTTGGCTGAAACGAGGAGTCTGAAAAGTGGGGCGAGGCAGGTCGGAGAAGTTGGGCGAGGCTGAGCGGAGAAGGGTTTGGCGGAGACGAGTCGGGCAGCGGCGCAGTGAGAAGAGAAGGGTTTGGCTGAGCGGAGAAGGAAATGAATTTAGAAGGGAAATGAAATTTAGAAGTGAGAGGAAAAGGGCTTTGAAATTTAGAAGTGAGCGGAGAAGGGATATGAAATTTTGGAAGGGTTTGGCGGGCGATCGAAAGAGATAAACCGGGAATGGAAATTTTTGGAGAAATGAAAACACTGACGGCTCTGAATAATGAACAGTCAGTAAACGAACCAACACCGACTGTTCTGTAATAATAAACAGTCAGTAATGCATTTCAACACTGACGGTTTTAAAATAAAAACAGTCAGTATATGACTTCAATACTGACGGTTCTGAAATAAAAACAGTCAGTAAAGATATCAACACTGACGGTTTTGGAATAAAAACAGTCAGTGAATAAAAAATAACAAAAAAAATTAACAATAAAATCAACATAAAAGGAAGTTTGGAATCAGACCGTTCATTTTCACGCGGGAAATCAACGGTCGATTTGCAGTGAAATCAATCCAAATATATTTTAAAATTATCAAGGGAGAACATTGAACGTAACCAACAGAAAAGTTCGGAAGTTTTATTATGTATGAGCTTCGACCCAACACGAAATGTTTATGGCCATACGATGCTTCAATTTTCGGTCAACTAGATGGATGGATAAATAAAAACAAATTTTGATCAAACTTGGATGCAAGACAATAAATGCAGTGCTCTTTAATTTAAACAGTTTCGATCGACCCACGGACGACATATTCCTGTGCGTCTTCATCAACTCATGAAACAAGAGTTTATGTTTCATGTTCATGCATAGAAGATGTGAGTCATATATGCAACATGCATGTAATGCTATATAATTTAATGTGTTAAAATCATTTAATTAAACAATAAACATGTTATAACATTAATTATTGTATAAATATTACTAATATAATTTTCATTACAAAATATTTTCTAAAATTAAACTCAAAATTTCATGTTAATTGCCTAAATTTCACTAATCACGTAAATTCTAATCATACTTATTAAATAGAATATGTTCATTCTAATAAACAAGCATTGCAATTTGTCGATGAAACAATTAATTAGTAATTTATTGTTTTAGGTTTTCCATTCCATCATTAACAAACTTTTAAACACTATACAACGAACGTCTTACCATATATAATTGCAATCCTATTTTATGAATAACAATCAGGGGCGGAACTAGAATTTAAGTATAAGGGGAGCTAAGCATTATTTTTAATTTTTTTTAATTAAAATAAATTTTATATAATATAATATAATACAAGATAATAAGATCTTTCACCATTTGATTTCATAAAAAGATACAATAAATTATAGATAATTAACACCAATAAAATGTCATGTCTATCAAAATCAAAATAAATATATATATATATATATATTTTTTTTTTGACCTATGATTTCTTAAAAAAATCAAATTCAGTAATAATCTCATTTGAGTTATAATGAATAATAATTTAACAAATTAAAAATAAAAACAAATTTAAATTAAAAAAAAACAAACTAATATTAAAAGTTATCTGCCGCATCAGAGATGTGAATTTGCTCAATGAAAATAGATTTTTTTTTTCTTTGGACACTTTATTTTCTGTTTTGCTACTTTGATGCTATTTTTTTTTTATGAAAAGTACTTAGACATAATTTTAATAAGAGTGAGGCTATGGTGCTATGCATAGCACATATGGCTAGTATACTACGGCTCAATATGGTACTTTTTAAAATCCTAACGGTCGATCCGAACCATTCAATGTGATAACCATATGAATATGTACTTGCAAACTAAATTTTATATTTTTTCGAATTTTTTTACTATTTTTTTAGATAGGTAGAATTTTGATGGTCCAAAATTTTCAGAAAACACTGATTTTTCTACCTATCTAAAAAAATAGTAAAAAAATTCAAAAAAATATAAAATTTAGTTTGCAAGTACATATTCATATGGATATCACATTGAATGGTTCGGATCGACCGTTAGGATTTTAAAAAGTACCATATTGAGCCGTAGTACACTAGCCATCCGTGCTATGCATAGCACCATAGCCTCACTCTTTTAATAAACTTAGAGTAACAAAGTTACAATTAATGCATCACATGAATTAAGCTATTTGTTGAACGAATATCCATTATCTTTATGAAGATTCACACTTTTTTTTATTTATTTTTCTAAGTTTGACCTTTCCCTTTTTTCACATTGGCTTGGAAATCGAAGGGTACAAGGCTGCCAGCAGCATCCGTGATTTTGATTTCAAAATTTTCCAATCAGCGCCCTGGCACTTCATGTTTACCATATATTTTATATAAGGGGGCTTTAGTACATATAAAAAGGAAAATTCATCACAAGTTTAAAAGCACATTTGTCATTTGTCAATTTGCTCAACACTGACTGTTTTTTAAAAAAACAGTCAGTGTTGGTGACTGTTCAACACTGACTGTTTTTTAAAAAAACAATCGGTGTAGGGTATGAGCAACACCGACTGTTTTTAAAAAAAACAGTCAGTGTTGGTGACTGCTCAACACCGACTATTTTTTCAAAAAAACAGTCGGTGTAGGGTATGAGCAACACCGACTGTTTAAAAAAAAAACAGTCAGTGTTGGTGACTGCTCAACACCGACTGTTTTTTTTAAAAAACAGTCGGTGTAGGGTATGAGCAACACCGACTGTTTTTTTAAAAAACAGTCAGTGTTGGTTCACTGACGGTTTTTTGTAATGGAACAGTCAGTGTTGAGGTTCTTCTTATTTACGATTTTACCAGCAGTCTCTACACCGACTGTTACATATTAAAACAGTCGGTGGTTGAGGGTCGGTGAAGGGGTTTTTTTGTAGTAGTGTTAGTGTGTTGCAGTAGAGTTGCAACTACCCTCTATTGCCATCAAACGACACAACAAGAGAGTGCTTTAAAGACATTCAATTGGAGTGTTCTAGTAGGGTTGCAACTACCCTCATCCCTTGCCATCTAACAACAATACAAGGACCATAGATTAGAGTGTTGCATTAGGGTTGCAACCACCCTCTTCTTTTTCCATTTGGCGACAGTACTAGACTGCAACAATGACTTTCAATGAGAGTGTTGTATTGTGACCCTTTTCTCATTCCATCATGTGACACTTCTATTGTGCTTTAAAGACCTTCAATTAAAATGTTGTATTGGGGTTGTAACTACCCTCTTCTCTTGCCATCTAATGACATAGCTAGAGATTGCTACAAAGAACTTCAATTAGATTGTTATAGTTGGGTTCTAACTACCCTCTTCTCCGGCCATCAAACAACACAATTAGAGAGTGCCTTAAAAACCTTCAATTAGAGTGTTGTAGTTGGGTTCCAACTACCCTCTTCTCTTGCCATTTAACGACACAACATGAGAGTGATTTAAACACCTTGAATTAGAGTGTTGTAGATGGGTTGCAACTACCATTTTCTCATGCCATCTAACAACAATACTAGAGTGCTGCGAAGACGTTAGATTAGAGTGTTGCATTAGGATTGCAACTACCCACTTCTCTTTCCATTTGGCGACAATACTAGACAGCTGGAAAGACTTTCAATGAGAGTGTTGTATTCTGGTTACAACTACCCCCTTCTCCTGCTATCAGGTGACACTTCTATACTGTTTTAAAAACCTTCAATTATAAAGTTGTATTGGTGTTTCAACTACCCTCTTCTCTTGCCATATAATGACACAACTAGAGATTGTTACAAAGACCTTTAATTAGAGTGTTATAGTAGGGTTCTAACTACCCTCTTCTCTTGCCAACAAACGAGACAACTAGAGGGTGCTGCAAATACCTTCAATGAGATTGTTGTAGTAGAGTTGCAGCTACCCTCTTCTCTTGCCATCTAACGACACAACAACAGAGTGCTTTAAAGACCTTCAATTAGAGTGTTGTAGTTGAGTTGCAAGTACCTTTTTCTCTTGCCATCTAACAACAAGACTATGTTGCAAAGACATTAGATTAGAGTGTTGCATTAGGTATGAAACTACCCTCTTCTTTTTCCATTTGGCGATAGTACTAGACTGCAACAATGACTTTAAATGAGAGTGTTGTATTGTGGTTACAACTACCGTTTTCTTTTTCCATCATGTGACACATCTTGCTCTAAAGACCTTCAATTAGAATGTTGTACTGGGGTTGCAACTACCCTCTTCTCTTGCCATCTAAGGACACAACTATATATTGCTACAAAGACCTTCAATTAGAGTGTTATAGTAGGGTTCTAGCTACCCTATTCTCTTGCCATCAAACAACACAATTAGAGAGTGCTGCAAATACCTTCCATTAGAGTGTTGTAGTAGGGTTGCAGCTACCTTCTTCTCTTGCCATCTAACGAAACAACAAGAGAGTGCCTTAAAGATCTTCAATTAGAGTGTTGTAGTTGGGTTCCAACTACCCTTTTCTCTTGCCATCTAACAACAATACTAGAGTACTGCAAAGACCATAGATTAGAGTGTTGCATTAGGGTTGCAACTACCCTCTTCTCTTTCCATTTGGCGACAGTACAAAACTGCTGCAAAGACTTTCAATGAGAGTGTTGTATTGCGGTTACAACTAACCTGTTCTCTTTCCATCATGTGACACTTCTATAGTGCTTTAAAGACCTTCAATTATAATGTTGTACTGGGGTTGCAACTACCCTCTTCTGTTGCCATCTAAGGACTCAACAACAGAGTGCTTTAAAGACCTTCAATTAGAGTGTTGTAGTTGAGTTGCAAGTACCGTTTTCTCTTGCCATCTAACAATGATACAAGAGTGTTGCTAAGGCATTAGATTAGAGTGCTGCATTAGGTTTGCAACTACCCTCTTTTCTTTTCATTTGGCGACAGTACCAGACTGCAACAATGACTTTAATTGAGTGTGTTGTATTGTGGTTACAACTACCATTTTCTCTTTCCATGATGTGACACTTCTATAGTGCTTCAAATCCCTTCAATTATAATGTTGTACTAGGGTTGCAACTACCCTCTTCTCTTGCCATCTAAGGACACAACTAGATATTGCTACAAAGACCTTCAATTAGAGTGTTATAGTTGGGTTCTAACTACCCTCTTCTCTTGCCATCAAACAACACAATTAGAGAGTGCTGCAAATACCTTCAATTAGAGTGTTGTAGTAGGGTTGCAGCTACCCTCTTCTCTAGCCATCTAACGACACAACAAGAGAGTGCCTTAAAGACCTTCAATTAGAGTGTTGTAGTTGGGTTCCAACTACCATTTTCTCTTGCCATCTAACAACAATTCTAGAGTGTTGTAAAGATATTAGATTAGAGTGCTGCATTAGGGTTGCAGCTACCCTCTTCTCTTTCCATTTGGCGATTGTACTAGACTGCTGCAAAGAGTTTCAATGAGAGTGTTGTATTCTAGTTACAACCACCCCTTTCTCCTCCCATCACGTGACACTTCCATAGTGTTTTAAAGACCTTCAATTCGAATGTTGTATTGGGGTTGCAACTACCCTCTTCTCTTGCCATCTAACGACACAACAAGAGAGTGCTTTAAAAACCTTCAATTAAAGAGTTGTAGTACGGTTGCAACTACCGTCTTCACTTGCCATCTAACAACAATACTAGAGAGTGCGGCAACTACTTTCAATTAGTGTGTTGTAGTAGAGTTACAACTACCCACTCTTGCCATCAAATGACACAACAAGAGAGTGCTTTAAAGACATTCAATTAGAGTATTGTAGTAGGGTTGCAACTACCCTCATCCCTTGCCATCTAACAACAATACAAAGATCATATATTAGAGTGTTGCATTAGGGTTGCAACCACCCTCTTCTTTTTCCATTTGGCGACAGTACTAGACTGCAACAATGACATTTAATGAGAGTGTTGTATTGGGGTTACAACTACCCTTTTCTCTTTCCATCATGTGACACTTCTATAGTGCTTTAAAGACCTTCAATTAGAATGTTGTATTAGGGTTACAACTACCCTCTTCTCTTGCCATCTAATGACACAATTAGAGATTGCTGCGAAGAACTTCAATTAGATTGTAATAGTAGGGTTCTAACTACCTTCTTCTCTTGCCATCAAACAACACAATTAGAGATGCTGCAAATACCTTACATTAGAGTGTTGTAGTAGGGTTGCAGCTACCCTCTTCTCTTGCTATCTAACGACACAACAAGAGAGTGCTTTAAAGACCTTGAATTAGAGTGTTGTAGTTGGGTTGCAACTATCCTTTTCTCTTGCCATCGAACAACAATACTAGAGTGCTACAAAGACATTAGATTAGAGTGCTGCATTAGGATTGCAACTACCCACTTCTATTTCCATTTGGCGACAGTACTAGACTGCTGCAAAGACTTTGAATGAGAGTGTTGTATTCTGGTTAAAACTACCCCTTCTCCTGCCATCATGTGACACTTCTATACTGTTTTAAAAATCTTTAATTAGAATGTTGTATTGGTGTTGCAACTACCCTCTTCTCGTGCCATATAATGACACAACTAGAGATTGCTACAAAGACCTTCAATTAGAGTGTTATATTAGGGTTCTAACTACCCTCTTCTCTTGCCAACAGACGAGACAACTAGAGAGTGCTGCAAATACCTTCAATGAGATTGTTGTAGTAGAGTTGCAGCTACCCTCTTCTCTTGCGATCTAACGACACAACAACAGAATGCTTTAAAGGCCTTCAATTAGAGTGTTGTAGTTGAGTTGCAAGTACCCTGTTCTCTTGCCATCTAACAACAATACTAGAGTGTGGCAAAGACATTAGATTAGAGTGCTGCATTAGGTTTGCAACTACCCTCTTCTCTTTCCATTTGGCGACAGTACCAGACTGCAACAATGACTTTAATTGAGTGTGTTGTATTGTGGTTACAACTACCGTTTTCTCTTTCCATCATGTGACACTTCTATAGTGCTTTAAAGACCTTCAATTAGAATGTTGTACTGGGGTTGCAACTACCCTCTTCTCTTGCCATCTAAGGACACAACTAGATATTGCTACAAAGACATTCAATTAGAGTGTTATAGTAGGGTTCTAACTACCCTCTTCTCTTGCCATCAAACAACACAATTAGAGAGTGCTGCAAATACCTTCAATTAGAGTATTGTAGTGGGGTTGCAGCTACCCTTTTCTCTTGCCATCTAACTACACAACAAGAGAGTGCCTTAATAACCTTCAATTAGAGTGTTGTAGTTGGGTTCCAACTACCCTTTTCTCTTGCCATCTAACAACAATACTAGAGTGCTGCAAAGACATTAGATTAGAGTGCTGCATTAGGGTTGCAACTACCCTCTTCTCTTTCCATTTGGCGACAGTACTAGACTGCTGCAAAGACTTTCAATGAGAGTGTTGTATTCTGGTTACAACTACCCCTTTCTCCTGCCATCATGTGACACTTCTATAGTGTTTTAAAGACCTTCAATTAGAATGTTGTATTGGGGTTGCAACTACCCTCTTCTCTTGCCATCTAACGACACAACAAGAGAGTGCTTTAAAGACCTTCAATTAAAGTGTTGTAGTACGGTTGCAACTACCGTCTTCACTTGCCATCTAACAACAATACTAGAGTACTGCAAAGACCATAGATTTGAGTGTTGCATTAGGGTTGCAACCACCCTCTTCTCTTTCCATTTGGCGACAGTACTAAACTGCTGCAAAGACTTTCAATGAGAGTGTTGTATTGTGGTTACAACTACCCTGTTCTCTTTCCATCATGTGACACTTCTATAGTGCTTTAAAGACCTTCAATTATAATGTTGTACTGAGGTTGCAACTACCCTCTTCTCTTGCCATCTAAGGACACAACTAGATATTGCAACAAAGACCTTCAATTAGAGTGTTATAGTAGGGTTCTAACTACCCTCTTCTCTTGCCATCAAACGACACAATTAGAGAGTGTTGCTATTATCTTAAATTAGAGTGTTGTAGTAGGATTGCAATTCTCTTGCCATCTAACAATACAACAAGGGAGTTCTTTAAAGACCCTAAATTAGAGTGTTGTAGTTGGGTTGCAACTACCCTTTTTCTCTTGCCATCTAACAACAATACTAGAGTGCTGCAAAGACATTAGATTAGTGTACTGCATTAGGGTTGCAACTACCCTCTTCTCTTTCCATTTGACTGCAGTACAAGACTGCTGCAAAGACTTTCAATGAGAGTGTTGTATTCTGGTTTCTCCTGCCAACATGTGACACTTCTATAGTGTTTTAAAGACTTTCAATTAGAATGTTGTATTGGGGTTGCAACTACCCTTTTTCTCTTGCCATCTAATGACACAACAAGAGAGTTCTTTAAAGACCTTCAATTAGAGTGTTGTGGTGGGGTTGCAACTACCCTCTTCCCTTGCCATCTAACAACAATACTAGAGTATGGCAAAGTCATTAGATTAGAGTGCTGCAAAGACTTTCAATGAAAGTGATGTATTATGGTTACAACTACCCCCCTTCTTAAGCTATAATGTGGCACTTCTATAGTGTTTTAAAGACCTTCAAATTAGAATGTTGTATTGGGGTTGCAACTACCCTGTTCTCATGCCATCTAACAACAATACTAGAGTACAGCAAAGACTATAGACTAGAATGTTGCATTAGGGTTGCAACCACCCTCTTCTCTTTCCATTTTGCGACAATACTATACTGCTGCAAAGACTTTCAACGAGAGTGTTGTATTGTGGTTACAACTACAATTTTCTCTTTCCATCATGGACACTTCTATAGTGCTTTAAAATCCTTCAATTAGAATGTTGTACTGGGGTTGCAACTACCCTCTTCTCTTGCCATCTAATGATACAACTAGAGATTGCTACAAAGACCTTCAACAAGAGTGTTATGGTAGGATTCTAAGTACCCTCTTCTCTGGCCATCAAACGACACAATTAGAGAGTGCTGCAAATACCTTCAATTAGAGTGTTGTAGTAGGGTTGCAACTACCCTCTTCTCTTTCCATCTAACGACACAACAAGAGAGTTCTTTAAAGACCTTCAATTAGAGTGTTGCATTAGGGTTGCAACTACAGTCGTCTCTTTCCATTTGGCGACAGTACAAGACTGCTGCAAATACTTTCAATGAAAGTGTTGTATTCTTGTTACAACTACCCCCTTCTACTTCCATCATGTGACACTTCTATTGTGTTTTAAAGACCTTCAATTAGAATGTTGTATTGGAGTTGCAACAACCCTCTTTTATTGTAATCTTATGACATAACTAGAGATTGCTACAAAGACCTTCAATTAGAGTGTTATAGTAGGGTTCTAACTACCCTCCTCTTTTGTCCTCAAACGACCCAACTAGAGAGTGTAGCAAATATCTTAAATTAGAGTGTTGTAGTAGAGTTGCAACTACCCTCTTCTCTTGCCATCTAACGACACAACAAGAGAGTGCTTTAAAAACCTTCAATTCGAGTGTTGTAGTTGGGTTGCAACTACCTTTTTTCTTGCCATCTAACAACAATACTAGAGTGCTGGAAAGACATTATATTAGAGTGCTACATTAGGGTTGCAACTACCCTCTTCTCTTTCCATTTGGCGGCTGTACTAGACTGTTGCAAAGACTTTCAATGAGAGTGTTGTATTCTGGTTTCTCCCGCCATCATGTGACACTTCTATAGTGTTTTAAAGACCTTTAATTAGAATGTTGAATTGGGGTTGCAACTACCCTTTTCTCTTGCAATCTAATGACACAACTAGAGATTGCTACATAAACTTTCAATGAGAGTGTTGTATTGTGGTTACAACTACCCTTTTCTCTTTTCATCATGTGACACTTCCGTAGTGCTTTAAGGACCTTAAATTAGAATGTTTTATTGGGGTTGCAACTACCCTCTTCTCTTGCCATTTGAGGACACAACTAGAGATTGCTACAAAGACCTTCAATTAGAGTGTTATAGTAGGGTTCTAACAACCCTCTTCTCTTGCCATCAAACAACACAATTAGAGATTGCTGCAAACACCTTCTATTAGAGTGTTGTAGTAGGGCTGCAACTAACCTCTTCTATCGCCATCTAACGACACAAACAAGATAGTGCTTTAAAGACCTTCAATTAGAGTGTTGTAGTAGGGTTGCAACTACCCTTTTCTCTTGCTATCTAACAACAATACTAGAGTGCTGCAAAGACATTAGATTAGAGTGCTGCAATAGGGTTGCAGCTACCCTCTTCTTTTTTCATTTGTTGACAGTATTAGACTGCTGCAAAGACTTTCAATGAGAGTGTTGTATTGTGGTTACAACTACCCTCTTCTCCTGCCATCATGTTACACTTAAAGACCTTTAATTAGAATGGTGTATTGGGCTTGCAACTATTCTCTTCTCTTGCCATCTAATGACACAACTAGAGATTTGTTACAAATACCTTCAATTAGAGTGTTATAGTAGGGTTCTAACTACCCTCTTCTCCTGCCATCAAACGACACAACTACAGAGTGCTTCAAATACATTCAATTAGAGTGTTGTAGTAGGGTTGCAAATATCCACTTTTCTTGGCATCTAACGACATAACAAAAGAGTGCTTTAAATACCTTCCATTAGAGTGTCGTAGTAGGGTTGCAGCTACCCTCTTCTCTTGTCATCTAACAACTAGAATGCTGCACATACCTTAGATTAGAGTGGTCCATTAGGGTTGCAACTACCGTATTCTCTTTGCATTTAACGAATCAACTAGAGTGCTGCAAAGACTTTCAATCAGAATGTTGTATTAGAGTTGTAACTACCATCATCTTTTGTCATTTAATGAAAAAATTAGAGTGTTGCAAGGAGCTTCAGTTAAAGTGCTGCATTAGGGTTGCAAGTACCCTCTTCTATTTTCATTTGGCGACAGTACTAGACTGCTGCAAAGAATTTCAATGAGAGCGTTGTATTGTCGTTACAACAATCCTATTCTCTTTCCATCATGTTACACTTCTATAGTGCTTTAAAGACCTTCAATTAGAATGTTGTATTGGGGTTGCAACTACCCTCTTCTCTTGCCATCTAATGATACCACTAGAGATTGCTACAAAAACCTTCAAATAGAGTGTTATAGTAGGGTTCTAACTACCCTCTTCTCTTGCCATCAAACGACACAACTAGAGAGTGCTGCAAATACATTCAATTAGAGTGTTGTAGTAGAGCTGCAACTACCCTCTTCTCTTGCCATCTAACGACACAACAAGAGAGTGCTTTAAAGACCTTCAATTAGAGTGTTGTAGTAGGGTTGTAACTACCATTCTCTTGCTATCTAACAACAATACTAGAGTGCTGCAAAGACATTAGATTAGAGTGCTGCATTAGGGTTGTAACTACCCTCTTCTCTTTCTATTTGGCGATAGTACTAGACTGCTGCAAAGACTTTCAATGAGAGTGTTGTATTGTGGTTACACTTAAAGACCTTCAATTAGAATGTTGTATTGGGCTTGCAACTTTTCTCTTCTCTTGCCATTTAATGACACAACAAAAGAGTGCTTTAAAGACCTTCAATTATAGTGTTTTTGTAGGGTTGCAACTCTGCTCTTCTCTTGCCATCCAACAACACTACTAAAGTGCTGCAAAGACCATAGAAGAGTGCTCCGCTAGGGTTGCAACTACCATATTCTCTTTCCATTTAACGTCTCAACTCTTAACTAGAGTGCTGCAAATACCTTCAATCATAGTGTTGTATTAGAGTTGTAACTACCATCTTCTTTTGTCATTTATTGACAAAATTAGAGTGCTGCAAAGACCTTCAGTTAGAGTGTTGTATTACGGTTGCAACTACCATTTCTCTTGCTATCATGCGCCACTACTATAGTACTGCAAAGACTTTCAATTAGAATGTTGTATTAGGGTTATAACTACCTTCTTCTCTTGCCATCAAAAGACACAACTAGAGTGTGCTACAAAGACCTTCAATTAGAGTGTGGTAGTAGGGTTCTAACTACTCTTCTCTTGCCATCAAATGACACAACTAGAGAGAGCTACAAACACCTTCAATTTCTAGAGTTTTGGCACACCGTTGGTATTTTCATCCGCTTTGATTCTTACCTTATTTGATGTTGGTTTTCAGTTGTTGTATGAGGGTTTCTAATCCAATTTAGTAACTATCACTTTCGCGTATAGCCACCCTACTAATCAAGAGATCCTGTTATGACTTGTCTTCATTAGTGCAAGGAGATCTATGATTAGCCCAAAATAATTCATACTTCACTGTTAGGTTCGTCGCCCTATTATCTTGGTCATGTTGGGTGTCCCCATGGTAAGACACGATAATGTGACATTCGTCTGCTAATGATGAGACTCCCTTGTACACTTTTGTTGATCCAATTAATGGTATCTCCGGTTAATCTAGTATTTTATTCACCACTAATCTAGTATTTTATTCTCACATGTATTTGCTATTGTGTGTCCAAGAAATTTGATCTGGATACAGCTAGCATAATTATTCACCAAAGGGCACCTCAGGTACGGTCCGTATTGGCTAATACGGACCGTACTCCCCCTGTGTTGCTGAGGGAGTTAATGCGTATTTGGCCATCTTTGGTCCGTACTGGGGCTCTGATCTGTATTGGTGAATACAGCTCTTACCAGAGCCTTAGCCGATGAGTTGCACTATTCCGACCGACCTGATTCTTTCCCAAAATGATGTAAAATAGTCTCAAAATATGTTTCCAGCACTAAAACATAAAGTAGAGAAACAATAACCTTTTTCATGAATTAATTAAACATAAAGGTGAGAAGATAAGGCAAAACCTATGCCAAAATCCTACGTAATTCACTATCACTTTGAGCTTGATCAAAGACCTTCAATTAGAGTGTTGTCTTAGGTTTGCATTACCTTATTCTCTTGTCATTTGGTGACACTAATAGAGTGTTGCAAAGACCTTCAATTAGAAGGTTGTATTGGGGTTACAAGTACCCTCTTCGCCTGCCATCATGTGACACTACTATAGTGCTTCAAAGACCTTCACTTAGAGTGTTGTATTGGGGTTATAACTACCCTCTTCTCTTGCCATCTATTGACACAACTAGAGAGTGCTACAAAAACCTTCAATTAGAGTGTGGTAGTAGGATTCTAACGACCCTCTTCTCTTACCATCAAATGATACAACTAGGGAGTGCTGCAAACACCTTTAATTAGAGTGTTGTAGTAGGGTTGCAACTACCCTCTTCTCTTGCCATCTAACAACAATACTAGAGTGCTGCAAAGACATTCAATTAGAGTGTTGCATTAGGGTTGCAACTACCATCTTCTCTTTTCATTTATCGATAAAATTAGAGTGCTGCAAAGACCTTCAATTAGAATGTTGTCTTTGGGATGCAACTATCCTCTTCTCTTGCCATATGGTGACACTACTAGAGTGTTGCAAAGTCTTTCAATTAAAATGTTGTATTGGGGTTGCAACTTCTCTTTTCTCTTACCATCTAATGACACAACTAGAGAGTGCTGCAAAGACCTTCAATTAGAGTGTTGTAGTAGGGTTGCAACTACCCTCTTTTTATTCCATCGGTCGACACAACTATAGTGCTGCAAAGACCTTCAAACAAAGTGCTGTCTTAGAGTTGCAACTACCTCTTCTTTTGCCATCTAGTGACACTACTAGAGTGCTGCAAAGACTTCAATTAGAGTGTTGTCTTTGGGTTGCAACTAACCTCTTTTGTTGTCATCTAGCGATACTACTAGAGTGCTGCAAACACCTTCATTTAGAATGTTGTATTGGGGTTGCAACCCTCTTCTCTTTCCATCAAATGACACAACTAGTGAGTGCTGCAAAGACCTTCAATTAAAATGTTTTATTGGGGTTCCAACTATCCTCTTCTCTTGCCATCTAAAAACACAACTTGAGAGTGTTGTAAAGACCTTCAATTAGAGTGTTATAGTAGGGTTGCAACTAACATCTTCTCTTGCCATCTAGCGGCACTACTAGAGTGCTGCAAATACCTTCCATTAGAATGTAGTATTGGGGTAGCAACTGCTCTCTTCTCTTGCCAACTGATGACACAACTAGAGAGTGCTGCAAAGACCTTCAAACATAGTGTTGTCTTAGGGTAGCAACTACCCTCTTCTCTTTCCATTTGGTGACAATACTTGACTGCTGCAAAGAGCTTCAGTTAGAGTGTTGTATTATGTTTGCAACTATCCTCTACTCTTGCCATCATGCGTCACTAGTACTACAAAGACATTCAATTAGAATGTTGTATTACGTTTGGGTTGAAACTACTCTCTTCTCTTGTCATCTAAAGGCACAACATAAGTGCTACAAAGACCTTCAATTAGAGTGTTGTAGTAGGGTTGCAACTACCCCCTTCAAATAGAGTTGTCTTAGTATTGCAACTGCTCTATTCTCTTGCCATTTGGCGACAATACTAGACTGCTACAAAGACCTACAGTTAGAGTGTTGCAACTTCCCTGATCTCTTGCCATTTTCCAACAATTGAATAATTAAGGGTCTTAAATAATTACATTCAAATTTAAAATAAAACTAATTCCTAAACACTTAATAAACCAATTTCTATGAATTAATTGAATACACTCAATTAATAAAATAAATTCAACTTTAAGTGCGAGAATAAATTAAGTATGTTGAGCAGGGCAAGTCACATTTACTCGAAAGATAAAATGTGTCCTCTTGTGCAAAATGAATCGCTTATTCATCACCAAGATTTTAAGGCCGACAGAAAGATTAGTCCCATTATATAACTTATAACAGAAAGGAATTATGGATAAATGTAAAAGCTCTCAGAATACAAGTTATGACAATATATGAGTTGTATAATTAATTATGGGCCCACTACTACAGAAAAAGAGATTGCAGACGGACATTACCGGAGGAGCTACACGGATTTCTTGCTGTGTATGAGTTGAGGGTGTATAATAGGTACCCTCTATCGACACGGATATTTACCCGTGTATATCTAACGCTTTCTACACGGATTACCAAATAAACAGCCGTGACCATACACCTGCCTGTGGCGCTCTCCATATAACCGAGCAAAACGGATATTACGTAAACGACCGTGTACGACTACTCTTTATTCACGGACCTTGCAACTAAACGTCCGTGTAGGTTACTTTACCTACACGGACGTTTAGTTGCATATCCGTGTCCCTTTCTTAACAAATCAATAAAAAATAAAATAATCCTTGTATCTCCGAACTCGTTCTAGACGGACTTTGGTCAAAACAACCGTGTCGAATCACTCTATCTACACGGACGTTCACTTTCATATTACGTAAACGACCGTGTACGACCACTCTTTATTCACGGACATTGCAACTAAACGTCCGTGTAGGTTAGTTTACCTACACGGACTTTTAGTTGCATATCCGTGTCCCTCTCTTAGCAAATCAATAAAAAATAAAATAATCCTTGTATCTCCGAACTCGTTCTACACGGACTTTGGTCAAAACAACTGTGTCGAATTACTCTATCTACACGGACGTTTAATTTCGTATCCGTGCCTGTCATAGCTATCGTACACGCACAAATAAAAAATAATCCGTGTAGCTCTCTGAAAACGATCTACATGGGTTTTGGTTAAACAACCGTGTTAAATTACTATTTTCAACACGGACGTATTTCATATCCGTGAAGCTGTCTTAACTATCATACACGGACTGTATAAAAGAATATCTGTACTCGTTCTGCATGGACGTTTGTTTAATAACCGTGTGGAATTACTTTGTTCTACACGGACGTTTACTTTCATATCCGTGAAGTTCTCTTAACTAACATACATGGACAAATATAAAATAATCTATGCTCACTCAACTCGTTCTACACGGGCTTTCGTTTAATATCCGTGTAGAATTGTCCCATTTTTTTTTCTTGATTTTTTTCATTTATGGGCTAGCCTCCAGTTTAATTTGCTAGCCAGTTTTCCAGATAATTTGACATTAAATTATGCTTGCTAAATTCATATATACACTAAATTGTTATACAAATTCATGTTCAGCATTACAAAATTCAGATAGAAACCATCTTGCCCAGCTACATCTTACGAAGTCGATCTGCTCCTTGGAGTACACAGCTTGCTTTGATGGTTGCTACAATTATAATTTGGTATTAGTTAGTAACAAGAAAAGGTAGATGCAAGACAGTCGCAAATATCAATTCCTAATTTAATGAAATGAGAATTATAAGTAAGCATAATATGAAAATATCAATTGCTATGATATAGGCACAATTAATATGAAATACATACCACATCTGGAAATGTGAATTGCATTCTTTCGACAAAGTCCAACATGGAAATCATCATGTAATATCCGCATTCCCAACGGTCCTCCTGTTGCGGGCCCTACAATTTACATTTAGCGGCCTATGTTAGAATGACAATAATATTTTGAACAAAATATCAAATTATAGAATTGTGTTGTGCTCACCGGCCACCACCTCCAAACAACTTAGAATTTAATTTCTTGTCCGAGCTGTGCAATCCTCCTTTTTTAACGTATGCAGCAAAAGCCCTTACAAAATGGAGTGACTCTAATTAGCAATTCCACAATTTGTTATAATTGGGAAAAAAATCAAACATAGTGAAAGATTATTGCTTAATTTTGCACATACAGGTAGATTGCTTTGCACTTGCTAAATCCGATCCTTTCTGTGGGCTGTGAAGAATCTACGACGTAAACCGCATTCATGCAAGGCACAATGATGATCAAACACCAGTGTCCTTTGTGGGAGGAGAAGAATTATAGGATCTTAGCATACAATACCCAGATATTTTGGCATATATAATAGTGACACACGTGTTTGCTTGACTTGATGGTGTGATTTCAATTATTTATATATTTAATAACAAGGTTAGAAGTAACGTACTTCTGGTGGTATGGCAAGAGAATAAATCTCTTCTTCATGTTAGTAGCTTGGAGCATCGCGCCACACATGTACTGCATAGACTCCTTCGGAGCAGTTTCCACGCTTGTCGCACTAAGTATGCTGGGGTCCAGAAAAGCACACAAGTTCTTCTGTTTGCCCTTGCCTTGACAACTATTGATTAGCTTCCTGAAAAATTATCATATTACATTAGAATATATTCTTCAGTGCTATACACATGATATAAACAATTTTTGGTCACTAACATGAGGAAAATGGTGATGTGCCCCACATCGAGCCATTTATCGGACCCCGAGGCATGTAGAAAGTCGTTAAACGACAGCATTATAGTCGAGCCATCGTGTAGAAATATTCCCGGAGGGACATGTATGAAGATATCCGTCAGGTCCTCGGGTGCCGCCATCAAGCGGTCATGGAGATCCCGCAAATCCTTTTCGGGAAGGAGCTTGTATTCTTCCTCGGTGAGCAGACGAGGTGGATGTCCTGCTGGTTGGACATGAGGGTCATGGCCTGCTGTTCCGGCAGTAGGGTCAGCAGGTACTGGTCCGGCAGTAAGGTCAGGTTCTGCTGTTTGGGCAGGAGGGTCATGGCCTGCTGGTTGGGCAGTAGGGTCAGCAACTGCTGGTCCGGCAGTAGGGTCGGCAACTGCTGGTCCGGAAGTAGGGTCAGCAACTGCTGGTCCAGCAGTAGGGTCAGCAATTGCTGGTCCGGCAGGAGAGCCAGGTTCTGCTGTTTGGGAAGGTCCTTCTGCTTCGTCCCTCCGTACCGGTGACATCACGCCCTCCGTGCGACTACCATCATCTCCTCGTGTCTGTATCGAAATTTTTTACCTTTTTCAAGTATTTGAAAAGGAAGTGCTTTGAATGTAACAAAATAACTTGACTATTTATGCATTACCTGATCCAAAATAATCTGACTCTTGGGCCATTGTACGAATGACAGCCGGGCATCATCGACATAGAGCATGCCATTCTCAATTATTTGGACAGGAAGAGGTACGCGCTCCCATCCCTTCAAGACATTGTCAATCTGTACGGCGGCATGGCCGGGAAGTAGCTGCTCATTGTGCACTTTGTCGGCTGCTGGATGTACCATGCCCTTAGCAACAATCAGAGGCTTACTCCCGAGCCACAGCACGAGTTCGCATGCTGTGGCGTCCTGCAATTTCGTGCAAGTAGTTATTTTTAAATTGAAATATTGTCCAACAAGTAGTAATTGCCTTTAGAATACGAACAAGTAGTGATTACCTTTAGATGATCCAAATCGTATCCGAACGTCCCGGATGCCTGACTACTTCGCCGAACTCCCGTCGGGGTGGGAGGTGCTTGCTCGGCTGGCTGCGATATAGCTGTAATTTCAGCACCCAACCTTGATTCCAACTCCTTCATCTTTGCGTCGTACTCAGCGCTCACCTCCTTGCGCAATTGGCGCAACTATCTCGTCTTTGTTCACTTTCGCACGAGATTTCCTTCGAGGTTTTGGTCCATTAAATACGTCCTTCCAGCCCCTGTAGGCACCTACGCCCCTTACTCAACCAGGGTGTTCTGGATTCCCGAGCGCTATGGACAAGGAGTCATCTTGCCTTTCGACCGACCGGGCACCGGAATTGACCTCCTCCTCCACCTCCAACTGTGAATAGAAAAATTAGTTATAGCAAAAGAATTATTGATGTACACAAAGTTTTTAACACACTTGAATTACACATAGTTCTAACGAATGACTCTTACCATTCTCTTAGCCACGGGTTGCAACGTGGGATGTAGTACTATCCTCCCGTCAGCGGTTAACTCGGACCTTGCCAACGTCCAATCTTGGGCCCTAGGATTTTTTATCCTAACCACGGGTGAGTCAGAGTCTTTGTTCAACTCCAGTATTTTCACCCATTGTTCCGACTTACCCTGGTAACCACCCGACCCCAACTTGTGCGGATACTTGTTCATTGCAGCGATCCTCCTGCCCTCCTCCCTTTTTTTCTTCACACATCAAAGTAAAAAAATTAGCCTACTATTTTCCATTTATTAAAAAGTAAACAAACCAATTAAAAAGCAAACAAAAAAATTACAGGTTGTGAGTGGAACACCATTTCAACTTTATATTAATTCAGTTAATATTAATTTAGTTATTCAAAATAAACACCATTTGAACTTTATATATGATTGGAACAAGTGTCTATTTCGGACACCATTTACGAACATAATTCAAATTGATAAGGGAAAAAAGGAAATTTTGCTGAATTTACATACCTTGAACTCGTCCGTGCTCTTCATCTCGACAAACTTCTCCCACTTCTCTTGAGTCACCCAAGGATAGTATCCTACCGGGCTTTTACCTTTATCCATCCAATCCGTACTCAGCGTGCTTTTGAATTGCTTCCAACCTTCATTCATTATCCTCAAAGTCTTATCCTTTACCACCTCCGGGATGTCATCCGGGATGTTCCACTGAGCCTGCATTGACAGACAAATTACTGCATTTAATTTCATGTACAATTAAAAAAAAAGATATTAACTGGTTAGGTACTTCACCTTCACAATGTTCCACCAGTCGTTCTTTTGTTTTTCCGAAAACTTATCCCATCTCTCTACCAAGATGTCTGCCTTCTGCTTCGCCAAATTGCTCACATAATTTGAGTACCCACCCCGTCTTTCACCCTTCGCACACCCATTTTACTGAACTCGATGTCCAGTTGCTTTGCCTCGGAAATAGCCGTGCACATTGTCGGACCTCTTTTCCTTTTTGCCGAACCTGATTGGGCAGCAGCTTGGTGCTCGCCTTCTTCCATCATATCTACGTGCTCATCCTCAATCGACATGGTTCTAAAAAAAAAATAGAACTTTTTCAGTAAATACCAAAGTAAATACAGTAAATACATGCAGTAAATACCAAAATTTCTTCACTGAAGATGGATGTGTTGAGTGTTTACCCGAGAAAGAAGAGGTAGGTTGTCGGACTGGAGAGGTGGTTAGACAGGAGAGGCGACGAAATCTAGGTGGGGTGGGGAAGAAGGACTCGATGCGGCACGAGCTAAGTTTCGAAAAATTTGGAAAAGAAGGCGCGAGCTAAGTTATGAAAAAATTGGAAGAGCAGGCGCGTAATATGTATTGTAACCCTAGTTCTACACGGATATTTCACTTAATTCATTCGTGTTGGAACACCTTTTACACGGACGTTTAATTTAAAATCCGTGTAGAAAGGAAGGAGACAAGCATCACGGACTTGTAGTTAAATATCCGTGTAGAGAGGAAATAGAGATACACGGACTTTTAGTTAAATATCCGTGTAGAAAGACCCTTTTCGACACGGACTTTAATTTTAACAACCGCGTCTTTTACCCTTTCTACACGGACTTTTAGTTAACAGACCGTGTCGCTCACCTATACTAGAGATCTAAACCCTAAACCCTTTGTACACGGACTTTTAGTTTAATATCCGTATGTGATTACCTTGTACCATTTCCCCTTCCGCTTTGCCTCAACCTTTCGACACGGCCGTTTAATTGAGGGTCCGTGTCGTTTTATAATTATACACGGACGTTTAATTAAATGTCCGTGACAAAGGTATAAAAATCGGATTATTTATTTAAGTTTTGTTTAATTTGAACAGTTTCACATCGGAATTCGGAAAGTTGCCTTTCTATTATTTCTAAGGAGAAGACGAAACGACTCTTCAAAATTCTATATAATATGAGAAAGCCCCGATTGAGATTTGGAATGTTCAAATGGCTGTGCCCCCGCCCCCCTCAAATGTGCCATGGCCATGGCCTCAACCCGGGTCAAATGTGCCATGGCCATGGCCCCCCTCAAACCCTCCCGAAGTCCCTGCCGAAGTTCCCGCAGTCCCTCCCGACTTCGAAATGCCTCCTCCCAACGTGAAGAGGACATGGCCATGGCCCCCCTCAAGTGTGCCACGGCGAAGCCCAAGGGGGCACCCACCACCAAAGCCCTACATAAGTAGGGGCAATCCAGCCAGACTCGAGCGCCCCTGGTTTAAAAGGCCAAGGCAGCCACCACCATCTAACTAGTTTAATTAAGTTATTTTTTTTGGTTAGTTTGTAGTTATTTTGTAGTTTTTCTTTAAATTTGTGGTATATGTATGAGGATCCCTTCTTTTGGTATGATGTATTAGGATCCTTTTTTATGTAATATATTTTGTTCTTTAATCAACATTTTTTTTTCTACACAGTTTCTTTTTTGTTAAATACTTCATGCTATCTAAATAAATACTTTTATAGATATGAATTAGCAGTACAAAACAACAGCAAATAACAATATATAAACACTACAAAGGTTATTACTTAAAAACCTTTAATATTTAAAACTTTTCTTCTAAGTAAAATACTTAATGCTGTCTAAATAATCTGATTTGAAAACATAAATTAACACTTACCTGATATGAAGAATAATTTATGGGTTTACAAAATAATTACAAAAGCTTTAACATAGAATAATTTCCGGGATTTGCAAATTGAAAACCTTATTACACGGATGTTTAATTAAATGTCCGTGTACGATACCTTTCTACACGGACTTTTAATTAAACGTCCGTGTAGCTCGCTTTGCATTTCTACACGGATGTTCAATTAAAGAGAACGGAGTAGGTCCGATGCCCATCGGACCTACTTTTATGTTCAACGATGATGACCGTCCGATCTAATTTAAGATATGTGCGCACAGAAACTGAAACAGATACGAACGAATTTTAAACTATTCCACACGACTTTTAAAGCAAATAGACGGTGATTAAACCCATCGTAAGCAAATACGAACGAATTATAAAACCTTTTTCTCAACGATGATGACCTACTTTTATGTTCAACGATGATGAAAAAGATTTAATATGTTATGTACGAGAGCAGCTTGGGTCCGATGCCCATCGGACCCAAAGTGAGTTCGATGGGCTCTATGACCGTCCGATCTATTTCAAGATTCGTCCGCACGTAAATTAAAGCAGACGCGAAAGTTCTGGCATGATCTTAAAGCAGATCAGACGGTCATCGAACTCACTAGCTTTGAGTCCGATGGGCATCGGACCCAAGCTGCTCTCGTTATGTTATGTACGTATTTTTTAGAGTGATTTTTGTGATAATACAAGTTAAAATTCAAAGATCTCAGATAATACAGCTTGATGGATGGGTAAATAAAGTTAAAATTCCATCAAAATTTGCTGCACTTGATTAAAGGCTGTAATCTTTGATTTGAACGGTCCCGATCAATCAACGGACTAACTGTGCGTCTTCACAATCTCACAAGGCAATAGTTTATTTTTCATGAAACATAAACTCTTGCCTTGTGAGATTGTGAAGACGCACAAAAATAGTTAGTCCATTGAATGATTGGGACTGGTCAAATCAAAGATTACAGCATTTATTGTCTTCCATGAAAGTTTGATCAAAAATTATTTTTATTTACCCATCTATCTAGTTCATTGAAGATTGAAGTATCGTATGGCCACAAACACTTCGTGCTGGATCAAACCTCATACATAATAAATTTTCCAAACTTTTATGGTGGTTACATTCAATGTTCTCCCTTGATCATTTTAAAACAGATATGGAATGATTTCATTGCAGATCAACCATTGATTTTCTGCTTGAAAATGAACGGTCCAAAAATATTTTTACAATTTGAAGGGACATACAATGATGAAAGTTTATAAAAATAATATGTATAAGTATTATTTGGCCATATAAGATGTAAAAAAAATAAAAATATATTTTTTGAATTATTTTCGTATGTACTGTTGTACATGTATTAGGTGATTAGTAAATATCAAGCTTTGTTGACATAATATTTAAGAGGTGGTGGGTAGATTTTCCACACTCTCTGAGGTAACATAATATTTCTGTTTAGATCTGGTTCTAGATGATGCACAAGATCCTTTAATATTTGTGCATAATAATGATTAGACGGTCGGATATGACCACAGATATTATGTTACCTTTGAGTTTATGAAAGCCCCTTCTATCCCTCCTCTCTGTGGATAAATTTTTTCGAATTTCCCTCCTGTAGCTCCCTGTCTCCCTCCCAAAAATTCAAAACAAATTTTACGAAATTTTTTGCCTAGGGTGGCTTTTCCCCGCCTCACTTTCCCTCCCTTTTTACACGGATGTTTAATTAAATGTCTGTGTACGATACCTTTCTACACGGACTTTTAATTAAACGTCCGTGTAGCTCGCTTTGCATTTCTACACGGATGTTCAATTAAAGAGAACGGAGTAGGTCCGATGCCCATCGGACCTACTTTTATGTTCAACGATGATGACCGTCCGATCTAATTTAAGATATGTGCGCACGGAAACTGAAACAGATACGAACGAATTTTAAACTATTCCGCATGACTTTTAAAGCAAATAGACGGTGATTAAACCCATCGTAAGAAGAGTAGGTCCGATGCCCATCGGACCTACTCTCAAGTCTTAATTTGTAACTGGAAATTAAATAATATAGAGTTCAAGAGCACAAAAAATAAAAATACTTCATATATTAATTTCAACATAGGGATAGTTACTGGATACATCATCACTTAATACCAAAACAAAAACATAAAATATATAACAAACATAAGTATCTGCCTTTGCAACTTGCATCCGAGATATTTGAAAACCTGCAATCACTACTACAGAAAAAGAGATTGCAGACGGACATTACCGGAAGAGCAACACGGATTTCCCTGCCGTGTATGAGTTGAGGGTGTATAAAAGGTACCCTCTATAGACACGGATATTTACCCGTGTATATCTAATGCTTTCTACACGGATTACCAAATAAACAGCCGTGAACATACACCTGCCTGTGGCGCTCTCCATATAACCGAGCAAAACGGATATTACGTAAACGGCCGTGTACGACTACTCTTTATTCACGGACAATGCAACTAAATGTCCGTGTCGGTTACTTTATCTACACGGACATTTAGTTTTATATCCGTGTCCCTCTCTTAACAAATCAATAAAAAATAAAATAATCCTTGTATCTCCGAACTCGTTCTACACGGACATTGATCAGAACAACCGTGTCGAATTACTCTAGCTACACGGACGTTTAATTTCATATCCGTGTCCTGTCATAACTATCGTACACGGACAAATATAAAATAATCGGTGTAGACACCGAAAATGATCTACACGGGTTTTTGTTAAATAACGGTGTCAATTATTGTTTTCTACACGGACTTTTAACTTCATATCCGTGAAGCATTCTTAACTATCATACACGGACTATATAAAAGAATATCTGTACTCATTTCTACACGGTTGTTTGTTTAACAACGGTGTGGAATTACTGTGTTTTACACGGACGTTTAGTTTCATATCCGTGAAGTTCTCTTAACTACCATACACGGACTATATAAAAGCATCCGTGTAGCTCTCTGTGCACATACACGGGCTTTTGTTTAAAGTAGCGTTTGCTTTGACACGGACTTATAATTCACATCCGTGTAGGTATCGTAACTATACACGGACAAATATAAAATAATCATTGCTCACTCAACTCGTTCTACACGGGCTTTCGTTTAATATCCGTGTAGAATTGTCCCATTTTTTTTCTTGATTTTTTTCATTTCTGGGCTAGCCTCCAGTTTAATTTGCTAGCCAGTTTTCCTACAAAATTCATATACCATTCTGTTTTGCTAGCCAGTTTAATTTCTAGATAATTTGACATTAAATTATGCTTGCTAAATTCATATATACACTAAATTGTTATACAAATCCATGTTCAGCATTACAATATTCAGATATAAACCATCTTGCCCAGCTACATCTTACAAAGTCGATCTGCTCCTTGCTGTACTCGGTTTGCTTTGATGGTTGCTACAATTATAATTTGGTATTAGTTAGTAACAATAAAAGGTAGATGCAAGACAGTCGCAAATATCAATTGCTAATTTAATGAAATGAGAATTATAAGTAAGCATAATATGAAAATATCAATTGCTATTATATAGGCACAATTAATATGAATTACATACCGCATTTGGAAATTGGAATTGCATTCTTTCGACAAAGATAAACATGGAAATCATCATGTAATATCCGCATTCCCAACCCGCCTCCTGTTGCGGGCTCTACAATTTACATTTAGCGGCCTATGTTAGAATGACAATAATTTTTTGAACAAAATATGAAATTATAGAATTGTGTTGTGCTCACCGGCCACCACCTCCAAGTCAACCTCTTTCCCATTTTCTTGTCCGTGCTGCGCAATCCTCCTTGTGAAACGTATGTAGCAAAAGCCCTTACAAAATGGAGTGACTCTAATTAGCAATTCCACAATTTGTTATAATTGGGAAAAAATCAAACATTGTCACACCCCGGAACAGGGGGGTCGTGCAGTTTTTGCCGTGAATATATAGTCTCCTATATACTCACAAGGCAAGTACGATGTAAGATATACAAACGACCTATTCATACTCAACTTTATACTCAAAGAATCATAACTGGGTATTTTATTACGGCCCGCAATGAGACCTGTTGCGGCCCGCAATCAACACTTGTTTCTAAAAAATGAAATTTATGTTTCTGACTCGTTTGGTTGCGGCCCGCAATAGAGTTATTGCGGCCCGCAATCAAATTCTAAGTCTCTGACTCGAAACCACACTTTTGTTGCGGCCCGCAATAGAGTTATTGCGGCCCGCA
Organism: Carex littledalei; assembly: GCA_011114355.1. Lineage (NCBI taxonomy): Eukaryota > Viridiplantae > Streptophyta > Magnoliopsida > Poales > Cyperaceae > Carex > Carex littledalei. The sequence continues at coordinate 7,436,392 of CM022083.1, read as the reverse complement.
ATCAATATACGAAATTTTCAGAATGGAGTTTTTAAGTTCTGTCTCCTCTCATTTCGGCCCGCAATAAAAGGGTTGCGGCCCGCAATGAGTCCACTGGATTTCACTCCTTTGCCTATTTCGACACATTTCTACCCCGTTTTCACACCCGATCAAATCCCGCATTATCCCACACATAAACCCCATTTCACAACACCAATTCTAACACATGCAACACGCAATTCAAATATCTTAAATCAAGATAACATTTCTAATTAGCAATTAGGATTTCTATTCGTAATTTGGTTCGATAACAAGTTATACAACAAAATAACCGACTACGGTTTCAATTACATATTCAAAATGGTTCAATAGGGTTTGGCATAACCTATAAACTCGGCTTATACTCACGAGTCGATCGCGAGTCCCGCTTCACTCGCGTTTACCTGCACACATATTAATTCAAAGGGAAAAATTCCCCGAGGGGTGGGGGTGAGACAACCTGTCATCTGTTATCTCAGTGCGGAATTTAAAAGGGCTACTGGATTTGTAAGAAATCCATCACCAGAACTAAATACACTAGCAATAGGTTATCAATTAATTTATTCATCAGTTGTAATAAATGCACATGTATCGGGAACGGATTTAAACGGATTTCATTTCATATCACAACAGAACGATCAACAAATTTCCAGAATGATTTGGTTTCACATATTTACTTTATCAGTCCGGTTAGGAGGTATAGACGTCAACCATCTATCACCTCAGGCTTAACAATTCTATTTTCTGGTTTCAAGTCATACAATCTCACAATTTCATCACTTCAATTTCACACTAGCATATTCCGCGAATATGCGACAGAATATCACTTTTCTCAAAAAGAATCTTTCAATGAACACTGAACCACTGAACCACAGTTCTACCTAAAATTACACTGCACTTCCCTTACCCAACCGGTACTGGGTTCACTAGGGCCATTCTCCAGATGCGCATAAGGGTCCTGGATGAAAAGTCTGGTAGCTAGCCAGACTTTTCACTATGATACTCACTTCATTCATTCAGTCCAAGTCATTACTGTGGTTCCACTAATTTATCCAAAACGATAGGTCAACAACCGATAAACCGTACCAACATGAGAATCAATAGTTATACAATTCAGTTACACTAATATCGTAATTAATGCAATGCGACAACAATGCTTTCAATCAGAGATTCAACATGCGATGCACAATTTATTTAAATCAAACAATCATTATAACTATATAAGCACCGTTATTTAGTTCTACGAAATGAATCCCAAAACAGATCCCGTGAACCCCCGCACCTGGTTATGTAGGGCACGTGATCTCGAGGCTCGGTAAGCTCGTCTATTCCACTACGCGTGTTCGTGCGAATCTATACATAAGTCAATTGATTAAATTCCGGCACTTTTACAATCTAAACCCCGAACTTTACGTATATACCATTATTCTAGGGTTTATGTCACGTATAGTCTCAATTCGGGTTTGGTACCAATTAATCAAGTCACAAGTGCACCAATGTACCCCCAAGGTACAATTCGAGTCGGATTTAGGTCAATTCGAGAGAACGGTACCAAAACTCAAATCGATTTCGGTGAAATCCATAATCGGAAATTTGGTTACAAATTGGAACACGAAATCAACAAATAAACACTTTAGAAACAACAAAGACATAGTACAATCAATTTGGTGCAATTCTACGGGTTTTCACCGAAACCCTAGAAATATGAAAACTCGAATCGAGAGAGAAATAGAGAGGGGATTTACCAACGGAGGGAAGCAAGGAGCGAGAAACAAGTTCCTCTCTCGATATCTCAATTTTCGGGCGATTCCGTCACCGGGGACTCTCTCTCTCACTCTCTCTCTGTGTGGCGGAAACGAAAGGAAGGAGGAAGGGAGAAGGGTGCAGGAAAGAGAAAAGAGAAAAGAGAAAAGAGAGAAAGAGGGGTATGACATGGGGGGCCCTCTTGTAAGTGGCAATTTTGTAAAATAAACCCTCCACTTGTCCCATATTCGTTATAATTGAATTCTTACACATTTTACTCTTCTCTCTTAACACAAATTATCGTATAATTATTGTTCACTATCCACGTCACTAAATTCGTATATACGTATATATATATATAATTCGATTTACCACTTATCATTTTAATTAAATCTAAATTTTAAAAGTTCACGGTGTTACAAACATAGTGAAAGATTATTGCTTACTTTTGCACATACGGGAAGATTGCTTCTTTGCACGTGCTAAATCCTATCTTTTCTTTGGGCTGCAAAGAATCCACGATGTAAACCGCACTCAGGCAAGGCACAATGATGATCAAACACCAGTGTCCCCTGTGGGAGGAGAAGAATTATAGGATCTTAGCATACAGTACCCAGATATTTTGGCATATATAATAGTGAGACACGTGTTTGCTTGACTTGATGGTGTGATTTCAATTATTTATATATTTAATCACAAGGTTAGAACTAACATCTGGTGGTATGGCAAGAGAAGAAATCTCTTCTTCGCCTTAGTAGCTTGGAGCATCGCGCCACACAGGTAATCCATAGCCACCTTCGGAGCATTTTTCACGTTCGACGCATTAAGTACGATGGGGTCCAGAAAAGCACACAAGTTCTGTTTGCCCTTGTAGTGAGTACTATTGATTAGCCTCCTGAAAAATTATCATATGACATTAGAATATATTCTTCAGTGCTATACACATGATATAAACAATTTTTGGTCACTAACATGAGGAAAATGGTGATGTGCCCCACGGAGAGCCATTTATCGGACCCCGAGGCATGTAGAAAGTCCTTGAAGTCGGTGAACGGCAGCAGTACAACCGAGCCGTCGTGTAGAAATATCCCCGGAGGGACAGGTATGACGACTTCCGTCATGTCCTTGGGTGCCGCCATCAAGCGGTCGTGGAGATCCCGCAAATCCTTTTCGAGAAGGAGCTTGTATTCTTCCTCGGTGAGCAGACGAGGTGGAGGTCCTGCTGGTTGGACAGGAGGGTCATGGCCTGCTGGTCCGGCAGTAGGGTCAGCAACTACTGGTCCGGCCGTAGGGTCATGGCCTGCTGGTTGGGCAGTAGGGTCGGCAACTGCTGGTTGGGCATCAGTTGGTGACCCTGCTGCTAGAGCAGTAGGGTCAGCAACTGCTGCTCCGGCAGCATGGTCAGCAACTGTTTGGGAAGGTCCTTCTGCTTCGTCCCTCCGTACCGGTGACATCACGCCCTCCGTGCGACTACCATCATCTCCTACTGTCTGTATCGAAATTTTTTACCTTTTTCAAGTATTTGAAAAGGAAGTGCTTTGAATGTAACAAAATAACTTGACTATTTATGCATTACCTGATCCAAAATAATCTGATTCTTGGGCCATTGCACGAATGACAGCCGGGCATCTTCGACATAGAGCATGCCATTCTCAATTATTTGGACAGGAAGAGGTACGCGCTCCCATCCCTTCAAGACATTGTCAATATGTACGGCGGCATGGCCGGGAAGTAGCTACTCATTGTGCACTTTGTCGGCTGCTGGATGTACCATGCCCTTAGCAACAATCAGAGGCTTACTCCCGAGCCACAGCACGAGTTCGCATGCTGTGGCGTCCTGCAATTTCATGCAAGTAGTTATTGAAATTGAAATATTGTCCAACAAGTAGTAATTGCCTTTAGAATACGAACAAGTAGTGATTACCTTTAGATGATCCAAATCGTATCCGAACGTCCCGGATGCCTGACTACTTCGCCGAACTCCCGTCGGGGTGGGAGGTGCTTGCTCGGCTGGCTGCGCCATAGCTGTAAAATCGGCACGCAACCTTGTTTCCAACTCCTCAATCTTTGCGGCGTACTCGGCGCTCACCTCCTTGCGTATCTGCGCAACTATCTCGTCTTTGTTCACTTTCGCACGAGATTTCCTTCGAGGTTTTGGTCCATTGAATACGTCCTTCCAGCCCCTGTAGGCACCTATGCCCCTTACTCGACCAGGGTGTTTTGGATTCCCAAGCGCTATGGACAAGGAGTCATCTTGCCTTTCGACCGACCGGGCACCGAAATTGACCTCCTCCTCCACCTCCAACTGTGAATAGAAAAATTAGTTATAGCAAAAGAATTAGTGATGTACACAAAGTTTTTAACACGCTTGAATTACACATAGTTCTAACGAACGACTTTTACCATTCTCTGAGCCACGGGTCGCAACGTGGGATGTAGTACTATCCTCCCGTCAGTGGTTAACTCGGACCTTGCCAACGTCCAATTTTGGGCCCTAGTATTTTTGATCCTAACCACGGGTGAGTCAACGTCTTTGTTCAACTCCAGTATTTTAGCCCACTCCTCCCTTTTACCCTGGTAACCACCCGACCCCAACTTGTGCGGATACTTGTTCATTGCAACGATCCTCCTGCCCTCCTCCCTTTTTTTCTTCACACATCAAATTAAGTAAAAAAATTAGCCTAGCTACTATTTTCCATTTATTAAAAAGTAAACAAACCAATTAAAAAGCAAACAAAAAAATTACAAGTTGTGAGTGGAACACCATTTCAACTTCATATTAATTCAGTTATTCAAAATAAACACCATTTCACATTTATATATGATTGGAACAACAACAACAGGGTGTCTATTTCGGACACCATTTACCAACATAATTCAAATCGATAAAGGAAAAAAGGTAATTTTGCTGAATTTACATACCTTGAACTCGTCCGTGCTCTTCATCTCCACAAACTTCTCCCACTTCTCTTGAGTCAGCCAAGTATAGTAGCCTACCGGGCTTTTACCTTGATCCATCCAATCTGTACTCAGCGTGCTTTTGAATTGCTTCCAAGCTTCATTCATTATCTTCAAAGTCTTATCCTTTACCACCTCCGGGATGTCATCCGGGATGTTCCACTGAGCCTGCATTGACACCCAAATTACTGCATTTAAGTTCATGTACAATTAAAAAAAAGATGTTAACTGGTTAGGTACTTCACCTTCACAATGTTCCACCACTCGTTCTTTTGGGCTTTCGAAAAGTGATCCCATCTCTCTACCAGGATGTCTGCCTTTTGCTTCACCGTGGTGCACGCATAATTTTTGTACTCAGCCGACCGTGTACCCTTCGCACACCTATTTTTACTGAACTTGATGTCCAGTTGTTTTGCCTCGGACGTGGACGCGCACATTGTTGGACCTCTTTTCCTTTTGGCCGAACCTGATTGGGCAACAGCTTGGTGCTCGCCTTCTTCCATCATATCTACGTGCTCATTCTCAATCGACATGGTTCTATAAAAAAAAAATAGAACTTTTTCAGTAAATACCAAAGTAAATACAGTAAATACATGCAGTAAATACCAAAACTTTTATACCAAAATTTCTTCGCAATGGAGGTGTTGAGCGTTTCCCCGAGAAAGAAGAGGTAGGTTGTCGGACCGGAGAGTTGGTTGGACAGGAGAGGCGACGAAATCGAGGTGAGGTGGGGAAGAAGGACTCGAAGCGGTGCGAGCTAAGTTTCGAAATGTTTGGAAAAGAATTGAAGGCGCGAGCTAAGTTATGAAAAATTTGGAAGAGCAGGCGCGTAATATGTATTGTAACCCTAGTTCTACACGGACAATTCACTTAATTCATTTGTGTTGGAACACCTTTATACACGGACATTTGATCTAAACTTCGTGTAGAGAGGAAGTACAAGATCTACACGGACTTTTTATAAAATATCCGTGTAGAAAGACTCTCTCGACACGGATATTAACTTAACAACCGTGTATAATGAGGGAGAGCTACACGGACTTTAATTCGAAAGTCCGTGTAGAAAGACCCTTTCGACACGGACTTGATTTTAACATCCGTGTCTATACCTTTTCGGACATTGCAACGACACTCGTGCATGAATACCTTTCGACACAGCCGTTTAATTAAACGTCCGTGTCTTTTTACAATTATAACAGACATGTAATTAAACGTCCGTGATAAAAGTATAAAAATCAGATTATTTATTTAAGTTTTGTTTAATTTGAACAATTCCACGACGGAATTCGAAAAGTTGCCTTTTTATTATTTCTAAGGAGAAGACGAAACGACTCTTCAGAATTCTATATAATCTGAGAAACCCCGATTGAGATTTAGAATGTTCAAATGGCCGTGACACCGCCCCCCTCAAGTGTGCCACGGCGAAGCCCAAGGGGGCACCCACCACCAAAGCCCTACGTAAGTAGGGGCAATGCAGCCAGACCATTCTTCCCTTGGATTACAAGGCCAAGGCAGCCACCACCATCTAACTAGTTTAATTAAGTTTTTTTTTTTGTTTCCTTTGTAGTTATTTTGTAGTTTTTCTTTAAATTTGTGGTACATGTATGAGGATCCTTTATTTTGGTACGATGTATGGGGATCCTTTTTTATGTAATATATTTTGTTCTTTAATCAACAATTTTTTTTTTACACAGTTTCTTTTTTGTTAAATACTTCATGCTATCTAAATAAATACTTTTATAGATATGAATTAGCAGCACAAAACAACAACATGCAACAATATATAAGCACTACAAAGGTTATTACTTAAAAACCTTTAATATTTAAAACTTTGATTCTAAGTAAAATACTTAATGCTGTCTAAATAATCTGATTTGAAAACATAAATTAACACTTACCTGATATGAAGAATAAATAATTTATGGGGACTTTACAAAATAATTACAAAAGCTAGCTTTAACATAGAATAATTTCCGGGAATTGCAAATTAAAAACCTTTTTACACGGATGTTTAATTAAACGTCCGTGTAAGAATACCTTTCTATACGGACGTTTAATTAAAGGTCCGTCTAGCTCGCATAGCATTTCTACACGGATGTTCAATTAAAGAGAACGGAGTAGGTCCGATGCCCATCGGACCTACTTTCATGTTCAACGATGATGACTGTCCGATGTAATTTAAGATATGCGCGCACGGAAACTGAAACAGATACGATCGAATTTTAAACGATTCCGCATGAATTTTAAAGCAAATAGACGGTGATTAAACCCATCGCAAGCAAATACGAACGAATCAGATAAACTTTTTTTCAACGATGATGACCTACTTTTAATATGTTATGTACGAGAGCAGCTTGTGTCCGATGCCCATTGGACCCAAAGTGAGTTCGATGGGCTCTACCACCGTCCGATCTATCTACAGATCTGTGCGCACGTAAATTAAAGATGGCGCGAAAGTTCTGGCGGGAATCAATCGTAAAACAGATGGGCATCGGACCCAAGCTGCTGGGCGCGAAAGTTCTGGCGTGAACCCACTTTGAGTCCGATGGGCATCGGACCCAAGCTGCACGCTCCCCTAAAAAATACGTACATAACGATTGATTCCCGCCAGAACTTTCGCGCCATCTTTAATTTACGTGCGCACGGATCTTGAGATAGATCGGACGGTCGTAGAGCCCATCGAACTCACTTTGGGTCCAATGGGCATCGGACACAAGCTGCTCTCGTACATAACATATTAAAAGTAGGTCATCATCGTTGAAAAAAAGTTTATCTGATTCGTTCGTATTTGCTTGCGATGGGTTTAATCACCGTCTATTTGCTTTAAAAGTCGTGCGGAATAGATTAATATTCGTTCGTATCTGTTTCAGTTTCCGTGCGCGCATATCTTAAATTACATCGGACGGTCATCATCGTTGAACATGAAAGTAGGTCCGATGGGCATCGGACCCAAGCTCCTCCCGGTTTTTTAGAGTGATTTTTGTGATAATACAAGTTAAAATTCAAAGATCTCAGATAATACAGCTTGATGGATGGGTAAATGAAGTTAAAATTCCATCAAAATTTGCTGCACTTGATTAAAGGCTGTAATCTTTGATTTGAACGGTCCCGATCAATCAACGGACTAACTATTTTTGTGCGTCTTCACAATCTCACAAGGCAAGAGTTTATGTTTCATGAAACATAAACTCTTGCCTTGTGAGATTGTGAAGACGCACAAAAATAGTTAGTCCGTTGATTGATCGGGACCGTTCAAATCAAAGAGCATTGCATTTATTGTCTTCCATGAAAGTTTGATCAAAAATTATTTTTATTTACCCATCTATCTAGTTCACTGAAGATTGAAGTATCGGATGGCCACAAACACTTCGTGCTGGATCAAACCTCATACATAATAAATTTTCCAAACTTTTATGTTGGTTACATTCAATGTTCTCCCTTGATCATTTTAAAACAGATATGGAATGATTTCGTTGCAGATCGACCGTTGATTTTCCGCTTGAAAATGAACGGTCCAAAAATATTTTTACAATTTGAAGGGACATACAATGATGAAAGTTTATAAAAATAATATGTATAAGTATTATTTGGCCATATAAGATGTAAAAAAAATAAAAATATATTTTTTGAATTATTTTCGTATGTACTGTTGTACATGTATTAGGTGATTAGTAAATATCAAGCTTTGTTGACCGTCCGATAAACGAAGAACGGTCCTGATGTCTTCATTTAGGAGGTGGTGGGTAGATTTTCCGCCCTCTCTGAGGTAACATAATATTTCTGTTTAGATCTGGTTCTAGATGATGCACAAGATCCTTTAATATTTGTGCATCATAATGATTAGACGGTCGGATATAACCACAGATATTACGTCACCTTTGAGTTTATGAAAGCCCTTCTATCCCTCCTCTCTGTGGATAAATTTTTCCAAATTTCCCTCCTTTAGCTCCCTGATGGGACTCCCAAAAATTCAAAACAAATTTTACGAAAATTATCGCCTAGGTTGGCTTTTCCCCGCCTCACTTTCCCTCACCTTTTTTACACGGATTTTTAATTAAATATCCGTGTACGATACCTTTCTACACGGACTTTTAATTAAACAATCCGTGTAGCTCGCTTTGCATTTCTACACAGATGTTCAGTTAAAGAGAAGGGAGTAGGTCCGATGCCCACCGGACCTACTTTTATGTTCAACGATGATGACCGTCCGATCTAATTTAAGATATGTGCGCAAGGAAACTGAAACAGATACGAACGAATTTTAAATTATTCCGCACGACCTATAAAGCAAATAGACGGTGATTAAGCCCATCGTAAGCAGAGTAGGTCCGATGCTCATCGGACCTACTCTCAAGTTTTAATTTGTAACTGGAAATTAAATAATATAGAGTTCAAGAGCACAAAAAATAAAAATACTTCATATATTAATTTCAACATAGGGATAGTTACTGGATACATCATCACTTAATACCAAAACAAAAACATAAAATATATAACAAACATAAGTATCTATCCCTAATTAAAAAACTATTCTTTCTCACTAATTGCCTCCCCTTTTTAATTTTAACATCCGTGTCTCTTACCCTTTCTACACGGACTTTTATTTAAAAGACCGTGTAGCACCCTTCTAGAGATCTAAACCCTAAACTCTTTGCAACTTGCATCCGAGATATTTGAAAACCTGCAATTGAGCATTGAGTTCCTGTACCAAACCTTCATAGGGATCATTTTCTTTTTAGAAATACAACTCCACAGCAAGCGATTTCTCCAAATGCTCGACCTTCCTCTCCCAACTCAGATTTCTCCCTCCTCTGAAGGCAGAACAGGCACATGCAGCCTCCCGGGAGAAGTTCTTCAATCTGAGTTGGAGAGGAAGGTTGAGCATTTGGAGAAATCGCAACGAGGGTACTCGGCCTTCGAGAAATAGATAGGTGAAATTGGCAAAGGACTCGAAGCGGCGCGAGCCAAGTCATTTATTATATTGTAACCCTCTTTCTACACGGATATTAACCTAACAACCGTGTAGAATGAAGGAGAGCTACACGGACTTTTACGTTGAACGTCCGTGTAGAAAGACCCTTCTACACGTATTATTAAAAAAAAAGTCCGTGCAGAAAGTAATTAAAAATATTAAGTGAATTTACTTCTTATTTTTTGTATTATTTGAAGTGATAATGAATTATTATATGTATTATTTTGAACTAATATTTGATATTTGACCTAGAAATGTTTGAAATATAAATATTTTTTATTAATATTTGATATTTGAACTAATATTTAAAACCAAATACTAATACTTGTCTGTCCTCAAATGGACTTTTCCAAGTTTGATAAATTTTGAAGACAAGCTTTGTTTAACTTATTTACATGCATCATAAATTCAAATTTGGAAAGTGTAAATGTTCAAAAATGTGAATAACACAAAAAAGGTTAAATAAAATAGAGTTCAAGAGAATAAAAAATAAAAATACTTCATATATTAATAACATAGGAATAGTTACTGGATACATCACTTAATACCAAAACAAAAACATAAAATATATAACAATATAAGTCTCTATCCCTAATTAAAAAACTATTCTTTCTCACTAATTGCCTCCCATTTTTCTCTTTTCAGGGAAATATCTTGCTCGCTTGCCTCCTTTCTTGTTTACATTTTCCCATACTCTTTTGCTTCTTCTCAACCTTAACCAAACTTTGGGATCATCAAACTGACCGTGTGGACCGTAAGGATCATCAGGACCGGAATCCGAATCACCTTCATAAGACTCAGGATCGGATTCGGATTCTGAATGAGAAGAGACTTCCACCACAGGTGGCGGGGGTACATCCTCCCACTGAATTATGTGAGTCTTGAGACCATTCTTCCCGCAGTTAGGACATTTATCACCTCGTCCACATGGTCGGATTATACACGGATTTTTTGGAGGATTGCGATTTCCCATATCTGAATAGCACAAAGTTATTTTCCAAGTAATTCTTAATTTCTTTTGATCAGAATTACTTGATCAAAACGGCGCCGGGAGGAGATTGCCTTTTATACCAAATTTTTCCATTAATCTACACGGATTTTACCTTTAACAATCCGTGTAGCTCCCATCCCCATGAAACCCTAAACTCTTTACACACGGACGTTTACTCTAACATCCGTGTGTGATTACCTTTCTACACGGACCTAATATTTAATATGTGAACTAATATGTAAAAACCTTTATGTTGTTTTGAAATAGAAATATTTTAACTAGAATATTATTTAAAAGTTGTTTCCAAACAAGATAATTAAAAAGTTATTTTCTAAACAAAATAAATATTATACATCTCTCTTTTTTTTCGCTAATTTCACATTACATTCGGCCCATATTCCTTCATTGTGGTCGGATCGCAAATAGTTTGCTTCGTCTTGTTCTTCAATTGAGGCTACCTCAGTTTGCACGTCGGTACAAAATGGAGGTATTTCGTCGAACTGGTCATACTCTTCTTCGTCGACGACGTTTTCTACCCCAACAATTCTTCTTTTCCCAGATAGGACGATGCTCCACCTATTATCACTCGGGTCAGTGACATAAAAGACTTGGGTTGCTTGCTTGGCGAGTATAAACGGATCATCAACATACCCAACTTTATTAAAATCAACGAGTGTGAACCCGTCGTTATCAGCTTTAACACCCCGGTCTTCGACCCATTGACACTGAAACAAGGGAATGCTGAGGTCAGGACTGTAAATGAGCTCCCAAATTTCCTCAATAACGCCATAATACGACTTTGATGCAAAAACCGGCCGGGAATCTCCGGATCTACTGAATTCTTGAGACGTCGCCACCAACATCACCCCACTATTTTGCATCGTGCTCTTATCACTTTGGGATTTAGTGTAAAATGTATATCCGTTAATTTCGTATCCTTGGAATGTTCTAACAACAATTCGGGGTCCTTCGCCCAGCAGTCGAATAATTTCATTTACGGGCCTCATATCGGGGTGTGACTGCACCCTTTCTCTCAGCCATCCTACAAATGAACGATTATGCTCGTTGGTAAGCCACTTCTGACTTCTCGTGTAGTACTCTTGTTGAAGGATTGCCATGTGCTCATCTATATAGGGAGCAACATCTGTCATGTGCTGTAGTACCAAAAAATGCGCCTTCTGTAGTTCATCTCTATCAGCAACTACGACTTTCAACCCAATTGTCCCGACTCCCTGGAGCCTTCCCTCATATCGAGACTTTGGAACGCCAATAGGACAGACACCGGTCATGTAGTTGGTGCCAAAATCAATCACCTCTTCCGTAGAATATCCTTCAACAATGCTACCTTCGGGTCGATGTCTGTTCCTTACGTATCCCTTCAAAATTCCCATGTATCTCTCGAATGGATACATATACCGCATGAACACAGGACCACAGATCTTGATTTCTCTCACTAGATGAACAACAAGGTGAACCATAACATCGAAAAAAGATGGCGGAAAATACATCTCAAGTTGGCAAAGAGTAGCGACGACTTCCACCTCCAAAGAGTCCAGTATTAGAGGGTCTATCACTTTGGAATTTATTGTATTGAAGAAAAAACAAAGCTTCGTAATGGTTTGACGAACGGGCTTTGGTAAAACCCCCCGAATTGCAACAGGAATCATATGTGTCAATAAAACATGACAGTCGTGAGATTTCAGACCGACCAGTTTCAGGTCCTTCATCGACACCAGCTTCTTAATATTCGAAGAATACCCTGATGGGACCTTAATACTACGGAGGCATTCACAAAAGCTTGTTTTCTCTTTCTTCGACATCGTGCACATTGCGGGGGGTAGGTATGTGCGCTTCCCTTTCTCTTGCGGTGCAAGCTCGGGTCGTATTCCCATTTCTACCATGTCTTTTCGAACTTTGATACCATCTTTAGTCTTCCCCGGAATGTTCAATAATAAACCAGTCAAACTGTCGCATACATTTTTTTCAACATGCATGACATCTATGCAATGTCTCACTTCTAAATATTCCCAGTAAGGTAGGGCCCAAAATATGGACTTCTTTTTCCAAATATTCTTCGGCGGTTTTGTGGCACACTTTCCAAACACAACATCAAGGTTTTTAACACGCTCGAAGACACCCTTCCCATCTAATGGACGACGGGCCACTCCAAGCTCAACTTTCCCGTTGAATGCCTTCTTCTTCTTACGATATGGGTGATTAATTGGAAGAAACCTACGGTGCCCCATAAATACATTCTTTTGACAGTTCTTCAACCTCAGCACCTGCGTATCATCTTCACAAATAGGGCACACTTTTGCTCCTTTACAAGTGTAACCCGACAAATTCCCGTACGCGGGGAAATCATTTACGGTGCAAAACACCATGGCCCGCAAGTTAAAGGTCTCTTTCATGTACGCATCCCACACCGAGACGCCATCACGCCATAATTTTTGGAGGTCCTCAATTAATGGTGCGAGATATACATCTATGTCATTTCCGGGTTGTCTGGGTCCTTGGATTAGTAATGACATCATTATATACCTGCATTTCATGCACAACCAAGGAGGAAGATTGTAGATGGCTAACAGAACTGGCCAAGTACTGTGCCGACTGCTCATGCTTCCAAACGGACTCATTCCATCTGTGCTCACCACAATCTTGAGGTTTCTTACCTCGGAACTAAAATCTTTGAAATGTCTATCAAAATTTCTCCACTGAGGAGAATCAGCCGGGTGTCTTAGTTTACCGTCATTTTTGCACCCTTCTTCATGCCAATGCAATAACTTCGCATCTTTGGGATTTGCAAATAACTGTTTGAATCTCGGTATTATCGACAAATACCACAACACCTTAGCTGGAGGCCGGCCCTTTTTGCCGTCGTCACAATCAGTAGTGCCCTGGTCCTTACGTTTATACCGAGAAACACCGCACTTAGGACAAACATGCATGGCCTCGTACTCATTACGGTACAATACACAGTCATTCGGACATGCATGTATTCTTTCGATCTTCAAACCCACTGGACATATCAATTTTTTCGCCTGATATATTGTACGGGGTAACTCGTTGTTATCTGGGAGCATTTCTCCTAAAAGCTTTAATAAGGACGTGAAACTCTTATCGCTCCAACCATTTTCTGCTTTCAAGTTAAATAATTTCAACACAGCTGACAGTTTTGTAAATTTGGTACACCCGGGATACAACGGCTTTTTGGATTCATTAGACAAATATTGAAATTTATCATAATTTTTATCAGTAATTTCATCTTCCACATCATGTAACATGTCCTCCAGATTATCAATATACTCGTGTACTACATTTTCATCGATTTCCGTCTGCAGCTCATCATCGTCGTTGCGATCAAGTTCAACATTATCAAAATTTTCAACATTCAAATCATCATCGCTAAAATCAAGTTCAAAATTATCCAAAATTTCTACATTCTCATCGCTCTCTTCACAACGGTTAGAATTCTTATTGGTACAACTACTTTCCCCAAATTCCTCACCATGCATGAACCAACATGTATATCTTTTCTTAAATCCACGACAAATCAGATGAGCTCTAATTTCTTCGGAGTCCCCAAATCTTAAAAAAATTTTACAATCTCTACAAGGACACAAAATGTCGGCTTCCTTCATCTTCACTCTATACCTCTCAGCGAATTTTATGAACTCATCAACGCGACCCAAATATTCTTCACTATCACGTCGCAATTCATACATCCAACTTCGATCAATCTGTAAATTAAATTAAAAAAATGATTTCAATTAATCATGGTCAACATGTAAATTGGTACCAAATTCTAGGCTTACAAAGAGCCGGTTTACAATCCTAACCCACTCTTTGAATATTAGGTCCCATATGTGAACACATATTAGTGAGATTTAATTAGTATTTGAGAAAAATTCGGCAGCATTTCCCCTTAACTCCCCAAGTATGCGTAAAAACCACATACTCGTAGGAGCATTAAGGGAAAATACCGTCGAACTTTTCTCAATTACTAATTAAATCCCGCTAATATGTGTTCACATCCTAAATGAGACCCAATATTCAAAGAGCAGTCCCAAAACGGGGACTATCCAAAATTAATCCCTATTGGATTAATTTTGGACGGGCAAGGACCTAAAAGCATCAGTAGGGGTCGGTTATTGGACAACAATACACTACTTACACATGCATGATCGATCTAAATAAGTACAAATAAGTAACATAAAATTAGAGGAAGAAAAGGAAAATATATATATATATACACTAACCTTAGAAAGATAGAGAGGAGAAAATACAAACTTCAAAGATCTTAGTAAAATACCAGCTGCTGGCCTTTGCAGAAATCGGATCAGCGCATTCAATACAGAGAGAGAGACAGTATTAATTACTTGATAAAAAAAAACGGTGCTGGAAGGAGAAGGCCTTTTATACCAAAACCCTACAAAGACTTTTCTACACGGATCTTACGTTAAGAAATCTGTGTAGCGCTCTCACAAATCATACACGGCTATTTGTATTTAAGAACCGTGTTTATAATGCTAGCCTCTTCTATGAAAATTTATAAAAATCCGGGTTATGTAAGATAGGAGAATGCGTTTCTACACGGATTTTCAAGAAACAACCGTATACATTTACTTTTTACACGGATATTTCGTTAAGAAATCCGTGTAGCTCTCTAACAAATCATACACGGCTATTTGTACTTAAGAACCGTGTATAATGGTAGCTAATTTCGTTTAGGTTATCTTTTAATTTTGCAAATTCGGGCAGCAAATCCCATTGTTTAGGGATGCTAAAAATTATTATGGAAATTTATAGTTCATTGATGAATATAATTAAAGTTTTCGTGTCCTATATATTTTTTGGGTTTTTTTTTATTTATGGGCTAGTCTTTTTCTACACGGATTTAAAAAAAAATTCCTTGTAGCTATTTCGTACACGGATATTCAACTAATATCCGTGACAATTACTATTTGGACACGGTTTTAAGTTTAATATCCGTGTATGTTATCCTATATATTTTTCAATTAACAATTTTTTTCTGGACTAGCCTCCAGTTTTGCTAGCCAGTTTGCTACAAAATTCAATATTGAGTTTACCCCCAGTTTTTCAGATAATTTGACATCCAGTTTTCCAATTACAGCACAAAAATTATACTTAGCATTACAAAATTCATATTTAGCATTACAAATCCATGTTCAGCAATTACAAAATTCATAAATTCATCTCCTTATTTACAATTACAGCACAAAAAATTACTAAATTCTCTATATTTTATTTAATTACAAGAACATACTTTATATTTGAAACACAAAATCAGTGGATGGCATAAAAACCGGTCAATTAATAAGGGTAAACTAAAAATTCATGTACACTAAATTATACAAATCCATATTGAGTATTACAAAATTTAAATTGAAACATTATACAAATCCATATTGAGCATATATTACACAAATCCATACTGGGTAGACATATCCTTCTTCCTGAGCCTCGATCCCATAATGATTTCATATATAAACTTAAGGTTTACATTTGGTGCTAGTAGCTAGGGTTTACAGAGGGTAATATGAAGATACATTTTAATAAAGAAAGAGTTGAGTAAAAAGTTGGATGAAGGACCTTCAAAAAAAAGGGAAGAGGTGGATGAAGGACCTTCAGAGCCGGATGAAGAGTCGAATGAAGAGTCGGACACAATCTTGTCAGACTGAAGAAGGTCGGTTCTATGTATGTATGCAACTCATGTCAGAATCTTCCTTGTTAGCTGAAGCTGGTGTAACTCAGAGGTTATGTCCGGCTCTTCATTCGGCTCTTCATCCGGCTCTGAAGGTCCTTCATCCCACCTCTTCCCTTTTTTTTAAAGGTCCTTCATCCAACTTTTTACTCAACTCTTTCTTTATTAAAACATGTATATCTTCATATTACCCTCTGAAAACCCTAGCTACTGGCACCAAAAGCGAAGAGCCATCGTTGCTCACCTGAATGTGACATGGTTCTACAAAAAACAACATTATTAGAAACAAGCACAATTATACATGCATTAGTAAAATAATCACTAAAATAACAATTATACATGCATCACTGTATTATACATGCATTAGTTGATTATACATGCATTACTCTATTATTAGAAACAAGCACAATTATACATGCATCACTCTATTATACATGCATTACTAAACAAGCACAATTATCAAGCTAATCATCACTAAAATAACATTTATACATGCATTACTCTATTATACATGCATTAGTTGATTATACATGCATTACTCTATTATTAGAAAAAAGCACAATTATACATGCATCACTCTATTTAATATACTAATTATATACATTATCTCAACAAATCAAGCATGCATGCATTAATTACTAATTGACCTAAATAAGCAATAACAAGTAACAGAAAATTAGAGGAAGAAATGAGAAATATATACACGACTAACCTTAGCAAGATAGAGAGGAGAAATACAAATTAACTTCAAAGATCTCAGATCCGGCCTCCTTGTGTGCAGAAATCAGACCAATTCGTATAGAGAGAGAGAGAGTATTAATTGATCAAAACAGCGCTGGAAGGAGAAGGCCTTTATCGATAATCAAAACCCTACAATAACCTTTCTCCACGGATTATTATGTAAACAGCTGTGTAGCTCTGTCAAATATTTCTACACTGCTGTTTAAACAAACATCCGTGTGCATTTCGCATATTTCTACACGGTTCTCACCATAAATATCCGTGTGGCTCTCTCATGGCTATCTACACTGTTAGTTAAACAATAATCCGTTTACAATTCCTGATAAACGTCCGTGTAGCTCTCTCAAGGCTTTCTACACTGATTCTTTAATAAATATCCGTGTAATATATCCCACAGATATTTCGGGCTTCCAAAAAATTACAATATCACACGGTTTCTATATAAAATTGTCAAATCCGTATACAATGTGCAGTGTACAATGACCATTTCTGTAGTAGTGGCCTCAGGACTTAATCCGTCTTTCCGACGACTTTGTAATTTCTGAAGTTTGTCATCTAATAGTAATTCGGTGCCATATATTTTTAGTATTTGTAATTCAAAATACAAAAATGAATTTAAGCTGTTGGTTTTGGTTTTTTTTTTCACGTGGTAACGTTCACGTAATATTTTATTAATTTTACAGTGAATTATAATGTACCCAAGTTACAACATCGCAATCGGCAGTGCGATGCATTCGACACTATTTGACATATGTTATTAATTGTTATAATAGATATTTTATTTTAGTTTTGGTCAAGACAAATAAAATTTATTTACCTTTTGCAGTAGAAATAAAAATTTATTCCATAATATTCCTCTTTTATAATACCAATATACATATAAAATTTGGATGACCGAATCCATAATTAACGGATCCCAATCTTCCAAATTTACTAACCCCAATCAATTTCTTGATCCCAATCTTCGAAATTAGCTTACAAATTATTTTATTCGATCATTTATTACCAAATAAAAATAGCATTTGCATCAGACAAACATCTCAAATTTTCCCCTTTGAAAATAATTAAATGGGCCATATAGCCACAATGGTCAACTACAAAAGAGGTTGAGATCAATAGTTAGTTGCTCAGATTTGTGAATGACTGTCTCTTTCTTCATTTTTGCCCTTCCATTCAATAACTACAAAGGTAATAATTTTTAATTTAAAGGTAAATTAAGGTTCTGCGATTTAAAGGTAAATTAAGATTCTGCTCAAATTTGTGAATCCCTCTCATGGTGCATGTTTTTATTCTATGACACTGCAACTTCATTTCTCATTGTGTCGTAGGGAGATTTGTCTCGTTTCGAAATTGGAAACTATCATGATTTAAGTATTTCGATGGCTCCCAATGTCGAAATGAGATTAATCTCAACGATATCTATGAATTGTTTGGTGATTTGATACTACCCATCAATTGATCAACAAGACCTCACAATGTAATTCTCCTCGATCCTCACAGAGCGTGGTGTTGAGATTTAGCTCATCGTTAGTTTCAGATTGCTAGATTCTTCCATTTATAGATATAGAGGCCATATATATAGATATTTATAGATATAGAGTCTATAGATATGGATATTTATAGATATTGAGCCTGATTACGTAACATCTGTAATACACACATGACATGAGTTCTCTTTTGCTAGCAAACATTTAATTTAATATGGCAAACGGGACAAGCAATCAATTGTGCCCCTACAGCATCCCATTAAAATTATTTTTTATATTTAAAAACAAATAGTCATTCTTAAATTATTTTTCATGATGTACCATAATTTTGAGTTATATTATTTTTCATGATGTACCACAATTTGAAAAATATGAAAATATTTGAACACAATCTAAATTATGTGGTGAACACAACCTTAATTTTGTTAGATATTAAAAAGATCAAATTTAGGTTGAGTTTGACATATGTTCATCACCAAATTCTATGTTAGGCTTGAAAAAAAAACATATGAAGGCGTGTCCGCTAACATTAATAATTAAATAAAACAGAGAAAAAAAAGGGATAGCAACATGTTTTTTTTGTCAAATTAATTGATTGGAAAATTGTCACATATATAGTAACATGTTTGTTTCCAACTGAATTTGATTAATATAAGGCTGTGTTCACCACAACTATGAAGGCATGTCCGCTAACCTTAATAATTAAAGAAAACAGAGAAAAAAAATAGGATAGCAACATGTTTTTTTGTCAAATTAATTGATTGGAAATTGTCACACATATAGTAACGTGTTTGTTTCCAACTGAATTTGATTAATATAAGGTTGTGTTCACCACGATTAATATAAGGTTGTGTACACCACAATAATCGAAAATAAGTAATTTCAATTATTTCAACAAGTATAACAACAATATTAGAAAAGTCATATGCCCCATTGATTTGGTCCAATATTAGTGAAGTCGTAAATGGATAATGTGAGGTGGCTACATATATGAGTGAGAGGGATTAATAGGGACAAGCAATCATACCAATATTAGAAAAGTCGTAAATAGATAACGTGAGGTGGCTGTATATATGAGAGAGAGAGAGGGATTAATAGGGAAAAGCAATCATACCAATAATAAAGAAGTAATGTGCCCTACATTGGTGTGTGGCAAACGGGACAAACAATCAGATGTGCCCCTACACCATCTGCATTAAAATTATTTTCTATATTTAAAAACAAAAAGTCATTTCTGAAATTATTTTTCATGATGTACCATAATTTTGAGTTATATTATTTTTCATGATGTACCACAATTTGAAAAATATGAAAATATTTGAACACAACCTAAATTATCTGGAGAACACAATTTGAAATATATGTGGTGAACACAACCTTAAATTGGTAAAATATTAAAAAGATCAAATTTAGATTGAGTCTGACACATGTTAATCACCAAATTCTATGTTAGGCTTGAAAAAAATATATATATGAAGGTGTGTCCGCTAACCTAAATAATTAAAGAAAACTGAGAAAAAAAAGATAGCAACATGTTTTTTTGTCAAATTAATTGATTGAAAAATTGTTATACAGAAAGTAACATGTTTGATTCCAACTGAATTTGATTAATATAAGGTTGTGTTCACCACAATTATGAAGGCGTGTCCGCTAACCTTAATAATTAAAGAAAACAGAGAAAAAAAAAGGATAGCAACATGTTTTTTTGTCAAATTAATTGATTGGAAAATTGTCACACAGATAGTAACATGTTTGTTTCCAACTGAATTTGATTAATATAAGGTTGTGTTCACCACAATTAATATAAGGTTGTGTTCACCACAATAATCGAAAATAAGTAATTTCAATTATTTCAACAAGTATAACAACAATATTAGAAAATTCATATGCCCCATTGATTAGGTCCAATATTAGTAAAGTCGTAAATAGATAACGTGAGGTGGCTGCATATATGAGAGAGAGGGATTAATAGGGACAAGCAATCATACCAATATTAGAAAAGTCGTAAATAGATAACGTGAGGTGGCTGTATATATGAGAGAGAGAGGGATTAATAGGGACAAGCAATCATACCAATATTAGAGAAGTAATGTGCCCCTACAGTGGTGTGTGGCAAACGGGACAAGCAATCAGATGTGCCCCTACAGCATACGCATTAAAATTATTTTTTATATTTAAAAACAAATAGTCATTTCTTAAATTATTTTTCATGATGTACCATAATTTTGAGTTATATTATTTTTCATGATGTACCACAATTTGAAAAATATGAAAATATTTGAACACAACTTAAATTATGTGGTGAACACAATTTGAAAAATATGTGGTGAACACAACCTTAAATTGGTTAGATATTAAAAAGATCAAATTTAGGTTGAGTTTGACATATGTTAATCACCAAATTCTATGTTAGGCTTGAAAAAAAAATATATGAAGGCGTGTCCGCTAACCTTAATAATAAAAGAAAATAGAGAAAGAAAAAAGATAGCAACATGTTTTTTTGTCAAATTAATTGATTGGAAAATTGTCACACAGATAGTAACATGTTTGTTTCCAACTGAATTTGATTAATATAAGGTTGTGTTCACCACAATTAATATAAGGTTGTGTTCACCACAATAATCGAAAATAAGTAATTTCGCTTATTTGAACAAGTATAACAACAATATTAGAAAAGTCATATGCCCCATTGATTAGGTCCAATATTAGTAAAGTCGTAAATAGATAACGTGAGGTGGCTGCATATATGAGAGAGAGAGGGATTAATAGGGACAAGCAATCATACCAATATTAGAAAAGTCGTAAATAGATAACGTGAGGTGGCTGTATATATGAGAGAGAGAGGGATTAATAGGGACAAGAAATCATACCAATATTAGAGAAGTAATGTGGCCCTACAGTTGTGCGTGGCAAACGGGACAAGCAATCAGATGTGCCCCTACAAAATCCGAATTAAAATTATTTTTTATATTTAAAAACAAATAGTCATTTCTTAAATTATTTTTCATCATGGACCATAATTTTTTGAGTTATATTATTTTTCATGATGTACCACAATTTGAAAAATATAAAAATATTTGAACACAACGTAAATTATGTGGTGAACACAATTTGAAAAATATGTGGTGAACACAACCTTGAAATGGTTAGATATTACATAGATCAAATGTAGGTTGAGTTTGACATATGTTAATCACCAAATTCTATGTTAGGCATGAAAAAAAAAATATGAAGGCGTGTCCGCTAACCTTAATAATTAAAGAAAACAGAGAAAAAAAGGATAGCAACATGTTTTTTTGTCAAATTAATTGACTGGAAAATTGTCACACAGATAGTAACATGTTTGTTTCCAACTGAATTTTATTAACATAAGGTTGTGTTCACCACAATAATCGAAAATAAGTAATTTTGATTATTTCAACACGTATAACAACAATATTAGAAAAGTGATATGCCTCATTGATTAGGTCCAATATTAGTAAAGTCGTAAATAGATAACGTGAGGTGGCTGCATATATGAGTGAGAGGGATTAATAGGGACAAACAATCATACAACTATTAGAAAAGTCGAAAGTATATAACGTGAGGTGGCTGTATATATGAGAGAGAGAGGGATTAATAGGGACAAGCAATCATACCAATATTAGAGAAGTAATGTGCCCCTACAGTGGTGTGTGGCAAACGGGACAAGCAATGAGATGTGCCCCTACAGCATACGCATTAAAATTATTTTTTATATTTCAAAACAAATAGTCATTTCTTAAATTATTTTTCATGATGTACAATAATTTTGAGTTATATTATTTTTCTTGATGTACCACAATTTGAAAAACATGAAAATATTTGATCACAACCTAAATTATGTGGTGAACACAACCTTAAATTGGTTAGATATTTAAAAGATCAAATTTAGGTTGAGTTTGAAATATGTTAATCACCAAATTCTATATTAGGCTTGAAAAAAAAAACATATGAAGGCGTGTCCGCTAACCTTAATAATTAAATAAAATAGAGAAAAAAAGGTAACGACATGTTTTTTTTGTCAAATTAATTGATTGAAAAATTGTCACACAGATAGTAACATGTTTGTTTCCAACTGAATTTTATTAATATAAGGTTGTGTTCACCACAACTATAAAGGCGTGTGCGCTAACCATAATAATTAAAGAAAACAGAGAAAAAAAATGAGTAGCAACATATTTTTTTGTCAAATTAATTAATTGGAAAATTGTCACACAAATAGTAACATGTTTGTTTCCAACTGAGTTTGATTAATATAAGGTTGTGTTCACCACCATCAATATAATGTTGTATTCACCACAATAATCGAAAATAATTAATTTCGATTATTTCAACAAGTATAACAACAATATTAGAAAAGTCATATGCCCCATTGATTAGGTCCAATATTAGTAAAATCGTAAATAGATAATGTGAGGTGGCGGCATATATGAGAGAGAGTGATTAATAGGGACAAACAATCATACCAATATTAGAAAAGTCGAAAATAGATAACGTAAGGTGGCTGTATATATGAGAGAGAGAGAGAGATTAATAGGGACAAGAAATCATACCAATATTAGAGAAGTAATATGCCCCTACAGTGGTGCGTGGCAAACGGGACAAGCAATCAGATGTGCCCCTACAAAATCCGCATTAAAATTAATTTTTATATTTAAAAACAAATACTCATTTCTTAAATTATTTTTCATCGTGGACCATAATTTTGAGTTATATTATTTTTCATGATGTACCACAATTTGAAAAATATAAAAATATTTGAACACAACATAAATTATGTGGTGAACACAATTAGAAAAATATGTGGTGAACATAACCTTGAAATGGTTAGATATTACATAGATCAAATGTAGGTTGAGTTTGACATATGTTAATCATCAAATTCTATGTTAGGCTTGAAAAAAAAAATACGAAGGCGTGTCCGCTAACCTTAATAATTAAAGAAAACAGAGAAAAAAAGAATAGCAACATGTTTTTTTGTCAAATTAATTGACTGGTAAATTGTCACACAGATTGTACCATGTTTGTTTCCAACTGAATTTTATTAACATAAGGTTGTGTTCACCACAACTATAAAGGCGTGTGCGCTAACCATAATAATTAAAGAAAACAAAGAAAAAAAATGAGTAGCAACATGTTTTTTTGTCAAATTAATTAATTGGAAAATTGTCACACAGATAGTAACATGTTTGTTTCCAACTGAGTTTGATTAATATAAGGTTGTGTTCACCACCATCAATATAATGTTGTATTCACCACAATAATCGAAAATAAGTAATTTCGATTTTTTCAACAAGTATAACAACAATATTAGAAAAGTCATATGCCCCATTGATTAGGTCCAATATTAGTAAAATCGTAAATAGATAATGTGAGGTGGCTGCATATATGAGAGAGAGTGATTAATAGGGACAAACAATCATACCAATATTAGAAAAGTCGAAAATAGATAACGTGAGGTGGCTGTATATATGAGAGAGAAAGGGATTAATAGGGACAAGAAATCATACCAATATTAGAGAAGTAATGTGCCCCTACAGTGCTGCGTGGCAAACGGGACAAGCAATCAGATGTGCCCCTACAAAATCCGCATTAAAATTAATTTTTATATTTAAAAACAAATAGTCATTTCTTTAATTATTTTTCATCATGGACCATAATTTTGAGTTATATTATTTTTCATGATGTACCACAATTTGAAAAATATAAAAATATTTGAATCCAACGTAAATTATGTGGTGAACACAACCTGGAAATTGTTAGATATTACATAGATCAAATGTAGGTTGAGTTTGACATATGTTAATCATCAAATTCTATGTTAGGCTTGAAAAAAAAAATATGAAGGCGTGTCCGCTAACCTTAATAATTAAAGAAAACAGAGAAAAAAAGAATAGCAACATGTTTTTTTGTCAAATTAATTGACTGGAAAATTGTCACACAGATAGTAACATGTTTGTTTCCAACTGAATTTTATTAATATAAGGTTGTGTTCACCACAACTATAAAGGCGTGTGCGCTAACCATAATAATTAAAGAAAACAGAGAAAAAAAATGAGTAGCAACATGTTTTTTTGTCAAATTAATTAATTGAAAAATTGTCACACAGATAGTAACATGTTTGTTTCCAACTGAATTTGATTAATATAAGGTTGTGTTCACCACCATCAATATAAGGTTGTATTCACCACAATAATCGAAAATAAGTAATTTTGATTATTTCAACAAGTATAACAACAATATTAGAAAAGTCATATGCCCCATTGATTAGGTCCAATATTAGTAAAGTCGTAAATAGATAATGTGAGGTGCGGCATATATGAGAGAGAGGAATTAATAGGGACAAATAATCTTACCAATATTGGAAAAGTCGAAAACAAATAACGTGAGGTGGCTGTATATATGAGAGAGAGAGAGATTAATAGGGACAAGAAATCATACCAATATTAGAGAAGTAATGTGCCCCAACAGTGGTGCGTGACAAACGGGACAAGCAATCAGATGTGCCCCTACAAAATCCGCATTAAAATTATTTTTTATATTTGAAAACAAATAGTCATTTCTTAAATTATTTTTCATCATGTACCATAATTTTGAGTTATATTATTTTTCATGGTGTACCACAATTTGAAAAATATAAAAATATTTGAACTCAACGTAAATTATGTGGTGAACACAATTTGAAAAATATGTGTTGAACACAACCTTGAAATGGTTAGATATTACATAGATCAAATTTAGGTTGAGTTTGACATATGTTAATCACCAAATTCTATATTAGGCTTGAAAAAAAAACATATGAAGGCGTGTCCGCTAACCTTAATAATTAAATAAAACAGAGAAAAAAAGGATAGCGACATGTTTTTTTTGTCATATTAATTCATAGGAAAATTGTCACACAGATAGTAACATGTTTGTTTCCAACTGAATTTGATTAATATAAGGTTGTGTTCACCACAACTATGAAGGCGTGTCCGCTGACCTTAATAATTAAAGAAAACAGAGAAAAAAAAAGGATAGCAACATGTTTTTTTTGTCATATTAATTGATAGGAAAATTGTCACACAGATAGTAACATGTTTGCTTCCAACTGAATTTGATTAATATAAGGTTGTGTTCACCACAACTATGAAGGCATGTCCGCTGACCTTAATAATTAAAGAAAATAGAGAAAAAAAAAGGATAGCAACATGTTTTTTTTGTCATATTAATTAATAGGAAAATTGTCACACTGATAGTAACATGTTTGTTTCCAACTGAATTTGATTAATATAAGGTTGTGTTCACCACCATCAATATAAGGTTGTATTCACCACAATAATCGAAAATAAGTAATTTCGATTATTACAACAAGTATAACAACAATATTAGAAAAGTCATATGCCCCATTGATTAGGTCCAATATTAGTAAAGTCGTAAATGGATAATGTGAGGTGGCTGCATATATGAGAGAGAGGGATTAATAGGGACAAACAATCATACCAATATTAGAAAAGTCAAAAATTGATAACGTGAGGTGGCTGTATATATGAGAGAGAGAGAGTGATTAATAGGGATAAGAAATCATTCCAATATTAGAGAAATAATGTGCCCCTACAGTGGTGCGTGGCAAACGGGACAAGCAATCAGATGTGCCCTTACAAAATCCGCATTAAAATTATTTTTTATATATAAAAACAAATAGTCATTTCTTAAATTATTTTTCATCATGGACCATAATTTTGAGTTATATTATTTTTCATGATGTACCACAATTTTAAAAATATAAAAATATTTGAACACAACGTAAATTATGTGGTGAACACAATTTGAAAAATATGTGGTGAACACAACCTTGAAATGGTTAGATATTACATAGATCAAATGTAGGTTGAGTTTGACATATGTTAATCACCAAATTCTATGTTAGGCTTGAAAAAAAAAATATGAAGGCGTGTCCGCTAACCTTAATAATTAAAGAAAACAGAGAAAAAAAGAATAGCAACATGTTTTTTTGTCAAATTAATTGACTGAAAAATTGTCACACAGATAGTAACATGTTTGTTTCTAACTGAATTTTATTAACATAAGGTTGTGTTCACCACAATAATCGAAAATAAGTAATTTTAATTATTTCAACACGTATAACAACAATACTAGTATCGTGCCCGTGCGTTGCAACGGAATTATAATTTAAGAGAACAAAAAAAATCTCATACAAAATGACATTTCATAAAAAAAATTTAGACAAAATGATAAATAGCATTTCTAAATAAAATATTAAATAAAATGACATTTTCATAAAAAAAATTAGACAAAATGATAAATATTATTTGTAAATAACATATTAAATGGGGAGGCACTATTTTGATAGCAACAAATAGATTATTGAGATCAGAGAGAATATATTTTTTTCTAAATAAAATTTTACCCTTAAATACTTTTTTTTTTATTTTTACTTCTAATTTAATGTTGCTATAAATTAAGATATTAAATAGATCAAGTGATTCTTCTTTAAACAATGTAACATAAAAGGAATTTTATTAATATATTTGATAGGATCGCCTCGTTTTGCAAAAAAGGTAACATAAGATATTAAAATAAGCAAATAATCAAATATCAGTTTTTAAACGTACAGGCTTCAAGTCAAAATGATGTAAAAAATTTCTATATTTTACATAGCATTATAATCGTTCACCTTATTTCCAACATGATATATAAGAATATTTTGATCTTTTGAATATAGCAGTGCATTTTAATACCACATTCAATATTGTATATTCAACACTACTTTACCCAATTAATATACCTTACTTTACTGTACTATCAAACAACTATTTGAAATTAAATTAAGAAGTTTAATTTATTCGGCTTAAATTGAATTAAGTAATTTAATTTTTACTCTTGACTCTACTCTAATTTTGCTTGCAAAATAAGAGATTGTAATAGTGTACTGAAACAGTTATGCTTGTTTTCCTTCCAGAAAAAAAAACAAAAAAAATTGCCTTGTCACGTAGGCCGCATATGGGTGCCTACATTATGAGCTGAAGCCCTTGAGGCCAGCCAAATTTGAAATGATGCTGGTGTATCTAAATGAGCCAGCCACACTACAGAGATTTAATAGAAGGTTTTGGTCTGTTTTATTTATTTAAAAAAAGAAAAGACAACTGTTTCCATCAAACGATTAAAATATATGAATTATCAAATGAAAATGAAAATCTGAACAAAAAAAATGAAAAACTATTACAACCGAATTACTTGTTCCTGTTCTTCCGCCTAGTCTCTTCCTATTCTTTTGCTGATTCCTCATCATGTGCATACCTGTCGACATGGTCCCAAATAAAGTTAAAGCTAGAAGAATTAAAATGCAACAAAAATGGCCATGCACAACAAATATGAGTAGGTTCAAATGCCTCTATTTTTCATACCTCCATTTTAAGTTCTAAATAACAATAATTCTAAAACTCAAATAATACAGTTAGATGTGACCAATATTTTTTCCTCTATGTGCTTGTAATATTTTGCAGTGTTCACACTTGTATCTCAAAGGGGATAAAAAAGTCATAAAAAACAAGTGATGTGGGCAATTTCAGAGCATCGATTGCTCATGTTTTTAAACATCAAAATGAAATTGAAATGCCACAATATTTTACATGCAAGTAGTGGGCGGATATAGGTCATATTAATTGGTTTAATTTTGTTATTTGTGTATATGAAACTTGTATCAAGTATTTAACAAGTGAAGACATGAACAATGGAGAGGACCCTTCTCTTGATTTTATATTCATATCTCCAATGAGATTATTTATCAATAAGAACATGCATACAAAATGACTGAAAAAGAGAGATTGAGAAGGGAGGAAAGAGAAAGCATCTTACTTGACAAAATCATTCTTAAGGACATGCATGAGGATGGTAGCAAGGAAACCTGTCAACAACAACACAATGACACATGAGTTGATGATGGAGAACCAGTGGATCTCGAGGTGGTGGGGAAGGGCTGATGCAAGGGAGTACTTCTTCATGCGGTGTTCAAATTGGATGGGCGTGTCCTTCCACTTGACCAAGTACAAAAACTCAACCTATACCTCCTGGTCTTCTGTCACATCCGTCACTGCATCAGTGTCAGTCCGTGCGCTTACCTCTATATCACCCTATTCCATTTGTACTGTACTCAAAATGTATGTGCCTGTTTTAGATAAAGTGGAATAAGCTAGTCAAATTTCTATTCTAACAATATTCCTGAGCATTCCAATACCAGCTGAAGTTATGGGTGCAATAGTAGTCCCTTTCGGAAAATTAAGTGATTCAATTTTCCCATTCTAAACTAAAACCTCAGGATAAAATGTAAACCATGAAAAAGTTAATGACATCAAACAAAACTACACAGAAAATATTATTGTAGGAAATACCATTTGCTTGTGATCAAGTTCTTCTAAAAGTAAAACAATTGAACTTTTCATATTATTTCGGCGACATAGATAGCAATGCTAAGGCACAGATACTCATGGATGCACATTTAAATGAGTAGCAAATCTCTTTATTGTCAAGAGGAAATTCCATTTGTACCTCTTAATCTCAAAATACTAACAGAGGAAAAACAAAAAACAAAAATTGGAAAAACAAAAACTTTTAAATAAAGGAACATTAGCGAATTTCATCATGCTCCACAACCCCACCCCCATAAAAGGTACAAAAAACATTTTAAGATAAATTGATAGTTCATACTTTCAAGGTACATATGAATCTTTTAGTTAATATTCAATAGTAGGATGCCAAATATACAAAAGGCCAATACCTGTACAGGAAATATTTGAATTCACTGGCATCAGTCTTGCCTTCCCTCTCAACCTTGCCAACAAAACCCCACAAAGGGAGGTCATCGTAGTACATCTGGAAAAAGTAGTGCTTTGTGACAGCACTTCACAATTTTGCCACATCATCCTTTGACAACTTACAAACCAGCTTTGAGTCGAGGTCAACACGAAAGTCAAGTTTGTATGGGGCCTCAACAAGGCGGTCCCCATTTAAGACCTCACCAAGTGCCTCAGATTTCTCATTTATGTGCTCTGAAAGGCATAAGTAAAAGGTGAGATCAGAATAGGAAGTACAAAACAACATAACACACTATACAACACCTTTAACAGTTGAACACCTGCACAAATGAAAATCTATTACAACCAAATGAACTATTTTGTAAATGACTCCCAACTCTATTATAAACATTTCAAATAAATTTCTTATAATCCGTGAGAGCATTCTGATAACTATGTTTATGCTACACATTTCACCTCAACTCTAACAAAATCTAAAAAAATGCCTCTAACACCTATTGCAAAAGTAAATAAAACCAATAATCATAAAATAAAATAAAAAAGTAAAATCAATTAGAACCTCAATTACCAGCATCATATCACCACCACTGATGAACAAGAACACCCCTCTGCCAAAGCGATTGAAACAAATCCAAACATTGGCCATAAGTATTTTTATACTTAGGTGACCTAACACTGGGACAACACCTCTGCCACCTGTCGTAATGGCACTCCAAAAACAACTCATCAATTATAAAAAATGCACCAGTCTCAAACAGCCGTGGTATCAGGTCAAACTTTTATTGTTGCACCCATAACCTGACAAACTTTTATTAGCACGCGGATTAAAAATACAGGTAAGAGACGGGAAAAGCGGATTAAAAACTTTTATCATTGCACCCAATAACATTACATGATAAGCCCTGAATGTAAAAGAGACGGGAAAAGTAAACAAAGCAGTTTTATGACCAAAACTCAATGATTTAAAAAAAAAATACCACATATTCCTTGTACGGAAGCATTTAATCCTACAGATAAAATTGTCCTAAGCAAAGGACACAAAAAAGAACAACTTAAATAAGAAATCAATTAAAAATTAGGATTTATGCTCTAACTACAGGCAACAAAAACGACCAACTTTAATCAAACCATCAAAAACTCGATTCATGATATCACATAGAGCCAGAAATCAAACCAACAGATCTTATTCGATCACAAAAAGCCAGAAATCTAACACAATACAGTGAACGAATTCATGAAATAGAAACAGAGTAATTAGAAGAGAAGTACCTCGGATCGACTAAGAAGGATTAGGGTTTTTTTTTTGTCGGAGGCCAGAGGAGGAGATAGAGAAAAGAGACGGCGAGACACCTTTTTGGTTGGAAGGTTGAGTAATTAGGAGGAAAAGCAGGCGGAGTGGCGGAGTCGCGGAGAGAGGTGGCGAAGTCGCGAAGAGGGGCAAAGATCGGGCTAGAGGCGCTCAACCAAAAGAGCTTTCAGAAAGAAAGGCGTAACCTAGAGTTGTAGCGTAACCTAGAGTTGTTCGCGTAATATTTTAAGGTGTGGCAGTACGTGTGACGAGTCTTCTTTTAACTAAATATAAACTTCTACGCATAAAAAAAATGCATTTAATCAAAAAATGACAGATTATGTGATTGGAGGGCTGATATTAAATCCGAAATTTCACCATTCAATCGTAGCCGTTGACGGATCAGGACATCAACGTGCTTAATAATGAAATGGAGATAAGAAAAATCATATGCCTCATTGATTAGGTCCAATATTAGTAAAGTCGTAAATAGATAATGTGAGGTGGATGCATATATGAGAGAGAGGGAATAATAGAGACAAACAATCATACCAATATTAGAAAAGTCGAAAGTAGATAACGTGAGGTGGCTGTATATATGAGAGAGAGAGGGATTAATAGGGACAAGCAATCATACCAATATTAGAGAAGTAATGTGCCCCTACAGTGGTGTGTGGCAAATGGGACAAGCAATCAGATGTGCCCCTACAACATACGCATTAAAATTATTTTTTATATTTAAAAACAAATAGTCATTTCTTAAATTATTTTTCATGATGTACCATAATTTTGAGTTATATTATTTTTCATGATGTACCATAATTTGAAAAACATGAAAATATTTGAACACAACCTAAATTATGTGGTGAACACAATATGAAAAATATGTGGTGAACACAACCTTAAATTGGTTAGATATTTAAAAGATCAAATTTAGGTTGAGATTGAAATATGTTAATCACCAAATTCTATATTAGGCTTGAAAAAAAAACATATGAAGGCGTGTCCGCTAACCTTAATAATTAAATAAAATAGAGAAAAAAAAGGTAACAACATATTTTTTTTGTCAAATTAATTGATTGAAAAATTGTCACACAGATAGTAACATATTTGTTTCCAACTGAATTTTATTAATATAAGATTGTGTTCACCACAACTATAAAGGCGTGTGCGCTAACCATAATAATTAAAGAAAACAGAGAAAAAAAATGGGTGGCAACATATTTTTTTGTCAAATTAATTAATTGGAAAATTGTCACACAGATAGTAACATGTTTGTTTCCAACTGAATTTGATTAATATAAGGTTGTGTTCACCACCATTAATATAAGGTTGTATTCACCACAATAATTGAAAATAAGTAATTTCGATTATTTCAACAAGTATAACAACAATATTAGAAAAGTCATATGCCCCATTGATTAGGTCCAATATTAGTAAAATCGTAAATAGATAATGTGAGGTGGCCGCATATATGAGAGAGAGGGATTAATAGGGACAAACAATCTTACCAATATTGGAAAAGTCGAAAATAAATAACGTGAGGTGGCTGTATATATGTGAGAGAGAGAGATTAATAGGGATAAGAAATCATACCAATATTAGAGAAGTAATGTGCCCCTACAGTGGTGCGTGGTATAAAATTATTTTTTATATTTAAAAACAAATAGTCATTTCTTAAATTATTTTTCATGATGTACCATAATTTTGAGTTATATTATTTTTCATGGTGTACCACAATTTGAAAAATATAAAAATATTTGAACACAACGTAACTTATGTGGTGAACACAATTTGAAAAATATGTGGTGAACACAACCTTGAAATGGTTAGATATTACATAGATCAAATTTAGGTTGAGTTTGACATATGTTAATCACCAAATTCTATATTAGGCTTGAAAAAAAAACATATGAAGGCGTGTCCACTAACCTTAATAATTAAATAAAATAGAGAAAAAAAGAATAGCGACATGTTTTTTTTTGTCATATTAATTGATAGGAAAATTGTCACACATATAGTAACATGTTTGTTTCCTACTGAATTTGATTAATATAAGGTTGTATTCACCACAACAATGAAGGCGTGTTCGCTGACCTTAATAATTAAAGAAAACAGAGAAAAAAAAAATAGCAACATGTTTTTTTTTATCATATTAATTGATAGAAAAATTGTCACACTGATAGTAACATGTTTGTTTCCAACTGAATTTGATTAATATAAGGTTGTGTTCACCACCATCAATATAAGGTTGTATTCACCACAATAATCGAAAATAAGTAATTTCGATTATTTCAACAAGTATAACGACAATATTAGAAAAGTCATATGCCCCATTGATTAGGTCAAATATTAGTAAAGTCGTAAATAGATAATGTGAGGTGGCTGCATATATGAGAGAGAGGGATTAATAGGGACAAACAATCATACCAATATTAGAAAAGTCGAAAATAGATAACGTGAGGTGGCTGTATATATGAGAGAGAGTGATTAATAGGGACAAGAAATCATACTAATATTAGAGAAGTAATGTGCCCCTACAGTTGTGCGTGGCAAACGAGACAAGCAATCAGATGTGCCCCTACAAAATCCGCATTAAAATTATTTTTTATATTTAAAAACAAATAGTCATTTCTTAAAATATTTTTCATTTTGGACCATAATTTTGAGTTATATTATTTTTCATGATGTACCACAATTTGAAAAATATAAAAATATTTGAACACAACGTAAATTATGTGGTGAATACAATTTGAAAAATATGTGGTGAACACAACCTTGAAATGGTTAGATATTCCATAGATCAAATTTAGGTTGAGTTTGACATATGTTAATCAACAAATTCTATGTTAGGCTTGAAAAAAAAAATATGAAGGCGTGTCCGCTAACCTTAATAATTAAAGAAAACAGAGAAAAAAAGGATAGCAACATGTTTTTTTGTCAAATTAGTTGACTGGAAAATTGTCACACAGATAGTAACATGTTTGTTTGCAACTGAATTTTATTAATATAAGGTTGTGTTCACCACAATAATCGAAAATAAGTAATTTTGATTATTTCAACACGTATAACAACAATATTAGAAAAGTCATATGCCTCATTGATTAGGTCCAATATTAGTAAAGTCGTAAATAG
Source organism: Carex littledalei (assembly GCA_011114355.1). Classification (NCBI taxonomy): domain Eukaryota; kingdom Viridiplantae; phylum Streptophyta; class Magnoliopsida; order Poales; family Cyperaceae; genus Carex; species Carex littledalei. The sequence continues at coordinate 7,402,499 of CM022083.1, read as the reverse complement.
ATAATGTGAGGTGGCTGTATATATGAGAGAGAGGGATTAATAGGGACAAACAATAATACCAATATTAGAAAAGTCGAAAGTAGATAACGTGAGGTGGCTGTATATATGAGAGAGAGAGGGATTAATAGGGACAAGCAATCATACCAATATTAGCGAAGTAATGTGCCCCTACAGTGGTGTGTGGCAAACAGGACAAGCAATCAGATGTGCCCCTACAACATCCGCATTAAAATTATTTTTTATATTTAAAAACAAATAGTTATTTCTTAAATTATTTTTCATGATGTACCATAATTTTGAGTTATATTATTTTTCATGTTGTATCACAATTTGAAAAATATTAAAATATTTGAACACAACCTAAATTATGTGGTGAACACAATTTGAAAAATATATTGTGAACACAACCTTAAATTGGTTAGATATTAAAAAGATCAAATTTAGGTTGAGTTTGACATATGTTAATCACCAAATTCTTTATTAGGCTTGAAAAAAAACATATGAAGGCGTGTCCGCTAACTTTAATAATTAAATAAAACAGAGAAAAAAATGATGGCAACATGTTTTTTTTGTCATATTAATTGATTGGAAAATTGTCACACAGATAGTAACATGTTTGTTTCCAACTGAATTTGATTAATATAAGGTTGTGTTCACCACAACTATGAAGGCGTGTCCGCTGACCTTAATAATTAAAGAAAACAGAGAAAAAAAAAGGATAGCAACATGTTTTTTTTGTCGTATTAATTGATAGGAAAATTGTCAAACTGATAGTAACATGTTTGTTTCCAACTAAATTTGATTAATATAAGGTTGTGTTCACCACAACTATGAAGGCGTGTCCGCGGACCTTAATAATTGAAGAAAACAGAGAAAAAAAAAGGATAGCAACATGTTTTTTTGTCAAATTAATTGATTGGAAAATTGTCATACAGATAGTGACATGTTTGTTTCCAACTGAATTTGATTAATATATGGTTGTGTTCACCGCTATTATTGGAATATTTGACGAAATGCAGTTTACGAAGCGCATGATTCTGCAACTGGTTCTATGAAAAATTTACAACATGTGCTACAATTTTTATTTTTAAATATCTTCAAAATGGTAACAAATCATGTGCTAAGGAGCTGTCGCCTGTTTGGATATTGTTGACTCCAAATTAGTCACAGAAAATCCTAGATGGTTAGTTAGGTCATTTAAATTATGTATTTTATGATTTTTACGAAATTAATTTTATTATTAGTTGTATCTTTTAAATGATGAAGCAAGAAAAAGAAAACGAAAAATAAATAAATAAAAAGTAGAAAAGTAAAAATATAAATAAAGAAAAGGAAAGGAAGGAATAAGAAAAAAAGGTGAAAACTTGAAAAAAAGAACTTATAACGAAATCGGAAAATACAAAAAATGAAAGAATGATGTGCGTAATTAATTTTTTATATAAAGAGTAGCAACCTATATATGTTGCTCGATACTCCACCTAGGGTTCTGTACCCGTATCGGGTGCGTATCGGATACGGATACGCACCCGATACGTGTCGGATAAGCCAGCTGGTAAATTAAGCAAAAATCGGAAGCTCAAGCATGAATCGAACTTGGGAACATAGGACTATGTAATATAACAATTTACCACTCCACTAGATAAATCTTGTTGTCATATTGTAGTAGCTTTTATATTTTTCTTATACAAAATATTCTAACTAGAATTTTGATATTTAATTTATGTAAGTATTGAATTAATAATATAATTAAAATAATAAAAAATAATATATAATACGTATTCTAGATTTTTGAAAATTACTGTATCGCCATATCCGTATCGTATCCGATACGATACCCGTACCCATATCCATGCAACATAGGTAGCAACAAAATATTACTCTTTGGGAAATGTGGCATGATGAAGATAATGATTTACTCTTTGGGAAATGTGGCTTGAGCTCGATTCAAACTAACTCAGTGGGATCGCGAGAGAGAGGAGAGGGTCTCACCACTATTGCCGGAGCTGTAGCGCTGAGAGAGAGGAGATGAGCGGGAAGAGCGCTGGTTTGGGGGTTTGGAGTTGCGGCGCCGAAAGAGAGAGAGGAGCGGGAGGAGTGGGAGGAGCTGCTGCTGGTGTGGCGCCGAGAGAGGAGAGGAGAGGAGCAGGAGAAGGTTGGTACTGGGTGCCGAAAGAAGGTGGCGATTAGGACTTAGGTCTGGATTTAGCGCTGAGAGGAGGAATAAAGAGAAGGGGTCGGGGTTCGGGTGTTTTGTAGTTACTGGACAGTCCAGTTAATGGAGATCCGAAAAATGAAATTCCAGCGACATTTTTTGAATCAGATCGGATTGATCCGCACGACTATTAAAGCAGATCCAATGGCCACAAATGCGAAGTAAAAGGGTCTATTTAATTTGCAAAGCACCGTAGCCTTACTCTATATAGAATTAAAAATAGGTGAGAGCATTAACTATTTAAAGAAAACGGGTATACTGGGTAGTAAAATGTTAAATACTTTATGAGTTCTCAAAATTAGAATAAATGCGCTCAGTACATGTGGAAGTAGTTGCTCAGACTCAGTACATGTAGAATAAATGCGCTCAGTAGATGTTAAATAATTTCTGAGTTCTCAAAATTAGAATAAATGAGTTCACACTGACTCCATCGGATTCGGAAGTAGTTGCGCATGTGGTAAATATAGGAATAAGGATAGCGACATGTATTTTGTAACATTCACTGGGAAAATTGACACACATATAGTAGCATGTTTTGCTCTAATTAGCTGGGAAGTTAGACTTTCACTTGGGTGTGGATTTCTGAAAACGACACATGAGATTTCACTTGTAGTGCTCACCAGAATTATTGGAATATTTGATGAAATGCAGTTTACGTACGAAGCAGCCGGTTGTTTGAAAAATATACGACATAATTAATTCTTATTTCTAAATATTTTTAAAATGTTAACGAATCATGATAAAAAATAGTGTGCTAAGGAGCTGTGGTCTGTTTGGATATTGTTGACTCCTAAAATAGTCACTGAAAATCCTAGATGGTTAGTTCTATCCCTTAAATTATTTATTTTATGATTATTGTGAAATTAATTTTATGATTAGTTGTATCTTTTAAATGATCAAGCAACAACAGAGAACGAAGAGTAAATAAATTAAAGTAGAAAAGAAAAAAAAATGAAATAAAAAAATGGAAAAGAAGGAATAAGAAAAGAGGGACATGCATCTCAGAACTTAATCATGTTTACGTGAACTCGAGCTTCAAAATTAAAGCCCCACCATATATAGCAAATATATCAAATCTACAAATTCTGAAAACAATTGCGATTCCAGAGTCATGGCTAGAAAACTTTCCACAGTGCCTAATCAACCTTAGAAAGTTACATGGTTAATCTCCTCTCAAAGACAATTATAGGTGACACTGTACCATCCGAGTTTGCTGATATAAGGACATTTCCAAATCACATATAGCTGCTAAAAATGTACTATAAATATATTTCAGAAAAAATTTAGCTGCTAAAAAATGTACTATAAATACTTTTTTTTTTGGAACATGAGGTTAAGAGACAATTTTTCAAAACCACATATATAGCTGCTAAAAAATGTACTATAAATACATTTCAGAAAAATTTACACAATATTTGTTTTACCTTTTAAAATTAAATTAGGACATGTAAGTTTATGAGAAAGTACTAAATATGAGTTGTAATTGTGTTCTCGAAATACTGTGCGCATAAGAGTTGATGTATCTTTCACGATCAGCACAAAGTCTTAAGCAAAAATGTTTGATGATATTTCAAAATTATTTATCTATTTTTTAAATATTGAAAATTATTTATAAATCATGGTAATTTTGAAATTTTAAATGTGCATGGTTCAAATTGATTACAAGTACAAAAGGGTGCACGCAACACACTAGAAATAACTATTATCATCAAAACTCTGTATGAGTGCATATCCCTACAATACTGCAGTGATAGAATGAATTCCTAACCAAGCCATCAAAAATTTAGGCCTATTTAGAATATAAGGGGCCCACTTTAACTTGCAATGAATGGTCCAGATGTAACCTGATAGGGTCAGGTGCCTAACCTAATCTGAATTGATAAGCTTCCAACAACAATAGAATTTTTTTGAAATCAAAAGTTACAAGTTACAATAATAGTGCTAATTAATACTTCACGAGCACATTTCGTTTCAAGACTGATACAAGCTGAATAGTACATAAAAGTATCATTTGCAGATCTAGTAATACTTTGGAGAATATTTCTTAGTTCTACCGATGATGCGACTTTTCGTATTGCGAGTTGTAAATGTGTCTTAGAAAACAAACAAACACACATTGTGAGTTGTAAATGTGTTTTTGAAATACTGGACGCACAAGATGTATCTTTCACGATCAGCACAAAGTCTTATGCAAAAATGTTTGATGATATTTCAAAATTATTTATCAATCACTAATTTCAAATTTTTAAGTGTGGTTCAAATTGATTATAAGTACAAAAGGGTGCACACAACATGCTATATATTTGTGCTTTAGTGAATTATTCTCCAACCCTACTTCTAGAAATAACTATAGCCATCGGAACTCTGTTTGAGTGCATATCCCTACAATATTGCATGGATAAAATGAAGTCCCAACCGAGCCATAAAAAATTTAGGCCTATTTAGAATATAAGGGGGTCACTTTAACTTGCATTGAGTGGTCAGGATTTAACCTGACAGGGTCAGGTGCCTATCCTCATCTGAATTTATAAGCTTCGAACAACGTTAGAAAATTTGGAATCCAAATTTACAACAACAGTGCTAATTAATACTTCACGAGCACCTTATGTATCAATAGTATACAAGCTGAATAGTACATAAAAGTATTATTTGCAGATCTAACCTAAACATTAAGTGAATCGTGAATGACTGCATTAACTGCACTAACCATTTCTGTAGGGGAACTAAACCCGTCTGTGTTCATATAGAATGAGTGAAGAATTGTATAAATTTTCCAGAATAGCTCTTTGCAAGGCTTTGGAACTGCTGTTCCGTCTTTGAGCACCAGTTGCAGTAACTCTATCCTGGTGTCCTCAATTGACTTCTTCACATCTTTTTCTGCTGCTTCAATGGAAAGGGAATTACCGGAATGCAAAATACGTAGAGACACACTATTTAATTTGCCATCTCTCTGTATTTGAAAAATATCAGTTAAAGAGGAATTAAACATTCAAAATAACAGAGCAAATGGATAAAGAAAACAGTAAAAGAAAATACCTCAATACTACGGATGTCGTTTAGGAGACGACCATATGTGCTCACAAGTCTAAACAAATGATCATACTCGTCATGTTTTATTATTTCGTCGGTAATCTTCGGACCCAAAAAATAGAGAGCTGGGAGAATTATGGGCCCAAGTGCAAAGGATATTGTACCATTTGCCATATATTCTTCCACTGTTGGTATTGATTTATTTCTCTGCCATTTTGACTCAGTCATCATAGATCTTAGCAGACTCAGCCACTACAAGTACAAGCATACAAAAGGTAATAACAACAGTAGTATAACAATACGTTACCTGTATTCTGTAATATATTTAACATGAGATCTCACTATTTTGACTAGATGATCCGTGATGTCTCTATTTTGCAATGGAAAAGCCTTGGTTGCAAGCTCATTTATATAGCCATGAATAGCCATATAAATGATCTGTACTTGCTCACTGTAGAATTCTTTTCTGCACTTTCCATCCCACCTTTGCAATAAAGAAAAAGAAGAAGAAAGAAACAGAATACCAATTAATTTATATCTCCATATATGCACAGGTCCTTCATGCCTTCCATTATGGATGGCAAAACTTGACCTGACCCAACCTGACAGTCTCAAAGAGTCAAACTGACTAAGCCTGTTTGGACTAAAATCCCAGACGATCCTGAAAAGAGCTGGTTGATACATCTTAATTTATGGGGAATAATGTTCGCATAAACTTGAGAAATCATTTGAAGTTCATGTTTCAAACCAGGTTGACCCCAAAGCACCTTACTGACTATGACTAGTACAACCTGAACCTGGCAGCCCAACAAGCTCAAAATAACTCCACCCACAAACTGAAAAACCTAAGTCTGACTAACTCTGCATCTGAATCAACATGAACCTGAGACAAACCAAACATGACGACAGTCTAGACCCAAGAAATTCCTACTCGACCTGATCCACCAGTTGCAACCTCTCCTGCTCTAATTTTTCAGTAAAGGAAAAGTAATAGCAACAATACTAATAACAGAGGCAGGGACGGAAGATTTCCATGAAAGTGTCAAAATTTGGTAATATAAAGAAATACCACAAATAAGACAGATGTAACAAAGAATTTGCACATTTCTCTTGATTTTAAATGTACGAGGATCATAGAATAGCAGAAACTATACCGAAACAATTTTTTGGACCATTTTTTGTTTGTTTGTGGAGGGAGAGGGGGTGGTGGGGGGGGGGGTGCGGGGTAAAGTTCTGTTGGTGCCCCTCGATAGAAAGATCTGGTCTGGTTAGTTAAAGAAGCAGATATGAAATCCTGATTTTATGCAAGGGCAGTACAGCAATAAGCTCGAGATATCAGTCAGTTCTATAATATATTCATGCTTGTATTAGATTTTACATTTTATTTAAAATTGTTCCTTTTTTTGTCATTTTCTGGCTTTGAAGAAGAGATAGGGAAAGAAAAAAGTGCTGAATTGGGCCTAAATTGTTTTATACTAATAGTGCAAGTGTTGCATTACTTTGTCAAATAAAGCAACAAGGCTCTCAAGCTCTTCAATAGATCCTCCAACGTCAAAAAGGTCGTCAACTATGGTAACTAAAACCGAATTTTTAGACATTGAAATGCGTGCTTCTGACACATCTGGTGAAAATAATGTTGCTGCAAAAGATAGGTAACAATACGTCTGCTTCTGATGCGCAAATTGGAGCTGATCCAACTTGCACTCTTTCACCCAACTGCCAACAAAACAACACAACAAATTAATAGAATACTATATGAGAGAAACTTTATTGGCATTCCTACTTGGATTTTGTTAGTTTTGTTATTTTTATAGCCAATAGCTGGTGCGGTGTGCTTCAATAGTAGCTGAAAGGTATAGTACCTATTGAGGTCCTTTAGTTCCTCTCTATAAATAGATTGACAATTGTTGAAGTCTCCAATAGCTAATTTAAGAACATCCTCATTGGCGCTGGAAGGCCTGATTTGAGATGAGAGTAATTTGTTAAGCTAGGTGTATGTTATGATCTTTCAATATATAGAGGAATGTTAAAGTAAAGATTTACATATGTGATGTTTTGAGCATCCAAATTTTTCCAAAATTGAACCGCTCTATACTTCTCTTGTGCTCAAGCCGATCCAAATTAGCATAGAATGGAAATCACAACAACAAAGTAGGCACTTTTTGCGAGAGAAAAGCGCAATGATGACGGTACTCCCTCGCGAAAAGTACCGTCGCAAATAGATAAAGCATGTTTATGACGGTACTCCGTCGCGAAAAGTCACTTTTTATCCTCGCGAAAAGTCTTTGATTCTTGTTGTGAATTGTAAAGTAAATTTCACCTGAGAAAGAATATGCACACAAAACATGAAAAAGAAATGAAATATAAATAACAAGATTATATTTTGTACAGTAGGCCAGTACCTCTTGAGAAATTGTTCGTTCATGAGAAATTGGTTCGGTAGAAATTTCTTCTTTTAGTAAAATGCTTGACCACGAGTTTATTTTGTTAAGAACATCTTCATTTGGAAATAGTTTGATTTGTGACGCCTTGTAAAATGACGGGGAAAGATACAACTCACTGCACCTCAATCCTGAGGTGGTGGAGGTGGTGGGGGGCGCTGGATCTCCTCGTAAAATGACGGGTCGAAGAGTCCGAATGGTGGTGGCTGGTATGGCAAACCGGTGGTGAGGGCATGCTGGTAGTACTACTGTGACATGTAACGGGCCTGTTGTGCCTCCCGCCTGTTGTTGGCAGCATACCCTCGCAGCTCGTCCATGCCCTGACGAACCTGGCCAACAGAGTGACGTGCAGCGTCATACTGCTGGTCAAGCCGGGCATAAGTGGTCCTGGTGTCGATGGAGAATCTCTCCATGTTCGTGTTGACTCTTTGGACGGCTTGGAGAACTCAGTTGTATCCACTTTGAGGGGCATCAGATGGTCTCGCCCCTTGTCGCGCTGCTTCTGTCGCGAGCGCCTCTTGTCGAGCCCTTTGTTCATTTGCTGCCATTTCTTGCATGTATGCGGCGGCTGTTGCGGTTTCGGCCCGATCCTCTTCTTCAGCTTTGGCCTCTAAGGCCTCAAAATCAACCTCGTCATCATCTTCCTGAGCGGCCTGTCTACCGATAGGGGCCACTTGCTTCCACCTTTGTTGGTTTTTGAGAGGTAGTGGTTGCAAGGTATTTGGACCCTTGTTCTCTCGATATTGTATAGGTATGGCTCAGGAGGTCTGCCACTGATCATCCTCATCGCGGTGAGGCACTCGATATCTAAGAATTTCATGCCGGTGCCATCTTTCAAGAAATCTACCTTGATTCTGAGTTGACGAGCGAGGATTGTTGCGATGGCACCAATGGAGATGTTACCTTTGGGCTGTTTGTTTTGGCTGATTGAGTGGATGTGGTTGTAGAGGAAGTGGCCGATGTGTGGAGGCTTTTCTGGTGTGATGAGCATACACTTGAGGATGTATAGCTCGGGGAAGGTGACCTTCGCGCAGGTC